>JAZKJV010000869.1:0-600000 GCA_037367405.1 Ottelia alismoides | reverse complement strand
TTGATCTAGATGTGAATTTTTATCTTTCTTATTAAAACTTTTATCAAAGGACACAAGTGAAGAAAAAATAAATTAAAAGGGTTAATTATGTACATAAAAACTTAGGTCAAAAATCGCAAAAAGTTAAAATGCGCAAAAGAGGCCCAAAATCCAACTTTCACAATATGATCTCTGAATTTTACGAAATTGGTCTTGTTTTGAAGGTATTTGAAAATGGAGTACTTTAAAAGTAAGTAGACTAAAATCGGACACTGTATGAGGGAGATATCCTCGTTATAGTCTGTCAGATGTGAAATTAGACTTTGGGATTATTTGACACTTATTTGAGTTAGTAATTTTTTGTATTTTTTATTTATACTTGTTAGTAATATCTACATAATGGATGTTTTTTGATGACAATCGGAGTTAGGATGAATTAATTAAAAATATGATAAGTTAGCGGCTTTTTGGGCTAATTTACACGTGAAATTTTTAATGCAATTATGCATGTAATGAAATGCAAATATTATTCACATATGTATGAATGCTAATTATGCTCTATTAATGATTAAATGTATGTGAATTTTGGGGAACGGAGCCTAATTGACCAATTTTATCATGATGAGTACGAGATCCATCATACCCCTATACTTAAACCATGCTCGTGCCTGAGAATCAATGAATGAATGACTTAGTTGAATATATCTCTGATTGTGCATGTGAATTTTCAAGTCTCAATTCATAAAAGACCCTTAATTTGAGTGATCTTAAAATTCTGGGCTCAACCATGCTCTAGTTAGAAGGAATCCAACTTCTCTATTTATCAGACTCTCTATTTTAACATATACTATAACGATATGACTTTTAGTGTACTGCATTATTGAGAGTCAAGTCAAGTCATCACCCAAAGTCCCAGTCCAGGAGGCTCTCCTCTAGACCTAATCCTCAACACTAAGGAATAAGTCTATTCTTGCTTCAGTCAACCGTCTCATTAGTTTGTCAGACTTGAAATGTAGATGGACGGCCAGATGATGGAGGATATAGGATTGTGTATAATATTCTCTCCCTCACACTGGAACAAGGGGCCTCTTGAGTGCCTTTTTACTCAACACAAGTAGATTTTTAGTTTGTTCATCATTGTGTCCGTCAAGAGAATTTGGAGTCGTCTGCACTTGTTTTCTGGGAGTACACCGGGGTGTGTCTCTTTTAAGTATCTAAGATACCTTCGACACCCAGACTTGCATCGCTTACGATGCAGAGCCCTTTTTGGTGTCAGGCCGACTCCTTGGTCCTAATTAGCGTTTGGTCCAAGTGGACACTTTGAAAATGTTTGGGAGCACTCGCCATTAGTGGAAACTCTTTTTGTAATTTGACTTTGGATGATTAGAGCTTTTCTTTGACATATCTTTTCTTTTGTTTTGTTGGCTAGCTCCACTGCTTTTACCAAAAGTTGGCGCATACTGATCAACAATTATCATTAAGTTTCATCACAGTCGGGCACATAGGTAGATATCAAAGAGATAGCATATGAACTTGTTCACATACTGGCTAGGGTTTTGCTGACGCTCGGGTTTTCTGACGCCTTCATTAACTTTATCCCATCCTCGAGCATCATTAGTCCCAGTTCCTCAAGTGATAACTCAACTCGTCTCATCAATCATGCAATTCTCAAAGTGATTGTGCTGATCATATTCTTTTGAAGGTATAGATAAAGAGTGCAATATAGCACTCAAATCTTTCAAAACTATGAATGTGTGGATTATTAAGTTCAAACCCCTAATGACTAAGGCTAGCTAACTCATATTCTCAAGATCTCAGACAGAAATCAAGTGTCCTCCAAATCCTCAAGCTTTCAGTTATAATGAATGCATCAGGAATATATCAACCAAGGAATGCATGAGATGCTTAATGAAATGCAAGATCATGAGTGAATCTTTTATGCAAAAAGTTTTTTGTTGTTTTTTATTTGTTTTTTTTCTTTTTTTTTGAAAAACAAGTATTATATACATAATATACACTACTTGTACCCATCTCCGATGTTAGATGAAAAATGATTAAAGTACAAGCTATGGATAAAGTAGATAGAATATATACAAATACACACATCTATAATTAGCGTGTGCTATGTCCTCATGGCACAAAGTGAAATGTAGACATAACTCGTACTAAGTATAGATGGGATAAAAACAAATAAGAGAAGTGATATAAAAATAATGGTACCGGTCCCCTATACTTAGGCTCAGGTCAGCCTAAGTATAATCGGATAGTTACACGTGGGGAACCGGGTAGGTTTACGAATGTACAGGTCAAGGAGGTTTGTGACGGGCCTTCTTGCGAGAGTGTGGCGGGAGATAGTATGAAGATGTGGAGGGTGATGAAGAGGGGGAGGGTGAAGATGACCAGCCATCGTTAGAGTCGTCCTCAGGAGAATAGTAGTCATAGGTAGAGGATCTCCAACTATTGTCGATCATAGATAAGTGTCCTTGGATCAGAGATGTACCTATTGCACTTACTTGATGACCTACTTCAGGACCAGACGAGGACTCTTCAGAAATCACCTGGTGTCTGAGGTTAAATGTGACTTTCTTGTTTGGTTTGTTTTCCTTGAGAAGTATTGGGAGGAAGTTGGACAATCTTCATCTCTCTTTCTTGAGTAACCGGTGTGGCATGTATTAGTTACTCATCAGATTAATCCCCATAAAAGTTGACCAATTCTTGTAGTGTCATACATTGCTTCGATCGAGAGAGATTGTTCCTAGTGGGTTTGTGTGTTGTGGTTGGGGGGTGTTGATGTCACTTCTGGATAATTTGATTTTTGGTGACATCGGAGATTTCTTGGGTCAGTTCTTTATATGGTTCAAGTATCTCGTGAATCACTGCCGACTCAAAGATTGGACCTCTGAAATAATCGTGGCGATCCTCGGAAATTTGGTCCAATTCTTCACAGCTCCAAAATAATTTTCCTCATAGGAGAAGTTTTAGGGTAGGAGGTATGGTGAGAATGAGAGGTCTGTCCAATAGTTGGTCTCATGGTTATCTCTCCTAGGGCATGTGTCGGTGTTTCATGAGGAGAGGTTTGATCATGTGAAGTGTTTATCTCCCAATCACGAAGTTCGTTTTCAAGTTTGGTTTCCTCAAAACAGGACGTATTATTGAGGATTTGTTCATTGTGGTCCGAGTTAGGGAACTTGATTTCCTGAGTCTCACAATCGACGATTGCCTTAGCGGAGGCTAAGAACGGCTTTCCTAAAATGATAGGAGACTCAGACAATGTTTCGGAATGGTCAATGTCAAGGACAATAAAGTCCACTTTATGTCTATCACCCAGAAAGTTTACGACGAGCGAAATGATACCTCGTGGCCTTTTGGTGGATTGATCATGCAATTGAACGATCACCCTAGTCTTTTCAGTTGTCCGAAGTTGAGTTTGTCAAAGACGAACTTGGGGAGGATGTTTAATGTGGAGTCGTCGTCTAACCGTACATGAGTGAATAAGGTATCCTCAATTTCACATGACCTCAATTTCACATGAGATCCGAGTCAACCGCTTGACTTTGTGGCTTTCGATTTTATGATTCATCACCAAAGAGCTTTCCACTGATATGATATGATATTTAGTTCTTGCTCATTTCTTGCTCGTCTTTTTGGGGTTTAGTCTACTATTCACAAATCTCTTAAGACCGGGCACATATTCTACGTCCTTAATCAATTGAAGCTCTAAGATCAGACTCTTGCAAAATGCTTCCATTTCAGAGTTGTCCAATTTTTTGAATTTTCTATTTTTTTCATTTTTTTGGTATTTTTTGTAATATGGTCAGTAGGGGGTCAGAAGTCAGAGGTGGTTGTGCTAGATTGCGAGTCACATGATAATTCAATGGTTCGCATGGTGGTGGCCTCACTTCTTCTGAATTCTGCATAGACTGGATGAGATCGTATATTCTTTTAGTTAAAGTATCTGCTCTATGATTAATCTGAGCAATCTCATCCTCAAACATCTTATGACTAGTGATTAAATAATCATTCTCCATGTGTCGTTATTCTGGCATGTAACCTCGAGTAGAGTATTGATTGTTCATAATCATTATGGTCTGGTCATGAGATATATTTCCTTGACTCTGGTTTTCTCGTGGATTTTCGAAGGAAAATTGATTGTACTCAAGATGATAGTCATTCTGAGTAGGGGAAAGTTCAAGAGGCTGTGAGATCATAGTAACTGGAAATCGTGTTCTACTATCAATATCGTTCACTCTATTGTTCATACTCAATTCTGCTCACTCTCTCATGTCCATAAAATTGTCAGAATGTGAGAGAGGTCTGTTGCATGAAGAAGTGTGGTCATAGGGTGGGATGTAAGGGAGGGAAGAGAATGATGGATGAGGGGAACCTAATTCAAAGAGCAGCTTCCCCTAAGAAGTGTGAGAAGAAGGATATCGGGACATGGTCGTGGAGATCGGGAAAGAAGACCATTGTGCCAACATCTTCTCAAGAGATGGATGGAATGATCTGCGAACCACAATTTGCTTGCAATTGCAAGGTCTTTGACGCACACAAATCAAACACAAAATAAACACATAGATTCACCCACTCAACATTGGTGAAGGCACGTTAGGGTTCAGTCACTTATCTTTTCAATTTAAATTTAATGACAAAATAATCTTGAAAATTAAACGGAGTTGTTAGGTGCCAAAATATTTCACAAAGATTGTTCCGAGTTCATACAACTAGTTGCACCTACTCTTAGCCAGTATAGATGTAAGTACGGACCGTTTAAACGGCTACCCGTCTTACTTGAGGACGAAGCCTTCTGTGGTGTCCTCTAAACCACCCACTCTGTTAAGGGAAGTCGGACCGTAAAACGGCTACCCGAGACCCTCACTAAAAAGTAGCTAATTGTTTTTAAAATCAGTAGTCTGAGTGAAATTTCTCAGTTTTGGCTCTGTCTTAAGTGTGTGTTCTTGTCCTTACAAACAGTGAGTGGGTTTCTCTCCACCAGACACAAGTTAGTTTTAGGCCAGTTTTATTCATAATCGCTCTTGATTAGCAGTTTCAGTTTTAAATTAAGTTATCACTGAAGTTTATGTGAGCACAGACATTCATGCCTAACGAGCAGACCAAATTCCTTTAATTCCTAAGTTGTAAAACTTGAAGAAGGAAAATCGAAAAAGCCAATGCAAACGTAAATCAATGATGCATGCTTAAGAAGAAGACTTATAGTGAATCCTCGCGTTCTTCATGCGGGATGCAAGACAAGGAATTTAAATTACACTAAATGATATGTATAGATGAAAAATGCCCTAAGCAGATAGTTCTATTAGTGGGAATAATTGATTTAAAATGTGGCTAAGTTGAATGATCTACCAATGCGTCTAGTTAGTGAATAATGTGTGTCCTAAAATTTACGAGCATGAGCAAAAATAAGTCTAAACTAGCTTATGTGCTCCTAAATTCTATGCCACACCACAGAGAGCCCAGTCCTGAATATTACAAATTAGCAGGATACAAAGAGAGAGGGACCCTGTGAATAATGCTGAAAATTAAACCTAGACTAATCTCTCTATCTATAAAGTCTTAAGCTTTTGAAGATATGACTTTGAGATCACCATCTCAAAAATCTTGTCATCTATGAAGATTTTGTTATTACTGCAATCAAGTGTTTTCTCTTCATAGTAGGATTATCAACACTTTGCTACTCCCACTGCATGGTAGATATCTGGCTTTTGTACACATTTAGCATACACTTAGCTTCTCGTAACTGATGCACAAGTGCAATCAGTTCTAGCATTCACTTCCTCAACTCTTTGAGGTGCTATCCCTTTAGATAGATCAGTACCAAATCTCAAGGGAAGGAAGCCTTTCTTGTAATTTCCAAGAATGGAATATGTCCAAGGTGTACTACAAATGTGACAGTCCCAATACCCTCTTTTCTTTGATTCTGAACACCTTCAGAACTAAGATCCAAGAGGCATCTTTGAGATCATATCTCAAGGTATGGAATAGCCAGAATATAAAATACTTATTATCATCCTTATATCATTCCAAATGATTAGGATATTATCTACATTTAGCACGATGAACACAAAGGCACTCCCACTAAGCTTCACATGGTACATCAAGATTCAATCTGAAATCATAACATTTATAATTTCATCAAATCTTATGTTCCAACAACAAGAAGCTTATATGAGTCCATAGATGGAGTCTTTAGCTTGCACATTTGCTTTTCTCAACCATGAAGCCCTGGAGCTACTTCATGTGAATATCCTCAGAGAGGTATTCTTAGAGGAATGCAATCTTGACTTACATCTTGAAGATGCAATAGTCAAGTTGTGTAGCTAAGGTTAGCAACATTCTGATGATTTTAAGCATGGTCATCGAAGAGCAAGTCTCATTACAAGCAATGTCTTCTCTTCCGATGTGTAGCTTATGGCTACGAACCTATCTTTGAAGGTCTCTACCTTCTCATCAGGTTCCCTCTTCTCTTGAAGATCCATTTACACCTTTCTGGATCTTACCCATATAGGTGGATCCTCGAGGGTCCATATACAACACTTGTATATGAAGTCTACTTTAGACTTTATTTGCTAATATCCATCTTTCCATGTCATGATCCTTAGGAGCTTCATAACATGAAGTACGATCATTGTCAGACTTAACTGACACATGGAATACATCCTCAAACTCATTTGAAGAGGTATTAGTGTTTCATCTTTAATTATCCTTTTAGTTTCCTATTTCAGGAGCCTCATTATCTTTCTCAAGATTAAATGAGTTCCTTCACTTCATTTTCATCTTGATTCTCAAGAGTCTTAATCCTCCAAGAATCGCATTCTCAGAGATGAGATCTTTTAAGAATCTCAAGGTCATAAAGTAGGTATCTAATACCATCATTTATTGTCCTAATGAAGTAGCACTCTCTAGTGCTTAATTCCAGCTTACTTGCATGGAATCTTATTAAGGATATATAGTGTAGTCTCTACTACATATATACCTCGAAACTAAGAGGTAATTATGCTAAAATTCATCATTGATCAAATCATGTCACACATGATCTAAATGTATCTCCCTACAACTCCATTGAGTTTAGGTGTGTTAGGAGGATTGAGATAGAAATGATATTCATATCTCCATTAGGTATTCTTTGAATTTTATCTAATAGGTACAAGCTACGTAGGTTAGATCAAATTCATTTCATCTTTCTTCAAACTTTGGTTCTAAACCCAAATTGTGAAATCTTTGGACATTTCAAAGGTCTCTCAGGTGAAGAGAAGAAATCTCATATCATACATAATCATCAATAGATATCAGATGTCCATAATGTTTACTATGATATAGATGATCCACATACATCAATATGTATGAGATCCCGAATACCTTGACATCTTTCACCTTTCCCAAAGAAGGGTGTATTGGGACATTCTTTGAATACAATATTCACAAGTATGTAAGATTTGAAATTTTAGACATTCTAAAGTTTCATATCTTACTAGTCTATTGATCAAATCAACAGACAAATGTCCAAGGCTTGATGCCAGATCATTGTCAAATGATCTTCATCCTCCTATTGATCTTATAAGGTTTGATTTTCAGTATTAGAAATCTTAATGAACCATTCATTATTTTCTAATTTTGTGGAGTCCACTAGATGTTAGATTACTATCTGAAATATATCCATCATAACTCTTTATGATAGTTCTATCTCAGAATTCATGTTTATTTCCAACATTTAGAAACAAACAATGAGGGTATTCTAATATCTAGGTCATAGAGACATTCTTTAAGACTAAGGGCTCTCCCACTGAGAATATGAAGTCCATCTATCCAACAGAGATTGCTGCAACAATTACATCAATATCCATGTAGATGACTACTAAACCTTAAGATCAAATTTCTAATCTTCTAATATATATGCAACCAATTGCAAATGTCATTAGAATATTGGGATACAATTGTCAGACTTTATCTTATGAAATAAGAAAGTCAGAGTCAATGATTATATGTAGATTATTCTGATGCTCTATCTGAGTCCTTCACTAAGGATTTTAGATAGACTTGATAGTCATACTATCAACACATCAACTTATTGCAGTATTAGCATAATCCAACTCTTTGGATGTGATATGGAAGTCACAGAAGTAGGTCAACTCTTTGACTTTCCTTTTACTCGGGTCCGACCCATGCTTCCACTGCGCTCTCTTCATCTATAAACAACCATTGTTCAAGATAAAGAATCTCTTATGTTGAATTCCAAAGATTTCAATACAAGAGCATTTCAACATTTAAACATGCTTCATTAAATTCATTCAAAATGATTAATATGAAGCTTCATGAATGACTAGAGTATAGACAGTAGAATGATGACACTCATCATATCTACATACATCTTAGCTCTTAGAGACTTAGGTTCAGGTAGGTATTCAAATATTTTGAATACATCATCTCTTTCGAGCTACCATTCTGCATAATGTAGAGAACCATGTCATTCATGATTAAATGTCTAGAGAACATATGTATGCCAGAACATCTTCTTAGATTTTATAAGGATTATTTGACAATTACGATCATCATCGACATGTCACTTCCAAAGTACACTCGATGAAAGATCAAGACTATATAGACATACAAACCCTAAGGTGATGTCTTATTGTCATATTTAATTGTCATTCCTCATTATGTTGAGGAAACTTGTACATTGCAACCACATACATTATGTATCCAATTACAAGTACAATATCTGGATCATGAGTCCAATCCATGACATATATATATATATACTGGTTATTATTGAGTATAACATTGAGTGGGTTTAATGAAGGATTATCTGAAATAAGAAATTTGCATAAGGGTATATATATAATATATACATGTTTTACTTTGATTTAGGAATTTTTTTTATATCAAAGTCGTCTTGCCTTGTCAACATTGAAAGTTCATTCCCTTAATCACTTTCAATGTAAGAGATATTCTTACCATTATATCTCTAGCAAGATCTGGGATCTCCTTTCCTATCTTTGTCGCATCCCAATAATATGAGAACTTACGACTCCGATAAAAAGAAGCGGGAACTCATTCCGCCTTGCAAGTCCAACTTGCATCTCCCAATTCGGTCTTTAACACCCGGGCCCACCACCCCTAAGATGATGTTGACCCATCATTAATTGAACCAACCGTCAACATGCTTAATACTCGCTATACGCAATCCAATATCGCCCCAATAATATGAGGACTCGATATTGGGGTCACTACGTATATGGACTAACTCTTTCGAGAAGCAAAGAACCCGATCCAATTAAATCATGTACATGATCTGTCACTTCGGACAGGCGTCTCCTATACACAACAATTGGCGACGGAATCCTTTGCCTTGACGGGAGACCATGGATGTCACTTATGTGATCCTCCATCTCATATTCAAATTGTATAATTAATTATCGTGAATCATATTCACATAATTAACTCTTCCAAGGGAAATACACATCTATTTATAATAGAGTGTTAATTGGATATAATTAATCTAATCACATTAAATTAATCATTAATCCAATCATCAATCAACAAACATGTCTTTTACTTGAATAGTAGGTATATTCTCAAAGTACGTATTATTCGAATTTTAATAATTAGAAAAACACACTTTGACCTTTTCCGGCATTATACAGTCCCTACCCGCTGTCATGTCCAGTACCGACGAGAGTGGGACGGACCACATACGTTGCAACCCACGACCCCAATGCTCTTTGACTAGGCACCACATCCACCTCGGGAAAGGATAATACCAGATAGATCATCATGTACTTTGAGATGCTCGTCGGTTTTTCAACCGAAATTATATCATATAATATACATCAAAACAATTTTGATTATATTATAAAGAGATTTGCTAAACAAATCCCCAATCCTATTCAAGCAAGAGGGTTTTTCATGTAAATGATGTCCTACAACTATTGTATGATAAACTAAGGTTTTCATGAAATCAATGTTTGTTGATGAACCAATGATCAAGATCTAATATCTCATCATTGTAGTTTAGGAAAATGTCATTCAATGAAATAATTATCTATTTAAATATTTCACAAATATTTATCACTAATTATTCCAGAAAATTAACAATTAATTTTCATCGTGATAATTGAATGACTTATCACAAGGTTCATGATCCAAGATGTCAATTTCCAGCAGTGATCCCCAATCACTAAAATTAACTTATCTTGATCAATTTAAATCCAAAAAATGCAAACTTAGTTTCCAAAGATTGCCTATTTGATTTAGTAAAGAAACCAAGTGATAATTCACTCATTTCGAGGTGGATTAAAACCGTAATTATCTCATTAATCACGTTTAAATCCGCAGTTCCCGCAACAGTGGATATAGGCATATTCAAAAATCCATATCTTGAGCAAATGAAGTCCAAATTTAGTGAACTCAAGTCCTATGGTTTCCTTGTTTAATGGGGAACAAAATCCAATTGAAAATTTTGTGTTTAAACATTTTAAACAGTACAGAAAAAATCAATTAGACAGAGGTGCGAAAATTGAAATGCAGTAAAAATTTCGCAACCCTTTCAAGAACCAAATCGTCTAAGGTCTATGGATCATATCCAAAACCTTATTCAACCTGGCTCTGATACCACTTGAAGGATATTGAGAATCCTCAAGCGCATCACGGAAGTGTGTTGATCGCATCGTATGCGATCGGGGCGACTAGTCGCACTAGTCGCAAGATGCAGCGGAAATTAAAAATTTTAAAACTAAAGATGAAACCACATGATCACGAGAACACTTCTCGGATCGTTTCATCAAACCACCAAGTATAAGGAATACCTCTCGAAGCGTGGTTGTGATCGCGAGATCCCAAAGTAGAGATCCTCCTGTCTTAAGTCCGATCCACGAAGAACGCACTTGCAGGCATGATGATGAGTCACGTTCCTTCCCGCAATCCTCAATGAAGATCCAAGCGATGGCTCCCCCGATTTCGTCAAACGAAATCCGTCGTATTTCTTTAGAGTAAGAAACTCCAAAGAAGAAGGAGATCCTCGAGTCGTCGAAGAAGAAGTCGAGAGTCTCTCCTTTCTCAACACAAAGTGGACGGTCACTTAATGGAGAAGAGAAAGAGAGAGGGCGAGAATGAGAAAGAAAGAGAGAGAGTTGTCACCTTGTACAACTCTTGATGATGTACCTTGGAAGGCTACCCTAGCCCTCCTTTTATATTAGTTTAGGATCCATTGGATCTCAATCCATGGACTCATAGATCCAACGGCTAGGCTTGGTCTATGTAAGATCAACGGCTATGATTATTGTTGGTTAAAACCAACAACATTAATTTATAATTAAATTAAATATATGTTGTAACATTATCAACACAATTTAATTCAACATAAATTAATTTGTCAAGAGATAATTTGATAATAAAAAGAGGAGGCAACTAACCACCCTAAATCATAGGGGGCGTCACCTATGAACAAGTCATAGGTGGTGCCACCTCTATTTAGGTGGTTGATTTTTTTCTCCTTTTTAATTTTATCTTATTATTTCTTGATTAATTTTGCAATAACAATTATCACAAAATTATTCACCAAACTAATTCCAAATTAATTTTTGAATATTTCAATCATGCCATTGAATATTATGTGAATCATATTCACAACCCAAACTAATTTGTAAATTGAATTTCCAATTAATTAACAAATGTGAATCCAATTCACACTATTAATTAACAAATGCTATTTACATAAATTCTCTCTCTTATATATATATATATATTAAATCATATTTATAATACACATATATCATGGATAGTATTATCCACATTCTCTAATCCTTGATAATTAAATCCTATTTAATTATCTTGGATAATTATTCTCACAATATGGATCATATTCATATTAGTGCTTGATAATTAAATCTAATTTAATCATCAAGTTCTTCTTGCTTGGATATGCATTTCATCAAATGAATTATTCTTGAACCCTTTCAAGAATAATGTGCTTTCTCCGCAGATACTTGGAGATAAGGACAGGGTGATTGTATTATACCACGTATAGTGACTTGGATATTGAGATCTTGTCTCAAATCCAGATCTTACGAACCTCCCACAGATGCTTGATTAAATCAAGACCGCAGATCTAATCTTCTCATTGAATCTGAATCTCATTCAGATCAATGTCCAACACTTGGACTAAGATCAGATTGCTTCTCTACTGGAAGGAGTCACTAAAATCCAGACCTGTTTCATCACTCCCTCGGAATGGAAGCGTCATGGATATACAATCGTTTATGATCACATCACCCTCAGGTATTCCCAATACCTGTACATCCTGCATACTGGAAGATCCATGGTCAACCCGAAGATCAAGATCAATTTTACACTGTCTTCTTCAAGGTTTGATCACTAAGTTTCTCATTTGATCATTGGGATTTGGTATCGATCATATACTTTCCAAAAGCATATATCATACCTAGGTCTTGATCATATACTTTCCAAAAGTATATATCAAACCTACAAATTCAGTCAAGCTTCCAAAGCGAGATGACGTGCACGGAGTTTGATTCTTCCCAATATCTCATGAGTGAGCTCATGTCTTCCGGTTCAGTAGTGAACCTGTATGATCCCTTTGAGAGATCGAATTACTCATATGCCCTTATATGCACACTAGCGCGCCGGTATATAGACCTTGATTAGGTCATCAACCTATTGGTCTGCCAAATGTACACACTCAGACATATAGTACCATATCTATCTCCGGTCAGAGGATGCGTGCCTATGCTGTGACAGCATTCAACATAGGACTTAGGTTATCTCGATCTCGTTAAGTCAACCCATTGACCTAACTAATCTGACACCTCCGAATCTCTACTCCTATGCAGAGGACCTGCATCAAGAGGTCGGTCAGATATCAGCCTATGTGAGAAAGGATTGCCATCTCCTACTCAGGCTGGAGATCACATCTAAACAATCATTTGACGGTGCTTGATGAGTCCTCAATCTAACTCTTTAGATATTCATCCAAGCACCAACCTCTATGATTCAATAATTGAATCAACAGATGTATGATCATTAAGATAGCCAAGGTACATAACCCTAATTGTACAGAGGGACCTATTATGCAAATTATTTATTCCTCATTTCAGATCAGGGAATGATATGTGCAATAACATTTATTGCATAATGGCTCACCGTGGGCTCACATGTCCAACACGTGCTTGTCGCGTGACCATGATGGGCGGCAGAAGAGAGAAGCAGGGGTGCACATGGCACGCTCAGAGGATGCCACTTGTCACCCCAAAAAACTCAAAATTAAAGAGAAAAGAAAATGAAAAAAATAAAAGGAGACCTCAGATCTAAAAATTTCCCTCATGAAAGTTGTTTGTCTCGACAAGATCTACAACTTTTATGAAGGACCCATGAGAAAATAAGGTCATCTGTGTGAAGGGGTATTTTTGGGGGTTTTCCATGTGTATAGAAAACCAGCTTTTAGGGGTTTTATAATTTTTTTGGTGGTCTTAAAGAGGATAAAAGTTCTATAAAAATATGATAAAATGCAAGGAAATTAATTACACACTAATATGGTTTTTTGGATTTTTAGTAAATAATAAAGTAGGAAAAAAAATAGAAGTATGAAACACACAATTTTCATACATACTCTCAACGGACACCCATACACAGTCAGTTTCTTTGATTTCAGAGTTGATCTAGATTTGAATTTTTGTCTTTCTTATTAAAACTTTCATCAAAGGACACAAGTGAAGAAGAAATAAAATTAAAAGGGTTAATTATGTACATAAAAACTTAGGTCAAAATCGTAAAAAGTTAAAATGTGCAAAAGAGGCCCAAAAACCAACTTTCACATATGATCTCCGAATTTTACAAAATTGATCTTGTTTTGAAGGTATTTGAAAATGGAGTACTTTAAAAGTAAGTAGATCAAAATCGGACATTTTATGAGGGAGATATGCTTGTTTTAGTCCATCAGATGTGAAATTAGACTTTGGGATTATTTGACGCTTGTTTGAGCTACTAATTTTTTGTATTTTTATTTATTCTTGTTAGTAATATCTACACAATGGAGGTGATTTTGTGTCAATCAAAGATAGGATGGATTAATTAAAAATATGAGAAGATAGTGGCTTTTTGGGCTAATTTACACTTGGGATTTTTAATGCAATTATGCATGATGAAATACAAATATTATTTACATATGTATGAATGCTAATTATGCTCTATTAATGATTAAATGTATGTGAATTTTAGGGAACAAAGCCTAATTGACCAATTTTATCATGATGAGTACGAGATTCATCAATATATCTTGACATTTCTGAAAGAGGTGGAATTGATAGATCCAAAGGGATCTCTGAGTCATCAAGAGAATAGGTGGATGCATCTCTTAACAGATCTAACATTACCTGAAAAACTGTATCAAGCACTAATTCCTCTCCAGAGGATCTCTCTCTATCCTACTAAGGCCTGTCTCCAAATCCCAACTGTGCTAGTCATCTTGCATTCTGCCTCTGAAGATGAGTACTCTGTACTAGTCTCTGCCAATTTGGTTGATTCATCTCTAAGTTCACTTCTCTGCTTGGAGAACGGAACTTCATCATTTATGTCTTATAATCGAATGCTGCTCCGACGTTCCTCAATAATGTCCGCCCAATAATGATTTGAGATTCTGTCCAATGATTGGGGGACTCTATGTCAAGGACACTAAAGTCCACATTGTATTCTTGCCCCTCAATCGAGATAACAACATTCTTCACCTCTCCCTTAGATCTCGTCATTGACTGATCTGCAAATTGGAGTAGAGATCAAGATTTCCTTAGTGGTCCTAACTCCAATTTATGACATAGTTCTAAGGGAAGAAGACTAATGGAAGAACCGTTATCTAAGAGAGTGTATGCAAATGCAATGTCGTCGACACTCCATGTAGTGAGCGCCCAAGTTTCTCTTTTTCCTTGGTAATTGTTGATTCTTGAGACAATATGTAGTGGCCATTGATAAGACATGAGTCTTCACATTCTGGTCTGGTTTCTTCCTGTTAGACCAGTATGTGTGCATCACACCTTTAGGTACTTCTGGAATGCATCATTGTTAGCCACATACTTTTCAAATGGAACTTTAACCATGATGTTTTCCTTACAAAATGATGCCATATCGGGATCATCCTTATGCACCTTTTGGGGGAAAGGGACTGGAGCAATAGAAGATGGAGAAGAATCTGAATCATACACAAAAACATCATTCTTAGGTTTTACTGAAGCTGAGTTCTTATAACATGAGTCTTTATTGTTCAACTTGGAATGGAAATTCAAATTGTCTACGACAGGTTGGGGAATAGGATCGAATGGTGAATCTGTCACAACCGAAGGTACAAGGTCCTCCGTAGGCTGCATGGTGTTCTCATGTTGACATCAATGTTGCACTCGTGTCCTATTTTCTTTCCCTCGAGTATGGATCCTCAGTCTTTGTTGATGGGGCGGTGAGAATGGATACCTCTCCTCATGATCCTCTAAAGTCTTGTTAGGTCGAGCTTCAAAGATGACCCTCTCCACTCCCTTTTCTTGGTCAGGTGTGGTCATAGTCCTTCCTCTTTTGAGTGACATAACATTAACATTGTCAAACAAAATGATTTCATGTTCAGATCTAAGAGAGTCTGGATAATATACATGACTAAACTGCTAAGATTGAGATTTCTTCAAGCTATTGGGGTTAGCTTGAACTTGGGCAGGGAGGGAGGTAGTTGGGGCAGACTACTCATCTCTCCAATGTGATAGGCGATTGACATCCACCCGTAAATTAGGAATTTCATTCCTATAGAAATGTAGTTCCTCGAGAATCTGTTGTTGGATATCTATAGGTATTGATGAAGAGGAGTATTGTTGTGAAGAAGAGGAATGCAAAGATTGACTATGGGGGACCTAATACTGTTGCAGGGGTAACGGCTGAGATTATGGGCCCTGCTGGCTCGCCTGGTATTGGAACTGACGGTCGTATTGTTGTTGCCTCTGCTGATGGGGGGAAGGATATGAATTCAGGTTTTGTTGTGCTGGATGGGGTGCAAAGGTGAATTTAGTGTCGTAGAAGGTCAGGGGATGATGGTATGACTAACGGTACCCTGTGCTTCCCTATTGAGCAAGTCCCGATGTATATCGAACAACATTCTCCTCCCATACATGGGGAGGCTCCTCTTGGACTGTCTCAACTGGTGGTATATGTTGCTGGAGGCGTAGGACTATTCCGGAACCTAGGCTGAGGTTGCCCTGACATCGGCTGCTCCTGAACATGGTGTTTGCAGAAATAGGAGTAGAAGATGCAGTCATGGTAGGTATCTTGATCTGGGATACCTTCTCAGTCCGCTCATCCATTGCTTCGGAATCTTGGAGATTCTACTATCGAGTTCATTTATCCTCTTGTCGATCCGCTCCACAACTACTAACTTATCTGCAATGATGCCCATATCTTGGGAGGGATCAACCACACCATGTTTCCCCCTTTAGGAAGGAGTGTAATTGGGGAATCAGTATATGCACTGCTGACGATCTGTGAGCGGATTGTTTCAGCCATCTGCATGAATACCTTCCAGACGATATCCTTTCCTTGGTATGTGTAACTATCTCCACATGTAGTGCTCACTAAACCCTACACCACAGGTTTGAGACCATCGTAAAGAGATCGGACCAATATGTTGTCATCCTTACCATGACATGGACACTTCTGCAAGAGATCCGGTTCTACTCAAAGGGGTTGAACTTCTTTAAGAACATGTCCTTGAACTGGGTGTATGTAGTGATAGTCACTCCTAAGTTTTTAATATGCTTTAACTCCCAAGGCAAAAGAAAGGGTAGTGAGCTTGATATAATCCTAGCTAAATCTCGGGTGTCTAAGGTTAGTGCAGATGAGCTCAAAGTCCCTTAGGAATGCATATGGTTCATCAGTGGCATTCACATTGAAGTGTGGCAACAGGTTCAAAAATTGTACCTTTATTTCATGCTCGACTTATGGTTCAGGGGGACTCAAATAATTTCTCACTTTGTATTGCCCCGGATTGTATGTTGCATCCATGGTGGGTCCTCCACAATATTCAACTGTCCTAATTGAGCTCGAAGTAAATCTTGTTGCTGGTTATATGCTCCTAATCTTGCAAGTACCATCTCTATGGGATCCTCGCATTGTTCCTCATCATCATAATGTTTCTTGTGCAACATCTTGATTATATATGGTGCAAAACCTTCATCAAAAAATGGGTTAAATTAGATGAGTCAACTGAGTTTAAATCAATCTCACTGAGGTTGAGGTCTTCCTCAATGAGTTGGGAAGAAAGGAAGGGGTTGGTTAGTGTGTGACCATCCCTGAAGTGAGTGGTCTCAAACTCAAGAGAGTCATGAGTCTAGGGCGGTCGAGGAAATGAATGAACCTTGGAAGATGTACTCTTTGGAGGGTTCAACGATAGGTTCGTAAAGTCCGAAAAAGAATCCCCCAACTAGTCATCTCCAATGTCAAAAGGACTTACGTTTGAGCATGATGTCAAGCAAGGAGTGGTAGGAAAGGCGCTAACAGCGCAATCTTTGAACACACAACCCTGAATACAAACACAAAGTAAACCCCAAATTCACCAACTGAATGTTGTGAAGGTCGTAAAAGTTTGAGAAATTAGCATTTGAATTTTATTATTGGTGATCAGACAATCTTTTCATTCATTACACATAGGTGCAGTCTCCTATGGTAATCCATGTTCAAGCCAGCAAAACACACCAACTTGAAACAAGACTACTTCTTTTAATAGTCGGAGAAAGTACTTGAATCAATAACAGGACTCAAGAGTCAGTCCAAGTACTTAGGGAACAAGTCCAAGGACTTAGACACTAATCCTTAATGGCCACTTCCTCACCCACTCTTATATGGAGGTATGTACTTTTGTCCAATGACTGGGTTGCTCTCCTGAGAATAATTTCAATTTTAATGCATTTTTTGGTTTAAATTGTATTAGCAGTCCTGATTTTAAGTTTGATTTTCACAAATTTAGTCCACCACACAAGGCGTGCCTAACGACCCATCCTAATTTCCTTTAATCCTAAGTTATAAAACCAAGGGGAAGGGAGTCGAGAAAAGTCGATGCAACGATAAAATTAATTATGCATGCCCAACTTAGAAGACTTACGATGATTATCGCTCTCTACTTGTGGAATGCATTAGAAAAATTCAAAGTTTTATGCTATATGTAATGCATGAGATGAAACCACACCTAACAAAAAGCTCTATTAGGGGAAGAATGTGAAGTTAATTGACTAAGTAGAACGATTTAAACATGTGCATTACTAAGTGAATGTGTGGTCCTAGATTAAACGTGCACAAGCAATGAATATTTGACCTATTAAAATCTCTAAGACCCACAAGTGTGGGTCTAACCTAAGAGACACTCAAGTTAAGCCCCACCCTCACCGAAGAGAGAAATAGGTCTCGACACCACAAGAATAAAGTCCAATATCCAATTACACACGCAAGATCCCAAACAGAATCTATTAGAAATGTGCAATTACCTAAATTATTACAAATTAATTACAAAAATGAACTAAATGCATAAAATAAATCTTGAACTCTACGCTCTCTCACTACTCGACTCGATCTTAATTATTATGCATTTTTCAGTCAGCCTGTTTCCATAATAGTCGACCTCCAATGCTCCTGAGGTGCTCGACAACCTAAGAAACCTCTCCGTAGCGCAGGTTCCTTGCACAAAAATATGACAGTGGTTAGAGAGATACACCAAATAAAATGAAATAAAATGAAATAAACAAAATAAAAAGATAAAATGGGGGAAAATAAATAGAGTAATAATTACAAGAAAAAATGGGGTCAGACAAACCGGGGATGGGAAACCTAACTCTAAGTTTTCTAAGTAAACCTAAATCGTGTTCCTCCCCAACAACGATGCCATTTGATGATCCCTAAAAATCCCTTCTTAATTCTAGTGAATTAGATGTATCATTTCGTTGCAGTCGGGCAATTAGATATCAATAAAAAATAACCACACAATTCGATGAATTACTCAATTAAGCGGGATGTGGTTTTATATTTATTTACACTGGGCAAGTTCTAGGGTCGACTCAAGGAGGTAAAGGAACAACTTAGGGTTTCAGTTAATCCAACTTAGTGCTCAGTTTTCAACAAATATTTTTTGGTATTTTCTTATGCAAGATAAATGAATGCAATAAACTTAGACACTGTTCATGGACTATAATGTCATTTTTACTACAAGATAAGTCCAAAAATCATGAAACTTTGCCAGAATGTGAGAAATGATGAACTTAAACTATTGTGATTTTTGGATTTATGGATGTAAAATGAAATTCCAATGAGTTAATGAGTGAAAATGGTGTGATTTTCAATAAATTAGTAAATAGGAAACCTAATTATTTTTTAGAATCAAATTTATCCTAGATACACCTATGGGTAATTTATCCACGAAAATCTTAAACCCTGAAAGTGTCAGATTTATAGTCCACTAAAAACAATCAATTCAATCACAAAGAATTATTCAGAGAAAATCATGCATGAAATGGTGTGATTTTGGGCACAAATTAAAGAGCAATTAAATTTACACAATGTGTTTTTTTCGCAATTTTAGATTTATGGTTAATTTAATACAAGTTTTAGACTAGAAATGGGTAAAATATGTCAATTTTGACATAAACAATTATTATAAATCAATTATTGTTCAAAAAAGTACAAATAAATGCTTGAGTGATAGAGAATTAATTGATCCACAATCTGTAATTTTTCAAATTAAAAATTGATATAAAATAGAGGTTTAAACATAGAATCAAATGCAAGGGTCTAAATGCAAGTATAGAAATAAAATAATTGAATTAAACATGCACAAGGACTAGAATATAAATACCTATACCAGGAGTGGGTATTTATGCAAAAATACCCGGTAAGCATGTATATGGCCATGTGAGGTTCTAGCGGTGGGGACCTGAGTGCCAATTTCCAAAGAAGTAGGAGCTTGGGGTGCAAATCTTTGCCCAACCACTCATGAGGCAAGCACGAGGCTAGGGTCCAGCGTGAGGCTCGGATTGAGGCTCCAAGTGACATGCACGAGACGCTGCGAAGTGCCCAAGGTTGTTGGTTCAGGACATGGCTCGGATCGATGATGTGGCATATTTAGAATCGAAAATTTGACTCCATCCAATGGTTAAGTAGCAGGTGTATATCAACGGTTGTAATCAAGAGAGGGGGATCCTAACAGTTACAGCACGTCGACCCCCGTCTCTTGATTGTTCTTCCTCCTATCATGATGACCGTCGGATCATGGCTTCTGCCTCAATCCCACGGTAGCTGTAGCACATGGGTAGGGACTGTCTATGGAGCCCTTAGTTGGTCGACACACGACCGAACCAAGGGAGGAGCATGGTGGAGACACGAAGGACAATGATGAAGACAGAGGTGATTGTGAAGGAAACACACATGTCCTATTGATAATCAACGATGGATGATCGGAGGATGGTCTAGATGTGTGGCTCTGTTGCATGTGTTAGGGTGAAAGTGAAGGGGGCGAGATGAAATGGAGGTCAGTTGGGACTGGGGGATGGATCTTTGTGCGAATGTGGAAGGATCGGAGCATGGCTCCGATCTTTACAAGATCGAAGAGTATAGATCATGGAAGATCGAGACGAAATGGGGAGGAATGATATGAGGCAAAAATGGAGATGAATAGTGGGAGAGAGGAAAAAGAGGAAGATGTAGATGTTACCTGGAGCAGGAGAACGTGCCTAGACGAAATCAGGCTCATCGGAGCTCGGGGTGATTGCTCGAGGACTCAGCACAACCCGAGCTCGGCACCCTCGCTAAACGATGTTGCAACGACAAAGAACGTGCCTTCGTATCTCACTCTAAAAGAGAACAGTCATCGCTCAAGCCCTGCACAACTGTTGTCACCGGAGGTTGAGGTGGAGCTCTTTCCTTCTTCTTTGCTTAGCGGCGGATAAGGAGTCGAGGAGAGCAGGCTATGCTATATAGGGGACGTGGTTAGGGTTGGCGGAGTTTGCGGTGGAGATCGGGGAAGAGCGAAGATGGCAGAGCCGGCCATGAATGGCGGAGCTGGTGCGAGAACGACGGGGTTAATTGGGAGGAAGGGGACAACATCGTGGTTGTTTGGTCGGCTGATATTGAACGATCATGGATTTGATATGTGGCAAGGATTTTAAAAGAATAAAAATGATTAAGGTCGGCCATTGGATGAATACCCCTTTATCTAAGGGTCCAGAAAAGATGAGATAAAGAGTGTTAAGTGGGAATATGAGGCGGTGGTATGTGGTGGCTCCAGAAGATGCCAAGTATTGCTCCAAGAAAAATCCAAAAATAAATAGTGAGAAAAATCAAAATATAGTAGCAAACGACCTCGGATTGAAATTTTCTTCACGAAAGTTGTTTATCTCGATGAGTTCTACAACTTTCATGAAGAAATCAACACTAAGATAAGTCATCTATATAAAGTGATATTTTCGACAGTAGTTTATACATATAAAATACTGTATTTTTCTTGTATTTTGTACTTTTGTCATTTTTTTATCAAGATAAAAATAAAATTAGATAAAATAAAATAAAAATATTTGCACATTAATCTATTTTTTGGATTTATTTATAAATTAAGAAAATAAAGGAATACAATTAGAGAGGCTTATTTACCACCTTTTAACACAAACTCAAAACCAATTATTTCCTTTGATTGATGATTCAATTTGGATTTGGAATTTTTTATACATTTTATTAAACTTTAATCAAAGAAAATAAATGAAGAAGAAATAAATCAAAAAGAGATAATTATGTACATAAAATAATGAGTAAAAATCAATCAAAGTTACATGGTACAATAATACAAAGAAATTAGAATGTTTTTATTTACAAGAGTGATTTTGTTAATTTATTAATTAAAGGTATATTTATTTACTGATTGGTCAGGAATTTTAGATAAGATTAATATATTAAGATGATGAATGCCAGATTCATAAGAGTCAGATGCATATCTTGATTGGTAGTGTTTTGATGAATTCCTTTCACTTTTGACTTTTACATGGCCTCAATCTATCTCGGAGATAGAGCGAGTATAGTCCTATCATTTGTCAAGTGAGCAGTATCTAGTACAGAAAGTTTTTGATGAGATTGAGCTTTCACACACCAATCTGGTAGCCTTCACTCATGCTTTCACCAAAATAGATCACTCATGTCTTTGGAGTTAAATGTAGCTTTATTCTTGTCAAGATCTGTTAGAACACATTCTGCTATTTTCACCGGGTGTGTGCGATGAACGCGAAATCTACCTCTTTAATAGTCGATAATTGTAGTATAGGAGGCGGATTTCGGTCGTCAAAATACCACAAGCCTTGAATGTTGTGGAGTATTTTTACTTGGTAAGTGTACCAAGGTC
Organism: Ottelia alismoides; assembly: GCA_037367405.1. NCBI lineage: Eukaryota > Viridiplantae > Streptophyta > Magnoliopsida > Alismatales > Hydrocharitaceae > Ottelia > Ottelia alismoides. The sequence continues at coordinate 577,604 of JAZKJV010000869.1, read as the reverse complement.
GAACACAGGGAACGGTGATTTTTAGTTGCGTGGTCTTAAATCAAATTAAATAATTAGTTAATGATCGATTAATTTCTGTGTTGAGAGATATGCACAATGCAATGAGATGCAAATGCAAAGAATTATACAGAGAAAATGAAGCATTGGATCTGCGATTTAGTGAAGTTTCAACCTCGAATAAATTTATCAATTGATCCTCAAATACTATCACAGATTGAATTATTTCAAGAAATATTTATCAATAAGAGAATCAAGCTGTGAGGTATGAGATCAATCACCAGCTACGTAGTCCTGCAGATAAAGAGATCAACAATAATTTTCAAGGAGTTTTGAACCCAAATTTTTTCTGTGATTTAATCCTCAAGGAGTGATTGATAGTAGTGAGAAAATAATTCAATTATCTGTCCTTGAGTATGTCCCTGTAATAAATCAATTTTTCCTCGATTTAATCAGTACGCAATGTCAACAGAACCTACATGAGATCAAATAAGTCCTCGAATAATAGTAATCAATAAACATTCTCAGATCTGTCCACAATGTATGCCAAATGGTAGAGCACGGAATTAGCTTCGAAACGACATATTATATGCTAAAATCGGAGTTCAGATGGAGGAGATATGCTAAAATGAAATTTCATGGACTAAAACGTAATTGAAATAAAGGTTTTCCTTCAAAATTAGTCCCTGGAAGGACTTATTTGTAATTTCAAAATGTGAGAGGGGTCCCTGCGTAATTTACCCCTGGCGGGGGCCTTCTTGCAATTTCTGAAAAGGCCAAGGGCGTCCATGCAATTTTCCCACGAAGCACGTGTGTTGCACGTGCACTATGAGGCTCGGATGTGGAGGCAGAGGCTCGGGAGCCGAGCCTATGGTTCGGATGGCCCGGAGCTTAGGCTTGGGAGCTAGCCTCAGGCTCGGGTAAACGAGGCAGAGGCTCGGGCAACAGAGCTCAGGCTCGGATACCCGAGCCTACGTGGCGGAGGGTGGCGCTTCGAGGGCCCCGAGCCTCGAGGCTGGGGCCGAGGCTTGGGGGGGCACGTGGGCGACTTCTGAGCCGTTGGATCAAGGGCCTCGGCCAGATCCAACGGCGGCTGGAGCGGGGCGGCTGCGGGCGGAGCTGGCCTCCGCGGTGGATGGCGCGGGAGGCGCGGTGGCGGTAGGGTGCGGGAGGCGCGGTGGCAGAGCTCGGCCGTCCCACGGCCGGGCAGCGGCGTCAGGTGGAGAACGGCGGGGAGGGAGCGCAACCTAAGCGGTGGAGGCGGCTCCGGTTCTGGGGGAGGGCCGAGGGCGCCTGCGCGCACGGTGGATGAGAACCGCAGCCGGGTCAAAGGAGCAGGGCCGCGGGTGACGCCTGGAGGCAGAGGGCAGGACCGGCCACGAGGGCGGCGAACGGAGCTCGGTCGAGTCACGCGGAGGAGGCGGGGCTCAGCCAGCGACGCGGAGGGAATGCACCTGCAAGTGGTTAGCAAAACATGGGGGGGACTCTGTGCTTGGTATTGGGTTCCTGGGCTAACCTCCGACCTTTGCGAGGTCGGAGGTGCGGTGGAGATGGCGTTGGAAGATGGGGCTAAGTGGAGGGTACCTAAAGAGGTGGGGCTCAAGGGCCAAGAGTGATGCCGGAGCGAGGTGCGAGGTTGATGGCGCAAGGCGGCGGGCCTTGGATCACGCCTAAGTTTGGCCGCTGTCACTGGCGAGATGGCGGATGGGTTGGAGTGTAGCGCGGGGGCTGGGTTTTAAAGGAGGTGGCGCGAGAGCGGTACGTGAGGATGAAGGAGTGATGGCAGCGTGCGTAACGGCCGGAGGAGGCGAGGGAGCGTTGGAGGAGAAGAAACGGCGGGGGAGGGCGCGGGCGTGAAGGGCTGGAGGAAGAAGAGGGTCACGTGCGCAGCTGCCACGTGGCACGCCCTGGAGAGAGAAGGCGGGGGGTGCCACGTGGCACGCCCTGGAGCTGCCACGTGGCACAAAAAAAATTCAGAATTTTGGAGGGGAAAAAAGATAGAAGATGACTCGGATCGAAAAATTTTCTTCACAAAAGTTGTTCCTCTCGACGAGATCTACAACTTTTATGAAGGATCCAGGAGCAAAAGAGGTCACCTGTGAGAAGTGGTATTTTTGGTGGCTTTCCATGTGTATAGAAAACCGTATTTTGGGGTTTTGTATTTTTTTGGTAGTTTTAGAGGGAATAAAAATTATAGAAAAAATACAATAAAATACAAGAAAAATATTTACACGCTAATCTAATTTTTTTGGATTTTTAATAGATAAGAAAATAGGAAAATAAAATGAAAGTAAGAAACACACAATTTTTGTACAGATAGACAACGGACACTTGGACTCGGTCAGTTTATTTGATCTCAGTTTTGATCTGGATTTGAATTTTTGCATTTATTATTAAAACTTTCATCAAAGGACACAAATGAAAAAGAAATAAAATTAAAAGAGTTAATTATGCACATAAAATCTCAGGTCAAAATAAGCAGAAAGTTAAAATGCGTAAAAGAGGCCCAAAACCCAACTTTCACATATGAGCTCCGAATTTTACGAAATTGGTCTTGTTTTGAAGGGATTTGAAAATGGAGTACTTTAAAAGTGAGTAGACCAAAATCGGACACTGTATGTGGGAGATATGCTCATTTTAGTCTGTCAGATGTGAAATTTGACTTTGGGATTATTTGACACTTATTGGGGTTAGTAATTTTTTGTATTTTTTAATTAATAAAGTTAGTAATATCTACACAATGGAGGTGGTTTGGATTCAAACTGAGTTAGGATGAATTAATTTAAAATGTGAGAAGTTAGCGGCTTTTTGGGCTAATTTACACATGGGATTTTTAATGCAATTTATGCATGATGAAATGCAGATATTATTTACACATGCATGATGGCTAATAATGCTCTATTAATGATTAATTACAAGTGGATGATGGGGACAGAGCCTAAATGGCCAATTTTAGCATGATGAATACGAGATTCATCATACCCCTATACTTAGACCATGCTCGTCCCCGAGCATGAATGAATGACTTAGTTGATTACATCCCTGACTGTGCATGTGAATTTTCAAGGCTTAATTCAGAGAGGACCCTTAATTTGAGTGATCCTAAAATTCTGAGCTCAACCAAGCTTTAATTAAAAGGAATCCAACTTCTCTAATTTTCAGACTCTCTATTTGTACATATAATATAAGGATATGATTCTTAGTGTACTGCATTAATGAGAGTCAAGTCGAGACATCACCTAAAGTTCCAATCCAAGAGACTCTCCTCTCGACCTAATCCTCAACACTAGGGAATAAGTCTATTCTTGCTTCAGTCAACCGTCTCATTAGTTTGTCAGACTTGAAAGTGTATATGGACGGCCAGTTGATGGAGGGCATAGGATTGTGTCTAATTTTCTCTCCCTCACTTTGGAACAAGGTGCCTCTCGAGTGCCTTTTTACTCAACAAAAGTATATTTTACTTTGTTGATCAATGTGTCCGTCAAGAGAATTTGGAGTCGTCTGCACTTGTTTTTCTGGGAGTACACCGGGGTGTGTCTCTTTTGAGTATCTAAGATACCTTCGACACCCAGACTTGTAGCATTTACGATGCAAAGCCCTTTTTTGGTGTCAGCCCGACTCCTTGGTCCTAATTAGTGCTTGGTCCAAGTGGACACTTTGAAAATGTTTAGGAGCACTTGCCATCGGTGGAAGCTCATTTAGAATTTGACTTGGATAATAGAGCTTTTCTTTGACATTTCACTGCTTTTGTGTTGTTGGCTAGCTCCACTGCTTATACCAAAAGTTGGCGCACATTGATCAACAAATTTCATTAAGTTTCATCATACCCTGGCACTTAGGTCAATATCAAAAAGATAGCATATGAATCTTGTTCACATACTTGCGAGGGTTTTGCTGACACTCAGGTTTTCTGCAGCCTTCATTAACTTTATCCCATCCTCGAATATCATCAGATCGGATCTAAACTCAAATCTCTAGTCCTAGTTCCTCAAGTGATATCTCAACTAATCTCATCAATCATGCAATTGTGAGAGTGATTGTGCTGATCATATTCTTTTTTGAAGGTCGAGATGAAGAGTGCAATATAGCGCTCAAATCTTTCAATTAGGGAAGTGTGGATTATTAAGTTCAAAACCCTAATGACTAAGGCAGGTTAATTCAGAATCTCAAGATCTCAGAAATCAAGTGTCCTCAAAAATCCTTAAGCCTTGAGTGATAGTGAATGTGTCAGGAATATATCGACCAAGGAATGCATGAAATGCTTGATGAAATGCAAGACCATGAGTTTTTTTGGATGCAAAAAGTTTTTTTTTGGTTTTTTTTGTTTTGTTGTTTTTTTAAATAGGTATTAAACACACTACGTGTACCTATCCCCGATGTTAGATAAAAACGATTAAAGTACGAGCTATGGATAAAGTAGACAAAATATATACAAACGCACCCCCCTATACTTAGCTTGTGCTATGTTCTCATGGCACAAAGTGAAATGTAGACATAGCTCGTACGAAGTATAGAAGGATCAAAAAGAAAGGGAGAGAAGTGATGTATAAACAATGGTAGCGGTCCCCCTATACTTAGGCTCAGGTCAGCCTAAGTATAATCGGATAAATACAGATGGGGCACAGGGAAGAATTTCGGATGTACAAGAGAGTGTAGGTTCCAGAGAGGTGTGCTATTTGGGCAGATCAAATTTTTCGTCAAAATCTATGCCCTGAGTGAAGGAGATCTGTTCAACTTGTACTAATTGCTCATTGGATTCGACAAAATGTTTAAGCGGCTGACCGTTGACCATAGATGTTTGCGCGCTATCTGCGGTCTCTGAGATCTCAACACTCCCATTATTGTGTACCTCTCTTACAATGAAGGGTCCCGTCCATTTTGATTTCAATTTCCCTTGGAAAATTTTCAACTTTGCATTAAATAGCCAAACTTTCTGCCCTAGGACAAAGATCTTTGTTCGAATGTTCTTGTCATGCCATCTCTTAACTTTGTTTTTGTAGATGGTGCTGTTTTCATAAGCATGATTTCGGATTTCAGACAGTTCATTCAAATTCATCTCTCGGTTCTTCTTTCCTTGGTGACAGTTCCAATTAATCTTTTTGATTGCCCATTCTGATTTATGCACGAGTTCTGCGGGCAAATGGCATGGTTTTCCATATACCATTCTAAACGGGGAGGTGCCCAATGGGGTCTTATAAGCCGTCCGGTAAGCCCATAGAACTTGGTCCAGGAGTTGGGACCAGTTCTTCCTGTCAGGGCGAACGAGCTTCTGTAAATTTCCTTTAACCTCCATGTTTGACACCTCGGCCATGCCATTGGATTGTGGGTGGTAAGGAGTAGCGACACGGTGCTCGATGTCGTATTCCTTAGTCAACTTCTTCACCTCCCGGTTGACAAAGTGGCTTCCCCCATCAGATATTAAAACTTTTGGAATTCCAAACCTCGAAATAATATGATCTTTCAAAAACTTGCAAACAGTTTTGCTATCTGCAGCTCGAGTAGGGATAGCCTCCACCCATCTAGATAAACAATCTACCGCGAGAAGAATATATTCAAATCCTTGACTATTAGGGAATGGGCCCATAAAGTCAATGCCCCATGCATCGAATACGTCACATATGATCACTTGTTGCATAGGCATGGCATCTTTGGAACCAATGGTTCCTCCCATTCTCTGACAGACGGGGCACGACCTCACAAAATTGTAAGCATCCTTAAACAAGGTCGGCCAGTAAAATCCACATTGCAATATCTTCTCAGCGGTCCTCTTCCCAGAGTGATGTCCTCCCGCCTCTAAGGTGTGGCATAGATTGAGGATACTTTGATATTCCTCTTGAGGAATGCATCTTCTCCATATGCAATCCGGTCCTTCAAAGAAAAGGAAAGGATCTTCCCAATGATAGTGTCTCGCTTCAGATATGAGTCGATCGATTTTGTTTCTGGGCCAACCTTGAGGAACTTCATTGGTGACGAGATAATTCACCGTGTCTGCATACTAAGGGAGTGAGTCAATAGCAGAAATTGACTCGTCTGGGAAGGTTTCACGGATGGATTCAGATTCCGGAATTTTGTTATGTTCAATCCGTGATAAATGATCAGCCACAACATTCTTAACGCCAGGTTTGTCCTTAATCTCCAAATCAAAAGTTTGAAGCAGTAGAATCCATCTCAGAAGTCGTGCTTTTGCGTCCTTTTTTACCATTAAATAGCGAATGGCAGAATGGTCTGTGTAAACTGTCACCTTAGATCCTAAAAGTATTGATCGAAATTTTTCCAAGGCAAAAACCACAGCAAGCATTTCTTTTTCGGTCACAGTGTAATTTTTCTGAGCAGGGTCTAAAACTTTGCTTGCGTAGTGAATAGCATACGGGATTCCATCTTTTTGTTGTCCTAATACAGCCCCTACAGCGAAATCGGATGCGTCTGTCATGATCTCGAAGGGAAGAGACCAATCGGGAGCTTGTAGGACGGGAGTCTCAATGATCCTTCTCTTGAGTAATTCGAATACTTCTAGACACTTATGATCTACCACGAATTCGGTGTCTTTCCCAAGAAGGTCAGTTAGCGGTCGGGCAATTTTTGAAAAATCTTTAATAAATCTCCTGTAAAATCCGACATGCCCTAGAAAAGACCGTACTTGTTTCACATTTGTAGGTGGCTCAAGCTTTTTGATCACATCAACTTTGGCAGGGTCAACCTCCATTCCCTTCCTAGAGATGACATGACCCAATACAATGCCCTCTTTCACCATGAAATGGTTTTTTTCCCAAGAGAGCACCAGATTCACTTCCCTGCACTTTTGGAGGACTCGATCCAGGTGCGCTAGACAATCATCGAATGAATCACCATGAACCGAGAAGTCATCCATGAAGACCACCAGGAAATCCCCGACCATGTCGGCAAAAATTGCAATCATGCATCGTTGAAAGGTGCCGGGGGCATTGCAAAGCCCAAAAGGCATTCGCTTGAATGCGTATGTGCCGAAGGGACATGTAAAAGTAGTCTTTTCTAGATCTTCGGGGGCGATGGCTACCTGATTGTAGCCCGAGTACCCGTCTAAGAAACAGAAGTATTCTCTCCCTGCCAATCTCTCCAGGATTTGATCAATAAAAGGTAGCGGAAAGTGATCCTTCTTCGTTGCGGCATTCAGGTGCCTGTAATCCACACAGACACGCCACGACGTAGGTACCCGTGTCGTAATCTCTTCTCCATCCTCATTGGTGATAATCTGGAGTCCTGACTTTTTCGGGACTACATGCAAAGGTGACACTCATTTGGAGTCGGAGATGGGATATATGAACCCAGCTTTACACCATTTTTCGATCTCAGTTTTAACCACTTCCCGTAAGTTTGTATTCAATCTACGTTGGCATTCACGGGAGGGTTTAGCATTATCTTCCAAGTAAATATGTTGTGAGCATAGGGCTGGGTTAATCCCTGGGAGATCAGACAATCTCCAGCCTATAGCCTTGCGGTTTTTCTCCAAAACATTAAGCAGGCGGATCTCCTGCTCTTCGGTCAATTGTGAGCTGATAATGACCGGAAATTGTCCCTTTTCTCCTGCAAGGAAGGCATACTTAAGTGTAGGGGGCAATGGTTTGAGTTCAGGTAAGTCAATGATGTTTCTCAAATCTGGTTCTGTCAGTGATGTTTCTTTTTGTGATGTGTACGCTTGCAGTGTATCAATGTTGGCCACCATCATGGTTGTATTAGGGATCGGATCGCTAATGATGGAATGAGGTGTGGCAATCGCCGCGTCTGATCTGTGTACCTTAATCAAGGATTGTCCAAAAGGAGAATGGACTGACAGGTCCAGAGTGGCCTCTGAGTCTCCTAGAGTATAGGTAGATGCATGAATGAGCTGGCAGACTAAGTCATCAACAATTTCCTCACCAGATGAGGTTGATTCTATCATAGCGGTTGGGTTTTGTCTCTAGGACCCAACTGTTGGTTTTGTAATTTCAGTCTCAGTTTCTGATTTTTCAGACTCGTTGCTCGACTCAGTGTCAGGTCTTTGGAACCTAGTTTGTTGCATTTTAAGTTCGACTTTTCCAAACTGGATTCTCCCGGATGTGTAATCAAATATAGCTCCTGCGGTCCTAAGGAAGGGTTGCCCTAGTATCATCTGGGAATCTTTCCAATTTCTAGGGACATCCATGTCAAGAATTGTAAAATCCACTGGGTAGTTTTGTCCCTCTATGTTGATGACAATGTTTCGAATCTCGCCCCTAGGTCGCTTAGTTGATGTGTCTGCGAATTGAAGTACGGCTGCAGATTGCTTAAGAGGACCTAGATTTAGATGCTCATATAGGGTTGTGGGCATGAGATTGATGGATGATCCATTGTCTAACAATGTTCTTGCAAACTTGATTTCCTTGGTGTAGCTAGTGACAAAGTGAGCACCCATGTCTCTCTTCTTTCTTGGCAGCTCATTTTTTATAAGACGAGATGTGGCTACTGAGAGTATGTGTTTCTTTGTTCGGCTAGGAGTTTGTTTGCTGGCCCTAGTTGGTGTGCATCTCATCTTCAGGTATTTTCGAAAAGCCGAGTCTCTTTCTATCATCTCGTCTAGGGACAGAGTGACCTTAATATTTTCCTTATAGATGCGGGCCATCTCTTCATCATTTTTTTGTTTTTTTATGTTTTTCTTCTTTCCTGCTGTAAGAGCACGGGGGAAAGGAATGGACTTGGTATGATCAAGAACATCACTTTTATTGAATGAAAAATTTCTTACAAGACTTGGACTCGGACTAAAAACAGGGAAATTTGTGGTTGGTGGCATTTGTTTGTCTGACTCAGACTCAGACTCTCCATTATATCCGGGGGGTGTGGGTGGGACTTGTTATTTCTCCTTTTGTCTTCCTTTGTCAATTCCCCCAGGGTTGTGTGAATTGGTGGACACTGGGGCTATGTCTTCGTGTTCCTTCGCTTGATCAGCCATGGTTACGGTCCTTCTGCTCCTAAGAGAGATATGATAAGAGTTATTATTCGAGAAGGGCTCAAGTTCCGGTACGGAATAGTCAGAGATTAATACCTGATTGTGTCCAAGGCTATTTGGGTTAGCCTGGACTTGGGCTGGAATCACGGTCTGGGGTGCTGTCACCTCATCTCTCCAACGAGAGAGTCGATTTATGTCGACTCTCATATCATGAAGCTCATCCAGCACTCGTTGGAGCTCTGGAGAGATAGCAGAAGAGGAGGACCCTTGGCCCTGCCTGGCCTGAGGTCGTTGATACTGGCCTTGTTGGCTTTGGCGTTGGTTCTGTTGTGGCTGAGGTTGTGGGTTCTGGTAACCCGTGCGATATTGCTGCCTCTGCTGCAGTTGAGGCTGGTAGGTGGGCTGGGCTTGTGGTGGACGAGGGTTTGGAGTAGAGTTTTGTCCTGAGCGATTGACCGGTTCCAAATTATACCAGACTCCGTTTATCTCCATGACCTGTGGAGGTTCCTCAAAATCAGTCTGAGCGGAGGTTTCATCAGTTTGAGAGGACAAGACTTGGTCTCCACCCCAATGGCTCTGTTGCCCTACCCCTTGACCTTGAATGTAGTGAATTTTGTGTATGGGTGCGGGGGGGTGCAATCTTTAATACCCTGTCAGCCAATTCCTCCATTTGTTTCGGCACTTTAGCTAATTTTTCCATATCATATGATTTATGGATCTCATCCACCTTTTTATAAATCTACTCAACCATAGTTAGCTTATCAGCTATTATTCCCATGTCAGCATTGTGGTCGGTTGTCAGATTATTCACCATCTTTTTGGAGCCGGCTATGTAAGCCCGGCTAGTGGTTTGTGCACGGCTAGATTCAACCAGTCTTTCGAACACCTTGTAGACGGTGTCCTCGTGGCGCCCCATGTAGCTTCCTCCGCAGGATGCACTAACCAACCCTTGAGTCTCAGGGTTCAACCCACTAACAAGACTTTGGACCAGCATCATTTTACTTATCCCGTGTCCTGGGCATTTCTGTACTAGGTCTGTGAATCTTTCCCAGGTTTCATGAAATGGTTCGCTCAGGTGTTGGGTAAAACTCGTGAACTTGATCCTCATTTGATTAATTCTACTAACTGGGTAGAATTTCTTTAAAAACAAAGTCTTGAATGTGGCCCACGTAGTGACTATTTCCCCTAGATTTTTCAGCCAGTAAGCCGCCTTATCAGTCAAGGCGAAGGGGACAGCTCTCAACCTTATGTAGTCTTGGCTAACCCTAGGGTGGCAGAGGTTAGCACAGACTAACTCGAAGTCTTGGAGGAAGATATATGGTTCTTCATGATTATTTCCTCCAAACTTTGGCAACAGTGCAAGGAAATGCGGTTTGTGTTCGAATGCATCCTCAGGGGGAACAGGTCTCAACCAATTATAGTCTTCATCTAATTCTGGGAGATACGTGTCTTCCATAGTAGCCTCTCCTTGTTGTATTATTTCCAACTGCGTCCTAAGTAGTTCATTGGTTTGTTCAGCAGCTGTTATCCTAGCCAAGAGTGTCGGGATAAGATCATTGTCGTTCTCATCGTCCCCAGAGTTCTTCTTGGGAGGCATTATGATTCACCTTCAAAGAGGAAGAGTTTAGAGATAAGTGTTGTGATTAAAAGAGGATTTTTGCTAAGGGTAAGAGATTCCTTAGCGGAGGAGTAAAAGATGAAACTTCTAAGATAACGAGGATAGAGAGAGAGTCCTTACGAAGAAGCAGACACAAGCAAACACAAGACAATTCTCAAGTTCACTACTCAACACAGATGAAGGCATGTCAGAGTTCGGCCGCTTATCTTTTCACTTTTAATTTAATGATAAGACAATCTTGCAAATTAAGCAGAGATGTTAGGTACCGAAATATTTCTCAAAGACTGTCCCGAGTTCGTACAACTAGTTGCATCTACTCTCAGCCAGTATAGGTGGAAGTACGGACCGTTTAAACGGCTACCCGTGTTGCTTGAGGACGGTGCCTTCCGCGGTGTCCTCTAAACCACCCACTCTGCTAAGGGAAGTCGGACCGTAAAAAGGCTACCCGAGACCCTCACTGAAAAGTAGCTAATTGTTTTTAAAAACAGTAGTCTTTGTGAAATTTCTCAGTTTTGGCTCTATCCAAAGTGTGCGTTCTAATCCTTACAAACAATGAGTGGATTTCTCTCCACCAGACACAGGTTAATTTTAGGTCAGTTTGTTTACAATCACCTTGATTAGCAGTCCCAATTTTAAATTAAGGTTATCACTGAAGTTTATGTGAGCACAGAAATTCACGCCTAACGAGCAGTCCCAATTCCGTTAAATCCTAAGTTATAAATCTTTGAGGAGGAAGGATCAAGAAAGCCGATGCAACGTAAATCAATGATGCATGCTTAAGAGAAGGACTTACAGTGAATCCTCGCGTTCTTCATGCGGGATGCAAGACAAGGAATTTAAATTTACACTAAATGATATGCACAGATGAAAAACACCCTAAACAGATAGTTCTATTAGCGGGAAGAATTGATTGAAACTTTTGGCTAATGTTGAACGATCTACAGTGTGTTTAATTAGTGAGAGTATGGCCTAAAAATTACGAGCACAATCAATGATAGAAAAATAAGCGTATATGTGCCTAAGTCCTACGCCACTCAAGTCGGGTCTCAACCACACAGAAGGGGTTGAAACAGACCCGACACACCACAGAATGTTTAGTCTGAATTATTACAAGGGTTCAAAGAGAGGGACCCTGAGAAAATTGCAGAAAATAAAATCTATGCTAACTCTCTCTCACAAAATTAAAATTCAGTCTTCATCGCAGATCCTTGATTTAATATCAAAATCCAGCTCCCAGAAGTCTGCGAAGAGAGAATTTGCGGTTAGTAGCAGAAGTAAGAGAGAAATGCAAAATAAAATGCAGAAAAGAAAAAATGACACAAAAATTAATTTTACAAAAATTAATTATAAAAAATGATTCAAAACCCTAAAAATTCGTTGTTCCCCGGCAACGGCGCCATTTGATGAACGCAAAATCTACCTCTTTAATAGTCGATAATTGTAGTATAGGAGGCGGATTTTCAGTCGTAAAAATACCACAAGCCTTGAATGTTGTGGAGTATTTTTACTTGGTAAGTGTACCAAGGTCGAACACAGGGAACGGTGATTTTTAGTTGCGTGGTCTTAAATTAAATTAAATAATTAGTTAATGATCGATTAATTTCTGTGTTGAGAGATATGCACAATACAATGAGATGCATATGCAAAGAATTATACAGAGAAAATGAAGCACTGGATCTGTGATTTAGTGAAGTTTCAACCTCAAATAAATTTATCAATTGATCCTCAAATACTATCACAGATCGAATTATTTCAAGAAATATTTATCAATAAGAGAATCAAGATGTGGGGTATGAGATCAATCACCAGCTACGTAGTCCTGCAGATAAAGAGATCAACAATAATTTTCAAGGAGTTTTGACCCCTAATTTTTCCTGTGATTTAATCCTCAAGGAGTGATTGATAGTAGCGAGAAAATAATTCAATTATCTGTCCTTGAGTATGTCCCTGTAATAAATCAATGTTTCCTCGATTTAATCAGTGCACAATGTCAACAGAACCTGCATGAGATCAAATAAGTCCTCGAATAATAGTAATCAATAAACATTCTCAGATCTGTCCACAATGTATGCCAAATGGTAGAGCATGGAATTAGCTTCGAAACGACATATTATATGCTAAAATCGGAGTTCAGATGGAGAAGATATGCTGAAATGAAATTTCAGGGACTAAAATGTAATTAAAATAAAGTTTTTCCTTCAAAATAGTCCCTGGAAGGACTTATCTGTAATTTCAAAATGTCAGAGGGGTCCCTACGTAATTTACCCCTGGCGGGGGCCTTCTTGAAATTTTTGAAAAGGCCAAGGGCGTCCGTGCAATTTTCCCACGAAGCACGTGCGTTGCACGTGCACTATGAGGCTCGGATGTGGAGGCAGAGGCTCGGGAGCCGAGCCTATGGTTCGGATGGCCCGGAGCTTAGGCTTGGGAGCTAGCCTCAGGCTCGGGTAAACGAGGCAGAGGCTCGGGCAACAGAGCTCAGGCTCGGATACCCGAGCCTACGTGGTGGAGGGTGGCGCTTCGAGGGCCCCGAGCCTCGAGGCTGGGGCCAAGGCTGGGGGGGCACATGGGCGGCTTCTGAGCCGTTGGATCAAGGGCCTCGGTCCGATCCAACGGCGGTTGGAGCAGGGCGGCTGCGGGCGGAGCTGGCCTCCGCGGTGGATGGCGCGGGAGGCGCGGTGGCGGTAGGGCGCGGGAGGCGCGGTGGCAGAACTCGGCCGTCCCACGGCCGGGCAGCGGCGTCAAGTGGAGAATGGTGGGGAGGGAGCGCGGCCTAAGCGGTGGAGGCGGCTCCGGTTCTGGGGGAGGGCCGAGGGCGCCTGCGCGCACGGTGGATGAGAACCGCGGCCGGGTCGAAGGAGCAGGGCCGCGGGCGGCGCCTGGAGGCGGAGGGCAGGACCGGCCACGAGGGCGGCGAACGGAGCTCGGCCGAGTCGCGCGGAGGAGGCGGGGCTCAGCCGGCGACGCGGAGGCGAGCGCGGAGGGAATGCACCTGCAAGTGGTTAGCAAAACACGGGGGGGGGGGGGGGGGGGGGGGGGACTCTGTGCTTGGTATTGGGTTCCTGGGCTAACCTCCAACCTTTGCGAGGTCGGAGGTGCGGCGGAGATGGCGTTGGAAGACGGGGCTAAGTGGAGGGTACCTCGAGAGGTGGGGCTCAACGGCCAAGAGTGATGCCGGAGCGAGGTGGGAGGTTGATGGCGCAAGGCGGCGGGCCTTGGATCACGCCTAAGTTTGGCCGCTGTCACCGGCGAGATGGCGGATGGGTTGGAGTGTAGTGCGGGGGCTGGGTTTTATAGGAGGTGGCGCGAGAGCGTTACGGGAGGATGAAGGAGTGATGGCGGCGTGCGTAACGACCGGAGGAGGCGAGGGAGAGTTGGAGGAGAAGAAACGGCGAGGGAGGGCGCGGGCGTGAAGGGCTGGAGGAAGAAGAGGGTCACGTGCGCAGCACGTGACCCGGGGGAGCGGCCTGGAGAGAGAAGGCGGGGGTGCCACGTGGCACGCCCTGGAGCTGCCACGTGGCACCAAAAAAATTCAGAATTTTGGAGGGGAAAAAAGATAGAAGATGACCTCGGATCGAAAAATTTTCTTCACGAAAGGTGTTCCTCTCGACGAGATCTACAACTTTTATGACGGATCCAGGAGCAAAAGAGGTCACCTGTGAGAAGTGGTATTTTTGGTGGCTTTCCATGTGTATAGAAAACCGTATTTTTGGGGTTTTGTATTTTTTGGTAGTTTTAGAGGGAATAAAAATTATAGAAAAATACGATAAAATACAAGAAAAATATTTACACGCTAATATATTTTTTTTGGATTTTTAATAGATAAGAAAATAGGAAAATAAAATGAAAGTAAGAAACACATAATTTTTATACAGACAGACAACGGACACTTGGACTCGGTCAGTTTATTTGATCTCAGTACACAAATGAAAAAGAAATAAAATTAAAAGAGTTAATTATGCACATAAAATCTCAGGTCAAAATTAGCAGAAAGTTAAAATGCGCAAAAGAGGCCCAAAACCCAACTTTCACATATGAGCTCCGAATTTTACGAAATTGGTCTTGTTTTGAAGGGATTTGAAAATGGAGTACTTTAAAGTAGGTAGACCAAAATCGGACACTGTATGTGGGAGATATGCTCATTTTAGTCTGTCAGATGTGAAATTTGACTTTGTGATTATTTGACAATTATTAGGGTTAGTATTTTTTGTATTTTTTAATTAATAAAGTTAGTAATATCTACACAATGGAGGTGGTTTGGGGTCAAATGGAGTTAGGATGAATTAATTTAAAATGTGAGAAGTTAGCGGCTTTTTGGGCTAATTTACACATGGGATTTTTAATGCAATTTATGCATGATGAAATGCAGATATTATTTACACATGCATGATGGCTAATAATGCTCTATTAATGATTAATTACAAGTGGATGATGGGGGATAGAGCCTAAATGGCCAATTTTAGCATGATGAATACGAGATTCATCAGTGTGTACTTTGATTATATTATGTCCCATACTTCAAAGTCCGTAACTCTAGAAATGTATGCATTCTGATTTTCTAGAACATATAGTTAGCACCATTAAATAGAGGAGGCCTTACCACTAATTACCTTTCAATGTATTTTTAAGACAACAGTCGTTTGCACTAAGTCTCGTTACATCATTAGCAAGAACAGGTGCTCTGATAACACATGTGGATATCACAATATTATTGGGGGATGAATAGTGGATATCTCAAAATAATGGATAGATTAAAAAACTACTATTGAAGAATTACACATAGAAGATCAATAAACAAAATGTCGATCACCACTTGCACACAGATGTTAATGTGGAAACCTGCAAGGTAAAAAACACAATCTAAGTCTTATGATTTAGTATTTCTGACCGACCAATTCTAATTAAGAAGTCGTTGCACCGAATTATTTAGCACAAATAACTCAACATTCGTTTTTTTACAAAATACCTGGATCACATACCAAAGGTTTCCATAAGTTACATCACACACCAAGTTTCCATACCATTTTACAATACGTTGCATCAAGTATCAAAGGTTTACTATAACTTCGGATCACACACCAAAGTTTCCTGTAACTTGAATTGCCTAACGTGTTTTCTTAAAACGGTGTAAAGTGAAACAAAAATATAATTGCGAGAAATCTTTTTATCAAGAATATAAATTATATATGCTATGCAATACATATTAATGAATAACGGAATATGAATAAAAGTGTATATAGCCCAAAACCATTATGATTGAAGTGGACAATTGAAATCAATCACACAAAGAGATGAATCAGAAGGAAACATATCTCTAGCTAGTTGCAGAGAAATAGAGAATCAGTTGAAGCAATCAAGGATTAAAGAGAGCAGATAAAAATGTTTTTAGGAAATATTTGTGGCTCTCAAGTATAAGATATGCAAATCTTTGTCGCATGCTCAATTTCTTGCATAGAAAGAAGATAATATTGCTATAAATAGTTTAAATATAGTCATTTGGACTTTTTGAATCGTTGGGGTCATATTAAGATTGAGATCAACTTTAAAAACTTTTTAGAAAAAATTATTTGAACGATCAGCCTAAATAAGGTAATTGATCAAGTGATCGAGTGGTTGATCGGTCAATTAATTGTTAGAAGGTTCATTTGAAAAATGATCAATCATATAAACCAAGTGATCAATCAACAAATAGTCAATAAATAAAAGTGATCAACCAGGTCACAAAAAAGTGATTGATCAACATATAACCAATAGTGATAAATAATCGATCAACAAATAGCTAATTTTTAAAAGTGAATCATTATATCACAAAAAAAGTGGTTGATCAATAAATAGGAAGTGATGAAAAGTGATCCATTAGATTACAATAAGTGATCGGTTAGTCTTGAGGTATTTGTACAAACTGGTCATTTGGGTCAGCATATTGCTTTCAAATAAATATGCATGTATGCATAGTATTCGTAAGCTTTACACGTACGAATACAAGTGAATGACATAACAACTCTCGAGTTAACTTAAGTAGAATTTAATATTTTCTTTGAGGCTTAGGCTAGACATCTTTGTCAGTCTTGCAAGTTTTAAATATAAAATAATAAGAGTCTCATCGATAATTATATATGTGTCGTTATTAATATAGAACCTTGAGGTGTATTTTGCTAACACCACATATATACGTCTTATTAACATGACCTTAGCAAATACCGATACTTCATATATTACTTCTAATGTATAAATTTTAGAAAAAGAGCGAACAAGGAGTTTATTTAGGTCATTTACGCCAGGGCTATTAATCGAACTGAATATGTTCGTATTCAATTAGATTTTGTTCCATAATATTTCGAAAAATGTCCGTTTATATTATAATCAAACTGAACATAAACTTCAATTTTTAGTTTGATAGCTTAACGAATTGAACATTCAAATAACATATGTTCGTTCGATAAAAGTTCGAGTTCGATATATGTATATGTGTATGTATTTGTGAGTGTGACTTCATATTTATACATGTGATAATTTTTGAATTAAAGAAATTGGGGTATTTATTGGGTTTTGCACCACTTTAATTTGAATAGTTTCTTAGTTTTACTGCTTGTCAAAAGTTATCATCAAACTCCACTTGCGAACTTGTTCATATAAACAAGTTTAAGTTAAGCTAAATTGCTAATGAACTATTATCGAACTGAACTTGAATGGTCATTTTCTAAACGAACTCAAACTTGAACATATCCTATCAAACATTTGTCGAATCGAACGTGAACTCAAACTTTCTTATCGAATCGAACTCGAATATATGTTCATTTGTTACAATTCCATTCGATTAACAACCCTAATTTGAACCTCTCTTTAGACCGATACGAGAACAAAGAGAGAGTAATCTTGTATTTATTATATATATTCACATAAATATTAAATAATTCTTTTCATATAGCGTGTATGCCATGATTCATGAAAATTATGTGCAACACCAAAATATTTTGTCACCATATATAAAATATCCTTTATGGACTTTTACACCTAATATAGTTAGTTGTAGCATGTTTTAAATAAAAAATTGGTTGTCTTATTTAGTGATCCCAAGCTTATTTTCATTTTTTTGTTCATCAATTTCCCCGGTCTCCCATATCCACCATCCTTCTAACTTTTAAGCTCCTTTGTCGAGCTAGGAGGCTTACAACACTCTAATGATATGCATCACCATGTATCTTTAATGATTTAGCACCATTACAGATTGCATAGGGTTTCAACCATGGTAGATGTAGGGGTGGATGGGGACCATGGCTCCCTCATACCAAATGGAAAAACATTTAAGCCCCTTTAATTTTTTATTTTCCCTTTCCTATTTTCTCGTTTAAGCATACATTGAGACATTTAAATCCAATACCCTCATTCTCATTTTGCAAATTCTTAGGCAACGATTCAACTTACTTCCCTACTCCTCGATTTTAGCCAGTCGACGACCCCATTTGGGAATTCCCAGCCTTTTTTTACAGTCCGCAATCTACAAAAAACTTGTTATCCACCACCTCTCAACGGGAAAACCAATGATCGGACATGGAACACTGTCGCAGGGGCATCACTTAGCTTGTAGTACATATCGCTAGCGGCCAACCCATTGAAGACTTCGACTGGGCTCGGTTTCATTTTAATACTGGAGATCGCAGAGAAACTACATGTAGTAAATATTTCTCCATCCTTCTCCCTTAAGTTGCATGTTAACTGTAAATAATAGAATCAAAAAGTATTGCTATATACAAAAAAGGTCTATTGTTAATATTATTTTTACCTAATTTATAAGTTTTGTTGGTCGAAATAACAAAAAAAATTAAATAACCAAGTTTCTTTATTCTAGTTGATGTCACTATATACAAAAAATGATCTATTGTTAATATTAATATCTATTTGTTAAGTCTTTAATCATGAAATTGGGTGGTTGTTTTTCAATGGATTTCGTGTTTCCTCGACATGTAACTCATGTCGTTTTTAGCAAAACCATGCAACTATCTCTAAGTTATATGTACTTTTCAATCCAGTGATCAAAGGAATATATCCATGTTTAAAATTTCTCATTACATGTATCTTTTGAATCTTACTCCTTTTTGTTAACATTGTTGAGCTTGACATTTGCAATTCATTTGATATGATGATAAAACTTTAGGTAAATAAAACTCAATTCCAATATATTAGGTTAAGCGTGTTGTGGATATGATTCTTTTGTGTGAAATCACATATCATCGTATATGTATTACATGAACCGCTAATCTTTGATTCCTATTCAATCCATTGAATCAAAAGAAAAGGAATGTTCTGGGTTGAGTTTGAACTTTTATCGGTTTATTTTTTCTTAGCAACATCTAAATACAAAAGTATAAATCATTACACCCATGTATAAAACAAGGGAGCACATTTTCCTACATAATCCAAGTTAAATCAGAAAAGGAGACCAAATTCTCATGATATCATATAATATCAGTTACTTGATAGTTGATATATGTATGCTCTGGAATTTGTATTATTTTTATCTACCTGATAGTTGATATATGTGTCATGTGTGGTCTCAAAGAAGTATCAAATTTGACCAACTTAATAAATTATCTCAACTTTGTTAAAGATATTGAAAATATTTCATCGCATCAGGTTCAACACTGACTCAACACATCAATGACTCAACACGATTTCATCAACTTGGCATTTTACAATTGACACATTAATGACTAAACACCACCAATCATCTGTGGTTAACTGCTACATATGCGTTAATCAATGATTCATCAATACACAAAATTGTTTATCATATAATCATATTCTATGTGTTACACAGATCTCTTAATATATGGATCCAGATTCAATACTTTACGCATTTTCCTTATATGGGGGGGATATGCTACTCAATTATCCGCCATACATTTTAGAGTCTACATTCTGTAAGTTATAAGTTAAAATCCATCTTACAATTGATTTGGAGTTTCATTTCTTTGGGTATGTTATTTATACATGTAGATATAGATATTTTTCAATCAATTATTCGTTTAGTTTAGTTTACCATCTTAGTTATTTACATTATGCCATATGAACATAGATTTGATCATGGCTAAAAGAACAATCGACTCCTATTTCAAGAAACCAAGAGTTGATATCTTTGTGATAAAGATGTACCACCATCTTCTGCAAATTGTCCATCTATTTTACATGATGGTCTAATTTCTATTATTGATCCATCTCTTTCTGATATACATGTTCAAAATTATCCACAATAAAAATGCAAAATAAACACGTGGTTCGTAATTCAGATTACAATATCAAATTTGAGAATACCCAATTAATGAGTATGATAAGAATCAACATGCATGTGTAAAAGGTGAATCATAACGGCAATATCTTTTAGAATGTCCATCATCTAGTCGTGAAGGTCATCAACCCTGATATCAAGCTTCTTGATTTCAGAAATATCCTTCATGGTTAGAATATTTTCCAATCAAGGATGTTGTATTTTGTTTGTTGTGTTTTATTTTCAATAAAATATCCATTGTACAATTTAGGTCAAATGTCTTTACGATTGATGGTTTTCATAATTAGAAAAAAATAGAGAAAAATATTATGCAATTTTATAACATAGTGGAAGAGATTCATGCTCACCTCATAATATAGACGAACAAGATTACAAAGATGTGATGATTCAAAATCAGAAATATAGATAATGCGATACATCGACATGCATCATAGGAGACGAAATGCAATAAACTACTATTAAAACATCAGTTTATTTTGCTAAGTGGTTGCTTTTCAAGCTTGTGCTCTTATAGGGCATAAAGGATCTGCAAATTCAAAGAATGAAGGAAATTATATTCAAATGATGAAGTTATGGCATCCTATAATGAAGAAGTTGCAATTTTGTTTTATATAATGCTTCTAAAAATGTGAAATATACATTTCCTGCAATTCAAAGGAGATATTGGATATTATTTCCACAAGAGTAGAAAATACTATATGTGATGAGATTGGAAATGCAAAATATCACATCATTATTGATGAAAGCTTGTGATGAATCTAAGAGAGAAGACATGACTATTGTCATCCATTTTGTCTATACTTGAACATTTCAAAGATACAAGTGCATATACGTTAGAAAAAGTGATTTCATATGTCCTTTCTCAACACAATCCCCGTATTCAAGATATGTATGGATTATGATGGTACGAATAACATGCATGAAGAGTGGAAGGGGCTCTAAGCACTCTTTAATATGGATTGCAAGCATCCATACTATGTGCATTGTTTTGCTCACGGACTCCAATTAGCCTTAGACACATCATCAAAATAAGTTGTTTTTGTTCATCAATTTTCCACCAAGTTAACCTTTATCATCAATATTGTTGATTCTTCTAGTAAAAGCAAAGATGAATTACAAGATGTTTAAGCTTCTGAAAAATTTGTAGCTAATGAAATTGAAAAGGAAGAAGTATTAAACATATTTCGATGCTACAACGTATAGGAGATACTAGATGGGGATCTCATTTCCATTTAATATCTAGCTTGATACGATTGCTCGATTTGGCATGCCTTGTACTAAATCATGTTGTGAAAGATGGTTCTACATATTCTCAACATGGGGGTGCTGATGCCACTTACAAATTAATACCATCATTTGAATTTTTATATTTATTTGTACATGTGATGAACAAGTTTTTGGGTTTAATATATGCATTATGTTGTGATTGTAAAATAACGATCAAGATATTTTGAAATGCGATTATTTTTGTTTTCACTAATAGATCTCTTATTCATAACATGCATGGAGATAACTGGAATAGATTCTTTGATAATGTACAACCATTTTTCTCAAAGAAAAATATTGATGTTCCAAATACGAGTCTTTCTTTTTGTAGTCGAGCACGCTTTCGTCATGGGAAAACAACATTTTCACTTGAACATTGTTATCGAGTGTATTTTTTATGGTTACATTGGAGTCACAACTCCAAGAGTTAGATTATAGATTTGATGATACATCTAAGTAGCTCTTATGTCTTAGCTTTGCATTAGACCTACGAGATGACTATAAAAAAATTAATATAAATGATATTTTCTTTCTTGCAGTAAATTATTATCCACAAAATTTGTCTGATAATGAAAGTTGACATACCTCAGTTTTAGTTGATGCAGTATCAACTTGATGTCCGTAGTTATCCAAAGATGGAATTTGAGTAGAATATCTGAATTATGTCAAGCATTGGTAGAAATTGAAAAGTCACAAGCCTATTATTTAATCGACAGATTGTTCCGGTTTATATTGACTCTTCCTGTGTCAACTGTCAACTATTACAACTGATAGTGCATTATTCTTTATGAGCTTCACGAAGATAAGGCTTCGAAATAAGATGGAAGGTGAATTTTTTAAGCAGTTGTACACTTGCTTACATCGAAAATGAGATAGCGGAAAATGTCATCGTGGAAGAAGTTATTGATGATTTATATGTAATGAAAAATTGTCAAGCGCATATTCCATAAATTATGTAAGTTTTTCTTAGAATTTATCCACCACTTTCAAAACTTCATAACTCAATAGTGGATTTTTTTCAATTACCTATATATTTATACATTTGACTAAATATCAACCCCACATGTAATTTTTTTAGCTTCGCACCTGATATCGATAAGCTTCTCAGACCACTTATCTGGAGCTTCTTCAAGCACCTTTGTTAGAGCTGGCCCACATACCCATTTTCTCTAATTTTAGCGAGGACCATCCCACCTCTCACATCAATGCCACTTAACGAAGAAGAAGAAGAAGGGAAAACCATGAAATGGGAGGCTTACTAGGGGAATGTCATCCATACATTCTATTTTAATATAATATTAAACTTAACACAATTTGGTGAAAAAATTAATAGAGGGACACACCAAAAACAATGAAATAATTTATAGAAAAGTAAACAAACAGGTGGATTGCGAAAAACAACACAAAAAAGACACAATAGAGAGACAAAGCAAGTAAAACAATGCACGTTTATGAAACACCGCATAAATTTCAAGAATGTGAAGTTCACATGCGGAAGATTTGTGGAGGGCTTTTTTTAAGCACACTAATAAAGTCCGGAATGTCCTCATAGCATCCTTCCTAAATCTTATCAGGTAAGTGGCGACGAGAAGTTCAAAAGTTAGAAGTTTTCGACTATGTTGCATGAGATATAAATGATGTTTATGCTATTCATTTTGTGTTGCAATCATGCTTATGCCATGGAGAGTCGAATATTGGAGAGCTAAGGGTTGCACTAGCATTTTATGTTTCTCTTCCATTGAAATATTGTACCACATCTATCTCCATGTATTTTTTGGCATCTTCTCTACACCTCACCCATAACTTATGGTATAGTTCCCTTCTCGTTTTATAACACTAATTAATTAGTTAACTTATTTTTTCCGAATAAAAACTAATCCTTAAATTATCCTTTTGACCAAAGCGAAGGAAAGTTTTGAGCAGAACGGGAGGGTAATAAAGCACGGAAAGTGGGCAGGAGAGACATCTCTACACATGCACAAGGAGGATCAGTCAAAGAAGACTCCGACCCCTCCATCCACCGCCATTTTCCTTTTTCTCCGCTCACCTTTTCCGCACTTCTTACCCCCACCGATCTCCTCCTCGAACCCTAATCGATTTCTCCCCTTCCATCTCTTTATCGCAAGCACTGTCGTTCTCGAGGATCGACTTGGGAATTGTTTGTATGGTATCCCTCTTCGATCGGGTGGCCTCTCTGATGGGAGCTGGGGGTTCGAAGCTGGAGAAGGCTCTCGGCGACCAGTTCCCGGAGGGGGAGAGGTACTTCGGCCTAGAGAACTTTGGCAACACCTGCTACTGCAACAGCGTATTGCAGGTTTTGATCGCCCCTTCGCGTTTTCGTTTTGGTTGATTTCCGGGTATTTTATCGCCCATTTGTTGGAAATCGTGGATCTTTAGTCTATTGGCGGGGGTTTTGATATTCTCAATTGTAATTCAAGTGGTTCCTCTGCACGGATGGGTTTTTTTCAAGGTTTCAAGTTGAAATTTGACTTTCTGCCAGGCAGATGTGAAATTTATACGGTTGTATGGGAATATTGGAGGCTTATGGGATGCGGCATATATGCGCACTACGTTAACAAGGGGAGAAAAACGCTTAGCAGGAGAGTTTTGCTGGTTGATGCCTGCAGATTGTTTTGCATGTGAGTGCGGCCTATGATTAACCGGAGCTCTTCCTCCCTCTCACAATCTATATGCTTCGAAAATTAGTTTGTGGTGTATAGATGGAAGATTTTAAGTTCCGATGTCAATGCTGTTTCACCAAGGCTGAAAAAGGGCATGTTGACGAGTTGGCAAAATCTTGCAGTCGCAAACCACCTTAGGTTGGAGCAAGGTTTTAAAAACCGGACCGGACATTGAACCGGTCAGTCTTCGGTTTGGTCCAACCGGGTCGAACCGTCGGTCCAAACCGGTCGGACCGGTGATGACGTCAGCATGACGTCATCATTCTCATCGACTCGGAAAAAACCGGACCGGGCTTAATTTACTGGTCAGACCGATCGAACCGATTTTTTGAACCAATAAAACCGGATACATATATGTAAGTATATATTAATATATCAATGAAATAATCGTTAGAAATTTCAAATCTTTAAATAGAATAACATGATTACCTATTTTGACTAAAACTATACAAAGTTAGTCGTATTTTCTATAATTATATATGAGTATAATATTGTAATCATTTATTTATAGTTGTTTCAAGAAAATTACTCTAAGAAAGTATTGACATAACCTATATTCCAAAAAAGAGAGGGACACACCTTATATCGTAGAATTTAAGAAGGCATATATGATAAAAAAACCATTATTTCATTATTTAAACCTTTATTTTTTGAAAATTACCAAATCATCAAAACTGGGTCCAATCCGGGTCAACCCGGTCCAACCATCCGGGTCGACCCGGTCCGACCACTGGTCGGACCCGGTTTTTTATTTTTTATTTTTTTTAAAATTAACTACAAAGAACCGGCCGAACCGACCGGGTCGGAGCCGGTTCCCGGTCCAACCGGTCCGACCGGCCGGTACGGTCCGGTTTTTTATACCCTGGGTTGGAGTTAAAGGGACGTTGGGATGTCAAATCGTATAGCTTACCATATTTAAGGTCATTATATTAATTATTAACACATTTCATAGAATTACATATTTTTAAAATGCACGTTACTTGAATTCTTAACAATAAATGAATTAACGTAAAAGCAGAATGTCAAATGAAAGTAAGCATCATTACTAATATCCATTTTTTTTCCGAATCAAGATATGTATATTAAGTTTGCAAAAGGAATTTACATAGTTCCTGACGTCTAGACTCCTTGATCCAGTTTTGAAAATTTTGATTACATAAGGCATGATTAGACAATAGATGTGCTGGATTACCCCAGCTCTGGCCTTTGCATTTTTCAGAAGTTGGATTCTATCAAATATAGTATCAAGGGCCCTTTTATATTTCCCGGGGGAAGGGGGTGGTGGCAACCATTACGAATTTGTACTAACTGAATGCAATTCGGACATATTTGAATGTTATATCTGTGAAGAATCTTGTCCAATATAATTCCATGCTTCTACATCCAGCACTGTTTTTACTTCACATGAGGATGTTTTGGCAATGAGAAATTCCATCCTTGTATTATAGCAAATTGGTGCAGTCTCAACAGAATCATTTTCAAAAGATGCATCCACAATGATGATTATTTCAATTTTTGGCTGTTCTTGAAAGGAAGGGAGTGAGGTGGTCTTGTCTCTTTGAATAGAGTTTTGCCACTGGAGGGAGCTTTGTATGCGCTTAACAATAACAATGGGATTTGGTCTTCCCTGGTTATGCTTGTAAGTATAGCAGGCTGGCTAGAATGTGCTGCATGAAAGGGGACATTGTTATTGATTTTGGCTACTATTGTGTAAGAGTTGAACAGTGTTGTTAATTATGTTCTCTTCAGCTTTAACCCTGTAGCCTAATCCAAACCAAACTGCTTTGGAGAAAGAACAATGGCTAAACAAATGAGTTTCTTATAAGTGACAGATTGCACAGTCTGATTCTGCTTCTCCAATTCCTCGCTGCAATTCTTGCATTTATGTAGAAATTTAGGAGTTTCCACATGAATAACTTAATGCGAGAGTTGATTTCATTTGATTCCTGATTCTCTTTAGGATCTGAATATTCTCTGGTGGATGCCTTCCTTTGCTTTTGGTGATTTGTTGGTAGGCTGACTTGTTGGAAAAGAAGCCTTTAGGGTGTACACTGATGAATGACTCAAAAAATATAAAAAATAAAAAATGACATTGAACTTAGAGAATAAAGTAAATCATGCATTACCATTTGTGCCACCTTTCAAGTTTATACATTGCTATCTGCTAAGTTGATTAATCTTAAGTGTATAGTTGCAATATTGTGACTATGAAGAAAAATGATGTTAAATTGAAAAAAGAATGAATAAAATGTAAGATAATTAACCGCAAACACCATCATATAAGGAATGATCAAAATCAATGTCATAATCTAACTAAAGTTAAGATATGTGCAATATAGTGAGGACAAAAAACGAGAGAGACCTTAACGATTAAAGTAAGAACAAACCAGGCTTAAATAAGATAAAAAGAAAAATAATCCTTATAGCAAATGTGTAATTGTTGAAGTCTCCAAGTTCCAGTCTTGTCCACAATAGTAGCATGCCCCACCATATCACTTGTATCACTTGGTATTTTGGAGTATCTACGACAATGCTCCTAGTTTCATTTGTATTATCAAGGTGGCTGACACACCACTAGGTATGCCATTGGTATGTGGGATTGGGGGCACTCCAGCTCTGTCAATACAAACAATGTTGGGGAAACACTGTCCTCCATCGGCATGCCGCACTATCTAAATGTATGGGATTGGATATTCCCACGAAAATGAAGAAAACCATAAGGAACTCATATGAGCACAATAATTTTACATACAAATTTTTTAGGGTAGAATGGAAAAAGGCACATGCAAAAAGAGATCTATTAATAGAAGAAAGGAGTGCAACATTCACCAAAAATACAAGAAAATATGTCTTACAATAATAACATACAGTACAAGCCCACACCTTAGCCTAACACACACATAGGGTCCAAATGTTGGCGGTGGTTGGATTGGGGGTGAACACACTTTCTTAGGGTGAGGGCAAGAGTTGTTTCGGGATTTTGGGGAGCAAAAGATTTGTAAAATGATTTTTAATGGATCGTCCGGTCTGGATGGATTTCTTGTATTGTCCTTATAGGTTGTCTGAGAAATGGCGAATGATGATGTCATGATAATATTTGTGGAATTCATAGCAAGCAATTCGGTGTTTGAACAATTGAATTGCACTTTTTCTTACTATTCAAGAGACTTGTTACCACTCATGTGGAGGACTTCATGCCAATTGTCTTTTCCAATATCTTATTTTGGTTAAGGTGTTAGTGAATCGGCTACGGGTAGTTCTTGACGACTTCATTTATTCAAAGTTACAATCTTTATTCTAGGGTGCTTTATGATGGATCAGTCTAGCAATGGCAACATAGATGTTGCCATATTGGAAGAGGAGGGAGGTAAATACGTTCCTATGAAAGTTTGGTTTCTCTGAGATCTATGATTATGTGGATTGGCAGTCCATTTGAGCCTCTCTTCTTAGGAGAAGCTTCATTGAGAGTTGGATTGCTCATATGAAGGGGTTTATAATGATAGTCTCTCGTTCGGCACACCCTTTCATTTTTATTTTAGTAGAGACATTGGCCGTGATGTCTAACCAGTTTATCCTGGGTGGATTTTACTTTGGGTACAAGAGGCAGGAGCTCTCTATCTCAGTCCTCAAGTATGTAGATGATATGATCTTTATTGAGAACAAGATGATAATGACTAAAATGCAAGGCCCTAAATGTCGATTTCGGTAACCATTTCGGTATCGACTAAAACAGAATTTCGGTGGAATTTCGACCGGAATTTCAGTCATTTCAGTCATTTTTTGTACTAGGACCCCCATATTTCGGTCGAATTTCGATTTCGACTGGATATCGATATTCGACAGAAATTCGACCAAATTTCACTGAAATTTGAGGCCATGCTAAAATGATCTCGATTGTTTTGTGGATATTTATGGAGACATCTCGGACCTTAGTATGTACATGGACTGGTCGACATTTGTTCCATTTGTGGCAAGCTTTGAATACTCAGTGTATGAATCTGTCTCTCACATATCTGGGCCTCCCCTTGTTTAGTGGGAGGCTGCATGTGGAGAAACTTGAGAAGCCGGCTAAGTGGAAGGCTTCTTGTCTATCCAAAGTTGGTTACCATGTGTTACTAAATTTGTGCTGGCGGCCATTCTTGTTTTCTTTTCTACCACTCTTCCGCTAATTGATGGGATTCCAACGTGGTTGGAAATCTTGATGATGCACTTCTTGTGTATTAGTGCAAGGAGGGATAATCATGCTATTCGCTTGGTTGATTGGAGACAACAACTCAACCTTTGAAGGATGGCAACTTGGGTTTCTTGAAACCCAAGGAGATGGATATATATCTGCTTGAAAAAAAGATACTGAGAATATGGTGGAAGAATGATGACTAACTCTTGTCGCTTGATGTGGGCAATTTATGATGTCAAGGCGAGTTTGTCTATCAAACTGGGCAATACCTGATCTCCCTTGAGCTTTTTGCGTGCGTTTTGCTCTATTAGCTTGGAGGTGGTGTCCGCAATGAGACCAGTTATGGGGAATGAGGATTTATTTAGATTCTAGACTGATGATTGGGCAGAATTGGGACCTTTACGTCGTCACTTTTTGAGGCTGTTTGTTCTGACAGTGTCCTAGAATTCTTCCGTGTTGGAGGTTTGGTCAAGTGGGACTTGGGCCCCGTGGTTTGGTTTTCATTTTTGGATTAGAGTCTGCAAGGCTTTTTGACGTTGGCCAACCTTTTTGAGAAGGTGGAGGGTCCCTATGGTAGGCAAGTATTTCTGCTCTGGGATTTCACGTTAATTTGGAACTCGGGGTGCCGTTGCATACTTGCATGTAGAATTTCCCTTTGGTTGCTAAGAAGATGACGGGTGATGACAAAGGCTCAAATGGCCTGCATACTGTCGTCCTGTAAAGCCTTCGTATATGTTCGAGGTATAGTAACTGCAGAAAGTCCGACTACAAAACTCCTGTACTCATCTGAAAGATGATCCAAAGAGACATGTGCAACAAGTGGGTATGTTGCGCATTTACGCCGAGGCTTCCTTAGTGCAATAGGAGCATTCAAATCCGCATCACCTCTGTCTTCTACGCCAGAATCATCCTGTGTAATTGTGTATGATGTAGAACTCCAATATGAGTAGGAATAATGTTATCATGACATACCTGAAGTGTGTTGGATGATGTGGATGGCTTATGAGCAGAGGAGATAGTAGAAGACTTGCGAGTGTAAACAATGGGTAAGAATCTTGGTTGAGGTGTAGGTGGTGGTGGTGGTGGAGGAGGAGGTGATAGAGAAGGTGATGGTTGGTCAGCTTCAATTGGTGGAAGAGATGGAGGTGGAGGAACAACAACATCCTCTTCATAGGTATTGGATAACATGTCACCTGTAGGAGAGGAGTACATAATAGATTCAAAGAAAGTAACATCATCACTTACATAATATCTCCTACTAATCGGATCAAAACATCTATACCCTTTTTTAGTACGAGAGTATCCAACAAACACGCATTTGATAGCTCGCGGTGAGAGCTTATCACGACCAGGGGTAAAATTATGCACGAAAGCCACATATCCTAAGACTGGAGGTGTAAGAAAGAATAGGTCCTTCTCGGGAAACACAATCAAGAAGGGAACCTTTTCTCCAAGAACAGTAGACGACATACGATTCACCAGGTAGCAAGCGGTGAGAACAACATCCCCCCAAAATGAATGAGGAGCACGACTTTGAATCAACAATGTTCGTGTGACATCAAGAAGGTGGCGATGTTTGCGTTCCGCCACACCATTTTGTTGTGAAGTGTAGCTACACAAAGTTTGATGAACAATGCCATGGGAACTGAGAAACTCGGACAACTGTAAAGTTGAAAATTCCAAAGCATTATCCGTGCGAATAAGTTTGACGTTGGCAGACAAGGTATTATTAACGTCAAGAATAATTTTTTTTATAATAGCACCAGCTTCAAACTTTTGTTTCAACACGAACACACAAGACAATCTGGAATAATCATTTACAGCAACCATATAATAATGATGCCCCTGAATGGTGCAGCGCGGCCCCGAAAAATAGGGCCACACTTTTATTTATGTTTATCTGAGTCGTTGAGAATTTTAGTTAATTTTAT
The DNA here is from genome assembly GCA_037367405.1 of Ottelia alismoides. Classification (NCBI taxonomy): domain Eukaryota; kingdom Viridiplantae; phylum Streptophyta; class Magnoliopsida; order Alismatales; family Hydrocharitaceae; genus Ottelia; species Ottelia alismoides. The sequence continues at coordinate 547,713 of JAZKJV010000869.1, read as the reverse complement.
TTACGTTTATTTAAGTCAACAAATTTTAATTAAACAAATAGGGATCGCATGTGATCTCAACAATTATTCGTAGATTTGATTTTGATCAATTAATTAGTTAGAGTTTAATTAGGGTAATCAGAGGTCAATTTGAATTTTAAATTTGTCAGAGTCAAATTAGGATAGTTAGTTGTCCAATTTAAATTGATTTCTATTTTTGTAACCCCATCTCTCCTATATAAAGAGATGGTAGTCCATTGTTTTAGTCAGTCAAGTATTAATGAAAAATTGAGATTCATCTCTCTCCTTTCTCCTCCCCCTCTCTCTCCACGCGATCTCCGCGATTCTCCTCCTTCAACCTCTCGTATTCCAGATGAGTTCTTCTTCTCAACCCCTCTCTTTTCTTCTACCAAATAATTTCTACCGTTCAAAATTAATTTATCGACGCGCCAAAAAGCCGTTTGCATCATTTGGTATCAGAGCATGGCATCTAGGTCGTCCTCACGATCTAACGATCCGTCCAGGCGCTCGCATCGGCATCATCGTTCATCCGAACAAACATGACGAGCCATCTCCACCATCGGTGCCTCCTACAAGGAGACGGGGAACATGATACGTGATTTGCAAACCAACTTCAATTCCCTGTTTCGAGATCTAATGGCTAACTTTGAGGCCTTCCGCGACGCCCAAACAAAGCCTCCGGCCCCCAAAGCCGTTGTTGCGAGTTTTGCCGAAGAAAAACTCGCCATGGACGACGATTTGCCCGCTGTCCAGACCGTTTTAGAAGGAAAAAGCGACAAGACGACTGCTGTCCAGGAGATCCCAGATCTGATTCCGCCACCGGAATTGCTTCCATCGGCCCCTTCGGTCGTCCCGGCGTTGCCCAAACTACCCCAGGTACCTCCCCTGCCTTCCTCCTCGACCACAACCCCCGTCCCAGCCCCTTCAACGCCACCACTACCACCCGCTGCCCTCGCTGCCCCAACACCCGACCCAACCCCATCCACGTCGCCGCCGACCCTTTCCACAGACCCGCATCCTCCCTGCGTACCACCGCCTTCCTCTTCCCCAACTGCCTCCCCCACAACCCGTCAACCCCCGCCAACCCCTCGCCGCCACCCCTTCAACATCACCAGCGCCCCGCGCCTCCGTTTCGCCCCTTCCTCACCATACTCCCATCCCATCGCCGCCCCCGCGCCCACACACGCGCGAGCCCCGCGTGACCCCAGCCACCCCGCGACTGCGCCACCACGTGCCCCACCTCCCCTCGCCCCCCAGTGCCGCCCGCACTGCCCGGTCAAGCCCCGTCCGGACCTTTCCCGCAACCATCCAGGCACCCGCACCACCGTCGAGTCCGGGCCGCCGCCCATGGTCTCCCTCCCCAAACCTGCGCCGCCACCTCTTATCGAGGACCCGCAGAACCCTAGCAATGTTTTGTTCGGCACGTGAATCCCTACAATTAAGGGAAGAGGGGTTAAATGGGAAAAATTGCAGAAAGAGCCCCCCTTACAAAAGTTCTTATCAAAAGGGGCAATTGAAAGATGAGTTATGCCATGAAACCCTTTCAAATGAGGGGATAGAAAATTTGCAGCCGTACCCCTACCATCAGAAAAATTACAAACGTAACGTGGAAAAGGATCAAATTGGGAAGTTTGAAGCCACAGCTCAAGGTTGAATTCTCCAACAACCCATCTACATCAAGCAATTCGTCGGGAGACGAATTTTTAAAAGCGGAGGAGAGTTGATGCAGCGCGGCCCCGAAAAATAGGGCCACACTTTTATTTATGTTTATCTGAGTCGTTGAGAATTTTAGTTAATTTTATTTACGTTTATTTAAGTCAACAAATTTTAATTAAACAAATAGGGATCGCATGTGATCTCAACAATTATTCGTAGATTTGATTTTGGTCAATTAATTAGTTAGAGTCTAATTAGGGTAATTAGAGGTCAATTTGAATTTTAAATTTGTCAGAGTCAAATTAGGATAGTTAGTTGTCCAATTTAAATTGATTTCTATTTTTGTAACCCCATCTCTCCTATATAAAGAGATGGTAGTCCATTGTTTTAGTCAGTCAAGTATTAATGAAAAATTGAGATTCATCTCTCTCCTTTCTCCTCTCCCTCTCTCTCCACGCGATCTCCGCGGTTCTCCTCCTTCAACCTCTCGTATTCCAGACGAGTTCTTCTTCTCAACTCCTCTCTTTTCTTCTACCAAATAATTTCTACCGTTCAAAATTAATTTATCGACGTGCCAAAAAGCCGTTTGCATCACTGAAGATCAGGGACATGACTTGGACCCTAAATATCAAAATGAAATAGTTCAAAAGAACGACTACTATGACGACTCGGACGACTCGGAAACGAAGACCGATGGTGTTTCCCAAGCTGATAGGCTTCACAATCCAACACAGTACGAGTAGAGATCTGTGGTAGGACATGGCACATCTTCTGAAGAGGAAGATGGCCAAATCGTAGATGCCAAAGAAATGGAGAAACTGATCCATACGGAATAGTAGCGAGCCCAGCACATGAAGGTATAGCAAGCTTATACAAGCCTCTCTGCTCACGGCCATGTCCAATCACCCTGCCAGTCAGTATGTCCTGAAACACAAAAGAAGATGGGTCAAAGATGGCACGACAATGTAAATCTCTTGTAAGGCGACTAATAGACAACAGTTTCATCTGAAAGTCAGGAGCATATAAGACATTCTGAAGACACAAGGAAGGCGTTAGAGTAATCTCCCCCTGACCAACAATGGGTAATCGAACCCCATTTGCAATGACAACAGATCTGCCAGGTGTAAGTGCTCTGTAGGTAGTAAACTGCATCCTGTCGTCACACATATGATGAGAAGCCTTGTAGTCCATAATCCAATCTGTCAGGTCTGAGCAAGCAGTACTGGTAAGTGCATAATGAGTACCTAATGAGCTAGAGGACGCTCTGGCAGAAGCGGCAACCTCTGTGGAACCCGAAGACGGAGGCGCAGGAGTAGTCATCATCTCCCTAATTCTGGAGACAATATCGTCAAACCGAGTGTCTGGGATAGGCGCAGAGGGAGTCTCAGTCTGTTCAACAACACGTGCAGAGGCTGGAAAACCATGCTTGTAAAAGCATGTTTCCTCAGAATGGCCTGGACGGTGACAGTGAGCACATGGACCAAGATGTCTGCCTCCCCCTCGACCACGAGGTCCACGACCCCGAAAGTGGGATGATCCTCATCTGCCTCGAGTAGCAGCCATAGCAGATGGAGGAGTCTGTGTTGTAGATGCCGATGCATTCGTAATCCTCCTCAATCGCTTATATACCTCCTCCATAGGTGGAAGGTCTCGCCAGTCAGAAGTTGAGTACGTGCTGCATCGTACTCAAGGTCAATGGAGGACAGAAAAACTCCCATCATCATGGCATTTCTATATGCATGTTGTTGTTCCGTACTAGTTGTGATCGGCTTGAAGCTATGCAATCTCTCAAACATGTACCGCAGATGAGAGAAATGGGCATGGAGTGGTCTCCCATTCTGTTTAGTGGAAAAAATGTCGAATTGCAACTGAAGTATCTTGCTTTCATTCTTCGACTGCCCATATGTAGCCGCCAGTATGTCCTACATAGCATTTGCAGTCGGTTGATTCAAAATATCATTCACGATCTCTGTAGTCAGTGTCCTAGATAGCCATATACGAGCATAAGCATCATCTTGCTTCCACGTCGCATTCGCTCCAGTCTTGTCTTCCGGCTCAGAGTCTGTCAGGATGTGCTCCTTATTATGGCACTGCATCAGGGTACGATATTGCATGGACCATAGTTCATAGTTGGTCCCGTCCATCTTCACTATAGGGGCCGACCCTTTGAAGGCACCTGAAGATGTGAAAACATCACCCTTGTTCTCTGACATGTTTGAAAAAGAGCCTCAGATCGACGGCGGAAGAAGAAATAGGCGGTCTACATAATCATATGAGGGATATGTTGTATGTGTAGACTCATATAACCATCCATAATCCTCGTTCAAGCGCCCACACGAGCCAACGAAAGTCACGGTTGCGTTGTCCAAAGGCGATGGTTGTGGTCGCAACACCCGCAGGCTGGCGAAGCCAAGGGGCCGTTGGGGTCGAAGCCGAGCACTGCTGGAGCCGCTCGGGGGGGGGGGGGGTGCTTCGCGGGGGCCACTGGGGAAGCTAGAACCACTAGGGCGGCTAAGGTTGGGGGTCGTCAGGAGGGGCGGCGGTGGGGCCTGTTGAAGTAGGCGGTGGTGGCTTGCTGTGTGTGCAGGCAACGGCGCGAGCCGCTGTGGCTGCAGCCGGTGGCGGCGGGTGTAGGGTTAGGGTTTTGGGTGGGATACCGGGACCCCGGTCTAGGACCGTTGCTCTGATACCATGATAGGAGAGAATGAATGAGATGCATTAGACGTACCCGAGGGCTCTCTTATATAGGAGAATAGCCCTTGGGTTAATTACATGATAAGTACTCAGAGAAAATAAAATTACATAAAAGAGACATAAAGATATATTTATCTTAACAGGACCTCTAGCAAGAGCTTTGGTGAATATGTCAGCAGTCTGATCTCCAGTAGAAACATGAGAGGTGGATATGAGACAATTCTAGATCATGTCTCTGGTATAGTTGCAATCCACCTCTATATGCTTGATGTTAACAATTATGTTTAATAATAATTTTTATATGTATTTTATCTACAAAGTGAGGGTTATGCCTTGATTGTCTCGAGGCCTACGCCTCATGTGATTGACAAAAAACCGCCCATGTTTTTAATACCACGGTTGCATGTACACTACAAATTCCTGAAGAAGAGGATTCCCAATTCCTCATCTCAGCAAGGGAGCTAACACAAGCAATAAATCATTGTTATGTGATGCAAATCAAAATTCACAATGGTGGAAAATAATTAATCTTACGGTGGAAATTTGGTGGAATAAGAAATTGGAGGGGTTGAGAGGAGAAAACTCGTCGGATACGAGGGATTTTGGAAAAGACTCGCAGAGATTGCGCGGGGGAGAAGGGATAGAGAGAGGAGATATGAGATAATTCTCAAATTAATTTCAACTTGAACTTGAACCCCCTTTACAAATGACTACCATCTCCTTTATATACGAGGTGTCAGATTACAAAAATAGAAAGAAATCAAATTTCAAATTCAAATTTGACTCTAACTTATCCTAATTGACTCTAACCGATTAAATACCTCATTTGACCGCTAACTGAGATCACATGTGATCTCTTTTATTTAAATAAAAATTGCAACAACTTGATAATAAGATTGGACTTCAATTAACGACAAACATAGATAAATTAAGCACTATTTATTAATTTTGTGTTGCATTAGTTCTCCGCTTGAAAAATTCGTCTTCCGACGAATTGCTTGACCTTCGAAGCTGGATGATTTGATTTCAACGTTCTCAATCGCCCTTAGGAAGAATAAATGTGGAGCAAATGGCGGGATCCAAGCATTCTTCGAGCAGTGGTTGGTGGTGAGGGTGACGGTCGCGCCAACATCACGTGTGGCAGTGACAAGGCCTCAAGATCAATTGGAGGTGGCAGCGGCAGTCGCTCGAGTCGTGTGCGTAGGGCCAATGGCCACGCCTTCGTGGAGGGCGACGAGGAGGGGTTGCAGGTGCGACAACTTAGGCGAGGGAGGGTGGTGGCAGGAAGGTTTGGTGGTGTTGTGCAGTGGGGAAGGGAGCAGGAACGGGTGCGGGCAGCGGTGCAGGGTCGAGGTGGCGGGGGTGGCAGCAGGTATCAAGGGGGAGGATGGTGGTGGAGTGGGGTTGTAAGGGAGTGTGTTGGGGCAACGGGCTAGTGGGGAGGATATGCGTCGGCATAGGGAGGAGGCAGGGGCCCAGGGGGGTCGAGGGAGGTGGTTGAGGAAGGGGAAAGGAGGGACGATAGTGTACGAGAAGGGAAGGTCAGGGTGGGTGACGGCAGAGCCGGGGATTGTGCCGGGGGTGGCGGTGGGAGGGGTTAGGGCTGGGGCTGGGATTGGGGAAGATACCGTTGAGTGTGGGGTCATGGTCTTCAAGGAAGGCAATGGGAGTACTTGGAATGGCTTGGGTTGTGTTGGGACGGCTGGAGACGGTGAAATTGTTGATGCTGAAGGCGGTGGCTGCTTGAACACAGTATGGTCAGCAAGCAGAACATCGTCAAGATCTCTCGGATCTCTCGGATACTTTGTTCCTCTCGGATCTCTCAGACCAGCGATTGGAAGAATATTTGTTGATGCAGGAGGTTCTACCCCAGACTAACATTCTATCCGAGGGTAAAGACCATTTGCAATGGTCAGACGGGACTTTCTTAGAGAGGAGAGCCTACGATGTGCTCAACAGACATGAACAGGACCAGGATCGGGAGTTGTTGGATGACGTTAAAATCATGTGGGATGCAAATATTCCTAGCAGAATTAAGGTTTTCATCTGGTGTCTTCGTAGAGGCCGATTACTTGACAAGGTGCGCAGAGGTCAGATGTTGGGCCTTGAAGATACATGCTGTGACCGATGTGAGGAAGAGGCGGAAGACTCTGGCCACCTTTTTTTGAGGTGCCCAGGCTCAGTCCAGGTGTGGCGGACCCTTGGTCATCCTTGGCTCCAAACTGAAGGGATATCTGAGTTCTGGGCATCTGTTAAGCAGGCCCGCAGAAACGTCACGACTGACTATTGGAAACCATTTGCAACCTTGTGGCAATCTGGTTGGGGCGTAACGAAAAGATATTCAACAATCAGAGGTTCTACGAAGATAATATTGTTGCTCACTATAATGCTCTTTGTAATCTCTAGGGATCATGAATCTTGTAAATCTCTTAAACCTATTAAATTACTATAATTCAGGTGGTGGCCCCCGCGATGGGGGTACACCCATTTTCCATAAAAAAAGCAGAACATCGTCGACAACGAGTTTTTCTTCGTTGAAAATCTGGACAACGGCTTCAGTGGTGAAAGACTTTGATTCAACGACTTTCTTGGAAGCCATTTCGGCGGCGTTTAGGGTCTCAAAATTAACAACCAAAACTCATAGTTTTGATTGGAAATCGAGCAATATGCCTATCATCTCCTTGTTGTAGGCTTCGTCGGCTCGTAGTTTACGTTCCGACGAATGATAGTCTTTCGTCGTATGCTGACGTGAACGTCTGAACAGATCGTCAGATCGTGAGGACGATTTGTAGGCCAAGCTCTGATACCAACTGATGCAAATCGAAATCCGCAACGGTGGAAAATAATTAATTTAACGATGGAAATTTGGTGGAAGAAGAAATTGAAGGGATTGAGAAGAGAAAACTTGTCGGAAAATGAGGGATTTCGGAAAAGACTCGCGGAGATCGCGCAGGGGAGAAGGGATAGAGAGGAGATATGAGATAATTCTCAAATTAATTTCAACTTGAACTTGAACTCCCCTTACAAATGACTACCATCCCCTTTATATAGGAGGGCGAGATTACAAAAATAGAAAGAAATCAAATTTAAAATTCAAATTTGACTCTAACTTATCCTAATTGACTCTAACTGATTAACTGCCTCGTTTGACCAGTAATTGAGATCGTATGTGATCTCTTTTATTTAAATAAAAATTGTAACAACTCGATAATAAAATTGGACTCTAATTAACGACAAAAGTAGTATTTATTAATTTCGTGTTGTATCAGTTATGGGTAAGATGAATTCCCATTACAGAAGCCAGACATAGGGATTGGTTAATCTGCCCATAGGGAGGGAGTTTATTGACTAGAAATTGATATTCAAGAAGGATGAGATTTATAGGATTGAAGGTACGTATTACAAGGTCCAGGCCCTTGTCAATTCTTTTAGAAAAAATGGAAGACGAGAGCTATATAATTCAAATATCAAGTAGTGGTATAAATTTTGAACTAGTGCACTTTCTGAGCAAAAAACGGATCAGGTTGGACCGTTCTTCAGATGGGGACGAGAGAGTACCTAGATCAGTATCTACTCATTTTCTGTTTAAAAGAAAGTAACCCAGATCCACATCTACTCGTTTCTTTATAATATAAGCTATCTTTCCCAAAGACATGGCAAACTAGTCACAAAAGTCCAAGTCTTTTGATCCTCAATATAATTGGGGAAAGATGTTGGAATGAACTATGCTAGTAGTAATCTAGATTCCCATCCCATGAAAGATTGTTGGAGCTGGGCTGGAATAGCTCCTGATTTACCCGTACTTGGTGACGAGTTCGAGCTTTAGAAGCATGCGAAGGGATAGGTTTATAAGGCTTTTCTAGTAGAACACTCATACCTCCTTTCTCACTTGAACCTCTTCTTTAATTAATTGTATAACATAATTCGAAGCTTTTTTTTACATGTCTTTTCATATAGTTATGATTATCTTTTGATGATTATTATTAAAGATCTCCGCCTCCTTTGAGACCAAGAAAGTCCTGATATAACCCAAACAAACTCCAAAATTATTACCAAAGAGTTCTGGTCGAATCATGGTTGCTCACAGTTACACCAGGAGCTTGTATATTTGTTATGCAGTAGAGCAAGTTGAAGGAGTTTATAAGTTTACGAACGATATGGGTGTACACCTACTTGGAGCCCATCTTTTTTTCAAAAAAGAAGTGAAGCAAGGATGGCACTTATAGCTACTTGATATAACAATAATATGCTTGTCGCTGCTTTAGATATCCAAAATTTTGAATAAACTCGTTGGTGCAATATTTAATATCAAAGTTCTTGAACCATATTAGAAAATCTTGATAATTTAAATTTACAGGAATTGAACACAAGGTAAACTTTTCTTATCATAGCTAGTTACATCAGGGGAATGTCTATGCCAAAGGCTTTACATACTTAATTATTGGAGTAGATGTGTCATGTATAGATGGGTAATTGGATCCCTACAAGGTCCAACTACCACATCCGGTGGTTTAATCCCGCATCTACTAGTTGTGGGACTTGGAGAGTCGAGGGGGGGGGGGCTATATGAGAATCCCCACACCCATTGTATCAAATGAGAAAGATGAGAAACTTTAATAGAAGAATCAACCTTTTGAGGTGTTCTCCCGTAGTTTCATTTCGTTCCTTCGGGAGTAGGGTTCCACGTAAAATCCTGATGTTCCTTCATGTTTATTCTTTATCTATGATATTATGCTCCCGCATTCTTTACTTCTAACATGTTATCAGAGCGGGTCGATTCTAGGCTGATTTTGAAGATTTATTCTTGAAGATTATTTATTCATTATTCAAAATAATCCAAGACCGAGTTCGGGTTTTTAGGGTTTCTGGAACCCTTATTTTAAAGCTGCTATCAAATTCTAGAAGATCTTATTCTTGAAGATTGAGTGTTCAGATTTAATATTTGATTCAAATCCAAGAATTCTAGGATTTCATCGAAACTTAAATTCCATGCTTATCTTATTTTTTTTACCAATTCCATGTTTCTCTTAACCTGGGGATGATCATCAAGACTCCATCGATGGCAGAACCTTTGTTCTCCAGGCAGTGCAATCAGCCCAACATTCCAATCCATCTGCACAAGAAGAAGATGAGTTCCGCGGGAACCCTAGGCCTCCATGTCAGTTCAACTTCCAGGAGTCACGGATCGCCTCCATCTCCAACAAGATGTGCATCTCCACTGGCGTATATCCTCGTGATTCTCCAACAGCCCGTTCAGCAAGATGATGCAACGCAATCACAAGCAGAAACGACAACGTGAGCTCTAGGAGGGTGAAAGCAAGAAGAATAACATCGCATGGGCTATCCAAGCCCTTGCACGTCAAGGAATGAAAAAGAAGTCTGGAGCCCTCCATCGCAATCTTAGGTACGATCAGATCGGCACATTCCAAGTGCAAGCGGCACACGAGGTAGCTCCAGGTGGAGCCATGATCCACTCTAGGCGGAGCCACTGCTCTGAAGATCTGTTGGTGACAACGTGGACTCAGCATCTCCAGGCGGTACCACACAGCACGCCTCCTCCGAGAAGCGATCTCCAGCACATCAAGTAGAGCCCCATCACCCTCCAATTCCAGGAGGCAGCGGTGCTATGGGAAGAGACCTCCATCTTTCGTGGAATTTGATTCCCACGAGGGGAAACCTAAATAGCATCATGAATTCTTTTTCTCTCTTTGGTTTTTTTTTTTGTAAAAGGCCCAATAGGCCATGAGAGTAATTTAAAAAATAGCAGGTCCTAGGAAAGAGAAAATAAAGGAATGGAGAGTTGGCCAAAAAAAAGGAAGGAAAAAAGGCCCAGGTTTATTTTAACCCAACAATGGGTTGTTATTTTCTAAATAAAAAAAGAGGGAGATAATTCTTTTGAAAAATGTGCATACAAAAAAACTGTACGCGAAAAAAAGGGGGAGATGACTATAAAAAAGATAAATAGCCAGAAAATATTTGTGAGAAGAAAAGCAAAAAAATATTTAGATCAACTTATGTGATTCATTGATTTTCCCCCATATTCAAGTCTTCTCCCAACTTGGTCAATGTCTTCTATTCCGACCACTATGGAGAAAGGGAAAATATAGTAGGGTTGGCGATGGGATGGGTCGGTCCGACCCGACCCAAAACCCGACCTGCATAACCCGACCCAAACCCGAACCCGAAAATAATAGGCGGGTTGTAGGCCTCAAAATGAGTCTGTATTGATTATCGGGTCGAGTTCGGGCTAAGGAATGCCCGAACCCCCAAGCCCGATAGACCGATCTATGTGATATAATTTTCAACATGGGTTTAAGAAAACATATAGCTTTCGTTGGGCTGTTCCCTACTTGAGACGCGTTGCATCGCCCGAATGCAATGAAAAATTGGCAAGGGCCGCTACATCACAGCCTGGATGTAGTTCAAAATTTGCAAGGATTCTCGCATGAGGAATGCATACGGGTAATTAAGCTAGTTCCTTTGCATCACCGCCCGGATGCAGTCCAAAATTTACAAGGGTTCTCGCATAATGGAGGCTTGGTGGTGGAGTGAAGGGGTGCAAGATAAGCTAAAAATTAAAAGAGCATGCTTTAAGGCAATGTCTACGGATAAAACAAAGGAAACGATCACAAACTACAAAATAGCGAAGAAGGAGGCAAAGAAGGTTGTAAGAGAAATGAAATTTTGTATAAAAATCTCGACTCTAAGGAGGGTCAGAATGATATATTCAGGTTGGCCAAAGCAAGAGAAAGAAAGACCAAAAACCTTTCTCAAGTGAGATGCATAAAGGATGAGGAAGGTCATGTGCTTGTTACTCATAAGGATATAAAGACTATATAGGAGCAGTGCTTCCATAAACTTTTCATTGGGGAAGGAAATAGAGAGATCGCTTTGGGTGATCTAGCTAGTAGTGAAAGTTACTTGAATCGTGCAAGCTATAGACGGATACAAAGAAAGGAAGTAGAGGAGGCTTTGAAGGTTATGAGACCTGGAAAAGGTGTAGGACCGGATGACATCCCTGTAGAAGTATGGAGAGTTTTAGTTGAGCGCGGTTTGACTTGGCTTACGAATCTATTCAATGTTATTTGGCGAAGCAAGAAAATGCGTGAAGATTGGAGGAGTATCGTGGTGCCTCTTTATAAGAATAAAGGAGATATTCAAAACTATTCTAATTACAGAGGTATCAAACTGATGAGTCACACTATGAAAATTTGGGAATGTGTGATCGAAAGAAGGTTAAGGCAAGTTTCCAACATAAAAGAAAACCAATTCGGATTCATATGCCAGGTCACTCAACTATTGAAGTCATCCATTTGCTGAGGAGAACAATGGAGATTTATAGAGCTAAAAGGAAGAACCTCAATATGATCTTTATTGATTTGGAGAAGGCTTATGATTCTGTCCCACGAGAGATATTGTGGAGAGTTTTGGAGAATAGACAAGTACCTTTCCTATACATTAACCTCATAAAGGACATGTATGATAGGGCTTTATCTTGTGTAAGGATCCTGTCTGGGAAGACTGGCTATTTTGACATCAATATTGGTTTATATCAAGGTTCAGCTTTGAGTTCATTTCTTTTTACTTTGATTATGGACGAGTTGACAAGTCACATTCAGGATGAGTTACCTTGGTGTATGTTATTTGCTGATGATATTGTGTTGATTGACGAGACTAGAGATGGAGTAAATGAGAAGCTTGAGGTATGGAAACATGAGTTGGAGAGTAAAGGATTTCGTATAGGTAGGGCTAAGACAGAATATATGGAGTGCACCTTTGATGGAAGCAATCGTGAGGGAATCGAGGTGAAGATTGGTGATGATAACATTCGGAAGAGAGATTCTTTTATACATCTGGGATCTATTTTGCAACATGATGGGGAAATTGACGGAGACGTTACTAATAGAATAAATGCATGGTGGCTAAAGTGGAGAGGAGCCTCTGTTGTTCTCTGTAATAAAAAAATTCCTTTAAAAATTAAAGGAAAGTTTTACAAAGCAGTTGTGAGACCTATTATGTTCTATGGATCGGAATGTTGGCCTGTGAACCATAGACATGCGCAGAAAATGGTTGTAGCAGAAATGAAAATGCTTAGATGGATGTGTGGACACACGTAAAGATCGAATTCGAAATGATGCAATGAAAAGAAAGTTGGTGTAGCTCCGATCGAGGATAAGATGCAAGAAAACCGCTTAAAATGTTTTGATCATTTGCAAAGAAGATCAGCTGATGCACAGTTAGAAGATGCGAGTGTTGGAAGTTGAGCCAGTTAAAAGAGGACGAGGACGACCCAAGAAGTGTTGGAAAGAAACCATATGAAGGGATCTTAGTTTTATGGATATAAGCTCGAGATTGACCCAAGATAGATCTGAATGGAGGCGAAGAATCCATGTAGCCGACCCTACTTAATTGTGGGAAAAGGCTTTGTTGTTGTTGTATATTCTTATTTGCTCCAAATACCATGTTCTAACTTTCATATCCGTATTTCGAGTTTAGAATAAATACTTAGACTCATTAATAATCAGATCCATTAGCATGGATTGAGGACATTATTACATTAATATAAAAATTATTACATTAATATGCAAGAATGAAATATATGTCCTCAAGTGTTATAGCATGTACAACTATAATGAACCAATCTATATTGGGTCATAGTACCCGCATCTACAGTAGAATATGTAATGGTGAATTTAATAGTAGTTTAAGTCACCGTATTTTTTACCACATTTCTATTTCTAACATACAACTAACGTCGGAATCACGAATTAGTTAGCGTACTTAAAGTATTAAATATGCACACATGCATAAGAAACAACCAGATAAATGCAAGAAGAATAGAACACATGATATTGGTGTACATAGGTGTTAAATTGGGCCGGCCCGACCGAACCATTTTGTTTGGGTCGGGTTTGGGCTTGGGCTTGGAATTTGAAAATAAAATGGGCCTAGGCTGATCCATTAACCCATATACTTAAATGGGCTTGGGTCGGGCCAACTCAAACTCGACCTGGCCCGATGCCCAACCCTATAATATAGTGCAGAGTTCTGTGGCTCGTATTCAGATTCTCCAGTACAGATTGTCAGACTCTACAGTTCAGATTCAGACTCGATGTTCAAATTGGCTCATGGTCTTCAGATGCATAGGTGTGCTTTCATCAGTTGAGATGCCCTCATCTTCGATTTGATCGGCTCAGAGTTTTCATGTGATCCATAGAAACTCCAGAGTAGAGAATGCATTCTCAATGTCATTGCGGGCTAGGGTTTTCATGTGGTTTCATAGGGACTTCAGAGTAGAGATCACATTCTCTGAGCCAGTATGGTAGAGACCCAGTTCTCTGACGAGGAGACTTTCAGACTCCATTCTCAAGGGATTGTGAACTACGATGAGGATGTTTCCACAGCTTTTTTCCAGTTCAATCCTTCATAGAGATAGAACAGTTGCAGACCAGAGTTCTAAAGGTGGAGACTCGTTTCAGTTTCAGTGACTCTGACAGATGCAGCACAAAGCAAGGCCTCAAATGTCGGATTTCGGTTTCGTTTCGGTAAGCCCAAAAAAGGAATTTCGGTGGAATTTCGGTGAAATGGCCGAAAATTGCGGAAATGACTTGAAAACTCTCTCTTTTTTTCAAATTTAAGATTTCCAATGTTGTTTAATCTATAAAAGAGATAGAAATACAAGTTTTTAGTTAAAATAAGAGGTCATAATGATAAGTGCCATAAATAATGGTCTCGGTCACCATATCGATGACTGTCCAGAGTGAAATTTCAGTACAAAAAATTAAATTTTGGCATACAATTTTTCTGTCAATTCTCAAAAGGACAATAGTACATTTATTATAAAGAATGCATAGATTATTTTAAAATTAAAATATTAAATGTCATAATACAAGTTTACAAGTTCACATGATACACCAATCACATAATACAAGTTTACAAGTTCACTTTTATTATAGAGGACCCCTAATGATCTTATTTTATCATAATGGTGGTTGGAATAGTGGCCTATAGCGCAATGGTGGTTGAAATAGTGACATGAAATTTCATTTTGTGGCCAAATAATGCCCTAAATAACAATTAGTGGTCTAGGCATGCCTTATAGTGACCTAAAACGATTTCAGTCGAAATGAACCAATTAAAAATCTGACCGAAATCTGGGAAATATGTGAACAAAATGGACCGAAATGGATCGAAATGATCGAAATGACCGAAATTCGGTCAAAATTTCGGCTGAAATCCTGGAAAGCGACATTATATATAGTTTCGATATCGGTATCGTCACGAAATCGAATTTCGATCGAATTTCGGTCGAAATTCGCCGAAATTTAAGGCCATGGCACAAAGCACATGTTCTCCGATGAAGAGACCCAGTTCAACTCACACTCTAGACATGTTGTTCCTCCTTACATGTACGACACAAGAAGCAACGTCCTCGACAACAATCGATAGTAGAGTATGCGACTATGCATTGAGTTGATATTATCTGTAGTGTCTTTTATTGTGAGTTTGAGATTTATGTATATGTGTCCAAGCTGAGCATTGCATGCTCCAACTTGAGGAGTGTTGGCCTATATACGTCATTTGTAGATGGGTAATTGGATCCCTCCAATATTCAATTACCACATCCAGTGGTTTAGTCCCACATCTACTAGTTGTGCGACTTGGAGAGTAAGTGGAGGCTATACAAGAAGCCCCACAACCATTGTATCAATTGAGAAAGATGAGAAACTTCAGTAGAAGAATCAACCCTTTGAGGTGTTCTATCATGGTTTCATTCCGCTCCTTAGGGAGTATGGTTCAACGTAAAATCTTAGTGTCCCTTCAAGTTTATTTTTTATCTCTGATATTACGCTTCCTCACTCTCGATTTCTAACTGCATGCCATCTTCTACTTTCGGATGAAATGTCCCTTTCTCAATTGCATTTCTCGAGGACTTGTTCTCTCTTACACCCCGAATGTTTGGTTGTGTGGTCTTTGTTCAGAAGCTGACGCCTGGTCATGACAAGCTCATCCCTAGAGCTGTCAAGTGTGTCTTTGTTAGCTACTCTCGTACCCAGAAGGGATACCGTTGTTTTGATCTACTTCTACGGAAATAATTTGTCAGTGCTAATGCCACCTTCTTTGAGTTTGTTATGTATTTCTCTCCTACAAGTGACAGGTTGACTCCTAACTTTGATGTGGAGGTATGCATGCCCCCTTCCATGGTTGCACCACCCCTTGTTCCTACTATGCCTTCACCATCTTCACAGCCATCACCACCACCGCCACCTCCTCCTCTAGTACCTACACCTGCTCCTGCGGCTACCTTTGAACTGCTACCTAATACTGTGACTTAATTTTTCCATGCGTGTGTACTCGCAGGTCTCACATTGTTTCCCCGCACATGAGCCTTCATCATCATCCGGCGCGTCTCAGGTATGTAATGAGCACATTGTTTCTACTGATGGTACAACTGAGTTGTCTATGCAGCATGATGCGTTACAGGATAAGCATGTGCCCTCTCAGGAGGGTAATTTACATGTTCAAGAGGTGACAGATGATCTAGATAAGCATATTGCTATGTAGAAGCAAAGACGTAATTGTGCTACATATCCTCTTGCAACTCATGTCTCATTGAGCAAACTTTCAGAGCACTTCGGGAGATTTCCCATGGCACTATCAGCCGTGGAGATACCACATACATATCAAGAGGCCATACAAGACAGTCAGTGGCATCTTACCATGGAGGAGCAGATGACCACGATACAGTCGCGTGGCACTTGGAACATTGTTACAGCTCCTAA
This sequence comes from Ottelia alismoides, assembly GCA_037367405.1. Classification (NCBI taxonomy): domain Eukaryota; kingdom Viridiplantae; phylum Streptophyta; class Magnoliopsida; order Alismatales; family Hydrocharitaceae; genus Ottelia; species Ottelia alismoides. The sequence goes on along the minus strand of JAZKJV010000869.1, from coordinate 531,580 downwards.
AGGAAGGTTACAGCCCATGTGAATTTGGTTGGCATGTTTAAATCACGAGTCTTAAGGTGCAAAAAGATATGTTGCTATGGTGGCTTCAGACATAGTTAAATTTAAAAAATGTGGAGTTTTGTTGATTAGTTTGAATGTCCAGAAATCATTTTTTGCCTAACTCATTTAAAATGGATCCTGGCCGACTTGATAAATAGGAAAGACTATGGTATTTGCATACTTCCCATCACGGTCCAGGGACAGATCCCGATGCTAAAAATTGTTAGATCCAATTACAATTAGAATTTAATCCCCTTTGTTAGGGGAAAAGGGGTGACCACCCAAACTGGTGCACATCCAAAGTATACTTCTATATTAATTATAACAAAAGTTATACAGGGATCAATACTCAAAAAGAGACATGCCATGCTCAACAGCATTCTCCATATAGTATCTATCCCGAAGGAAAATCATGACATTACGTGCTATCCAGATCACCCATGGGAAAGTGAGGTGTGTCAATGTTTCTTTTTATGAAATAGAGCAAGCATTCCACAAAGAGGCGCAGCATCCCTCAGCATAATTGTAGTCCAACAGGTCCAAACCCAACCCAAGCCAGACCTCTCTAGAACAAGTAAAGGTGAAGAAAATGTACTTGACATCCTCAGTAGGATGTTTTATATCATGCGCCATGCCATGGAAGAAGAAATGGCGGCCTTAACGTCACGAGGGACACGGAGTGTTGTCTCTGCTTCATGAGATGCTTCGATTGTAAGCTGCAAGTGGATATTTTCCATTAAGCAAAACGCAAATGGGAGTGTGGATCGTTACAAGGCACGGTTGGTGGCACGGTCGTTAAGCCAAGAAATTCCTTGGTAAAGAGTTTGTGACCAAGGACCTTGGCAATCTTCGCTACTTCTCGGGGTTAGAATTTGCCAGGAATCATCGTGGTCTAGTGATGACCCAGAGAAAGTTTGTGATGGATCTCCTCTCTGAGACAGGTATGACAGAATGCAAGCCTACTACTACTCCTATGGATCCAAGTATGAAATTGTATGATGAGGATACTGAGGAAGTTGATAGTAGGAGGTATAGAGAACTAGTTGGGAAGCTTTTATATGTTACTATCACCAGGCCAGATATTATGTTTCCAATAAGCAAGGTCAGCCAATTCATGGAAAAGCCCAGGAAGGTACATATGGATGCTATCTATATGATCTTGAGATACTTAAAGAACTCACCTAGTTCGAGACTCTTATTCAGTAGGGATGCATCCCTGGAGGTGACTGCTTGTGCAGACGCTGACTATGCAGGATGTCCCATGGACAGAAAGTCTACTTCAAGTTTTTGCAGTTTTTATTGGACACTCATTTGTCTCATGGAAGAGCAAGAAGCAGACGGTGGTTGCTAGATCAAGTGCAGAATCTGAGTACAGGGCCATGGCACAAGGGAGTGCAGAAATGATGTGGGTTAGATCGGTGTTGACTTATATTACCATAGAAGTTCCCCTTCCTATGCAACTTCTATGTGATAATCAAGCCGCATTATTCATTGCAAATAATCTTGCATTCCATGAACAAACAAAGCATATTGAGGTGGACTGTCATTACACTCGAGACTTGATACAAAAAGGCCTCATATCTACCACTCAGTGTCTACAGGAGATCAGATGACAGATATCTTCACCAAGGCTCTATCTCGAAGTCCTTTTCAGAAGTGTTGTTCCAAGCAAAGTATGATAGATATATATGCTCCAGCTTGAGGGAGAGTGTTAAGATAAATATATCTTTATGTCTCTTTTATGTAATTTTATTTTCTCTGAGTACTTATCATGTAATTAACCCAAGGGCTATTCTCCTATATAAGAGAGCCCTCATGTACGTCTAATGCATCTCATTCATTCTCTCCTATCAGGTCCATTTCAGAGATGTTGTTCCAAGTCGAACATGATAGACATATATGCTCCAGCTTGAGGGGGAATGTTGAGATATTTGTATCTCTTTATATTTATTTATTTATTATTTCTATTTTCTTCATGTACCTCTTATGTAATTAACCCATTACTTTTCTCCTATTTAAGAGAGCCCTAGAGTCTCTTCAATGATATTCAATTCTATTTCCACAAAAATAACTACCATAAAATCTTAAACTTCAAATATTTACGAACTATATTATCTTAAATATTAAATTTGTGTTCACACATTGAACACATGCACACAACATATCATATTAACTATATATATTACTTTTGTGACATGATACCGTATTTTTTTCCTTTCAATTGTTTTACGAATTTGTGATTGTATAATCTTATTTTGACAAAAAACATACAATCTCTTGAACATATATCAAATTCATTGTACAATACAAGCAATAGAATATCACCCGTTGATATGAAATGTTCATACTAACTAAAAACAATCACTATACATATGTAATATGTATACATGATTTTTCGATGAAATGAGTATGCGCCAATGGAATAATGTGTTACGAGTATGTGGTTATTCCAAGGTCTTAAGGTTATAAATCATGGTAATTTAAGCATATTACCTTTAATATTGTATAACTTAAAATGATTTTATTTACTTTTTTTCCAAAAAAATACAAAGCAGTACCTTGGTACCAAGTCCCGGGCGCCTTAGTAGGGTGAATGAGGCTATAATTTCGAGATTGTTTTCATGGAAAAAGGCCGCGGGGCTTAATGCCTCGGGGCCTTGAGCCACGAATTTAAAAACCATGCACACAACCGTGTCTCCAAAGTCGTATAGTTTGGGGACATCAACTTGTTTGCGAATTCAATGCAATCCAGGATTAACGATATTTGATTATTAAAATCTTTTCTGTTGCCATATTATTTTATTTTATCATGTTAAATTCATATTAATTAAGATATCAAATTTTCGGTGATAGATAAGTTAGTTTATTGAATTAAGAGTCAGTCAAGAGATGTGTTGATTTGTTATTTTCTTTCATAGTCCTGCCCTTTTCTCTATGTGAATGAGTTGATATATTGTGGTAAGATTACAAGTCTATATAGAATAACTTTTGGAGTTGCCTCCAACTATCCCTCTCACCTCTTTTATGTGGATTTGACATATTACTCCATTCTTCCTCAACACAAGTTACACACAGCTTGTCGTATACCTCCTGATTATTTTGCATTTTCATCCTAATCGCCAGATGTTGACCTTTGGCATGCTTCTTGATTTAATATTTTTCTAATCTCCACTTGTTTGTTGTTTTGATTGTTTGAATATATCAAAGAGTGACCTCACACTCAAAACCGCCACCGGCCGTTTCGGAGGCCGACAGTTGCGCGGCCGTCGCGGAGGTCCAAGTCTCATGGGAGACTATAACCACTGGGCGTGATGGAGGGGGTGGACGACGCGAGCATGCTCACGCCCTATAAATACCTCCTTCGGACAGATAGAGGTGGGGAAAACCAATCAAGATTTAAGAGATATAAGACGGAAGTGGAGACAAGATTGGGAAAACCAATCAAGACTCTTAGGACAGATAAAGGTGGGGAATATACCTCAAAGGAGTTTGAAGATTACTGTATTCAGACATGCATTCGTAGGCAGACTACAATGCTCTATACACCATAGCTGAATGGTGTAGCAGAAAGAAAGAATCGAACTCTGATGAATGCAGTAAGGTGTATGCTTTCACACTCAGGACTCTCCAAGAAATTCTGGGGAGAGGTATTGTTGACTGCGAATTATATACAAAACATGATTCCCACCAAGTCCGTAGAATCAACGGCATATGAAATATGAAATGGCAGAAGGCCCGAGTTGGGCCATCTCCGGAAATGGGGATGTGTAGCACATGTTCTGGTACCGAGTCAGCTTAGAGACAAGCTAGACTTCAGGACATTAAATTGCAAGTTTATTGGGTATAGTGAGAATTCTAAAGGATATATGTTCTTCCATGAAACAAAGGTCTGATCGAAAGTCGTGATGCTACTTTCCTTGAAATTCGTGAAGAAAAGGAGCATGAAGTAGAGGAATCAGATCCTCTGATTGTCCTACAGGACAATGAAGATGAATTCAGCATTAGATAAGAACTTGAGGATGATACCGATCATCCAAATATAGAGAATGAACCTATGGAACATGATGATCCTTTAGAAGAAGTGGGTGGACCCATACAACCCATGAGTATAATCGACAACAAGAGATCCAGAACACGGCCCGTATGGATGGAAGATTACCATTTCTATGGATGCGAGGCGTCGTGCATATCCTTTGATGAGGCTATGGCTTCGTCTGATTGTACATATCCCATATCCTTTGATGAAGCTATGGCTTGAGGATGTCGCGGATTGTACAGATCCCATATCCTTTGATGAAGCTATGGCTTCGTCTGAGTCGGAATCATGGTCGACCGCCATGAGAGATGAGTTGGACTCAGTCGAGCGAAACGGTGTTTGGGAATTATGTAATTTGCCAGAAGGTAGGCAATCCATAGGATGTAATTGGGTATTCAAGAAAAAGTACCGAGTTGACGATACTGTTGACAAATACAAAGCCAGATTAGTCGCCAAGTGTTATACTCAACAAGTTGGAATAGATTTCCAAGAAACCTACTCTCCAGTGGCTAAGTTTGCATCCATTCGGATGATCTTAGTCATAGTGGCATATATGGATTTGAAATTGTTACAAATGGATGTGAAGACGGCCTTCCTTAATGGAGAATTAAAGGAGGAGATTTATATGCGACAACTTGATGGATCTCAGGTTGAAGGTCAGGAGAAAAAGGTTTACAAGTTAAGAAAGTCATTATATGGCTTGAAGCAGTCTTTACGGCAATGGTATCTCAAATTTCATGAGAAAGTTATCCAATTTGGATTTATTCAAATAAATTGGATAACTGTGTGTATGTCATGAAGAGTGGGAGCAGGTTTGCAATCATGTCATTGTACATGGATGACATTCTGCTTGCAGGTAATGACATACAAATGCTCAATGAAATTAAACAGAAATTGAGCAATGAATTTAAGATAAGGATATGGGCGAAGCATCCTATGTTCTTGGAATTCAAATAACAAGAGATAAGGACTCAAGGACATTGAGCCTCAGTCAAGAAAGATATTTGCATACTGTATTAAGGAGATTTGGAATGCAGAACATCATTCCGGCTCCAACACCACTTGTGATGGGAAAAAGACTCAGTAAGAGTCAGTGTCCCGGAAATGGGCAGAAACCTTTAGATGTATTATATGCACAAGCGGTAGTAAGTCTAATGTATGCAATGATGTGTACTCGACCTGATTTAGCTTATCCAGTAAGCTTAGTCAATAGATATCAAAGCAACCCCGGTCCAACACATTGGGAAGCTGTAAAGAGGATTCTTCGATATCTGAAAGGGACAGTACATCTGAAGCTTGTGTATCAAGTAGAATCGTTTGAAGTGGTAGGATACTCCGATGCCGATTTCGGAGGGGATGTGGATGATAGAAAGCCCACATCGGGTTACCTGTTCATGTTTGGTGGTGCAACCGTTTCTTGGGGTAGTAAGAAATAAGGATGTGTATCTCGACATACACAGGAGGCTGAGTATATTGCATGTAGCATGGCCACCACTCATGCTGTGTGGATCAGGCGTTTTCTAGAAAACCTAAGCCTCGAATTGGTCAAAGGGCCAATTGAAATGTATTGTGACAATCAAGCTGTGATAAGCTTGATCAATAGTGGGGCTAATAGTTCTAAAGGAAAACACATTGAGATCCAATATCACTATATACAAGATATAGTGGGAAAACAGGAAATCACGGTAACCTACATACCTACCAGTGACATGTTGGATGACTCCCTAACCAAGGGAATAGCTGCAGGAACATACATTAAACATGTTGGTTTAATGGGACTCAGGAATGCATGAGTCAGGGAAGAGGTATTTCATGAACAATGAGCCTCACTAAAGACATCTCCATGTGTACACTACATGAACAGTGGGAGTGTAGAATATTTGATCGTTTCGGTCAAGTGGAAGATGTTTGAATATATCAAAGAGTGACCTCACTCTCAAAACCACCGCCAGAAGTTGCGCGTACCGGTGGTTGCGCGGACCGGGTCTTGCGGGCGTGGAGGTATGAGGGCGGACTGTGCGAGGGGAATACACGCCCTATATATATCATCCTCCTCCGGGAGGGGAATACACAACTCGATCTCTCGCATTAGGGAGCCCTCTCCCAACATATCTATCTCTTATTCTCTCTCGCAGCCCTAGCATCAGCGTACCTCGACATCTCACATTGATCATCTTTTTTGACATCGGCCTACTCTCCCATCTCAAGTGAGGCATATTATTCTCTTATAAAGTTACACCTCAACTAAGAGTAACTTTATGTTTTGATAAAGCAAAAACACCTTAGAATTATAGACTTTTTGAAATCTGTACAGGGAGAGGGCACAGCTAAAAAAAGAATACTTTGTGGAAATGTATGTCATTAAGAGTTTTGCTGACCGTATGTCAATGTTAACTTATCTTCTACATAGTTTTTTTCCGGAAAATTTCTTTTTTATGCAATTAACATGATATGTTAGCTTTCAATTATACACTATCATGTTATTCCATGTTTTCTAGCGGTCTCTTTTAAATACTGTGTCCAGGCAGTCTACTATACACAGATTTTCATTATAGATTTCATTAGCTGGTCAAGAAAGAAATCTTTTAAGTCCGTTATTGTTTATGTGGCGATGTGTTGCGTTCTCATGAAAGAAGGCATGTGCATTTCTTCAGGCACTCTATTTCTGTGTTCCTTTCCGAGAGCAGTTACTTGAATATTATGTGAATAACAAGAATTCGGTAGATGCCGAAGAGAATCTTCTAACCTGTTTAGCTGAGCTGTTCTTTCAGGTATGTGTTGTCGCTTGCAAACTTTCTCATTCTTTTATTCCATAATCTTTATTTACATACATTCTGTAAGTTTGCAAAAAGTCCGTAGTCAATATTCAATAGGTCGAGTCACTGACCAAAGATTAATTGGCACGGTCGCTTGATCGGATTTAGTCGGACTTTAGTTATTTTGCATTCTTTTTTCATTTTTAAATGTATAAATCATTTTTATGCATATACTCTCATATATTTACATAGTTTTTTTACATTTTTCATGCCTATTATGATAATGGTATAAAAGAAACAATTGAATTCGCATCAAACAATAAGCATATTAGATTAAGTTTGGTCTAAAAAAGCTAAAAAAATCATCCTACTATTGACCGAGTAGTCACTAGCCAATTGCCAGCCCACCGACTCGACCAGTTGGACCGACTAGTCGGGCTAATTGGCCGATTTTTGTAACCATTCTTTTTCTATTAGTCAATCTTTGGTTTCTTAGTCATTTTTTTTAAAACTCACAATCAAACTTTTACATGGATTCTTTTAGTTAAGTTAAATGGTTACAATGTCTTTGTTGGAGTCTACATATTGATAATTTGCTTGTATTTTGTGTGGCATTTCTGCTCTAGGTCCAATTCGCTCTTCTAATCCAGGGACAGTATCATGGTAGCCTTCAATTATAAGTAACACTATAGCTTCACGGTTTGTTAATTGTTTTGATTATGGAGGTTTTTGCTTAAATCTATTAGAGGAACACACATGCTTTTGGGATTAAGTACCCTAATGATATTGTTAGAGTAGGCATCCATAGGTGGGTAATTGCTAGAGTATGCATATATAGGTAGGTAATTGGATTCTTTCAGTGTCCAATTACCATATGCACCTATATTAGTCCCACATTGTATATTAACGGGACTTGGTCATTATGACGTGTCTATATAAGAAGCCCCACACCTTCTGTACACATTAAGAGACATTAATAGAAACATCACCTCTTTGAGTAGGTTCTCCCTTGGTTTCATCTTGCTCAAATGAGATCTACAACTTTCATATAGAAGTCAAGAAGAGAAAATGCCATCTGTACATAGATAAAAATTAAACAAACAATAAAAATAATAAAAAGCAATTTTCTTTTATTTACTTTTCTCATTTTTTGGATTTTCGAATTATACTTTATGTTATATTAATTATGTACAATATTAATCTAATTTTTATTTGATTTTTAATGAGAAAGAAATACATAAAATAATAACACAATAATGAGATGTATAATAGTGTACAATTAGAGATAGTTATTTACAAAATATAACTAAGTAATTAGGGTTAATTATTATTGAATCTTGGTGACTTTCTTAAGCAAGAAAGATAATTATTTTTTATGTTGATAAATTTAGGATTTATCAGCTATCACATAGACCTCCTCGACGATGGTTGCATCTCATGACATTGGATGTTCTATGCAGTTCAGAGGACGTTGTCCCCGTGGCAAAGGTGGTAGACGTCAGCGTGACCCATGCACCTATTATCATCGTCTTGGACACTATGAGGACACATGCTATCAGATGCATGGATACCATGCATCTGCTCGAGTGATAGAGAAGATTGAGCCCTCGGACACTTCGGCTCCTCGTGCAGATCCACGTCTTGATGACATTGTCTCTTGTATGCGGATCATGACTCTTATTGCCGGTACCACCACTACATGTTCCTCAGATGTTGCAGCTACTGCTAGAACCTCTTCTAGCTCCTCATGTCACATGCTTTTACCAGTTGTAGCAGGGTAGATATGGCAGAGTGGATCATGGACTAGTGCTTCCCACCATATGTGTGGAGAAAAGCCCACTCCAGTTCTTACAAGTCTGTACCCCTTGGTAGATGGGTGGGTATTGCGAATGTGGTCTACTTATCCATCATAGGGCAGGATGAGGTGCCATCCACGTGCTTGCACAATGTTTTATATGCTCCCGATTTTCAGATGAACTTGCTTTTTATTAGTTAGATCAAAAGGATCTACATTGTCATGTCATTTTGACCTCTTTTGTCTTTTGTTTCAAGACATACACACTGGCATGGTGATTTGTTAAAGAATAAGTCTGAGGCTGGGCATGTCATTAAAACCTTTATTAATGAAATAAATGATATTTTCTCTACTAATGTCAAGTATTTACGATCTAACAATGCCTTAGAGTTCTCTACTTTACAGCTATCAAAGTTCCTTAAGTCTCTTGACATTGTACACCATACCTCGTGTGCCTACACTGTTAGAGTATTTGGTTGTGCGCCCTTTATGTTGTAACAGGGTAAATGGATCCTGGAGAAGATCCATTTACCCCCATCTAGTGTTTAGTCCCACACCGCCTGTGGGTGGGACTTGGAGGCTCTGGGAAGGCTATATAAGGAGCCCCAGACCTCCTGTACTGATTGAGAAAATCAATAGAGAAACACGCCCCTTAGAGGGCTTCTCCCGTGGTTTCATCCCGCTCCTCACGGAGTAGGGTTCCACGTTAAAATCCCGTTGTTCTTTGTTCATGTTTATCTTTTCCATGTTTTTGCTTCCGCTTCATATTTTATAACATGGTATCAGAGCGGGTCGATTCTCGAGGATTTCAGAGTTTTTTTAGATCGACGGAGATCTGTTCATGTTCATGTTTGAGGGTTTTCTGAAACCCTAGAATTCAAGAGTCCAGGCCGCATCTCTGTTGCGCAAGAGGCAGCAACACCCTGACGCAACCCTCGTCATCCATCGCCTCCAGCATCTTGCCGTTGCAGATCTGGATCTGCAGGTATATTCCAGATTTAGGCGGCGGCGGTGGCTCCATACATCGCGCAGGCCTCCCAGGTCGTGCTCCTCTTTCACCCCCAGCATCAAGGTGGGCGCAGACAGCGCCTAAATCATCCGCGCGAACCCTCAGGCGGCGATACAACGCGTGCACGGATCCAGATACCGCGTGCGCGGATCCAGATCCTGCGCGTGCGCATCCCCTCGCGCACATCTTATCAACCCAGGCGGCATCCCTGCAGCCAACAGGTGACTCCCTCGAAGCGCGGCCTTCTGACGGCGGCGCTCTCAGCTCCCTGCACATGAAGGCGCTCCAGGCGCAATCTCCAGGCGTGCGGCTGGCGGCGTAGAAGAAACCTCAAAAGGGGATGGCGGCCTCTTCGATTGAAGTAGTTCCCGCAGGGGGAACCCTAAAAGGGTGGTGCTCGATTTCCTTCAGGACCCGAGCGGGCCCTACGGCCCTTTATTTAAAAAAAATGTTTTCTTTGTAAGTCCGAATGGGCTGAGACCTGAGAGAAATATGAGCCGGAGAAATATGAGCGGCCCAAGTGGGTTGAAAAAAAAATGAAAAGGGAAGTTGTGTGGTATATTATAGCGCAAGTGGGGCCGTATGTATGAAAAAAAAGAGGTTGAAGGTTGCAATTTTTTTTTGAAAAAAAAAGAGGCACGTGCAATAAAAAAAAGCCGCACATATTTAAAAACAAATGATTGAAGGCCGAAAAGAAAAATGAAACAGCTTTAAAAAATGTTAAAAAAAATTGACGGCTTAAAAAAAAAGGAAAGAAAAAGAAGAGCCGCAAGTATGTTTTGTTTTCCCCTTCTATCTTGTCTTCTCCCAACTTTGTCGATGTTCATTTTCCGACAAGTATGGGAGAAAGGGGGAGTATATGTAGAGTCACAGGTCTTGTATTCCAGATTCAGATACCAGTCTCCAGACCAGCCAGATGATCAGACTCTACAGTTGTTCAGACTCGACGATCATTGTTTCAGAGTCTCCAGTTTCAAACACGCACGAGTGTGCGGTCATTGTCAGATGAGCATAAGTTGCCATCATTGTTAGAGGTCCCCATCATTCTTCTTTGTTGTCAGGCCAGAGTTTTCATGTGAGCCATAGGGACTCCAGAGCAGAGGACCATTCCCTATGCCATATGTTGGCAAGGGTTTTCATGTGGTATCATAGGTACACCAGAGCAGTGCACCATTCTCTGAGCCAGATGGGAGAGACCCAGTTCTCCGACGAGGAGACTCCAGGCGCAAGTTCAGACTCGATGGTCAGGTTCCGAGTCTTCAGTTGACTCACACTCCAGCCCGTTCATCCTCCTCACCTACACGGCATGAGAAGCAACGTCCTCGACTGCAGCATGTGCGCGTTGGGTTGATATTGTCCGTAGTGTCCTGCAGAGTTGAGTTGAATTTCTTTCTGTTTGTCCAAGCTGAGCATTGCATGCTCCAGCTTGAGGGGGAGTGTTAGAGTATTTGGTTTTGCGCCCTTTATGTTGTAACAGGGTAAATGGATCCTGGAGAATATCCATTTACCCCCATCTAGTGTTTAGTCCCACACCGCCTGTGGGTGGGACTTGGAGGCTCTGGGAAGGCTATATAAGGAGCCCCAGACCTCCTGTACTGATTGAGAAAATCAATAGAGAAACACGCCCCTTAGAGGGCTTCTCCCGTGGTTTCATCCCGCTCCTCACGGAGTAGGGTTCCACGTTAAAATCCCGTTGTTCTTTGTTCATGTTTATCTTTTCCATGTTTTTGCTTCCGCTTCATATTTTATAACATGGTATCAGAGCGGGTCGATTCTCGAGGATTTCAGAGTTTTTTTAGATCGACGGAGATCTGTTCATGTTCATGTTTGAGGGTTTTCTGAAACCCTAGAATTCAAGAGTCCAGGCCGCATCTCTGTTGCGCAAGAGGCAGCAACACCCTGACGCAACCCTCGTCATCCATCGCCTCCAGCATCTTGCCGTTGCAGATCTGGATCTGCAGGTATATTCCAGATTTAGGCGGCGGCAGTGGCTCCATACATCGCGCAGGCCTCCCAGGTCGTGCTCCTCTTTCACCCCCAGCATCAAGGTGGGCGCAGACAGCGCCTAAATCATCCGCGCGAACCCTCAGGCGGCGATACAACGCGTGCACGGATCCAGATACCGCGTGCGCGGATCCAGATCCTGCGCGTGCGCATCCCCTCGCGCACATCTTATCAACCCAGGCGGCATCCCTGCAGCCAACAGGTGACTCCCTCGAAGCGCGGCCTTCTGACGGCAGCGCTCTCAGCTCCCTGCACATGAAGGCGCTCCAGGCGCAATCTCCAGGCGTGCGGCTGGCGGCGTAGAAGAAACCTCAAAAGGGGATGGCGGCCTCTTCGATTGAAGTAGTTCCCGCAGGGGGAACCCTAAAAGGGTGGTGCTCGATTTCCTTCAGGACCCGAGCGGGCCCTACGGCCCTTTATTTAAAAAAAATGTTTTCTTTGTAAGTCCGAATGGGCTGAGACCTGAGAGAAATATGAGCCGGAGAAATATGAGCGGCCCAAGTGGGTTGAAAAAAAAATGAAAAGGGAAGTTGTGTGGTATATTATAGCGCAAGTGGGGCCGTATGTATGAAAAAAAAGAGGTTGAAGGTTGCAATTTTTTTTTGAAAAAAAAAGAGGCACGTGCAATAAAAAAAAGCCGCACATATTTAAAAACAAATGATTGAAGGCCGAAAAGAAAAATGAAACAGCTTTAAAAAATGTTAAAAAAAATTGACGGCTTAAAAAAAAAAGGAAAGAAAAAGAAGAGCCGCAAGTATGTTTTGTTTTCCCCTTCTATCTTGTCTTCTCCCAACTTTGTCGATGTTCATTTTCCGACAAGTATGGGAGAAAGGGGGAGTATATGTAGAGTCACAGGTCTTGTATTCCAGATTCAGATACCAGTCTCCAGACCAGCCAGATGATCAAACTCTACAGTTGTTCAGACTCGACGATCATTGTTTCAGAGTCTCCAGTTTCAAACACGCACGAGTGTGCGGTCATTGTCAGATGAGCATAAGTTGCCATCATTGTTAGAGGTCCCCATCATTCTTCTTTGTTGTCAGGCCAGAGTTTTCATGTGAGCCATAGGGACTCCAGAGCAGAGGACCATTCCCTATGCCATATGTTGGCAAGGGTTTTCATGTGGTATCATAGGTACACCAGAGCAGTGCACCATTCTCTGAGCCAGATGGGAGAGACCCAGTTCTCCGACGAGGAGACTCCAGGCGCAAGTTCAGACTCGATGGTCAGGTTCCGAGTCTTCAGTTGACTCACACTCCAGCCCGTTCATCCTCCTCACCTACACGGCATGAGAAGCAACGTCCTCGACTGCAGCATGTGCGCGTTGGGTTGATATTGTCCGTAGTGTCCTGCAGAGTTGAGTTGAATTTCTTTCTGTTTGTCCCAAGCTGAGCATTGCATGCTCCAGCTTGAGGGGGAGTGTTAGAGTATTTGGTTGTGCGCCCTTTATGTTGTAACAGGGTAAATGGATCCTGGAGAATATCCATTTACCCCCATCTAGTGTTTAGTCCCACACCGCCTGTGGGTGGGACTTGGAGGCTCTGGGAAGGCTATATAAGGAGCCCCAGACCTCCTGTACTGATTGAGAAAATCAATAGAGAAACACGCCCCTTAGAGGGCTTCTCCCGTGGTTTCATCCCGCTCCTCACGGAGTAGGGTTCCACGTTAAAATCCTGTTGTTCTTTGTTCATGTTTATCTTTTCCATGTTTTTGCTTCCGCTTCATATTTTATAACATACACATCTCAACAGAATGGTGTTGTCGAATGTAAACACCGTCATTTACCCGATGTGACCCGAATCCTTTTGATTCAAGTCGTGCTCCTCACTCTTATTAGGGTGATGTGGTCCTCATAGCTTGCTACTGGGTGAACCGTTTGATATCTTTTGTTTTAGGAGAAAAGGTTCCTTTCTCGATTGTGTTTCTCGAGAATGACTATCTTCTTACACCCGGAGTGTTTGGTTGTGTGGCCTTTGTTCACAATCTGTCGCCTGATCGTGACAAGCTCTCCCGTAGAGCTGTCAAGTGTGTCTTTGTTGGCTACTCTCATACCCAGAAGGGGTACCGTTGTTTTTATCCGCTTCGGCGAAAATACTTTGTCACTACTGATGTCACATTCTTTGAGTTTGTTATATATTTCTCTCCTACATCACTACATGTGACATGTTGACTCACTCTGACTTTGATGAGGAAGTATACATGCCTCCTCATACGGTTGCACCACCTCCAATACCTACCACCAACTCCATTACCTACAACTACTCATGTGGCTGCCCTTGGATTGCTACCAGTACCTTGACTCAGTTCCTGCCACGTGTGTTTACTCGTAGGTCTCACATTGTTCCCCTGCTCAAGGGCCTTCCCCATCATCTAGCACATCCCATGTAATGAGTACATTGTTTCTACCAATGACACTACCAAGTTGTATGCAACATGATTCTTTATAGGATGAGCGGGTACCCTCTCAGGAGGGCAGTTTACAGGTTTCATGAGGTGGCAGATGATCTAGATGTGCCTATTGCACTGCGGAAGCAAAGACGTACTTGTGATACACGTTGTTGCAAAAATCGGCCGACCAACCCGATTAGTCAGTCCAATTAGTCGACTCGGTCAGGTAGCCGATTCAACTAGGCCAAATCAGGCCTTAATCGGGTAGACCTGATTAATCGATCGAGTAGTCAGGTTAGTCGGCCGACTACTCAATCGATTTCTGCTTAGATTTTTGATTTTTTTGTTGGAGTCTAAGCCGACCTGGTTAGGGCTAACTGTTGACCCGATTAGGGGCTTAAGCGAGGCTTACTATTAGACATTAAGCCCCTACCCAAAACCTTGCGTGTGATACCTCTCTTCGACACCTCTCCTCCGCCTCTGCCTTCGCGTCTTCGGGCTCCTCTCCTTCGACTTCGATCAATGGAGCCTTCGCTTCCGTGTTGTCGACACCAAGGGAGATCCTAGCTCCCTTCGGCGATTTCCTCTGAGCCTCTCCAGTCATAAACAATGTCGCGACGGTCAGGTTAGGGTTTTTTTGCTTTTTTGAACTTTTATCTATGATTTGGACATTTCTTGTTGGCATTTGGTTTTTAATCTCAAAATATATGAATCATATCTAGATTTATCTTCTTGTATTGCACAAACCTTGTACGTAGAAATTTTGTAGGTCATAATCAGAGAAGTATTTAGTCTTTTAGCAACATATTCATCACATATAAAATTTTATTTAACATATTCATGAATATTGACATATTTAACAAATTCATAGAATATTTAGCACATATATAATCTTGTAGGTCATATTCAACACATTTATATATAATATTTAGTTAGCAACATATTCAAGATATTTAGCAACATATTCAACACATATATAGGTCATATTACCATTTTTAAAATTAAATATATTTATAATATCACACATTTACAATTCTCTTACCATTTTAATCTATTCAAGGAAATATTGAATAAATTTATTAGTCTATTCATGTATAGGTCATATTGCCATTTTTAATATATGCTATGTTGGGAAAATAGGAAGAGTTCGCAGATTATGAGAGGCCCTAGGGTTCTCTTATATAGGAGAGGAACCTATTGTGAAAATTACAAGAAGAAGGAAAAAAGAAGTAGGAAATAAGAAAACAATAATACGGAAAATTAATATCTCAACACTCCCCCTCAAGCTGGAGCGTAGATATCGATCAGACTCAGCTTGGAACAACATCTCTAATAAGGTCCTATGGCTAGGGACTTTGTAATTACATATGTTGTTTGATCTACCGAGCTGACATGTGTAGTGACGATAAGACCTTTCTGTATCATGTACGAGTATAGTGACAATCCACCTTCATGTGTTTTATCCTATTATGAAAGGCTGGTTATTGGCAATGAAAAGAGCAGCCTGATTATCACATTGGAAGTGCATGAGAAGAGGCACCTCTATAGTCAGGTTAATAAGTACTAGTCTGATCCACATCATCTCTGTGCTAGCTTGTGTCATGGTCCGGTATTCTGACTCAACACTTGATATGGCAACCACAATCTGCTTCTTACTCTTCCATGAAATAAGAGAATTCTCTATGAACGAGCAAAACCTGATATATACTTTCTATCCTTTGGACACCCAGCATAATATGCATCTGCACGTGCTGTAACTGAGAGAGATGTGCCTCTGTTGAAAAGAAGTCCCGCCTCAGGTGAAGTCTTAAGGTATCTCAGAATCATATGGACTGCATCCATATGTGCCTGTCTGGGCTGCTCTATAAACTGACTCACTTTGCTCACGACAAAGGATATGTCAGGCCTGGTAATAGTCACATACAATAGCTTGTCAACAAGCTCTCTATACCTCCTCTTGTTGACCTCCTCAGTATCATCATGATAGAGCTTCATGCTCGGGGTCAATAGGAGTAGTGGCAGGTCTGCAATCTGCCATGTCTGTCTCTAAAAGAAGATCTGTACGTACTTCCTCTGGGTCATCACAGACCTCGTTGGCTCCTGGAAAACTCCAGTCCAAGGAAGTAACGTAAATGTCCAAGATCCTTGGTCACAAATTGCTGACCTAGGAAGTCCTTGACACCTTGAATGCCTTGCTCGTCATCCCCTGTAACAATAATATCATCAATGTAAACAAGAATGACAATAGTACTTCTCTAGGTCCTTTGCACAAAAAAGGAGTGATCGACAGTCGATCTCACAAACCCCTGCTACTCTATCAAGTCCGAGAGCTTCTGGAACCATGCTCTTGGACCCCGTTTATGGCCATAGATAGCCTTGTGTAGCATGTAAACCTTTTGACACTCTCCCTCAGCAGCAAACCCAGGTGGCTGCTGCATGTCGACCTCCTCCTGTAGATTACCATAGAGGAAGGCATTCTTCCACATGAAACTGATACATGGGGCCAATCTCGTATCACAACAACCGAAAGTAGAATACGCAGAGTAGAATGTTTGGCAACTGGAGAGAAAGTATCCTGATAGTCCACCCCATATGTCTGGGTGAACCCACTTGCCACAAATCTCACCTTATAGCGATCCACGCTGCCATCCGCACGATGTTTCACAGTGAACACCCATTTGCATCCCACAATAGATGCATCGACTGGAGCAAAAACAAGACTCCACGTACCACGTGAATGCAGCGCAACCATCTCCTCCATGGCTAACCTCCACTGATTGTTCTTTAGAGCCTCCTGATATGTCTGTGGTATCTGCACAACAGCTAGTGCCAAGGTAAACCTCTTGAAATCCTCTGACAACCTGCTCAAGGAAACTTGGGCTGCAAGAGGATAAGTAGCATACTGTCGTTCCGGTTTCCGCAAAGCAATCAGTACATCAAGATCATCTGCCAAGTCTGTAACCTGTGAGTTCCCCTCTTGAGAGGGCACCTGCTCATCCTATATGGAATCCTACTGCACGGACAACTCAGTAGTGCCATCAGTAGAAATAATGTGCTTAGCACATACCAGAGGCATGCTGGATTGATGGGACAAGGCCTGTGAGCATGTGGAGTCAAGCGAGGCATGCGAGGAAAAACACGTGGCAAAAACTGAATCAGAGTAGGAGGTGGAGCCACAGGAGAATGTGGTAGTGGTGGTGGAGGTTGAGGAGGTGGTTGTAGAGCAGGAGTAAAGGGAGGTGGATGAATGACAATAGGAGGTGGAGGTATGTAGATCTTATCGTCAGAGTCAGATGGGGCTAGTTTGTCATCAGTAGGAGACATAACAGACTCAAAGAAAGTAACGTCAGCACTGACAAAGTACTCCCGCCTTAGCGGATCAAAGCAACGGTACCCTTCTAGGTACGAGAGTAACCAACAAACACACATTTGATAACTATAGGAGAGAGCTTGTCACGACTTGGAGAGACATCATGAACAAAAGCTATAGATCCAAACACGAGGTATAAGGGAGAAAAGATCCTTCGCCAGAAACGCAATCGAGAAAGGAATCTTCTCCCCCAACACAGACGGAGGGCATGCGTTTCCCCAAATAGCATGCCGTAAGGACAACATCGCCCCAGTAAGAGTGAGGAGCACGACTCTGTATCAACAATGTTCTGGTCACATCAAGTAAGTGACGTTGTTTACGTTCGGCAACACCATTCTTCTGTGAAGTATAGGCACATGAGGTCTGGTGAACAATGCTAAGAGATCTAAGAAACTCGGAAAGCTATAAGGTACAAATTCCAAGGCATTATCAGTGCAAAGATATTTGATCTTAGCAGAAAAAAGATTCCTTACTTCATTAATAAAATATTTGATAATAGATCTAGCCTCAAACTTATTCTTCAAAAGAAAGACCTAGGAAAGTCTAGGAAAATCATCAACGACCACAAGATAAAAAAGATGTCCCTGATGAGCAGAAACACGACTTGGACTCCAGATATCTAAATGAAGGAGCTCAAACAACTGGGAACTGCTCTGACTCTGACGGGATTGAAAGGAGGAATGATGATGCTTCCCAAGCCGGCATGCCACACACTGAAAGGAGGATCTCTTGGAAATCTGAGGAAGAACATGACATAGCTTCTGCTGAGGAAGGTGACCAAAGCGAAGGTGCCACAAATATGGAGAGACTGGTCCAGTAAGTATAGTGGAAACGCTAGCATGAGAAGGTTGGACCAGTCTGTAGAATCCCCGCTGCTCACGGCCACATCCAATCACCCTACCTGTGAGTATGTCCTGAAACACAAGAGAAGATGGATCAAAGATGGCCCAACAATGTAGATCCTTAGTAATCTAACTAATGGAAAGTAAATTCATCTGAAAGTCAAGAGAATATAAAACATTTTGAAGACGCATAGATGGCGTCAGATGCACCTCCCCCTGTCCTGTAATTGGTAAATGGGTGCCATTAGCAATGACAACCCATCTACCTGGTGGTATGGTCCTGTAGGACCTCAATTGTGCTCTGTCTCCACAAAGATGATGAGAAGCACCGGAGTCCATAATCTGTATAGATATATGTTATTGTTGGGAAAAATGAACAACTTGTTTATTCCATAAGCCCTAGGCTCTCTTATATAGAAGAGTAGCCTATGGGTAAATTACATAAAGCATACAACTGAAAATAAAAATAGCGAAGGGATACAGACACTACTATATGCGTTAACACTCCCCATCAAGATGGAGCATAGATATCAATCATGCTCAGCTTGGACGCACACTTCTGGAATGAGCCTCGTAGTAATGCTTTGGTGAATATATCTGCAGTCTGATTCTCTGAGGTAACATGAGACGTAGCAATGAACCCCTTCTGAATCATGTCACGTATGAAGTGACAGTCAACCTCAATGTGCTTGGTCCGCTCATGGAATGCTGGGTTGTTTGCAATGAACAAGGCTGCCTGATTATCACATTCCAAGTTCATAGGAAGTGGTACATCTAAACATAGGTCTGTAAGTACAACTTTCACCCACATCATTTCTGTAGTAGCCTGGGCCATAGCCCTATATTCGGATTCAGCACTAGATCTAGTTACCACCGTCTGTTTCTTGCTTCTCCATGAGACTAGGGCATCTCCAACATAGACGACATACCCTGAGGTGGACTTCCTGTCCTTGGGACATCCTGCATAGTCTGCATCCGCACATGCTGAGATAGAAATCCCCTTTCCTTTCTTGAATAGCATACCTGCACCTGGAGATGATTTGAGATATCTAAGAATCATATGTATTGCATCTATATGAACCTGGCGTGGTTGCTCCATGAACTGGCTCACACGACTCACTGCAAATAATATATCTGTTCTAGTGATTGTGACATACAACAGTTTGCCTACCAGTTCTCTGTATCTTCTCCTGTCCACCTCCTCTGTGTCATCATCATAGAGCTTCATGCTGGGATCCATTATTGTCGTAGCAGGTCGACACCCAAGCATACTTGTTTCACTCAACAAATCTGTAACATATTTCCTTTGTGACATTACTAACCCAGATGGATTTCTAGCAAATTCCAGCCCCAGAAAATATCTAAGAACACCAAGATCCTTAGTGACAAATTCGCTTCCCAGCATTTCTTTCGCCTGCTTTATGCCCTGCTCATCATCTCCTGTGATCGAGATATCATCTACATAAACCATAATTGCAATAATACCTTTAGCAGTCTTTTGTACAAACAAGGAATGATCAGCATTGGAGCGTTTGTATCCTTGTTTCTCAAAGAGGTCTGAGAACTTCTGAAACCATGCTCTGGGGCTCTGCTTAAGGCCATAGATAGCCTTATGTAATCTGCATACCTTGGAACACTCCCCCCTCAACAACAAAACCGGGTGGCTGTTGCATATAAACTTCTTCCTGCAAATCTCCATATAGGAATGCATTCTTCACGTCCAGCTGATGGAGCGGCCAGTCTCTAGCAACTGCAACTGACAACAAGATCCGTAGAGTGGAATGATGTGCCACAGGCGAGAATGTGTCAAGGTAATCCACCCTGTATGTCTGTGTAAAGCCACGTGCAACAAGACGCGTCTTGTACCTGTCAATAGAGCCATCTGCATTGTGCTTCACTGTAAACACCCACTTGCAGCTCACCGGGTTCACATCTGGAGGTATAGGAACCAAACTCCAAGTTCCTCTGGACTGAAGTGTCGCCATTTCTTCCTCCATTGCTCGCCGCAATCTACTATCCTGCAGAGCATCTTGATGATTTCGTGGAATATCTACAGCTGATAGTGCCAAAACAAATGACCTGAAATCTCCAGATAGCCTCTCAAAAGACACGGATGCTGATAATGGATATGTAACACAGCTCCTCTTCGACTTGCGTATAGCAATGGGAACATCTAAATCAGCTGTAGTCTCATTTGGCCTCTGCAGCATATCCTGCTCAGAAATGTCGTCAGATCCATCAACAGTAATATTTTCATTACATACCATAGGCGAGCTAGTAGACGAGTCATGACCATGAGCGGGAGGAGGCCTGCGGGTATAATGGAAGGGTAGCGGTGAGATAGGTGGTGGTGGTGGTGGTGGTGACGTCATCTGAGGTGGTGGTGTTGGTGACGGCATCTGAGGCGGTGGTGTCATGTATATGGCATTAGTAGATAGAGGTGGTAGCTGCTTGTCTCCTGAGGCTGAAAAATACATAACAGATTCAAAAAATGTAACATCTGCATTGATCATATACCGCCGACGCAGAGGATCAAAGCACTTGTACCCCTTTTGAGTTCTGGAGTACCCAACGAAAACACATTTGACAGCCCTAGGAGAGAGTTTGTCAGTACCAGGCGACAACTGATGGACAAATGCAACCGACCCAAACACACGAGGAGTAAGAGTGAACAGATCCTTGCCAGGATGAATGAGGGAAAACGGAATCTGTTCATTCAAGACAGAAGAAGGCATACGATTGATTAGGTAACATGCAGTGAGAACTGCATCACCCCAGTAGGAGTAGGGAACATGACTCTGTATAAGGAGTGATCTTGTGACATCAAGAAGTTGGCAGTGTTTCCTTTCAGCAATTCCGTTCTGTTGAGATGTATGAGCACAAGATGTTTGGTGAACAATCCCTTTTGAGGAGTAATAATTGGCGAGAACATTGGGGCACAATTCTAAAGCATTATCACTTCTCACAAATTTCACAGATGTGGAGAAAACATTTTGTATTTCATTCAGAAAATGGATAATGATATTTCCTGCTTCAGATTTATTTTTCATCAGAAACACCCATGACACTCTAGAAAAATCATCTACAAATACTATATAAAATCTGTGTCCCTGATGATAGGTACACGACTCAGACCCCAGACATCAATATGAAATAACTCGAACTTGGAGGTACTACTCCGACTTGGACGACTGGGAAAGGACGACCTGTGATGCTTTCCCAACAGACACGCCTCACAATGAATAGGTGTGTGAGAAAGACCATAATGTAACACTTGACGCAACTTCTGAAGCGGTAAATGACCAAAGCGCAGATGCCACAATAAAGTAGATACTTGTCCAGGAGGAGAGGATGAGGTTCCAGCAAATGGGGTCTGATTTCAGGCGGTAGAGGCCTCCTTGCTCATAGCCACGACCAATCACGTTGCCCGTATGGATGTCCTGAAAAATCAAAGAAGATGGATCAAAAATTGCCCGTCAGTGTAGATCCTTCATAATCTGACTAATTGACAACAAATTCATTGAAAAATCAGGTGCATGTAGCACATTCTTGAGCTGCATAGAAGATGACAATCTAATCTCCCCCTGACCAGTGATGGGGGAATGTGTACCATTGGCAATTATTACTGTCCGTCCTGGAGGGATCTGAGTGTATCCTGTAAGTAGACTCTGGATGTGTAGCGCCCGAGTCCATAATCCATGGTAATGTATCTGATCTACTATTGTTGAGTGCAAGTATACTACCTGAAGCACTGGTAGATGCAGAGGCAGAAGCAATGGCATCATAATGACTCTCTGTAGTCGGTGCTGGACCAGATGGTGGAATAATGCCCCTCAGACGGGCAACTTGATCGTCGAACCGTTGATCCAAAGTAGCAGCAGATGGAGGCTCTATCTGCTCAGCAGCTCGTGCGGATGCAGGAAATCCATGCTTCGAGTAGCATGTGTCTTCATTGTGTCCAACTCAGTGACAGTAGGTACATGTTGGCCTAGTGCGGTCACCCCTTCCACGAGGTCCACGTCCACGGCCCTGTTGATGAAATCCGCGACCTCTGTTGGCTGCCATGGCTGAAGAATTCTGACTAGGGGCCGTGGAAGGAACTGTGATCCGACTCAGTCTATGGAAAGCTTCCTCCATAGGAGGAATAGTGGAATCGGCCAAAATCTGTGATCGTGCCGCCTCATACTTAGGATCAAGTGCAGCCAGGAACACGCACGCCATAGTCGCGTTCCTATATGTCTTTTGCTGTTCTGGCGTGGCTGTCAGGGGCATGAAGCTATAGAGCTTCTCAAACATCCCTCTCAGTGATGTATAGAGAGAATGTAGAGGGCGACCATTCTGCTTGATAGTAAAGATATCATGCTGGAGTTGCAGAATCTGTCTCATTCTTCGCCTGGGAATATGTGGCCGCCAGGATGTCCCACATATCTTTGGCTGTGGGTTGATGTAGAATGTCATTTGCTATCTCAATTACCAGTGTACCGGATAGCCACACTTTGGCGTATGCATCATCCGCCTCCCAAGAGGCATTGGCTCCAGTCTTCTCAGCAGGCTCTGGTTCGGTAAGAATGTGTTTTTACCTGTTGACTTCATCACACTCATGAACTGCATTGCCCACAGTTCATAGTTTGTACCGTCCATCTTGACAATAGGCGCTGGACCACGAAAGGCGCCAATAGACGGGATATCCGCCTTGCTTTCTGACATACTGGAGATGGAAGACTGGAGCAACTGACAGAGGATGAGATTCGTCTACAATGACATAAAGGGCTTAGTTGCATGTGTAGACCTCAAGCAACTAACCCCATGTCGATGAAGATGTGTGTGCCCTAGGGCTTAGGGCTTAGCACACGTACACGCGTGCAAGAAGCACGCGCACACGCAACTGGAGATGCACGGACAGGAGATGCGCGCTAGAGGAGATGCGTGCCTGGAGATGCACGCTACAGCACTGGCGATGCACAGACGATGCGCAAGAGAAGATGCTGGCGATGCACAGGCGCCAAGGCATGCTCGCACACAGGCGCAGGGAGGCGCACAGGCGCAGGGAGGCGCAGGGGCGCACACTCGTGCACAGGCGCTACAGCGTGTACGAGGAGGTTACGACGCACATGCGCTACAGCGTGCACAAGCGCACGCTCGCGCACAGCGCGCAGATGCGCAGCACAGGGAAGCACCGGTTGGAGGGCAGTAGCGCGAGGATGTTAGAGCACCGGCGCTGGAGCGGCAACGACGATCTCCGGCGGCACCGATGAGATGGAGAGAGAAGGAGAGGCCGGCTGGTGGGGTGGGGTAGGGTTAGGGTTTCGAGAACTCCGGTCTAGGATCGTCGCTCTGATACCATGTTGGGAAAAATGAACAACTTGTTTATTCCATAAGCCCTAGGCTCTCTTATATAGGAGAGTAGCCTATGGGTAAATTACATAAAGCATACAACTGAAAATAAAAATAGCGAAGGGATACAAACACTACTATATGCGTTAACAGTTATGATTATTTATATTGTTTCATATTTTCTATTTTCTTATGGACTCTTAGTGTAATTTACCCATAGGCTACTCCCCTATATAAGAGAGCCTAGGGCGTATGGAATAAACAAGTCTCTTATTTTTTCGAACATGGTATCAAAGCGACAGTCCTAGACCGGAGTTCTCGAACCAAATCCTAACCCTAGCCTCCACCTCCAAGCCTTCTGTGCGCCCCTCCACGCGCCGTCCCCAGGCGCTCCCTCTGTCCGCTTCCTCGGCCACGTGTGCCGCCTCCGGCACCCCTCGGCCTCCCGTGCGTTCCTGGCTCCGTGTGCCGCGTGCTCCTCCGGCGCTCTTCACCACTCTGTGGCCCCTTCCGCACGCACCTTGGCCCTTTGCGCTCTGTGACTCAACCGTGTACATCTCGGCTGTGCGTATCGGCTGTGCGTGCATCTCGCCTAGTACACGCCGCCTCTCTTCCTTTGGGCCTTTTAGGACTCGTGCGCAGCCCCACGTCCTAGGGTTCGGTCAACCCTATGGTATCTTCGTCATCAAGGAGACTTTCACCCGCATCTCCACGTTAATGGGTTTGGTTGCTTGAGTCTACACATGCAACTGAACCCATGAATGCCAGCGTAGACAATCATATCTTCACTCTTACAACCCTAGTCTTCTATTATCATCATGTCAGAAAGCAAGGCATATATCCCATCTACAGGCGCCTTCAGAGGTCATGCGCCTATTGTGAAGATGGACGGGTCAAATTACGAACTGTGGGCAATGCAGTTCATGAGTATGATGAAGTCGACCGGTAAGAAGTATATTCTTACTGAGGAAGAGCCTGTTGAGAAGACTGGGGCCAACGCCTCATGGGAGGCAGATGATGCATATGCCAAAATTTGGCTATCAGGAACATTAGCAATTGAGATTGCAAATGATATTCTCCATCAGCCCATTGCAAAAGCAATGTGGGATATTCTGGCTGCTACCTATTCACAGGCAAAGAATGAGACGAAGATTGTGCAACTCCAGCATGACATCTTTACAATCAAGCATAATGGACGACCTCTACACTCATTATACGCGTCTTTACATGGAATGTTTGAGAAGCTTTACAGCTTCATGCCTCTCACAACCACTCCTGAGCAACAGAAGACCTACCGGAATGCCACTATGGTTGGTGTATTCATGACAGCCCTTGATTCAGACTCCAGAGTACGAGGCAACACGTTCCCAGATCTTGGCAGATTCCACTATTCTTCCGATGGAGGAATCCTTTCACCGACTGAGTCGTATTACTGTTCCTTCATCTACTGTCAATCAGACCGCCTCAGCTATGATAACATCTCGAGGTCGTGGGGGTCATCATCAGTTTCGTGGTCGTAGACCTCGAGGCAGAGGGGGTCGCGTCCAGCCATCATGCACTTTCTGCCACCGTTCTGGACGTACTAAGGATACATGTTATTCCAAACATGGATTTCCTGCTTCTGTACGAGTAGCTGAACAGATTGAACCTCCATCTGCTTCCTCTTTGGATCAACGATTTGATGATCTTGTAGCTTGTCTGAGGGGTATTATTCCTCCATCCGGTCTTGTTGCATCAACGCCTGCCTCTGAGAGTCATTCTGACGTTGTTGCTTCTGCATCCACCAATACCTCAGGTAGTACTTATGCATTCACTAGCAGTAGTGGATCTGATACTTTAGAGTGGATTATGGACTCTGGTGCCTCACATCATGTGTGGTGACCGAGGTGTACTTACAGCCTACCGACAGGTTCCTCCAGGCTGTACTGTGGTTATTGCTAATGGGACGCACTCCCCGATTACTGGTCAGGGGGAGATTAGCCTGACACCATCTATGCACCTCAATAATGTGCTGCATGCACCTAATTTTTCTATGAATTTGTTATCCATTAGCCAACTTACAAAGGATTTACATTGTCGAGCAATTTTTGATCAATCTTCTCTCATTTTTTAGGACATCCTTACGGGCAACGTGATTGGGCGTGGCTATGAGTAGGGTGGCCTATATCGTCTTAGTCGGACCCCATATACCGGAATCTCCTCTCTTCCTGCTGGACCTGTCTCTCCACTCATGTGTCACTTACGCTTTGGCCATCTAACGCTTCGGAAATTGTGTCGTGTTTTACCTCAGGTTTCACCTCACACGTCCATCCAATGCGAGGCTTGTCAATTGGGAAAGCATCATCGGTCTACCTTTCCCAGTCGTCAGAGTCGGAGTAGTAGCTCCAAGTTTGAGTTGTTTCACGTTGATATCTGGGGTCCTAGTCGTGCTCCTGATAATCAGGGACGCATGTTTTATATGGTCATTGTGGATGATTTTTCTCGTGTATCTTGGGTCTTTTTGTTAAAGAATAAATCAGAAGATGGGAATATTATCATAAATTTCATAAATGAAGTCCGTAATGTCTTTTCTGCGTTTGTAAAGATTGTGAGAAGCGATAATGCCTTAGAATTTTATACTCATACTCTCTTAAATTACTTTTCAACACAAGGGATTATCCACCAAACATCCCCTGCCTATACTTCACAACAAAATGGAGTTGCAGAAAGGAAACATCGTCATTTACTTGATGTCACCAGAACGCTTCTCATACAGAGTCATGCTCCTCATTCTTTTTGGGGCGATGCTGTCCTAACGGCATTTTATCTCATTAATCGCATATCGTCGTTTATCTTAGGTGAGAAGACTCCTTTCTCCATTGTTTTCCCTGAAAAAGAATTGTTCTCTCCTACCCCACGTGTGTTTGGCTCGGTTGCCTTTGTCCACCAGTTGTCTCTAGGTATTGATAAGCTCTCTCCTAGGGCTATCAAGTGTGTTTTGTCGGGTACTCTAGGACTCAAAATGGTACATGTATTATGATTCGTTGCACATGAAATACTTTATTAGTGCTTGTGTCACGTTCTTTGAGTCGGTTATGTACTTCTCTCCTACAGGTGATCTGTTGATATCCTCAGACACTGATGAAGCCATATACATGCTACCACTACCACCTCCACCACTCCCTACATCACCTACACCTCCAGTTACAGTTCTTGTTCCCCCATTGCCACTCCATTATATCCGTCGGTCTGCTTCTGCTCATGGTCACCGCTCATCATCTAGCTCGCCTAAGGTATGTTCTGAGAATATAATCAATAATGATGGATCTAATGATTTACCCGAGCAGGCTGTGTTACAGAGGACAGATGAGGATGCAAGTGATTTGGATCTACCTATTGCGCTTCGGAAACAGAAGCGTAGCTGCGCGTCATATCCTATAGCATCCACGGTTTCTTTTGATCGTCTATCTGGGGAATTCAGGAGCTTTGCCATTGCACTATCTGCGGTGGATATTCCACGGAATTACCAAGATGCATTGAAGGATAGTAGATGGTGTTTAGCTATGGAAGAAGAGATGGTTGATGTTCAGTCAAGAGGTACCTGGAGCCTTGTCCCTGCACCTACCGGTGTGTCTACAGTGAGCTGTAAGTGGGTCTTCACAGTTAAGCAGAATGCAGATGGCAACATTGACAGATACAAGGCACACCTGGTTGCTCGTGGGTTTACACAGACATATGGGGTGGATTATCTTGATACATTCTCGCCGGTTGCTCGCCATTCCACCTTACGGATCCTTCTTTCTGTTGCGGTTACTCGTGATTGTCCATTATTCCAATTAGATGTTAAGAATGTATTTTTATATGGTGACTTGCAGGAGGAAGTCTACATGTAAAAACTACCTGATTTTGCTGTTGAGGGGGAGTATTCTAAGGTGTGTAGACTTCATAAGGCCATCTATGGCCTTAAGTTGAGCCCTAGAGCTTGGTTCTAAAAGCTCTCAGACTTATTTGAAAAACAGGGGTACATACGTTCCAATGTAGATCATTCCCTGTTTATACAGAAAACATCCAGAGGTATTATTGCAATCATGGTGTATGTAGATGATATCCTGATTACAGGTGATGATGAACTAGGAATTCATAGGGTGAAAGAAATGCTGGGTCGTGAATTTGTCACCAAGGATCTTGGAGTCTTTAGATATTTTTTGGGGCTGGAGTTCACCAGAAATTCACATGGACTTGTAATGACCCAGAGGAAATGTGTTACTGACCTGCTGAGTGAAACATGAATGCTTGGATGCTGATCGGACACTACACCTATGGATCCGAGCATTTAATTATATGATGATGACATTGATGAGATGGATAGGAGAAGATACAGAGAACTAATGGGAAAAGTTCTTTATGTTATCATTATCAGACCTGATATTTCTTTTGCTGTTAGTCGGGTGAGCCAGTTCATGGAGCAACCACGTCAGGTACATATGGATGCTATACACATGATACTCAGGTATCTCAAATCATCTCCAGGTGTAGGTCTATTGTTCAAGAAAGACAAGGAGATTACTATCTCAGCATGTGCAGATGCAGACTACGCAGGATGTCCCAAGGATAGGAAGTCCACCACTGGATTTGTTGTATATGTTGGAAACTCTCTTGTCTCATGGAGAAGCAAGAAGCAAACTGTTGTAGCCAATCCAGTGCTGAGTCTGAATATAGAGCTATGGCCCAAGTTAGTACATAAATGGTGTAGGTGAAAGCTGTCCTTACAGATCTATATATAGAAGTCCCACTTCCTATGGCTCTGGAATGTGACAATCAAACTGCTATATTTATTGCTAATAATCCGGTATTTCATGAACGAACCAAGCACATTGAGGTTGATTGTCACTATATACGAGATATGATTCAGAAGGGTTTTATTTCTACGTCTCATGTTAGCTCAGGGGACCAAACTGCAAATATCTTTACCAATGCGTTATTCAGAGGGCCATTCCAGATGTGCTCGTTCAAGCTAAGCATGATCGACATCTATGCTCCATCTTGAGGGGGAGTGTAGAGATATATGTTATGATTATTTGTATTGTTTCATATTTTCTATTTTCTTATGGACTCTTGATGTAATTTACCCATAGGCTACTCCCCTATATAAGAGAGCCTAGGGAGTATGGAATAAACAAGTCTCTTATTTTTCCCAACATAATCCATTCTGTCATATATGCGCCATTACTACTAGTGAAAGCATAAGCGATATACGAGGAGCTCGAAGAGGCTCTGGCTGCTGCATAGGTGGAAGGCAAAGTGTTGCACATCGCCTTGGCAGTGGGTTGGTTTAGTATATCATTGGTGATCTCTATTGCCAATTTACCTGAAAGTCAAACTTTGGCATATGCATCATCCGCCTTCCATGAGGCGTTAACCCCAGTCTTCTCAACGGGCTCTTCCTCGGTAAGAATGTGTTTCTTACATGTAGACTTCATCATAATCATGAACTGCATAGCCCACAATTCATGGTTTGACTCATCCATCATCACTATAGGTGCGTGACCTCTGAAGGCGCCAATGGAGGAAATATCGACCTTGCTTTCTGACATGATGACAAGAGAAGACTAGGGTTGTAGACTAGATTGACTTTTTTCTACACTAACATATAAGGGTTCGGTTGCATGTGTAGACTCAAGCAACCAAACCCATCAAGAAGAAGACTCGACGGGGGCTTAGGCGATGGCAATATCTAGTCAACAAGGTTGCCTAGGCGGCAGACCACGGGAGCCAAGGCAGCGGGGGCCTAGGCGACATGTTGTGGGAGACTAGGCGGCGGGGAGCCTAGGCGTCTGGGCGCTCAACGGAAGGAGGGAGCTCGACGACGCCAGAGAGGCACGACGGGGAGGCCCGAGGCGGCATATGCGAGAGGGGCTTGAGGTGGGGGTTAGGGTTTCTGTACAGGAGATCCGGTCTAGGACTGCCACTCTGATACCATGTTGGGAAAATAGGAAGAGTTCATACATTATGAGAGGCCTTAGGGTTCTCTTATATAGGAGAGGAACCTATTGGGAAAATTACAAGAAGGAAAAAAGAAATAGAAAATAAGAAAGCAATAATACAGAAAATCAATATCTCAACATGATAAATATTAAATCTGCTAAATATATGAATAGATTTACAACCCTCAAGTCGATTCGATTTCATTTGAACGGATTTCCAACCCTGACAAGGAGGATTCGAACCTTGTGCTCAGGCGTTCGACGTGTTCTATCGCGGTTGACCCGAAGGAAAACCTTCGGGCCTCGGAGGAGGCTGGTGCGGAGGATGCGAGGCAAGGGAAAGGGGTCCAGAGTAGGAGTCGGTGGAGCGAGGTGGGTCTTCGGCTAGAAGAGGAGTCTCGGGAGGAGGGTGGTCTGTTAGTCCGGGTGGGGGGGGGGAGTGTATGACGGAGGAGGCAAAGGTGTCGTTGCAGGGTGACGGGGGCCCTGCGCAGGGAGTAGATTGGCGGAGGTATGAGTCCTTCTATGAACAGAATCTGTTGGGTGGGAAGAAGAAGAGGTCGGTAGAGGTGCCCGGGTAGGGGTAGGGGCGGGTAAAAGGAGAGCTAACTACTCTCGCAGTAGAGGGGTCGTTGTCTCTTATTGGGAAGCCGAGTTTCTTTAGCTTGCTGGATAAGAGCTTCACGGAAAGTCTGGGCATGGTACCTCCCCTTAGGAAGAACAAGGAGGTTTGCCCATGAAGATGTTGTCGTAGAATGTTCGAGGGTTGGGCCGTCCCGAGAAACGGCTAGGGGTCAAGAATTTGTTTGTTGATGCCCAGGCGGATAATGTTCTATTGCAAGAAATGAAGGTTTCGAGGGGAGGAGGAGAGGCGTGGCGAGATATAAGGGGAGGCTCTATCTTCGACTTCGCTGAGGTCGAGGCACAGGGAGAGGATGACGGACTATTGACGGGATGGAGAAGGAATGTGTTTGAGGAGTTGACCGAGGGAGGTCCATTTTTTCGCTCTCAATGCGTCTGAAGCGGAAGGCGGACACCATCATGTTTACTGTGATGAATATTTATGGGCCCATGGGTTCGACGTCTGGATCCTTGGGTACAGATCTTGTTGAGGTGGGGACGACCAGAGAGGATGGTATCTAGCTCATCAGAGGCGATCTCAACTTGACTTTGCTCCCAGAGCACTGGCCTTCACGTGGGGGGGGGGGGGGGGGGGCGGGGGGCGAGACACGTGCTCGGAAGATTTCAGGAACTAGGTCCATGCTATGGGGCTTATAGTGGTGGATGCGGCAGGTTGCACATACACTTGATGAAATGTGAGGTCGAGATCTCGGCTGGATAGATTCCTTCTCTCGCTTGAGTGGGTGGATTCCTTCCCCATCTCAAGGTTGTGGGCGTTACCTCGGGCGCATTCGGATCAAACGCCTATTCTTTGGTCTTCGAAGGAGCAGAAGAGGTCTAGATTCTTCTTCAGGTTCGAGCAAATGTGGCTGCTGGAGAAGGGGTTCAAGGAAGAAGTGGTCTCGCGCTGGAGGGGTTGGTAGGTGGAGGGTCTAAGGTGGCATGTCTGGCCAACAAGCTGGCATTGTTGAAGACCTTGATTACATTTGGCCGAGAAGTGAGGGCGTGGCAAAAGGAGTGGAGAAATGAGGCCCAAGAGGGGGTAGCCAGCTTGGATGTGCTTGATGACTAGAGAGGACTTGATCAGGAGAGGCGTTTGAGCTGGCGAGGCTGCTGGACGAGTTACTTTTGGAGGACATGAATGAGGAAGTTGAATGGAGACAGAGATCTAGGGCAGAAATGGTTGCGAGAATGCGATGCGAACACCAAGTTCTTCCACGCGATGGCTTCCAGCAGAGGAAGGAATTTCATCTAGAGCCTTGAGGTGGGGGGGGGGGGGGAGAGTGGCGGGGGACACTTAGCTAGGGTGTGCTCTCAGGAGACATTTTGTGGCTATGTCGAGGAGAAAGCGGGGGGAGTGGTGAGGGTGGCGTGGAACATGGGTAGATGTTTTGTCAGAGGCACAGGCAGTTGGGCATAAAGCCCCCTTTGCAGAGGAAGAAGTGAAGAGTGTGGTCTGGGGGCTGAACGCGGACGATGTCCCAGGACCAGACGGATTCCCAATGTTCTTCTATAGGGAATTTTGGGACTTGTTGAAGGAAGAGGTTATGGGCATAATCAATGAGTTCAGGGATGGAAATAGGGGATTTGAGAAGGTTAATAGGGTGTTGTTGTTTCTCCTTCCCAAGAAGGAGCATCCGATATGGGTGGAGGACTATAGGCCGATTGCGTTGTCTAATGCCATTTATCTGATCGTGGCCAAGGTTCTGGCGAATATGCTAAGGCAAGTTCTTGACCCAGTAATTCTTCAGAATCAGTATGCTTTTATCCCTGGTCTACACTTGGCTGATGGTCTAGTTATGGCGTTTGAGATCTTCCTCCAATGAAGATGTGAAACAAGAAAGGCTTGACGTGGAAGATTGATTATGAGAAAGCCTATGATTGCGTGGACTGGAGTTTCTTATGGGTGTCCCTCAGGCATCGTGGGTTTACTGATCTTTGGATAGCATGGATGAAAAGATGTGTCACAACCTCGTCTTACTTTGTCTTGGTGAATGATAGGCTTGAAGGAGGCTTTTTCCAGCCTCAGAGGGGTGTGCGACAAGGATGCCCTTTAAAGCCAGTGCTTTTTGTTCTGGTCGTGAATGCTTTGACAGTTTTGTTTAAGAGAGCGGTCGACGAGGGGTAGTGCGAAGGTTTCCGCTTGGGGACCATTTATGTTCCACTATTGCATTATGCGGATGGCACGGTGATTTTCTTGGGTGACTGTGGATATGCACAAAAAGGCACTGCAATTGGTGGAGATCTTCAATAACATTTGTGGACTTCAGATCAATAAGCATAATTCGGTGGTAATCCATTTTGGGATGGACGAGGCTACGAGCAACAGAATGGCGGAGTTATTAGGCTGCCACTTGGGCAAGTTACCCTTTTCGTATCTAGGTCTACCTCTGGTGGCAGGCAGACTTAGGAAATCGGATTGGGACACGGTCCTCAAGAGATTTGAGCAGAGACTGACTGGATGGAAGGTGGTTACCCTCTCTAACGGAGGAAAGTTGATTCTCTTAAAGTATATGCTTTTGGTGATTTGTATTTTCTTCTTTTCAACATGGTTGATGTCGGTGGGTGTTAGAAAAAATGTAGAGATAATGATATACGAAGTTTCTTCTGGTTAAATTGGAAGAAACAAGGATCGACGCACATCTAGCGGAGTGGGAGGACCTCACGAGATCGCGAAGCGAAGGAGGCTTGGGGGTTCGGGACGTGAAATGCATGTATAAAGCTCTTTTGGCTAAGTGGGTGGTTCAGATTGGGGTGACACAAATAGATTGACTGCCATACTTCTACGCGACATTTATGGTGTCAAGGGCTCCCTTGAAACAGGAAGAACCCGGTTTGAGTTTTCTCTTTGGAGCGGTGTTCGTGATTAAGGTTGCAAAAGTCGGTACCCGGTCGGCTGGGTCATTAAGGATTAATCGGCAGTCGGTCGACTAATCGGATTTAGTCGGACTTTAATCAGCTTTGAATTTTATGATTATTTTAAATATATAACTCATTTTTATACATATATTTACATAGATTTTGTACATTTTTATACTATCTTAATAAAATAAAGGAAGTAATTCAATTTAAATAAAACATTAAGCATATTATAATAAGTTTATTTATAAAGAGGAATTACATAAAAAATATGGTATCTTCAAGCAAAAATTGGTCTACTAGTGTGCCTAGTCGGAATTAGTCGGTACTCGGTCGGCCACCCCACTTACTAGACTAGTCGGACCTACTAGTCGGGCGACTTTTACAACACTGTTCGTGATATTTTGCCGCGCGGGGATGTCTTTCAGTTCTGACGTGATAACTGGATGGGGGATGGGACGCACTGCAACAGGTTTCCAAGGCTCTACGCCTTTGCGACAACCAAGGAGTGTTCCGTATCAGAGGCTCGCGAGTCGGGTTCTTGGGTCCCACAGTTTGTGGCTGACCTTTCAGACCAGCAATTAGATGAGCTGGTTAGATTACAGTCTGAGCTGCCTTCACTTGACTGTATCTCTCAGGGATGAGATCATTTCATTTGGGACGGGGCAGATTTTCGACGAAGAAGGCTTATTCGAAGTTTAGGGGGAACTTGGACGACATAGACCCAGACATGAGACAAGATATGAAGATTATTTGGGCCAGTAAGATCCTGTGCAGGGTGAAGGTTTTCCTTTGGTGCCTCAGAAGGGGTAGAATACGTGACAAAGCGAGATGGGGCAGGCTGTTTGGCATTTCGGACACGCAGTGCGACAGATGTGGTACACAGACAGAGGATGCAAAACATTTGTTTTTTAGTTGTCCATTGTCAGAATTAAGTATGGAGGGAAGTTAGGGCAACGTGGATCTCACATGGCGGTTTGGTCGATTTTTGGAGGTCAGGGAGGTCGGTGGGGAGCAACTCGACGGATGATTGTGCGCTACCTTTTGCAGCTGAGCCATCTGGGGAGGAAGAGTTGATCTAATTTTCAAAAATCAAAGATTTTATTTGGAAAATGTAATTGTTTTTTGTTTTTCCCTTTACCGGTTTTGGACCACAAGGTAATGTACGCCCCTTTCTTTTTTAATATAAAAGTTTTGTACGGTTAGTCCCATCTCCGGATATCACCCTCTGTTTACTAAAAAAATGAATATAAATGAGTATATGTATTTACAATTGATTTTTATTTTTTAAAATAATTGAAAAAATTAAAATAGACTAATGACCGACTAAATCAGATTAATCTCCCGACTGCCGATTAATCTTTTGTCAGTGACCCTACGGATCGAGTACCAACTACCGACTTCTGCAACCTTAGTGGTACATATCCTCTTGCAGCCCAAGTCTCCCTGATCAGACTCTTAGGGTTCGTTTGGTTGCAGGGTTGGGCAGGGTTGGGCATGGTTCAGTACTATTCACAGGGGTACCCCCTTCTCACAGTTTACTATTCACCCAGCCCACCCAACCCAACCCAATCCTGCCCAACCCTGCAACCAAACGAACCCTTAGAGGACTTCAGGTAGGGATGAAAACGGATCGGATTCCATATCCATATTCGCTTCATCTCTATCGAATACGAATACGGATACGGATATGATTCGGATATGCATTATGGAAATCATATCCGAAAAAATACGAATCCGAGGCAGATATTTATCGAATCCGAATATGGATCGAATAAAGAGCGGATTCGATTACGGATCGAATAAAGAGCTAATCCAAATATGAATCGAATAAAGAGTGAAATCCCAATATGGATCCAATAAACATGGAATCCGAATATAGATTGAATGAAGACCACATACGAGTATGAATTTATTTTTTTTAATCAAAATTCACAATGATTTTAAAAATAGCAATGAAATATAAATAAGTTATGTCATGACAAAAGGGAGTGTCGAGGTGACATGTATTCTTGACCGGAAGCAAAAAGGGGATATGATTTCATAAATTTTGTTTGCACTCATACCCAAAGAAATAGAAATTTATTAATATCATTAATATATTGTATTGTATAATGTATAATACTAATATAATAGCATAAGGTTGTACCTTATATTATATTAACTAATATATAAAATAATATTAAATATTGTATTCGGATATCCGGATCCAGATATTCAAGCCATTACCGTATCCGTATCCGTATTCGGAAAACTTTTACAACCTATATCCATATCCGATTCGTATTCGATTAATATTCGGATACGGATATCCGTATCCGGTAATTTTTCGAATATGGTAAGCGGATATTCGAATATATCCGTATCTGTTTTAAACACTAACTTGAGAAGATTTGTCGTGACACTATCAGCCATGGGGATACCACAGACATAACAGGATGTCATATAGGACAATCTATAGCATCTTGCTATGGAGGAGGAGAAGACTGCGCTACATTCGCGTGTCACTTGCTCCTACTGGAACATTTGTTGTTGGATGCAAGTGGATGCTCATGGTGAAATACCGACCAGATGGCAGTGTAGATCGCTACACTTGTGGCACATGGGCTCACCCAGACATATGGGGTGGACTATCATGATACCTTTTTCTCTAGTAGCTAGGCATTCTATTCTGCGTATACTTCTTTCTATTGCAATGATACAGAATTGACCCCTTTAGCAGCTAGATGTGATGAACGCTTTTCTCTGTGTTGACCTACATGAGGAGGTCTACATGCATCAATCACCTAGGGTCATTGCTGAAGGGGAGTGTCAGAAGGTTTGCATGCTTTTCAAGGCGATCTATGGCCTTAAGCAGAGTCCAAGAGCATGGTTCTAAAAGCTCTCGGACTTGATAGAGCAACATGGGTTCATGAGATAGATCGTCGGTAATTCATTCTTTGTTCAGATCACTCAGAAAGGTACAATTACCATACTTGTTTATGTTGATGATATCATTATTTTTTAGAAACGGTGATATCATTGTTATATGGGATGATGAGCAGGGCATCCAAGCTGCCAAGGATTTTCTAGGTCAGCAATTTGTGACCAAGGACCTTGGTAGTCTACGCCACTTCCTTGGATTGGAGTTTGCTAGGAACCATCGAGGCCTTGTGATGACCCAGAGGAAGTAGGTTACAGATCTTCTCTTTGGGACAAGTATGGCAGACTGCGAGCCTGCCATTATTCCCATGGACCCGAGCATGAAGCCGTATGATGATGATACTGAGGTAGACAAAAGGAGATATATCGAGCTTGTTGGGAAGCTCCTATACGCGACCATCACCATGCTAGATATATCCTTTGTAGTAAGCAAAGTGGATCAGTTCATGGAACAACCTAAACAAGCACACACGGATGCAATCCATGTGATTCTAATAGATCTGAATGCATTACCTGGCACTGTTCTTCTATTCACCAGAGGTACATCCCTTGTCGTAACAGCTTTTGCAGATGCAGACTATGCGAGGTGTCCTAAGGACAAGAAGTCTACCTCTGGCTTTACAGTATTTATAGGGAGTTCCTTAGTGTCATGGAAGAGCAAAAAGGAGACAGTGGTTGCCAGATCCAGTGCATTATGGCACATGCTACTACATAGATGATGTGTGTCAAATCTGTTCTTACTTACCTAACAGTTGAGGTGCTTCTTCACATGCACCTATAATGCGACAACCAGGCTACTCTTCATCGCCAACAATCCGACCTTCCATGAGATGATCAAACATATCGAGATAGACTGTCACTGCACCCGAGATATGATACATAAGGATCTCATCTCCACTATTCGTGTTAGCTCAGGAGATCAGGCAACAATTGTACTTACCAATGCCTTAGATAGAGGGCCTTACCAGAGATGTTCCAAGTTGAGCATGATAGATATCTAAGCTCCAGCTTGAGGAGTATTGAGATATTAGTTTTCGTTTGTTTCTTTTATGTACTATATGTTCATTCTGTCTTCTTTATGTAATTTATCCAAAAGATTTCTCTCCTATATATGAGAACTCTAGGGCTTCATGAATAAGCCATTCATTTCTTTCTTTCAACAGAGGTGCACGGAAAGAGGCACCTCAACAGCTAGGTTAGTCACATCATCTCTGTACTCCCTTGGGGCATAGCTCTGTATTCTGATTCTGCTCGAGATCTAATGACCACTGTCTGCTTCTTGCTCTTCCATGATACCAATGAGCTTTCTATGAATACTACAAAGCCAAGGCTAGACTTCATGTTCTTGGGGTATCTTGTATAATCTGCATCTGCACAAGCTGTAACGGTAAGGGATGTGCCTTTGCTAAATAAGAGACCAGTACCAAGTGAGCTCTTCAAATACCTCATAATTATATGGACTACATCCATGTGTGCCTCTGTCTAGGTTGCTCCATGAACTAACTCATTTTGCTCACTGCAAATGATATATCTAGCTTGATGATGGTCACATATAGGGGCATCCCAGCGAGCTCCATGTATCTCCTCTTGTCTACCTCACCAATGTTATCATCATACAGCTTCATGCTCAGGTCCATGGGAGTGGTGACAGGCCTGCAATTTGCCACGCTCGTCTCACAGAGAAGTTCCGTAACGTACTTCCTCTGGATCATTACAAGACCTTGTTTGTTCCTGGCAAACTCCAATCCAAGGAAGTAACATAGACTGCCAAGGTTCGTGGTTACAAACTGCTGACAAATGAGAATCTTAGCTGCTTAAATGCCATGCACATCATCCTCTATAATAATGATATCATCAAACATAAATCAGTATAGCAACAATATGTATCTAAGACCTCTAAACAAATAGTGAATGATCTGTAATCGATCGCACAAACCCCCTTTTGCTCTATCAAGTCTGAGAGCTTCTAAAACCATGCTTTTGGACTATGCTTAGGGTTCGTTTGGTTCCAGGGTTGGGCAGGGTTGGGTTGGGTACTATTCACAGGGGTACCCCCTCCTCACAGTTTACTATTCACCCAACCCAACCCAACCCAACCCTGTCCAACCCTGCAACCAAACGAACCCTTAAGGTCATAGATAGCCTTAAGTCGGCACACCTTCTGACACTCTCCCTCAGCAGCGAACCTAGGTGGTTATTGCATGTAGACTTCCTCCTGTAGGTCACCATAGAGAAACACATTCATTGCATCAAGCTGATATAGGGGTCAGTCCCATATCACTGAAACAGGGAGAATGATCCACAATATAGAATGTTGAGCCACTAGAGAGAAAGTATCCTCATAGTCCATCACATATGTCCGGGTAAAACCACAAGCCATAAGCCTTGCCTTGTAGCGATCTATGCTGCCATTTGCTTGTGAACCCATGAGCCGCAAGTCTTCTCCTTGCTTTCTCCTTCCCTTCTATGATAGAGAGTGGATAAGAGATCAAGTGATAATCTAGTAGGACTCCGACGAGATCCACAGTGATCTCAAACGTGTCACAACCTTCTCCCAAGCGTTGCTTGAGCTTCACGTCACCACCGAGCATGTTAAGTGACGACATGAAGCCTTGAGCTTCGTCCCCAACCCTCCGTCCACTCTTCAAATTCCTTCTCTAACTTTTAGGTAAGCCTCAATTCCACGCCTTCGTGTTTGCTCTGATTTAGTTACACACACCTACTTTATATTCGATCTAATCAGCCCATCACCTTTATTGGACAACCCTAATCTTCACCAGCCCTTCAGGGTTCCACCTTTTTTCTCCACGTTTCCCTCCACCCCGTTCATGTTCTACCTCATGCACTCATTAGGGTTTTGCCTTTTACATTCGATTAACCCTCCATTCAAACCTTTTCGACTTAATTCAACACCCAAAGCTTCGATTATTAGTGATAACGGGTACGTGTACAACATTCCCTTGAATGGTCGAAGTTCCAGAAGAGATATGTTCATCGGTCCCGCCTCTGGCAACCTAGGTGGTGGCTGCTGCATGTAGATTTTGTCCTATAGGTTGCCATTGATAAAGACATTCATCACAACAAGCTGATATAGGGGTTAGTCATGTATTAGTGCAATAGAGAGAATGATCCACAATGTAGAATGCCAAGCCACTAGAGAAAATATCCTGATAGTCCATCTCATATGTCTGGGTAAGCCCACGGACCACAAGCCTTGCCTTGTAGCGATCTATGCTGCCATTTGCTTGTGAACCCACACGCCGCAAGTCTTCTCCTAGCTTTCTCCTTCCCTTTTGTTACAAAAAGTGGACGAGAAATCAAGCCGATAATCGAGTAGGACTCCGGCGAGATCCACAATGATCTCAACCGTGACACAACCTACTCCCGAGCGTTGCTTGAGCTTCACATCACCACCGGGCATGTCAAGCGACGACAAGAAGCCTTGAGCTTCGTCCCCAAGCCTTCGTCCACCCTTCGACTTTGTTCTCCAACTTTTAGGTAAGTTTTGATTGCGCCCCTTCGTGTTTGCTCCGATTTAATTACACATGTACCTACTCTCTATTCGATCTAATCAGCCCATTACCTTCATTGGGTAATCACAATCTTCGTCGGCCCTTCAGGGTCCCACCTCCTTTTCTCTGTGTCTCCCTCCACTGTGTTCATGTTCTGCCCCCTACGCCCATTAGGGCTCTACCTCTTCCGTTCGATTAGCCCTCCGTTCAAACCTTTTCGACTTAATTCGACACCCCAAAGCTTCGGCTATTAGTGATAACGGGTGCATGTAAAACATTCCCTTAAATGGTCGGAGTTCTGTAAGAGCTTTGTTCTCAGTCCGGGCTCTGCGATCAATAGCTCCAGATTATGAACAGATAATGAGCTCAAAGGAAAGTCAGGAACTCAATAAACTCCAGTGAGCTTGAGCTTGGAGGAAAATTCCATAGCCCCAATGGTGGTAACAAGAGAATGGGCATCGTTGGTTAGCTGAGCTTTTTTTTCCAGTGGAAGAGGGTTGAGAAAAGGTCAACAGACTTTCTTTTGTCAAATGAGTAGATGTACCAGAGTCAATAATCCATGTCGATGTTGCGATAGAAGCACAATTAGCTACATTGCCTAAGTTAGTAGCCAGGTACGCTATAGGAGTAGTCTCAATGGGAGTAGAGGTTTGATGTAGATGCATCAAGCGGGAGTAATATATGGTGGAGAGCTGGATTGTCTGTTCACTGGAGTCATGGTCAGAAGGTGTCTTTGTCTCGCTTGCATCATAGTCAGATGTAGAAGCAACATTGACTTGGCAAGGGAAATGAAACTTCGTGCAACACCACTCAAAAGGGTTGTTCCATCGCTGATAGTTAACATACTGAGGATTTAGTCGGAATCACGACCGCGACCATGACCATGACGAAATCACAACCGCGAGCAGAGTCACGACACTGTACTCCACAAAAACTGTATCGGTCGCCTTTTCTAGGGGAAGCGAGTAAGACAGAGTTCTCTGCAGGATGCAGAGAGGAAGTATGTCCGATAGAAACCTCAAGCTCCCGAAGGTAGTAATAATTGACCTTAATGGATGGTAAAGTATCATATGTAAGGAACTGGTCCTACACATTCTAATAGTGAGGATGTAGGTCGGCAAGAAAGATGTAGACATGCCACTCATCTCTTTGTCACTTGTTTGGGACAACATGTCGGCTGAAAGATACCAAGCTCCTCGTAGAGATCAGTGAGGTGGTGGTAGTACTCCATAAGAGTGGACTCTCTATGAGATGCGGACCAAATCCACATATAGATGTCGGCAAGACAAGAATTGGTAGTCCGCTGAGAGTAAGTCTATAACAATCTGTTCCACATTTCTTAAGTATCATTGTACATGAGATTCGATGCAATATGGGACTCAACGTTGTTGATCATCCATGTCATGACCTGATGATTGTCCCTAATACGCGACTCATCATCCTTATCAATCTTGTTTTGCGATTCGTTTGTAAGAATAGAAATTTTTATCTGACTGCCAACGAATACCTTGAAGGTTCAAGACCAAAACCGTACTTGTATTTGTCCTCGAGTTTAATAGTAGTCCCATAAACCATCGTAGAAGATGTAGTGTACATTTTGGTCTCAGTTCGCTTTAAGATCACATATATATTTGGCCATGGTGCCCTTGTTGTTATAGTGAAGATCTCACGTACAAAAGAATATGAAGATGGTGTTTGATTCCAGATGGTGATGGTGTCTCCTGGGAATGCAGACGGGTGATACCCTAGGCAAGAGAGTAGGATAAGGGCTTGAGTCCACGTGCTGGAGAAGAGACCTAGACGTCAATGAAGAAGTATGAGCACTAAAGAAGAGGCCATGTGCCGAGGAAGAGGCTTGGGCGATTGTGATCTATGCGCTGCAGTTCACTGTGTTAGGATTAGAGTCAAATTAAGATTAGGAATCCTAATGGCATTGGACTCATAATCCTAATATTAGTTGAGTTGTATTCTATTTATAGTTCTATTGGAAATAGGAGTATGTGATTGTATTTGGGCTATATAAAGAGGAGTGGAGGCATTGCCTCTACACCACGACAAGAGGGAATATCACAAGAGAGAGAAAAGAAGAGAGAGAGAGAGAGTTGTACTCGTTCTTCTTATAATGATCTTTCTTCTCCGGTGGTCGTGAGAGGCGATCGACGACTGTTATATCTGGTTGTTCTTTCTTTCACGTGCTTCCCAGGTGCTGGTGATTGCGCATTTGCATTCGTATAGTGGTTCGTATCCTAATAGCTGGTATTTGAGAGGAGACGATACCGAGTCGTAGCCCAACAACCGGTAACATAGTTTGGTTTGACAACAACGAGGGATACGACATGGCAGATCAGAGTGAGATTCGACATCAAGGAGACGATGTGACACAACAGGTGTGCCTTCTTCAGAGGTTGTGAAGGACCAACGGTTATGGTGAACCGTTGAGATCAGGAGCATTCGGAGTCCGATTGAGGCGATTCAGGAGACCATATAGGGGATTTTGCGCACTCCGCATGAGTTGGATGGTTTGGATCGAGAGGATTCTGCTTTGATTTTCCAGATCGTACAAGGAGGCATGATAAAAAAGTAGATGGCTAAATTCGCATCGAGGGGTGCATCATTCTTCGTAGAACCCTTTAACGGAAAGGATGGCTTCACCTTACGGCAACAACGGTTGAATAATATAGTCACGCGAGAAGGATTTGTGAAAGCTCTCTAGGATAAAGAAAAGGAACCAGAGAAGATGAAAGAGGAAGAGTGGAAGGAGATGAGAGATCTCGCGAACAGTACAATATAACTGTTCTTGGCAGATAACACTCTTCGCGAAGTCATCTGCTTGGAGGATCCATCGGAGGTTTGGTTAAAGCTCGAGGGATGATACAAGTCCAAATCTTTGACGAACCGGTTATTGACGACGAAGAAGAAGAAGCTTTATGGTTTAAAGATGATCGAGGGGATAAAACTTAAATTGCACTTGGATGAATTTAACAAGATTCCGACAGATATGCTCACACTTGAGGAGAAGAGTGCGAAAGGAGAATCTCTCTTCAAGGAGGAGGATAAGGCACTGATCTTGTTGAGTTCCCGTCCATCTTCCTAAGATCATATTGTGACGATGTTACACTATGGTAAGGAGACCATCACGTTGGACGAGATAATTGCTTCGCTACTTATGAACGAGTCTCGACAGAGGTCGACGGATGAGGCAACAGATGATGAAGATCATGTGCTGGCGACTGGGGATAGATGTTCAAGATTAAGGGTGATAGGATTCAGAGGTCGATCCAAGTCACGAGGTCCGATCAGATGCTTCTATTGTATAAGGTTGGTCACAAAATAGCCGATTGTCCGAGACATGAGAAGGAGAAAGGAAAGAAGGTTGGTGGTTCCGAATCCGACCAAGAGGATTCCACGCAGTCTGCGAGGGAGACTTGCTAACGTGCTCTAAAGAGATGAAGGCAGATCCAAGATGGTTTTTGGACTCAACGTGTTCATATCACGTGTGCTCATCCAGAGAGCAGTTTAGTACATATCAGGCATGCACTGATAGCTCGGTCAAGATGGCAGGTGGAGAGGTTCACCACGCCAAGGGGATTGGATCAATGCAGTTCCGCATGTTTGATGGAGCAGTACGAACTCTAACAAGTGTCTAACACTTTCTTGCAATCAAGGAAAATATGATTTCACTGAGAACGATCGAGCCACGGGACATTGAGTCATCATTGAAGAGGGAGTTCTCAGAGCGAGAAAGGGAGCATGCGCGGTGATGCGTGGGACGAGGATGCCAAACTAGATGTATAAGATCAAGGGAAGAGTCGTGATAAGTGATGGAGCCCCAGTTATTCCCAAGACGAGCAATACGATGAGAGAGCGACAGGTTATCGGCATCTCTGTTGCAAAAGTGTGCAACAAGGAGAAGCTTGTGCGATTCGCTTTACCAGGTGTCGACACAAATCTCTAGTCACGAGAGATTTGTGGTACCGCATCATGAGGCACAATACTGAGTTGTGCAAGTTCTCGAGAGGGGGCACGTCGAGGGTGCCTAGTGACAGGTGCGTGAGATCCTGCTAACGAGACCTGCAGATGACGAGAATGGACCAATGCAAACTTAAGACGATGAAAATATCATGATGGAATTCAACTTAAATGGGAGATTGTTAGGATTGTAATCAAATTAGGATTAGGAATCCTAATGAGATTGGACTCCTAATCCTAATATTAGTTGAATTGTATTCTATTTATAGTCCTATTGGGAATAGGGCTATGGGGTTGTATTTGGGTTATATGAAGGAGGAGTGGAGGTATTGCCTCTACACCACAACAAGAGGAAATATCACAAGAAGAGATAGAGAGAGAGGAGAGAGGGAGAGGTGAGAGAGCAAAGGAACAAAGAGAGTTGTATTCGTTCTTCTTATAGTGATATTTCTTCTCCGGTAGTCGCGAGAGATGATCGACCATCGTTATATCCGATTGTTCTTTCTTTCACGTGCTTCCACAGGTGGCGATGATTGCGCATCTACATTCGTATGGTGGTTTGTATCCTAACAACTGGTATCTTAGAGGAGACGATACCGAGTCGTTGCCATAGGTGGTGGCACTGCAAATCAGGGCGTAATCAATGGTGGCACCGTAGGTCTCAAATCTACTGATCAGGGGCCGTCGGGATTGGTGTGTAGTGTAAATTTGGAGAAGGTCTCGACGACCGCGGGTGTGACCGAGAAGGGAGAGGGGCTAGCGGGTGGTGCTAGGTTTTTGGGTACGAAGCCCGTTCTAGGACTGTTGCTCTGATACCATGTGGAGAACCAATCATGAATGAGTGGAATACTTTATTTGAGGGACACAAGGTTTTCTTATATAGCATGAAATCCTAGAGCCTAATAAAGTGATAATTACGTAAAAGACCCTGAAAGGGTTATAGGACTAAATAAAGATATACTGAAGAGATGATAATCAAATAAAGCGTATAACTAACAATTGTTGTGAGCTCGTTCTACTCCACCGGATGACTTTATCGGATGGACACGATTTTTTATCGTTGTTGTTGGAAAACTATAATCTGAAAAATGAGCAGTCACAGTGTTGAAGGGAATGAATGAGATGCATTACCATTAACCCTAGAGCTCTCTTATATAGGAGAAAAGCTCTATGGGTAATTTACATAAAGAGGACAAACAAAAACTACATAATAAAGTTACTCTAACACTCCCCCTCAAGCTGGAGCATATATATCCAACATGCTCAGCTTGGAACAACAAAGATGAAATGGACCCCTAGCAAGAGCCTTGGTGAACATGTCTGCAACCTGCTCTCCTAATGATACATGAGACGTTGAAATAAGTCCTTTTTGAATCAAGTCCCGTGTATAATGGCAATCCACTTCTATGTGCTTTGTCCTCTCATGGAAGGCTGGATTATTGGCTATGAACAAAGCTGCTTGATTATCACATT
This sequence comes from Ottelia alismoides, assembly GCA_037367405.1. Classification (NCBI taxonomy): domain Eukaryota; kingdom Viridiplantae; phylum Streptophyta; class Magnoliopsida; order Alismatales; family Hydrocharitaceae; genus Ottelia; species Ottelia alismoides. Next base: position 486,688 of record JAZKJV010000869.1, on the reverse strand, counting down.
TCAGATGCATGGGAAGAGGGACATCAATAGTTAAATCAGTCAAAACAGATTTAACCCACATCATCTCAGTACTACCTTGGGCCATTGCCCTATATTCTGACTCTGCACTAGATCGAGCCACTACAGTTTACTTCTTACTCTTCCAAGCTACTGGTGAGCTGCCAACAAATACAATAAAGCCTGAAGTTGACTTTCTATCATTAGGGCACCCGGCATAGTCTGCATCAGCATATCCTGTGACGGATATAGAGGTATCTCTTCTAAACAGAAGACCAGTACCTGGAGACGACTTCAGATATCTTAAGATCATAAAAACAACATTCATGTGAGCCTGCCTGGGTTGCTACATGAATTGGCTTACCCTATTAACCGCAAAGGTTGTATCCGGTCGGGTAATAGTGACATACAAGAGCTTTCCCACTAGCTCTCTATATCGTCTCTTGTCTACCTCCTCAGAATCATCATCATAAAGTTTGACATTAGAATCCATAGGAGTAGCAGCTGGTCTACATCCTGCCATACCTGTCTCAGATAAGAGATCAGTAACATACTTCCTTTGTGTCATTACCATACCTTGCTTGTTTTGTGCAAACTCCAGCCCCAAGAAATAGCGAAGTGTACCCAAATCCTTCATAACGAACTGCTCGCTAAGAAATTCCTTGGCTGCTCGAATGCCCTGCTCATTACTCCCTGTAATAACAATATCATCAACATATACTAGGATGATCACAGTACCTCGCTGATCTCTCTTTACAAAGAGAGTATGATCTGCTGTAGATCTGACAAAGCCCCTTTTTTCAATCAACTCTGAGAGCTTCTGAAACCAGGCCCGTGGACTCTGCTTCAGGCCATAGATGGCCTTATGAAGACGGCATACCATACCTGACTCCCCCTCAGCAGCAAACCCTGGTGGTTGTTGCATATACACTTCTTCCTGGAGGTCACCATACAAGAAGGCATTCTTGACATCCAGCTGAAATAGGGGCCAATCACGAACAACAGCCACAACAATGAGAATCCGTAGGGTAGAGTGTCGTGCTACTGGAGAAAACGTCTCCTGATAGTCCACCCCATATGTTTGGGTGAATCCACGAGCAACCAACCGGGCTTTGTATCTATCAACCGTACCATCAGGCCGATGTTTAATTGTAAAAACCCATTTGCTGCCAACTACTGACGCGCCTGGTGGGAGTTGTACAACACTCCACGTACCACTTGACTGCAATGCCGCCATCTCCTCCTCCATAGCTAAGCGCCACGGGCCGCTTTGTAGGGCCTCCTGATATGACCGTGGGATCTCCACAGTCGATAACCCTACAACAAAGTGACGAAAGTCTGGAGATAAACGCTCCAAAGAAGCCGGAGATGCAAAATCCATCCCATATTTGGGATTCAAAGTCCGAGCACGCTTCTGCCTTCGATGGGCAATAGGGATGTCTAGATCATCAACTGGAGGAGTAGAATCGTCTGTAACCTGTACATCCATCTGTACATGCAAATCACTTGTGCCATTAGTAGTTCTCAAATGTTCAGTACATACCTCGGGCGTGCTGGATGATGGAGGAGGCACATGAGCAGAGGGCCAACGCTGATAGACCTGAGGGTAAAAACCTGTTGCTGGTGGTGGTGGCGGCGGTGGCGGTATAGGCTGTGGTGGTGGTGGAGTAAGTAGAGTAGAACAGGGAACAGATGGGGGAGGAGGTACATAGATATCATCTCCTTCCTCCGAGTGAGTGAATCTGTCACCTGTAGGAGAGAAATACATAATGGACTCAAAGAAGGTGACATCAGTACTAACATAGTATCGTTGTCTAACTGGATCAAAACACCGATACCCTTTTTGGGTTTTGGAATAACCCACAAAGACGCATTTGACAGCTCTAGGAGAAAGCTTGTCAAGACCAGGAGAGAAGCAATGAACAAAAGCGACAGACCCAAAGACACGTGGTGTTAGAGAGAAAAGATCCTTCTCGGGAAACGCAGTCAAGAACGGGATCTTCTCTCCTAACACTGACGAAGGCATACAGTTGACCAGATAGCAAGCAGTTAGAACCGCATCCCCCCAAAAGGAGTGAGGGGCACGGCTCTGAATCAATAGGGTCCTGGTGATGTCCAACAAGTGACGATGTTTTCTCTCAGCCACCCCATTCTGTTGGGAGCTGTAAGCACAAGAGGTCTGATGCACAATCCCATGAGACATAAGGAATTTTGAGATGTGAGAACTACACAATTCAAGAGCATTATCAGACCGTATGAACTTCACTCTAGCAGAGAAAATATTTTTTATTTCAATAATGAAAGACTGGATAACATGAGTAGCATCGGACTTATTTTTAAGGAGAAAAACCCAAGATAACCTAGAAAATTCATCAACTGCAACAAGATAAAACATGTGTCCTTGAAGGTCAGGTGATGGGGCACGGCTCTGAATCAATAGGGTCCTGTTGATGTCTAACAAGTGACGATGTTTCCTCTCAGCCACCCCATTCTGTTGGGAGCTGTAAGCACAAGAGGTCTGATGCACAATCCCATGAGACATAAGGAATTTTGAGATGTGAGAACTACACAATTCAAGAGCATTATCAGACCGTATGAACTTCTACTAGCAGAGAAAATATTTTTTATTTCAATAATAAAAGACTGGATAACATGAGTAGCATCGGACTTATTTTTAAGGAGAAAAACCCAAGATAACCTAGAAAATTCATCAACTGCAACAAGATAAAACATGTGTCCTTGAAGGTCAGGGACACGACTAGGACCCCAAATGTCAAAATGCAGTAACTCAAACAGACCATGACGACTTGAACCTTTACAACTCTGAAACGACGACCGGTGATGTTTGCCAAGTTGGCACGCGTCACACTGAAAAGTAGACCTCGGAGAAATCTGAGGAAGAATATGGACCATCTTTTGCAACGGAAGATGTCCAAATCGGAGATGCCATGTGTAAGGTGAGACAGATCCAGCCTTCATAGAAGAGACACCAGCATAAGGAGACTGCACCAGTTTATAAAGACCCCCTTGCTCACGGCCAGTTCCAATCACTCTGCCCGTTAGTATATCCTGAAACACAAGAGCAGAAGGGTCAAATATGGCACGACAATGTAAATCTTTAGTGATTTGACTAATGGACAGTAGATTCATGGAAAAATTAGGAGCATAAAGAACATTCTGAAGCCGTATCCCAGGGGTCAATTGCACCTCCCCTGACCAGTAATGGGAGAGTGTGTCCCATCAGCTATCACCACGGAACGACCTGTCTGAGTTGCAATAAAATCATCCAACCGCTTCTTGTTACCACATAAGTAGTGAGAAGCTCCTGAGTCCATGATCCATTCTGATAGATCTGCACTGTAACTACTAGTGAGTGCATACATTGTACCTGAGTAGGATGCTGAACCGGCTATCTCTGAGGAGCTTGAAGTACTAGCTGGTCCCTGGTCAGGCATGATCTCCGGAAGTCTCGCCACTAACTCCTCAAACCTCTGATCCGGGACAAGGGAAGGACCCCCTTCCTGCTGAGCCTGCTCCGCCACACGTGCCGTAGTAGTAGGAAACCCATGCTTAGAATAGCATGTTTCCTCAGTGTGTCCAGTCCTGCGACAGTAGGTGCACGGCTGTCTAGGAGGTCTGTTACCTCCTCGGCCACGACCACCTCTACCTCTGAAATGGGAATAGCCTCCTCTGTCGCGAGAAGATGCCATGGCTGAAGGTGTCGGACCTCCACCATGAGATATGGAGAGTCTACTCAACCTGGATAGGCCTCTTCCATAGGTGGTATGGTGGCATCTGTAAGAATCTGTGCTCGGGCGGCATCATACTCCGGATCAAGGGCTGCTAAAAACACTCCAGTCATCACCGAGTCTCTGTATGCTTTGAGCTGCTCCGGTGTAGCTGTCAATGGAATGTACCCGTGGAGCTTCTCAAACATACCCCTCAGAGAGGTATACAGGGTATGAAGAGGGCGCCCGTTCTGCTTCGAGGTAAAGATATCATGCTGGAGTTGTAAGATCTTGGACTCGTTCCTCGCCGGAGAATACGTGGCTGCCAGAATATCCCACATAGCCTTCGCAGTGGGTTGACTCAGAATGTCGTTGGCTATTTCCATGGATACAGTACCGGATAGCCAGACACGCGCATATGCATCGTCAGCTTCCCATGAGGCGTTAACCCCAGTCTTGTCAACAAGTTCCTCTTGTGCGAGGATATGCTTCTTGCCATTGCACTGCATAAGACTCATGAACTGCATGGCCCACAGTTCATAGTTCGTGCCATCCATCTTCACAACGGGTGCTGGACCTTCGATGGCACCCAGAGATGGAACATCTACCTTGTTGTCTGACATGACGACAACAATAACCTGTAACTGGGGTTACACAATCAGAAGACAATATCTACTTGTACATAGACTCAAATAGGTTACGCGCATAGGACATGGCCATACAAGGAATCACGGCTAGGGCATATAGTGCACACGCACATGGCTTGCGTGCAAAGGAAGGCACGCTACAAGACTTGCACAGGCTACTTGCACAGGCACAGACAGGAATCATGGCTGGAGTTTGCACGTGTTCTGTGCGCAGGAAGGCACGTTGTTATATGACATCATAGAACATTGTCACAGGAGGCTAGATGGTGCAGCACAGGCGAGATGGCGCACAGCGAGGGACTAGATGGCGCACAGGCGAGATGGCGCACAGGCGCGAGAGGCGCGAGGTCGCCAGGCGAGAGGTGAGAGGCGCGATAGGTCGCCAGGCGCGAGACGCGAGGGGGTCTCCAGGCGATTCTAACTCTGCGAGGGGGCCGCCACCCGTTGGGAGTTGGGTCACGGCCTTGCGCGGAGGGGAGGCGAGGCGCCGATCTCGAGATAGAAGGAGACAGAGAAGGACGGCGGGTGGGGTAGGGTTAGGGTTAGGGTTTCAAGAACTCCGGCCTAGGACCATCGCTCTGATACCATGTTGAAGGGAATGAATGAGATGCATTACCATTAACCCTAGAGCTCTCTTATATAGGAGAAAAGCTCTATGGGTAATTTACATAAAGAGGACAAACAAAAACTACATAATAAAGTTACTCTAACACACAGTTGTCAACCGTTAAATTTTCCTTGGTTCAAGAAGATTAGGGTGATCACCTATACCATGGGAGATACGATCTAATACCCATGTTTATTCATTGGTTCTATTTGAAATGTATAGTTCAAGGCTCTATACATAGGCCCATTCACCCAACTCTCTCATACATAATAGGCAATGGGAAACTAAACACATGACCTCATAATATTAGACATTATATGAATATTAGCAAGATCCAGTCATTCAGTAGACTCAATTCATTATTCTGGTGTAGAAAATGTTCAGTTTTTTTTATGAGACCTCCAGACCTTTCCTATATTAGAGAGGGGGGGAGTCTGGTTAATGAGACGATTATAGAGATTCCCAAAGGGGAAAGAAATAGAAAGGATGAAAACAAACATAGAAATACACATCTCTCTCACAATTATCAACACTATCATGGAAGAACGCCACTTGTCCAAACTGAAATCTCACACTCGCACACGTAATACATGATGATATAGACCATCTTGACTCAATGTATACTCCATTGGTTCTCAATAGGGGTGATGATGTATCTTGTGTCATGTCGGTAAGTAGGATGAACTGGAGGATTGGGGTCTGCAATGATTTGTCGAACAATCAATGAAAAATGAAGATTTTTGTGCTTTGCAGTCACATTGATCAAAATTATCAGCATTGCTATGAGTCTATAACATTCTGAAGAGTTTGGAGGAGCCTTCAGAAGAGTTTCTTGGCATGTCGTTGCTATGAGTCTATAACATTGATCAAAATTTTTTGAAGATGACTCCATCTCTCTCATCAACTGAAACAAAAGTGGTTCTTGTAATACTTAGATCTCAAATTGGGCCTCTCTTCTGGATGCCGAAACATGCCTCTCCTATACGTAAGCTTAGTTTATGAGTCACTCGTATACACACCTCGAAAAATGGATTCTCTTAAATACATTCCTCGAAAGGATTATGTACCAGTCTACTGGAGGCTATAGATGAAATAAATGGAGGAGCCAACCTGAGTCCCTTTTTCGATAGGGATGACATTGAGTCTCTTAGTAGATCAGTATCAAAGGTAAAGGATCTCACTAACCATGTTCTCGCATCTATATGTCGAAAGGATATGCCTCAAACAAAGGATGGAGCCATCTTGAGTTTCTTTTTCCATAGGCACGGAAATAAGTCTCTCTGATGAGCTCCTTATTAAAGCATAGTGCTAAAACTTTACTTACACTCCTTTCTCCTACACTTGTTGGAATGATGAAGATCTAGCCAAGTTGAGAGAAGCAACACATGGCAGATAAACCTCTCTCCTTTTTTCATTTTTGTATTATTTTCTTTCATTTTTTTGTTTTATTGATAATTTTTCTCTTCTATGTCTTCTCATACCTCTACTTTTCATCATACTTGCTTCTTTTTTTCTTGCATTGTTTTCCTTTTTTATATTTACCTTTTCGTTTCAAAGAAATATGCCCTTCATAGCCAATAAAAGATACAGAGGACAAAAATGATAGAGAAACAACTGTGCCCAAGGCCCCAAAGAGCTTCAGCCTCTCCGTGCTTTCTTCTTTACTTTGGTTTGTACACAAGGGTCTCCTTTGCTCATGTCATCACCTGTGAGTCTATGACGGTTGTCGGGGCAATCTCCCAACAGTTTTAGCATCATAATGCATCTCCTGCAGGGGTTGTTTTTGTGTTAATTATGTTTGGCATGTTTGCGTCTTCTCACACACCTTTGCCTTGATCTTGCACACATTGCATGTGGCACTTTGTTGGGCTCACACCTCGTGCATTGCCTTGCCATTGCTCCCGTGTTGTACACGTCCAGGGGTCGTTGTTGTTGCCTTTCTCCACAGAAGTCATATGCCACTTCTACACTAGCTTAAACACAATCCTGCTTCCTAGCTCGTGCTTGTGCCCCTCATGGCAGCTTCACGACCTCATTGCTTCACCATGATCCTTCATAAATGCATAATTAGTGTAGACACCCTTTGGGTGTGGGCCTCCATTGTCTCAAGCCTTGTCGCATCCTTGCTGTGCCTCGATGCTCCATCAAATTGTCTCCCGTGTCATCCCACATCGATCGTCATTGCCATACGATGTACCTTCATGACACCCCTTAGGTTTAGCTTTAATCTTCAAAAACACACACGAACATTGTGGAATATTAATAAAAAATCCAACACAAACCTCGTGGGATGAACCCCCCACCCCAATCGATGTGCTATGGATACATGTTGAAAAACTTTAATTTGGAATAATGTGCAGCCATGAGCATCAAAACATAAAATTTTGTGTGGTTTGAAACAACGGGGATGACCACCCTGCTTCCAGGAAGATGCAACTTAATAGTTGTAATTCTCATTCAATGAAACCGATAGTACAAGATCCTATAGCCCAAGTACACCAAACTCTCCCACAATAGGTGATGTGGAACTAATGACAGGACTTATGCCACAAAGTAGATGGATTTTGGCAAGATCCTATTACCCAATGGACTCAACCCTTCAATGTTCTCAACAATTGCTGACCCTTGTGTATATCATCATTCTTCTTGCTCCATTCATGTTGGGATTCTTTTTGCTCATAAATGAACGATTCAATGGCTGAAGCAGAAATTAAATGTTGTTCATTAGACCTGCATAACTCCAACCTATGTGAGAGTTAGATTGAAAATCTGATAGCTTTCTTCTAGAGGTGCTATCATTATTATTATCTACATTTTCAATTTCGGAAAGGTTCATTAATATTAACCACTACTTTGATATTATTCCCTTTGGTGAGATTGTCTCTGGATTTCTTATGTTTCAAATTGCAACCATTATTCTTTCCAGATCAGTTCTCAGAAGAAGAAAACTGGTGTTATTGCTCCCAAGAAGTTTGTCCAGAGGGTCAAGAAGCAAAACGAGCTTTTTCGAAGTTATATGCACCAGGTATTTATAATTCTTGAATATTTTCTATTATGTGATATTTAAACCTTTTGATGTGTTCAAAATGCTGATATGTATTACAATTGTGAGAAGTTAGAAGCACAGTTTTAGTGCAATCTATCAAGGAGTTTTTAGAGTTGCCCTTAGTCTAATGTGCACCTTGTAGCCGAAATTTGGCAAGAAAATTATAAATCATCTGCTTAAAGAATCAATTTAATACAAAATGCTTCTAGTTTCAATTTGTTAATCTATCTCTCTTTAAAAACAATTATTGATGCCGGCTTCATTTTGATTTTATAGGATGCACATGAATTTTTGAATTTCTTACTCAATGAACTTGTTGACATCCTTGAGAAAGAATCAAGAGCTTGTCAGACTTCCAGCCCGCCATTACACGAGAAGATTGCGAATGGGATACCCAAGCCTGTCGCAAATGGTGTAATAAAAGAACCTCTTGTTACATGGGTCCATAAAAATTTTCAGGTGACCTTATTTTGTAATGAGGCTTTCTCTTGGATTATGGTTATATATTTTTATCATCTTTAGGTCAATTTCGATGCTAGTTTCTAAATGCATGTAAAGGTGCTGGATTAAATATTTGCTTCACAGAAACTGTGTATATCGATTTGTTCTGTATTATTTGTAGTGGGCTTGGAGATGTGATCAAGTCGCAAGGACTATAAACTTCTGTGATGTTGTATTATGTAAATTACCTTCTCTACGCTTGGTTATTGCTTCATGAATATTTTGTGGCACCAACTTCTCAAGCTAGAAATTACTCCTCCTTGGCGAAGCGTATATAATCGTAATTGGTGGTAGTTAAACTTGATTTATCTCCAATATATTATCTAAGAAATATTTATATTTTGACTGATAGAAGAGCTTTGTTAGTTTTTGTCAAGGATATAATAGTCATCTCCTGTTAGTTTTTGACTTGTAGTCATATGTATGCAGGGAATACTTACTAATGAAACAAGATGCTTGCGCTGTGAGACAGTGACAGCAAGGGATGAAACCTTTTTTGATTTAAGTGTTGATATTGAACAGAACAGTTCGATCACGAGTTGCTTAAGAAACTTCAGTTCAACTGAGACTTTAAATGCAGAGGACAAATTCTTCTGTGATAAATGTTGCAGGTATGTAGTTAATCCTTTCATATCTATACCGGATGTTTTTTTAGAAGAAAATCGACATATGTTTCTCAGAATATCTTTGCTCGTATCTAATTCATCTCAGTTTCATTTGGTTTCTCACTATAAAGCATATAGATAATAGAGTTACTAGCTGTATTTTTTTACATATTTTCCATCTATTTTTGCTGTCTTGGGCTTCAAATTGCAAGATTAGCAATCCCTAGAAACAGTTGCACCATCAAATGTAGTTTGCAATATAGGGATTCCATCCTTCTCCACACCCAATCTTTCTTGCTCTATTATCTGTTGGGGAAAGAGCACATTTACTCTGAAGGCGTACCCTTATATGGGAAGAGGGATGGTGGAGAAATTGTACAAGGACCCCATAAGATGAAAGAAATAGGTAAAGGGTACATGAGTAATAAAATTAAGACCAACACTCTTCAAGTTGGAGCATATATATCATGCATGTTCAGTTTGAGTCCACAGAGATATATGATACCTACTTGAGTAGTTCCTACAATCGAGCCATCGGGTCCTATTGCTCAGTTTGAGTACACATAGTATGGACTAATAACTCTATCATTTCATGTAAAATTGTATTGGCTTCCCAAGATTCAGCACACTGGTCCATTGCAGAGTCTGCTCAATTGTGTTCTTTGATGCCGCTAAAGCATCAGCATGTCATTTAGCTAGAATCCTTTATTTTAATCTGTATCCTGGAGGACAAAAGTTCATTCTGTGCTTCAAAAATCTCTTTGATGAGATGAATACTTTTTTATTTAAATAATTTGAATCCTTCACTGCTCTCCAATTTTCATGGTAATCAAGGTTCTAATCATAAGCTATGGATTAGTTACAGTAATTTGGTATCCACACCTCTTGTTTGGTTCTCGGATGCAGTTTGCAGGAAGCACAAAAGAGGATGAAGATAAAGAAGCCACCTCACATCCTCGTTATCCATCTTAAACGGTTCAAGTACATCGAGCAGATGGGCCGATATAAAAAACTGTCATACCGGGTAGTGTTTCCCTTGGAGCTGAAGCTAAACAACACTATCGATGATGCAGATGTTGAATACTCTCTTTTCGCAGTAGTGGTCCATGTGGGGAGTGGTCCCAATCACGGCCACTATGTTAGCCTTGTCAAAAGTCACAACCATTGGCTTATCTTTGATGATGAGAACGTGGAAATGATTGATGAAGCTCAAGTGCAGATTTACTTTGGGTCTGCTCAGGAATTTTCCAACAACACTGATCACGGGTATATTTTATTTTACGAAAGTCTTTCTGCGAGGAGCTGAACGGATCGTGGGCTCGTCAGATGTTTAGGGAAGCTATATGATCTCACTGTGTTTACTTGTCTCACCCCCCAACCTTACACCGATGTAATTGTATTAAAGCAATCAAATCTTGAGATGAGATTCAAGATATACGATGTTTTGGATGGTAGTTGGAATGTACAGTAGATGGTGAAGTTTTTGCTATCCTAAGAAAAAATAAAAAGTTGAGGCGGCAGTTCAGATGGATGAGGAGAAACTAAGATGAAATTTTAATATACACTTTGTTGTATTTTTAATCTTGACTGCAATTTTTCTATACTAAGCATGTTCATAACCGATTATTGGTGTTGGCCATTGTTCTATATAAAGTATAGACATGCCTTCTAGGCCTCATGTTCATGTTGTGATCTACCTCCCCTAACTATTTATCTATGAATATGTACTTTTATTTCAAGTGTATGGATGTTCATGTGTAGATTCAGATGGACGACGCTGGAAAGTATATATTGTAGTTTGTCAGAATAATAGCTTTCAAATTATCATACAGTCGATGCAGGTCAAAGCAGGTGTATGAAGATAGTTTCATCATGCCATTTTACTTCTGCGATAGTTTGTCGTGTTTGGATTGGAATCAGAGAGAGATTGATTAAGTGATCCCTTCTCTGCACCATGTCATGTTCTTAGGTGAGAATTGTTGGAACGATTCTCGTGTGTGACCTAGTGGTCAAAAACTGTCAGCCGGCGGTTTCACAAGGCGGTGGTTACGCATGAAGGCAGCAACCAGAGGCGTGGAAGCTACAGGCGGACGATGTGAAGCGAAGCATACTAGGATGGTAAGTTTATCTCTTGATGAACCTCGTAGTAAGCATTTTTCTTATCTGACGTCTTTTAGGAGAAATCTTAGGGAAGAGGGAAATGAGAAAGTTCATTTGCCTTGCCTTGCTTCTCTATTTAGTCTATCCTTTATCTCCGCGAGTATACGATTTTGTGCCTTATTTCTCTGCAAAATGTTAACTTTGTTATTTCTTGATTTCCTAGCATTTGGATCAGTTCGCCATTACCGCACACATCTTGCACCAGCCAAGGACAAGTTATCCAGTAGTGGTAAGAAAAATAATGCTCCTGATATCATATGGGCATTAAGAAAATATCACTTCCCTAGCAGCAAGTTGCAGAATTTTTCATGGTAATAATACAGGCAATAGTGATGCGATTAAAGGCCGGAGAGTACTACTGTCTAAGAAAGGCAAAGGAGTTGTTATTTCCCTAGCAGTGGCGACCATTGCGTTGCTGCTTCTGTCTGATGAGTGCGGCCACGGCTTTGGCCCACCCTAGCAGCTTCTCCTCCATGCTCTTCCTGACGTCCATATTCTTCTTCTTCCTCCTCCTCTCATCCTCCTCTGCGTGCAAGTGTGCGGGCGGGCGGAGGCTGTCGAGGGAGGCCAAGTCGACGGTGCACTCTTGATAGTCAGCATTGGCCATGGCAAGGGCCTCGAGTGATATGGGGGAGGGGGCGTCCTCCTCGTTGGTGGACATCCCGAGCTGAGTGTGCGTTGCAGTCGTCACCGTCAGGGCTGCCGCTTTTATAGGGAACAACGGCCAGTGGCGAGCGCGCAGAGGAGGACCCGGAAGGACCTCTCCCCTCGTAAGTCACGGCTCATGTCAGATGGTACGGGTGAATGGGACAAATATACTGTTGAATGACGGTGCCGAAATGGGCGGGAGTGCTTTCTCGTTTGAAGGTCGCTGCATCTTATAACCGCCTCTTTCCTAACGCTCATTCGCCACCTCCCGGAAAAGTGTGTCAAAAATGGATCCTCATCAGATGAATAACGGTCGATTTAGGGAAACAGTGTAGCTAAAAATATTGACTAGATTCTTTGCAATGAATAAGATCACCGATAATTTTTTTAAAAGATACCTTTATTAGATGATTTAGAGCAATGTTTTTGAAACTCAATCGGATACCGAATCGGAAATTTTATCAAAATGGTCGGATTAGGTTGAACTATATAATGTCATACGAGTTCAATCGGATGATGGCATTCATCATTATTTAGACTGGATTAAATCGAACCGAGGGGAAAAAGCGGTTGAATTGACTTATCAAATCAGAATAAATAAATATATAGAGAGAGAGGTTGGGGAGGTTGTTCCACTTAACAACCAACTTGGGGAGGTTGTTCCGTGTAACAACCAAGTTGCTTGTTACATGAAGCAATTTTCCTTATTTTTTACTTTTTTAAAAAATTCCACCTTGTATATTCATCTATATATCCCTCCTACATGTTACTCAAATTTCGTGAGAAACAGTGACTCTTAAGCCCTCCATCTAAAACAGGCCGATTATAGTAAATTTCAGACCGTTAAAATTACCTGTTCTAGATGGAGGGCTAATGAGGCTTCGTTTCTCACGAATGCGCGTGTGTGCGCGCGTGTGTGGGTGCATGCGTGCTGTGTGTTGTGTGGGGGGGGGGGGGGGGGGGATGGGGCCACATGATGTAGTCAACATGGTTGCCCCCACCCTATTTTCCGTAATTTTTATATTTTTTTAAAAAATTATAATGAATATTCATCCCCATATCGTTCCTATATGTCATTCAAATTTCGTCAGAAACAAAGACTCCTACGTCCTCCATCCAGGCATCCATTTTTTAACGATCGCATTATTTTTTAACTCGACATCATCTGAATGAAGGTCGTAGGAGTCTCTATTTCTAACGAAATTCGAATGGTATATAAGAGGGATATATGGATGAATATACATGACGATATTTTCCAAAAAAATAAAAAATTTTGATGAATGTGTTGTGTGTTGTGTTGCGTGTGTGTGCACGCGCACGTGGGTGCATGTGCGTACACTCATGCGTGTGTGTTTGTGTGTTGTGTGTTGTGTGTGTATGTGTGGAAAAAATGGGGCTACCCCCATGGTGTAGCCAACATGGCTGCCCCCACCATATTTTCTGCATTTTTTATTTTTTTTAAAAAAATATCACCATATATATATATATATATTCATCTCCATATCCCTCCTATATGCCATCCGAATTTAGTCAGAAACAGAGAATCTTACAGCATCCATCCAGACAATCATTTTTTAACGATCGCAGGATTTTTTAACTCGACCCCGTCTGAATGAAGGCTGTAGGAGTCTTTGTTTCTGACGAAATTCGAATGGCATATAGGAGGGATATATGGATGAATATATATGGCGATATTTTCCCAAAAAATAAAAAAATGACGAAAAATGGGTGGGGGCAGCTCCATGCAGCCCTATATATGTATGTGTGTGTGTGTGTGTATGTATGTATGTATGTATGTATGTATGTATGTATGTATGTATGTATGTATGTATGTATGTATGTATGTATGTATGTATGTATGTATGTATGTATGTATGTATGTATGTATGTATGTATGTGTGTGTGTGTATGATTTCTTTCAAATAGGACTTGGTCCTTCCTGAGTTCAGGAAGGCCAGCTTCTTTTTTTTGTAGAAAACATGACGATTTTCGTATAATATGTATACATATTGTATTACAATGTGCAGTTTTAATATTTATATTCTAATATGCAGTTTTGTATGCGACTTTGTATTTGTAATGTGTTACAGTACAAACTGCATATGCATTCTACTAAAGTGCTAATGTTTTTTTATAAAAAGATGGTGGCCTTCCTTAAGTCAGGAAGGATGCATCCTATTTGAAGAGTCAGAATGCATGTTCTCATGTTCTCGTATTTTTTTGCTCTCATAGGATAACTCATATATATATATATATAGAGAGAGAGAGAGAGAGAGAGAGAGAAGATCCTACTCCATGGGGTAGGTAACTTACCTACTCTATTTTCTTTTTTCAATTTTTTTTATTTTTTTGGAAAAATGCTTCCATGGATTTTCATACCTATATCCCTCTAATACGTCATTCAAATTTCGTTAGAAACCGAGACTCGTATGACCTCCATCCAGACAATCATTTCTTAACGGTCACAAATTTGCTGTATTTTTCCTGTTCTAGATGGAGGCCGTAGGAGTCTCTGTTTCCGACAAAATTTGAATGAGATATTAGAGGGATATAGTTATGAAAAATCTATGGAAGCATTTTTCCAAAAAATAAAAAATTAGAAAAAAGAAAATCGAGTAGGTAAGTTACCTAACTCCATGGAATAGGACCCCTTTCCTCATATATATGTGTGTGTGTGCGTGCGTGCGTGCGTGCGTGCGTGTGTGTGTGTGGGGGGGGGGGTGTATGTGTGTGTGTGTGTGTGTGTCTATATATATATATATATATATATAGGGAATTTATCTAGTGAGCCAAAGGCCTATTTGGGTTGTGGTAAGCACACCCAATTATAGCCGTCCATCTACAAGATTCGATCCTCAAAAAATAAGAACTAATTTTCGTATGGAAATAAAATAAAATCGAAAATTAAATCTTTCTAAAAATAGCTTCATGTTTCTGGAAAGTGCAAGTACACATATATGATTCCTAAAACTACCATTTTATTCCAACGCAAGGCACTTGTTTCGTTCCAACACAAGAAGAGAGGTATGTAATTCATTTTCATGATTTGATCATTTATTTCTATAATAATTTCATTGTTTTAATGATATTTTTGTTCTATTAGTAGTATTTATTTTACGATCAAAATGAGTGAGATGATGAGTTTAATAATATTTATTTTATGAAACTTCATATTTTTTTATCGTAAGTAATATTTTTTTCACGAAGTATGATTAAAATATGAGAAAGTGGTGTTCATAATATCAATTTTTATCGTTTTGATACATGACCTGTAGTCATATTTGATTTTTTTAGCGAATGTATTTTGATTTCATATAATAGAAAGTTACAATAAACATAGTTGTTATTTTTCATGCATTACTTGGAAAATATACTAAGTTACTGATGTATTTACTTATAAGATATTTTATGTTACAAATGCTAACAGAATTGTTACTTATGTGTGTCACTTTGAAGATATAATAAGTTAATGCTCTTATAGTCATTATTACTGATAAAAATTCTACAAGTTACCTAAGTAATTTAAATATTTACTTATCTTTTGCAATTAGTTACTGATATAGAATTAAAAGTTACCGATTCTTTTCGCAAAATAAATCTACTTACTTTCGAAATTTTGAATTCTTGCTGATATGAATTCCGAAGTTTATCTTATTGCTCAATTCAATAAGTTACTTAAGTAGCACATCAAATTACCTATGATTCGCATTGAGTTACTGTTATAAATACAATTATTACTTTTCATGTATATATATGTCTTACATTGTTGCTGATGCATTTTCACAAATGCTACTGTAATTTATTATTTCAGGTATGCCAAATGTCCGAACAGTTCTTATCTTTCACGGAAGAAAAATAAGAAGCGTTGATGATCATTGCATACTTATTGATTAAAGAGGAGAGAATAACATATCTGACAATAATATTAAGAACATATCATTCTGTAACTACTAAAAGAGTTAATTAACAAATGTAATTACCAAAAAATAATTGATGTGTAACTATAATTTTAGTAACTAATCACAATGAGTCAGTAATATGGACACGCGTATTCAGTAATTGTGCATATAACTCAGTAATATTCCAACTTAATTGTCTAGTAATTATTCAGAAGTACTGAGTAACTATATCTTCAGTAACAATCAGAATGGGTTCAGTAATATGGACATTGTAATCAATAAATATTGTATGGACAATAATAATTACATAATCAGTAATTGATGTATGGATACTAGTAACTATAACTTCAGTAACAATTACAATGAGTTCAGTAATTAGTAATTACTATATGAAAATTATTAAGTATAACTTCAGTAGTTGATCATTCTGTAACTATAATTTCAGTAACTAATCACATTGAGTCAGTAATATGGACATGAATATTCAGTAATTGTTCATATTATCATAATTATTTTATCTATTCAATTGTCTAGTACATATACAGAAGTACTAAATAACTATAACTTCAGTAACAATCATAATGTGTTCCGTAATATGCATATTTGTAATAGGTAATTATTGTATAGATATTAGTAGTTGACGTAATCAATAATTTTAATCAGTAATTTATCTTTTCTAATTTATACGTGGAATGATCATTCCATAAATAGACTGTATGCCAGCAATAATTTAAATGTGTATTTTTTATCTTACTAAAATCGACCACCTATTTTTAAGGAAACGATTTAACTCGAATTCTTATTATGTCAATAATGCAAAGCACATTGTTATTGCCAAAACCATTGCCTACCAAATAGAACCAACATATACACGTGGCGAGCCCACGTATGGTGCTCACCACAACCCAAATGGGCACGGGACTCACTGGATAAGCCCTCTCTCTACACACACACATATGGGTTAAATGGGGCTCCCCCTTAGGGGAGCTAACTTAGCTCCTCCTACACCATTTCGCCTATTTTTTATTTTTTTTATTTTGGAAATTTTTTCTGTGAATATTCATCACTATATCCCTATATTATACTATTCAGATTTCGTGCAAAACAGAGACTCCTATGCCGCTCATCTAGACAGTCATTTTTTAACGATAATAGAATTGCTAAAAACGACCCTTCTAGATGGAGGCATAGGAATCTATGTTTCACGCAAAATTTGACTGACATAATATAGGGATACAATGATGAAAATCCAAGGAAGAAGTTTTCAAAAAAAAAGGCAAAATGGCGCGTGGGGAGCCACGTTAGCTCCCCCATAGGAGGCAGCACCATTTTACCCATATATATATAGAAAGAGAAAGAGAAAGAGAGAAAGAAAGAGATCCTACTTTATGGAGTAGATATTTATTTTATTCAATTTTTTTTATTTTTCTGAAAAATACTTCAATAGATTTTCATAACTATATCCTTCTAATATGTCACTCAAATTTCATCAGAAACAGAGACACCTACGACCTCCATCTAGACAGTCATTTTTTAACTGTCATAGATTTGTCGTAATTTAACTGTCCCGGATGAAGGGCATGAGAGTCTCTGTTTCTAATGAAATTTATAGATATATAAGAGGGATATAGTTATGAAAATACATAGAAGCATTTTTCAAAAAAAAGGAAAAATTGAAAAAATGAAAGTGGAGTAGGTAAGTCACCTATTCCATGGAGTAGGAACCCTTTCCTCTTATATAAATATACATAGAGAGAGAGAGGAGTGATCATGCGAGAGCAAAAAGTTATGAGGGCATGAGAGGAATGATTCTATACCACAATATTTTGTCTTCTCTCTCATGATCTTCTCTCTCCTAGTTGAATCTTGTGGTTCAGAATCACTCATCTCATGCTCTCACACCTTTTTGCTCTCACGGGATCATTCCTCTTGAGGAGGGATCCTGTAAGAGAAAAAAGGCGTGAGAGCATGAGATGAATGATTCTGGACCACAATATTCTATCTTCTTTCTCCTGATCTTCTCTCTCCTAGCTGAATCTAGTGGTACAGAATCACTTCTCTCATGCTCTCACACCTTTTTGCTCTCATAGGATCACTCCTATATATATATAGAGAGAGAGAGAGGAGTGATCCTGTGAGAGTAAAAAGTTTTGAGAGTTTGAGAGGAGTGATTCTGGGCCACTAGATTCGGTCTTCTCTCTCCTGGTCTTCTCTCTCCTGGTTGAATCTAATGGTCCAGAATCAATCCTCATATGTTCTCACAGCTTTTTGCTCTCACAGGATCACTCATACATACATATACATATACATATATACATATACATATATACGTATATGTATGTATGTATGTATGTATGAGTGATCATGTGAGAGCAAAAAGCTGTGAGAGCATATGAGGATTGATTCTAGACCAATAGATTCTGTGAGTGATTTCTGTGAGAGCAAAAAGTTGTGAGAGCATGAGATGATTGATTCTGGTTCACTAGATTATGTCTTCTCTCTCCTGGTTGAATCTAGTGGTCCAGAATCACTCACCTCATGCTCTCACACCTTTTTTGCTCTCATGTATATATATAGGAGTGATCCTGTGAGATCAAAAAGGTGTGAGAGCATGAGGGGAGTGATTCTGGACCACTAGATTCAACCAGGAGAGAGAAGACAGAATCTAGTGGTCCAGAATCAATCCTCTCATGCTCTCACAACTTTTTTCTCTCACAAAATACTCATATATATATATATATAGGAAAGGGATCCTACTTCATGGAGTAGGTAACTTACCTGCTCCATCTTCTTCTTTTTCAAAAAAAAATATTTTTTTGGAAAAATGCTTCCATGATTTCCATAACTATATCCCTCTAATATGTCATTCAAATTTCGTCGGAAACAGAGACTCCTACGGACTCCATCCAGAACAGGAAAAATACAACAAATCTGTGACTGTTAAAAAATGCTATCTGGATGGAGGTCGTAGGAGTCTCCATTTCTAACGAGATTTGAATGACATATTAGAGGGATATAGTTATGAAAATCCATGGAAGCATTTTTTGAAAACAATAAAAAAATTGAAAAAAAAAGTAAATGGAGTATGTAAGTTACATACTTCATGGAGTAGGATCCTTTTTCTCATATATATATATGTGTGTGTGTGTGTGTGTGTGTGTGTGTGTGTGTGTGTGTGTGTGTGTGTGTAGGGATGTCCCCTAGGGATGAAAATGGATCGGATATGCCTATTTTCATATCCATATTCGATTCATCTCTATCGAATACGAATCCGAATACGGATATGATTCGAACATGCATTATGGAAACCATATCCTTAAAAATACGGGTACGAGTCCGAATCGGATATTTATCGAATCTGAATACGGATCAAATAAAAAGCAGAACTGAATACGAATTGAATAAAGAGCTAACCGAAATATGAATCGAATAAAGAGTGAAATCCAAATATGGTTCCAATAAATATGGGAGACGAATATAGATCGAATAAAAATCACATACGAATATGAATTGATTTTTTTATCAAAGTTCATATGATTTTAAAAATTACAATTAAATATAAATAAGTTGCATCATGACAAAAGGAAGTGTCGAGGTGATCAACATTCGTGACCAGAAACAAAAAGGCGATGGGATTTTATAAGTTTTGTCCGTGCTCATCCCCAAAGAAACATGAATTTATTAATATCATTAATATATTGTATTATATAATGTATAATACTAATATAATAACATATGGTTGTGGTTTATATTATATTAACTAATAGGAAAAAATGGGGCTGCCCCCGCCCCATTTTTCCTCAATTTTTTTTTTGAAAAATATCACCATGTATATTCATCCCTATATCCCTCCTACATGCCATTCGAATTTCGTCAGAAACAGAGACTCCTACGACCTCCATCGAGATGGTGTCGATTTAAAAAATCCTGTTACCGTTAAAAAATGATTGTCTGGATGGAGGTCATAGGGGTCTCTGTTTCTGACGAAATTCGAATGGCATATAGGAGGGATATAGGGATGAATATACATGGCAATATTTTTTGAAATAAAAAATAAAAAAAGCGTCGAAAATGGCATGGGGGCAACCATGTTGGCTGCCCCCTTGACCCATTGAACTCTAACTAATATATCAAATAATATTGAATATTGTATTCAGATATTCGGATCTGAATCCGGATATTCAAACCATTACCATATCCATATCCGTATTCGGAAAAATTTTACAACCCATATCCATATCCGATTAGTATTCGATTAATATTTGGATATGGATATCCATATCTGGTTATTTTTCGAATAAGGTACGCGGATATTCGAATATATCCGTATCCGTTTTCATCCCTACCTAGTCATTTTCTCTACTTTTTATTTTTTTTTTGAAAATTTCTTCCGTGAATATTCATCACTATATATTTGTATTATTTCATTCAAATTTTGTGTGAAACAGAGACTCCTACGGCATCCATCCAGACAGTCATTTTTTAACGATCATAAGATATTTTAAATCGACCCGTCTAGATGGAGGTCCTAGGAGTATTTATATTGCATGAAATTTGAATGACATAACATAGGATATAAAAATGAATTTACACGATTTTTATTTTCAAAAAATAAAAAATGTGAAAAATGAGGCGGGGGAGCTAAGTTAGCTCCCCCTAGAGGGCATACACATTTTACCCTATATATATGGATTTAATGGGATTGCCCCCTGAGGGTAGCAAATGTGGTTGCTCCGTCCCCTATTTTGATATTTTTTATTTTTTTTGAAAATATCACCATATATATTCATCCCTATATCCCTCCTATATGTCATTCGAATTTCGTCAGAAACAGAGACTCCTATGGCCTCCATCGAGATAGTGTCGATTTAAAAAATCCCGTGACCGTTAAAAAATGACTGTCTGGATGGAGGCCGTAGGAGTCTATGTTTCTGACAAAATTCGAATGCTTATAGGAGAGATATAGGGATGAATATACATGGTAATATTCTGCAAAAAATAAAAAAAGGTCAAAAATGGTGCGGGCAGCCTCATTCATCTCTCTTTCCCTCTCTCTCTATATATATATAGGAAAAAATGGGTCTGCCCCCAGGATGGCTGCCCCCGCCCCATTTTTCGACATTTTTTTTATTTTTTTTTGAAAAATAAAACCATGTATATTCACCCCTATATCCCTCCTATATGCCATTCGAATTTCGTCAGAAACAGAGACTCCTACGGCCTCCATCGAGATGATGTCGATTTAAAAAATTCTGTTACCGTTAAAAAATGACTGTCTGGATGGAGGTCGTAGGAGTCTCTGTTTCTGACGAAATTCGAATGGTATATAGGAGGGATATAGGGATGAATATACATGGTGTTATTTTACCCAAAAAATAAAAAAATTGACAAAATAAAGTGGGGGCAGCCATGTTGGCTGCCCCTAGGGGGCAGCCACATATGACCCATATATATATATATATATATATATATATATATATATATATATATATATATATATATATATATATATATGAAAAAGGTAAGCTACACCAGGAGGTGCAGCCAACTAGCTATACCTGACCATTTCTCTCATTGGTGTTTGAATTTTTTGAAAGAACTATATGAGAATTTACTTAGTTTAATGAGTGGAATATGTGTTTCAAATTTCGTGTAAAACAAACAATTTTATGATCGTTAAAATGTGATAGTCTTGATGGAGATTATAGAAGTGTCGAATTTAGTTCAATTTGGTATGAGACAATGGTTATGTATGATGATTTAAATCCCCCTAGGTTTCATCTCAAAAAAATAATGGAAAAAATCGATGGATACAATTAGTTGGCTACACCCCTTGGTGCAGCTTCCTTAACCCTATATATATATATATATATATATATATAGAGAGAGAGAGAGAGAGAGAGAGAGAGAGAAAGAGAGAGGGGGGGATCCTACTCCACGGAGTAGCTAACTTACCTATTTCATTTTCTTTTTTCCCACTTTTTTTCAAACTTCTTCCATGGATTTTCATAACTATATCCCTCTAATATGTCATTCAAATTTTGTTAGCAATAGAGACTCCTATACTCTCCATCTAGAACAGGTAAATTACAACAAATCTAAGACCGTTAAAATTACATGTTCTGGATGGAGGCCATATGAGTCTCTGTTCTAATGAAATTTGAATGACATATTAGAGGGATATAGTTATGAAAATCTATGGAAATATTTTTCAAAAAAATAAAAAAAGGTGGAAAAAAGAAAATGAAGCAGGTAAGTTACCTACTCCATGGAGTAGGATCCCTCTCCTCACGCACACAGACACACACGCCCCCACGCATGCATACACACGCACATGCATACGCATACACACACAAAGATATACACACACATACACACATACATACATACATAAATACATATATAGCTACTCTGCAGAGCAGCTAAGCTGGTTGTGCCGTCGAGCAATTTCTTCCCCCTCTTTTTATTTTTTTGAAATTTCCACCATGTATATTCATCTATATATCCTTCCTACATGTCATTCAAATTTCGTGAGAAACGGATACTCCTAAGCCCTCCATATAGAAAAGGTTGATTACATCAAATTTCATATCGTTAAAATTACATGTTCTAGATGGAGGGATTAAGAGTCTGTGTTTCTCATGAAATTTGAATGACATGTAGGAGGGATATATAGATGAATATACATGGTCGAGATCTCAAAAAAAATAAGGGGGGGGGGGGGGGGGGAATGCTCCACGGAGCAACCAGCTTACCTGCTCCGCGAAGCAGCTTCCCTTTCCTCACACACACACATAATGTACACTCAAGTATACTTGAAATAGAAATAAAATACATAAACAATGTATATATTTTATAGTATACATAAAATAGTTTTCCCCATAAACATTATCAAATGTCATACAATACATGTATAATTATTGGACTAAATGCTCTATATAATACCAGTGAAATTATGACTAAAATCCATCACACAGCACAAAGTTATGTTAGACTAGTTGGTTAGGAATTTGGAATTTACTAAAAGCCTTGGGTTCAACTTCCACTAATAACATTATTTTTTAATAAAATCAAGATTAAGCGCAATTCAGGTTTGGTTAGACATGGTTAAACTGGGTTTTCGACTCGAACAGGTAATATCGATTCATCGGACCGGTTCAGACTCGATTCACTGGTCGAATTGGTTGAATTGAACGGTCCGCTCTGATTTTCAAAATACTAATTTAGGGTGTTCGGAAGTGACTATTACTCGGTTAAGAATGATATTTTGTATTTTGTTTTTTAAAAATAATCTCTTTGCTTGAAAAGGAACTCCCGTGGTATAAAAAGAAACCATCTATTCTTCCTAAAAATTGTTAGAAAAGAAAAGAAAAACAAACGACCCTCATTCAACTTATAGAAACTCTCGATGAAAAAATCAAATGAACTTGAAATGATGGATCTAAGTCAAAAGCTAATCCTCAAGGACTCGAAATCAAAAGGCAAATATAAGAGAAATTTACATGACCAAGATCATAAGGAGATTTACCACGAAGAACTATATGCAATGAATCTCAAAATGATCCAGCCTAGTAGAAGCTATTTTGATTGGAGAAGTCCATTGTCAAAAACCTTAAGTAGTTTCTTATCTTTTTACTAAATTAGTGATGAACGCAAAATCCACTTTTTTAATTATAAGGGATTGTCATAGTATAGGAGACGGATTTCGGTAAGCAAAAACCACAATCTTAGAATGTTGTGGAATATTTATACCTCGCTAGTCTACCAATATCGAACACAAGGACACGAGTTACTTTAATCTATTTATCGAATTTTAGTCAATTAGAAGTGTGTGTGAATATCTTCTCATTTTCAGGTCTTCATGCAGATGCATAATAAAATGCAAGCCGAATAATGCAAACAATGATGCATGTATTTTTAGCTGATTTTTCGATGCAATTTTAAGATGGTGCATGAACACAATTTTTTCATGAATGCAAAGGAGAAATATGCAACTAATTATTACAAACATGCCTAGAAGGTCACAGAATTGAGCAACAAATTATGGCTTAAATTTCATAGTCAAATTGAGCACTAAAAGAATGCAAACAATCATCAGTCAATGGCAGAGATATAGAGCAAAAAACTTATTTAGCAATAAAAATTCATCATATTTCAATAAGTGTCAGATGGGGAAAATTAAACATGCCATAAGAGAGATGATGAAATAGGAACAAAATGACACTCAAATCAAGTAAATTGGGCATACGATGCTCGAGTTATGCTAAAATGCAATGCAGAGGCATAAATGCAATAAAAATGCAAGGAATAAATGATAAGTAATCGTAAATAGGTCTCTGGAGGGACTTATTTGCAATTAAGCAAAACCGTCTGGGCCCCTTTAGAATTTTACCATTTACGTGGGGACCTTTTTGCAAATATCAGAAATCGGCTGGACATAGATGTTAATTGTCCAGACGCGCACGTAAGCACGTATATCTATACTTCCTTGCAATTTTAGAAAGTGGTCGGGGCATTCCTGCAAATTACCCAGCCTTGCACGTGACATGCATGTGAGGGCCAGGTTATGTGAGCGTGGCAAGCTCAGAGGACACGTGGCGAATTTTGCTAGCTTCGACCTGAGGCTTGGTGTGCATCAGCCTGTATGTTTGGTGATGCTACGTGGCATGATCTAGGCTGCTGGATGGCCGTCGTAGAGGTGTCATCCAACGACACTTGTACTCCATCGTTGTCGGAGGAGGGGGCGGAGTAGATGGAGCTCCGATGAGGCCTCCAAAGCTCCTCCGTGCTCCTCCATGCGAGCAGAAGGTTCAGAGACCTCTTAGGCCATCGGGCGAAGATCGCGGAGAGTCGAAGGAGCCGCCAGGGTAGTTGAAGATGGTTGTTGACAAAGTGTCACCGATGGCGGGAGATGATGTCGGAGATGGTACGTGAACTCCGTCCAATGGAGGAGGAGAGCACCTGCTGATATTAGACAAACAGCCAAAGCGTGCAGAGTGTTTGCGTGAGTGAAGTGAGGCAAGATGATGGTCGTGGAGGCGGTGAGAGCAGTGGCCAGGAGGCTTCTTCTCAAGCGAGGTGGAGAAGAAGGTGGGTCGGAGTGGTAGGGGCTATGGAGAAGGGAAGGATGTGCGCAAGGGGGTCAACGTGGATGTCAGTGATCTGGCGGAGTTGGCAGGATGGTCAATGGACGAGGAAGTGGCGTAGTACGGTGAGAAAATTCAGAGAAAACTGAAAGAAAATAGGTAAAAAGTACCTGACCGGATCCAAATGATTGGTGGAAGCGATGGCTTGGGCTGAGGCTCCTTGGGAGCCTCTGGTCATCGTTCGGTGAGGTCAGCGGGGCTTCAGAGCTCAGCGACACATGGAGGCAGCCGCAACATCATCGGACAGCCACGGATCGCACCGGAGCAAGGAGAGGCCATGATGGACCTCCTTCGACCTCCGTCTGTCACAGGGTGGCGGAGTAGGGCTAGAAATCCTGCCTCGGAGTTAGTGGATGGGTTGGTGAGCGGGCGGAGGGATGGTTTTATAAAAAGAAGTGGATGGTCGTTATGTGGTGGCATGGGGGTGTTTAAAGGAGGAGTACATGCGGGGGGATAATGGAGGTGGAATGATGATGACATGCGAGGATGGAGGTGGTAACGACTACAAAGGGGAGGCTTTAAGGAGCGGAGAGAAGGCCAGGGAGCGGGCAAAAAATGGAAAGGGAGGAGATAGGCGAGACGTAACGCTTGGAGACCGGGCGTTAGGAGGTAGACGACATACGTGGACCATTGGATCGCTCGATCCAATGGTCAAGGGTCGTGCGTTGGGGGTTGGTTACGATTAGATCATATGATCTAATCTATGGTTGGAGAGCAACGGGGGTGGATGGTGAGGATGAAGAAGAGGGTTGATCTGAGGGATAAGATAGAGGACGTGACGTGGCGAAAGGATGGTTGTGGATTGGGTGGCTAGGATTGAGGCGGATGAGGGCGGTGGAGATCTGATTTGGGATCAGATCGAGCGGCTGGAAGTGAGTGGAAGAGGAATGGTGGAGATCAAGGTAGGGTTTCATCCTACGATTGAGGGTGAACGAGTGACGTGGCTAACGGAGAGTCGTTAGATGCTGAGGAGACCTTGCAGCTGAGAAGAAGGCACTAAGGGTGGCTTGCATCTGATCAGAGATTAGATCTGATGGATGAGATGGGGCGAGTGATGAACGGATTGGGTTGAGGCGGGCGGCGAGGACCAGACAACTCCAGGAGGGGGCAGGAAGGAGGAGGAGGTCGCGTGGCAGCTCCAGAGAGCGCTACGTGGCCGCACCAGAAAAATCATTAAATAAAAAAACAAAGAAAATAAAAAAGAATTATTTAGATGCAAAATTAGGAAAAGTCTAAACATGAAAGTTGTAGATCTCGATGAGATCTACAAGTTTCATGTTGGACAAAGAGCTAAAAGAGGTCATTTGTATAAAAGTGAATGTTGGAGGTATTTTTAACGGGTTAAAAACACGATTTTTGGGTTTTGATATGTTTTGTGTATTTTAGTTCTTTTAAGGGTTACGAAAATTATAGATAATTTAACTCTACATTTTATGGGTTCTAATAAGAAAATATTTACATGGTAACTAATAGTAATTAAATACAATAATTATAGGTTAATTATACATAATATAATACAAGATAATAATGAGGAATTATTAGTGATTTTTATTGGATTATTTAAGCAAGGAGATTAAGAATTGATTTTTAGCATGATGAATACAAGATTCATCAATTAGGCAAGCATAACATGGTGATAACACCAGCAATCCAATTTAATAAAGAAATCTTGTATTTCTTACAAGGCATTTTTACATCACAAACTCTAGAAACTATGTAAATTACCTTCTCAATCTTGTATTCTTTGTTATTACCATCTAAACCTTGCAAACTTGCCAATTGTTACACCACAACCCTTCAGGAGTAAATCCCATAGTCTGTCAGGATCCGTAATGTAAGAGTTAGCGAGTTTATAGGGTTTAGATGATAATTATGATGAATACATGGTTGAGAATATAAAGTTTCCAGGGTTCGTGGTGTAAAAATTCCTTGGGATTTTATCACTTGTGCCCCTCCGAGATCTCGCAATTTCAGTTATGCCCCTATCTTTTTGGTAATATCAGTTGTGCCCCTCACTTCTTGCTATTTTATCACTTGTGTCTCTCGGGTTAGTGACCGTCCATCCACAGTGCAAACGGACGTTAAATTTGAGAACATAAGCGGTATTAATCTTAAAAAAAATGATTATATTGTCATTTTCTACCCACTTCCTCATCCTCTTCAATCTTCTTCCTCCCTTCTCTTCATCCTCCACAGATCCTCCCTCGTCCTCCTCCGCCCCCGCATCTCCCTCCTCCGCCGCCCACACTGCCCCCTGTACCTCCCCTCCTCAATCAGCCCCCGCGTCAACCAGTAAGCTCCAATCGACCTGCATCCCCAATGCCCCTGCGACCTACCAGCAAGCTCCGCCCCCGGCCCCTGCGACCAGCAACCCCCACTGTGACTGACCAGCAAGCCAAAGGCAAAGAGGGCAAAGGGTCATCGCTGTGGACTTCTAGCGTGCGTGGGGATCGAGGAGGCTTCAAGGGCGGTCAGCAAAGGTGGCTAGCGGTGGTCGGAAGAGGCACGGGGGCGTGCCTGGCCACAGGGATGCAGCTAGGTCGCACAGAAGGGCGGCGTGTAGTGGCTGGTGGAGGCGCCGCTAGTTGTGGCTACGCGGACGGCGAGGAGCTCCGACCGCTCGTGTAGGCGGCTGGGTCAACGCGCGTGGGTTGCACAGCTCTAGAGAAAAGCTCGCTGGTCGTCGCCAGCTCTGCCTCGTCAAGTTTTCTGGAGACGTAAAGCTCTGGAGAAAAGCCCTCCGCCCTCCGCCCTCCGCCCCCCGCACTGCCCCCTCCGCCCCCCGCACAGCCTCCCTCCGCCCCCCCGCACCCCCCCCCCCCCCCCGCACAGCCCCCCTCCGCCCCCCGCACCCCTCCCGCACTGCCCCCTCCGTCCCCTGCACCTCCCTTACGGTCCCTCACTCGGTGCGAAGGTCGTCATCGCCCCAGGACGAAAGAGCCACCGTCCCCTGTAACTCCCCGTCGTCATAAGCCCTGACACTGTCGGGTTCCTTCCTCGGGACGAAGCACGCGGTGGAGCTCGGGCCTCTCCATTCCGTCCTCCTTCTACCCATGTCCAGATGAAACTGGAGTTTAAATTTTGTTAAATTAAGATAATTTTTTACTAATTTATTGATAAAAATTCATCAAAAAAATTCACCGTTTGATCCGTAATGAGTGATATATCCGTGAAAATGCAAAAATTTTAGAGATTTGATGGATGCACGAAGGTGTCACTAAGAGAGAGAAATAATGAAGAGAAAGGATTAAGAACAAATGGAGGAGGAAGAAGATGAAGGAGATGTCTGGACAATAATACCCCTCTTAACTGCACCAAGGTTTGAAAAAACCATGGTTATGTCAACTTTTTGACGGACAATCTGACGGAAGGGCACAAGTGATAAAATAGCAAGAAGTGAGGGGCACAAATGATATTACCAAAAAGATAGGGACATAACTGAAATTGCGAGATCTCGAAGGGGCACAAGTGATAAAATCCCAAATTCCTTCTTACAAAGTGAGAATTTTACTGTACACCATCAGTGGTATCTTAACTCTTTTTCAAGTATTTAATTATTCTTTATCATGTAAAAAGGGAGAGCAGAAAGGTGATTTTAAAAATAAGTATGAAAAGAAAAATGAGTGCTTTTTAAATAAAAATATTTTAGATTAAGCTGCCACAAAAGAGGAAATGGTTAGTAACATATACTTGCACATCATGTTTGAATGATGACAAAATAGCTTTTGTTTGAACAATTAGTTTAAGGCAATCGAATCAAAGATTCAAATTGCTTGATAAGACAAAGAAACTTGAGTATCAAAGACCAAAGCTCTAAGGAACCAAAAACCGCATGCAAAGAAAGAAGTAATAAAACTTTGGATAGGAAAATTATTAGTTTTAGACTGAAAGTGTTCGAAGGTTTGAAGATATGTATTGGTTTTTTATTTTCTAGTAATTTTGTATTAAAGAAGCTCAACATGAACCGCATGTAAGCATGATAAATCAATTCTACTTATGAAAATATTTGGCAGCTTTCCTTTTATATGAGTATTTATCTCAACTTGGATCTTTATTAATCCTTAAGAAAATTAGATAAAGAATGGCAATCTCAACTTAATTGGTTTGCAATATAGAGTGATTAAAAGATTCTCATTATTCTCTTATTCTCTCTTAAATTTATGAAAATCATCCTAGCTGCTGAGCTCCTCTCTTGTTGCATCTTGGATGAAAGTCGTCTATCCCTGGTTATATTGCCACTTTTTTCTTGTCTCCAACTCTCTTGCATTAGAAAGAAAGCCTACGGACCTCCCTCACTGATTGATCGGATTATGTACCTATGCGCATCCATCTTTTGAAGTAAAAATTATGATATTATAAAAAAGCCTCTGACACTCCTAGAATATATTGGGCCATCCCTCCTTCGCCTTGAAAGATCATCCCAGATGGTCTATACTCTTCCCGCTTGGAGTGTAATCAGGAATCAAGTCAGGGGGTCAGCGATGAGAGCAAATCCTCTATTCTCACACTTTCCAATGAAAGTTATAGGTCTCTTGTTTGTGTTGCCTACGCTCATTAGAAATCACCAACATGTGTTACCAAATCAGATAATTGGTTGATCATGCATTGCATTAGGACTTCTGATAGATTTGCTTCAGTACCCCTCATTGAACTTGCTTCTTCTTGAGATTTCCCTAATTATTGGTGGATGCACAAGGTCTTCTCATGAACTATAAATAAGGAAGGGGTGTGAGCCTTGTGAGTTCTCGTAGCTTAATAAACAAATCAAAGAGTGGGAGGATGAAAATGAAAGTATATATTACATCAAAGTTTTGAGGGAGTAACCTTTCAAAAATTTACTCGTTGGTATTCTTTCATACAGTTTGGAAGCAATTGTTGATTCGGTGACATCTATCCATTATTTAGTGATTTGTAACTTGTATGTAGGGTCGATTTTATATAAGCTCTTTATGAGATAGTAATTTGGTTATAGTATTTGATTTTGGGTTGAGATCAACCCTATAGTTTTTTTATTCTCACATTGAGGTTTTTCCACATTATAATTCTTTTCTGCATCTTTGATTGGAATTTACCTATAGTTGTGATTTTCTAGGTATTGGCATATAGTGCATGATTTGCTTGTCAACTCTAATACTTTCCATAATTTGATCTACAAGGAGGATCTTTCTCAACAAGTGGTATCAAAGCCAGCATGGTTGACAAGATGCAATAGTACAACATCAAGATTATCAGCCTGAACCAAACCAACTATAATTTGTGAATACCATGCATCTTCTAATTTTTTCTACGTAGAAGTCCAAATCCAAGAGCGATGAAGAATGAGAGTTTGAGCATGAACAAATTTGTTAATGTATTTGATAGTTTATGGATGAGAATACATAATAGAGGTGTATAAGGATTGGACAAAATTCGTAATCCATACCAATAGGATGTTATTAGATGGGATTCATTTGGTTTAATCATTCTAACTTATCGAACTGAACTGGAATTGTCAAAATCGGTTAAAGTATGGACTGGATCATATTATTGCCAAAATTTTTATATGATTCAATTTGTTATTTCGTAAACATACACACACATACATACATACATACATATATAGATGCGTAGATACATACATATGTATTTGCACCCATTCTCATTTTTCGATAAGCCCATAATCATTGTCATTCAGCCAATTTCTCAATTAAAAAATAATTGAAAAATAAAACAGCAAGTCCAAAAATGAGTAATAATTTCAAATGAATCTTGTATACAAATGCTCTTTCCATCACACTCTCTTCTCTCTTGAAAGCCATGTGGTAAATCCCCCAAATAATAAAATGTGACTTTAACTGTAAAGTTGTAAACCCTATTATATAATTCTACTCTCAGTTCACTCTCCCTCTCATTAATCTTGGATATCAATATTTCTCCTTGTTCCCTCTCCCCTCGGTCCATTTCGGCATCACCCCCCTCCTGAACAAGGTTGTCCCCTTTCAGTTCACATCCCTCCTGCATAAGGTTGTCCCCTTCCAGTATAATGTTATTGTCCCTCCCTCACGATGTCATTTCCCATCTCGAACAATGTAGTCCCCCCAAGTGATTCCATTCATCCTCGATGTATTGCAACTCGCATGATATTTATTAAAAGAAAATAGATTTGGCATAGTTATCTCGTAAGTTCCTTTGTCATGGCCTTTTTTGCATGTTCCAGCTTGCATCCTTATCCTTGGGATGAAACTGGATAAGCTACATGCCCGTATATGTTACATCCTTCTAAAAAATACACATTACTTGAAATTATGATTTTGATTCATATTTTTCAAAAAAAATATTTTATCTGTAGGTATACTCTTGCAAATAAATTCCATTTTGAGTATTTAAATGTGAGGCATGTTGTCAAATCGTTATATTGTATTTAAGGTATTATCTTAGATACTTAATCGAGTATGAATATTTTATGATTCTTATTTGTTAATGATACATTATAAGGTATTAAATGGTGTTCTTTGGAGTAGTTTGATTTTGATGAATCTTAACATTCTAAATTATTCATGGACTTCAATAATGTCTACCTACATAGGTTGTTTATTTATCTAACTTGTTGTTGTATCATTATTTGATAACTTGTGACGTGGGAGTAGTTGAATCACTTATTGGAAATCAATTGTAAAAGAATACAAATATATCATTTATTAAAAGAAACTTAAATTCCAAATTCAAAATAATCATTTAACTTGAGTGTGTCCTCTAATCTTTTTATAATGGATTAATAGAGTTTTGGAACTATGATTTTATTTTGTAGCTTTCAAATATCATTTTCTTTACATCTATCAATATTATCGATTTTAGCCGCAATTTAAATGTTAAGAGCTAGTGTGCTACAAAAGTATCAATATGAGAGTAGACTATTGAGCGAGAAAAAATAAATGTAGAAAATCCCAACCCAATCTCTAATCAGATGAATTGAATTTAATTGGATTTAAATATGTAATGGATTGGATTGGATTCTAAAGATTAAAATATGTTAAGGTTGATTAGGCATGAAATAAGCTAAATTTGATCTAAGTGGATCAATGTGCACCCTAATCCATACAATTACACTTAGAAAGAGACTCGCAAAAAATTTGATCTAGAAGTAAAGACTCGATATGCTTCAAAGATAGGGAACAAGTTGCTTCTGCTAAGGAGATTCATGCAGTTGAAATTCAAGTATGATGCTTATATTCAAGATCATCTGAATGAATTTCAGAATAATTTCAATCAACTTCCCAATGTGGGAATAAAATTGGAATATGAAGTTGTGGCTTTTTTGCTATTTGTTGCCTTTAAATATAGTCGGGAGACATTAAAATTTCTCACGTTAACTCTGCATATGATGGAACTACATTTGAGATTTTCAAAGTTGGTGTTCTCAACAATGATATCAGAAGAAATTTCAAGGTAATTCTTCACAATCAGAGGCATGAGGCTTTAATCACAAGAAATAAAGGAGACGTAGATTTAGAAATGGAAATGGAGGAGATGAAAGTTGAAGCTGGTATAGATCCAAATAAAAAGATATAGAATGCCACCGTTGTGAGAAGAAAGGACACACCTTGAATATTGCTTCCAATTTAAAAGAGAAAAAAGCAAGGTTTTTGAAACCGAACCGGACATCGAACCGGAAACCTTGTTGAAATGGTCGAATCGGGTCGAACCATGTAATCAAACCGGTTCAACCGGATGATGACGTCATCATTATTTAAAACCGGATTAAACCAGACCGGTGAAAAAAAAGTGGTTGAACCGGCTAATCAAACCGAAATGAAATAATATATATATAATATACTTAATATACTTGAGATATATATAAAATACATAGATAATGTATATATTTCACAGTATACATAAAGTATTTTTCTTATACACCAACAAATATCATACATATCATATATATATTATTTGGACTAGATGCTCTATAACATGATAACAGTTTAATTATTTTAAAACCCAACACATGCAAAAAGTTGTGCTAGTGTAGTTGGTTGGAAGTGTGAAAAAGGTAACCAAAGGTCATGGGATCAACGCCCACTATCAACAATATTTTTAAATAATTTAAAAATTAAATGCGGTTCAACTTCGGTTGAACCTGGTTAAACCGGGTCAAAAAAATAGGTTGAACCGGGCGGGTTAATTAAAATTTGAACAATTAAACCGAACCGGCTAACCGGACGATCAACTCCCACTATCAACAATATTTTTAAATAATTTAAAAATTAAATGCGGTTCAACTTCGGTTGAACCTGGTTAAACCGGGTCAAAAAAATAGGTTGAACCGGGCGGGTTAATTAAAATTTGAACAATTAAACCGAACCGGCATAACCGGCTAACCGGACCGGTCCAAGCCCGGTTCACCGGTCGGACCGGTCGAACCGGCCGGTCCGGTCCGGTTTCAAAAACACTGGAAAAAAGAAAGGAGAAGCAATCAAATAATGGAAAGGAAGATAATGCTTATGCCACCATGGTTGAGAATAAAAGTTGTAGATGGAACCATATACCAAAATAAAAAAAATCGAGACGGGGGCACCGCCCCTGCACACATACACCCCCATCAAACTATTCTTCAACTGGGTTCGACAGAACAATGGTTAAATTCAAGGCATATAAATAGTTTATATTATTCAACTTTGTAGTATTGTTAATACTAATGGTTAGTATATTTATACTATCATATTTACGAATGTTAATTCTTTAATAGTTGTAATATTCTTGTTATTTTTATGAATGTATTTTACTATTGAAAATATCTAAATCTATGTAGATAATGCCAAATATATAAGAACATATGTATAAAAAATGATTTATATTTTAAAATAATTAGAAAATTCAAAACCAACTAAATCTTGACTAATTTCAATTAGTTGCCTGACTTGTGATTAATCCATAGTGAGTGACCAAGCCGATCAAGTATGGACTACTGGCTTCTGCAATCTTGCATGTTAGACAGTTAATAGCGGTTCATCATTATATGTAACCTCAAACAGGGAGTTTGTTGCATCATACAATTTTTGTAATTGTCTAATTCTTAAAAGGATGATGGTTTCTTATTTAGTGATGCTAGAGGGGGTGATGTTCTCTTGCATTTTTGCTAACAAAGTCTTTTTTGAAGCAAAACGATGCAATACACGCTCTAAATATGCATTTTAGCTTGTTTAGAATTGGAAAATATGGTAACCAAGGCTATCATAACATATTTCATGGTAGAAAGTGAAAGCTTACCAAGAAAACTTCTTTTTTGTTACCCCTGATGAAAATCCAATTGAGTTGTGGAATAGGAGGCTTAGCCATGTAAACGAGAAGGGAATATACACCTTAATCAGAAGGAATCTTCTTTGAAGCATGAAGAAATAAAATAGAGTTATCCACTCATTACTTGATTAGAAAGACGATGAACATGACTCTTGTAAAAATGTTAGGCGCCTACTATTTATGGCGAAGCTATAAGGTTTCTTTTAAGGGGAAGCGTTAAACAATAAATATCATGTAATTAAGTTGTATCCACATATTTATTTGGACGAATAAATTAAATAAAATCTAGTATTAAAAGATGACTCTTTTGAGCCCTTACGTGTATTTCGTTGTAGATCTTCATGCATGTTCCAACAAATGAGGGATCCAAGTTGAAACCAAGACAAAATAAGTAGATGGTGTGCATATGCAATGATATTTATGGAGAGTATATGAGACCCTTTAAACATATTACATTTTCGATAGGATTAAAAATCAGAAGACTCCATTGAAGACTCTTCAATTGAATGGTGTTATTGAGAGGATGAATATGATTCACATGGAGAGTGCCAGGTGCCTCTTTTCTAAGAAAAAAATACCTAGTCTCTTTTAAGGAAAAGTCTTTAACTTTATATCTCATGTAATCATTCTATCTCCATGTGTTTCTTTAGATTAAGATATCCATGATAAAGTGTATTAAGGAAAAGTTGTTTCTTTTGAGCACTTGAGTGATGAAATCAAAGACTAGATAGTGTATCTGCATGAAATATAGATAGTGTGAGTTTTATGCAGAGATTGTATGATAATGTACAAAAGAAGCTCATGATAAGTTATGATGTAATTTTGATGAGTATTAGAATACTGAAGATATTCATAAGGCATTAGAGGATCCACATTTTAATAGCTAAAAGCCAATTGATGTAGATCATATTCCTTTATAGTATCGACCAATTTTTTTTTCAAATAAAGTTCATAAAAAAGGCTTCTGATATTGAGGAAGAAGATTCAAATATGATAGATACCCCTACTAGAAATTAAGAGGAAGACTTTTCCTTTAACATAGATCAACCTTGTAGATCTATAAAAAAAGATGTCCTCAACAAGATACTCTGCACATGATTTTATTCTTTTAACACATAATGGAGAACTAGAATACTGTGAAGAGGCTATGTTAGAAAATTTGATTAATGACATGCAACATGAAATGTAAGCTAGATATGACAACCATACATTTGAGCTTGTGAAATTACCTGAGGGAAAAGATTTGAATAATCTAAGATACATTAAAAAATCCAAGATACAAATCTAGAGCAGCTATGAAAAGTTTCAATTAAAGGAAGAGTATTGACTTTGGCAAAGATGTCATCCATCATAGTTATACACAATCGACAGCTACTAAAGACTTAGAGATTGAGTAGATGGATTTGAACTGCTTTCATCTATCATGACATGGAGAATATATATATAGGGTACCTCATGAGGACTTTGTGGTCAAAGAAAAAGGAGATTATGTTTATAGATTGAGAAAATGTCGGTATGGACTAAAGCAAGCTCTTATATAGTAGTATTAGAAATTTATTTCTTTTATGAGAGAGCATAGATACATGAAGACTATTGTGTATTACTGTGATTTCATCAAAATGTTCTCAACTGATGATTTTATTTATTTATTTATTCTGATTGACATGCTCATTGTTGGAAATAATACCTAGAGAATTTCATGTTCGAAGGAGAATATAGTAAGTTTTTTTCTCAGGAATATTTACGATCTAAAATCATAATTTGGGTATTAAGACTACTCATGATAGACAATGAGAATGTAGTTATCCCAAGATAAGTATATTTAGAAAGTATTTCAAAGATTCAATATGGATAAGAGAAAGCTCGTGAACACTCCTCTTGGAGCACACTCAAAGCATATGATTGATGACACCTTAATCATAAACAACGTGATGTATGATATGAAATGTACCACACCTAGCATTACTCATTATGTTGGAATTCTCACTAGGTGTATCTCAAATCTAGGAAAATTGTATCATAAAGTAAAAATGTATCATAAGATATCTTTATAGCACTAGAAATTAGGGATGAAAACGGTCGGATACGGATACGAATGTACGTATAATCATATCCTTATCCATTTACAAATACGAATACGAATGCGGATACGAATATTGACGAATGTGAAAAATGTGTTACCATATCCTTAAAAACGAATACGAATGTAAAACGAATACGAATCGGATACGAATAATAACAAAAATAATTTACTAATACACATGTTTAGGATGGTTTAAACATAAAATAGATATACCAGATAATGCAATTTCATAAAAATTATATCAACGATGGTGAATGCAATCATAAAATGTTGTTACACACATTTATAAATAAATATATTACTATACTTATGTTCGAAAAC
The DNA here is from genome assembly GCA_037367405.1 of Ottelia alismoides. NCBI lineage: Eukaryota > Viridiplantae > Streptophyta > Magnoliopsida > Alismatales > Hydrocharitaceae > Ottelia > Ottelia alismoides. Next base: position 450,027 of record JAZKJV010000869.1, on the reverse strand, counting down.
GAATATACGAATACGAATGTGAATATTAACGAATGTTAAAGTGACATCCATATCCGAATCCATTTTAAAACGAATACGAATACGAATGTCAAAATATGTATAAAACGAATACTATAACGGATCAGATACGAATATATTCACATTCGTTTTCATCTCTACTAGAAATACATGCCTCTTTTCTTTAAGCAGAGAAATCATTTCTTCTAGGCTACACATACTCTAATATGGAAAGTGATATTGAAGATATACTATCTATATATGTCTATTCGATGTAGGTGTTGTTGTTTCATGGTAATCAATGTTTCAGAAGTGCAGCGCATTGTTTACTATATATGTGGAATTTTATTGTTGCCACAAATCAAGTAAAGAGCTCGTGGATAAAGAAATTCGTGCAAAAACTTGATTTTGTTCAAGTCATCCGTTAATGTGACACCTAAACCATGCTTCATCTTGACAAGAACTCCACCTTTAATGAAATGTCAAAATATGTTGATGTCAAATATCATTATATACATGCTTTCGTAGAAATCAAGTAACTCGTACTTGATAAGATTCACATAGACGAGAAGTATTATGAAATGATGACAAAGTCTCTGTCATGTAGAAGTTTGAGAGATTCTACTCTATCATAGGTTTGGAATATTTCCCATATCATCCGTGAAGGGAAATAATTATTGGGTAAGTTCCCTTATATATGGGGATTTATCCCTTTTTGGATATTTAATTATCCTTATGAAAACTAGTCGAAGATTGATAACCTCAACTTAATTGATTTACAATTCTAGATTGATTGAAAAGGCCCCATAATTCTTGATTTTCGGATTAATTAATGAGATTTTCTTAATTACCATGAGAGAGATATTTGATGGAAGAACAAGGACTCTCCATAAACTACAAATACAGAAGAAGGGGTGCATGCCAACAAACTCTTACAATTTCTTATAGCAGAAAAACAAATAAGAGGGATGGAGGTAAAAGAAAGAATGTTTGAGTATATTGCAATAAAGTTTAGAAGAACAAAGAATTTTCGTGTATATTGCAATAAAGTTTAGAGTGAGCAGTCTTTGGAGATTTAACGCTACAATACTTTTCCCTAAAATTTGGAAGTAGAGTTATAAACATAGAGATATTTTTCCTCTCTACTAACATTCACTATTGGATAATCATGTAGAGAGTTGGCTTTGTATAAACCCTCACAATAATTTGATCATAATACTTGGTTCGGATTGTGTGCCCTCTTGTTGGAGCTTTTCACATTAAAATTCTTAAGAATTTTTACCAGACCCTATAAACTTTGTCAATTACCTCCATGACCTTTGAAACAACCTAATTCCTCCATCAAACCCGTAATCTTGCTAACCCTTATCATACATACCATATGGTTAATCTCCATCCATTTATCCTTTAAAACTAATCGGATTTCATTATGTTCTTTTACTTTATACCCATTTTGTTTATCAAATTTACATTGAGTAACACTCCTCCTCACCCTCCTCCTCATCTCCCTTTCCCCACCCACCTCCTCGACATCCGTCACCGTCGCCCTCCTCCTTCAAGTCTGCTATCGTTGCCCTCCTCCTCTCCGCCACCTCCGCTCAGCAGTAGCACTGCCAGCTCCAGATCGAGGCTCTCATGGTCTCGATGTTCACCCTCCACGACCCCCGCGACACCCTCTCCACTTGGGACCCCTTCTCCCCCACAGCCCCCTTTAGGACATCATGAGACTTCTTTAAACATGCCAAATTAGTAAACCAAAATCGATATGTTGGAGCAAGCAAGAAAACAGCCTTCCTTTCCTATCATTCTATTTTCTCTGTAGATATGATTTTATTAATGAAAGAAGGAATATAACAAATAAAATATACGCATATAAAGGATTATCTCGCTATAGTTTGTACGTTTTTTTTTCAAGATATGTCCGTTTAATCATAGACCAAGCGAAAATGTCCGAAAATGCCTTCTAATCTACTCAATGATCAGGAACAGATGCTGGAATCTGCAAAAGCTGAGATGGGTCAAATGAAGCAAGAGAGCAAGAGATTAAAGTCCGTACTCTCTCAGATCATGAAGGATTGTCAATCCCTGCAATCTCAATTCGTCGCCATTTCCAATCAAAAAATGTAACATGGCCATAGAAATCATCGTAAAGAAGAAAATCGAACCGAACCAACATTGTCTCCTCTGCCGAAGATGATACGATGGCGACCAACGAGGAGGACTACGAAGCGAAACTCCTCTGCCTAAATCTTGGGATGGCCAGGAACACAAGGATCGACAATACTGTAGCGACAGTAAAGATCATGAGAAGAAGAGTAATGATGAAGAAGTGGGGAGCTCTCATGTGGGTTGCAGTGCTCCTCGAAGTTGGAAGAGTCTGCCAGTAGTGATCGTACATTTGATGATGTTCAAATGAGGAAGGACGAGGAGGGTGGAGGTGGTCGGCAGCGGTCACCGACACCAAGCAAGGTGTCGACCAAGAGCCCTATAGTTGAAGATCCCCCTCAACCTCCCCTACGCCGCCCTTGACCTCCAGTTCTCAGCCTCTCCTTCAACCGCGTCTGCAGCACCGTCCTGGTTTCCATTGGTCGACTTCAGAAGCTCCAGCACCTCTGGATAGACTGGAATCGTCTCCAAGGACTCTCCTGGCTGTTCGCGTGAAACAAAGGGCCTCAGTCGTCGCGTCCTTGAAGAAGAAGGTGGAGAGGATGACATTCGGAAAGAACATGGAAGTGGAATATCCAATTACATTGGTTATAGATTAACTTTAGACTAATACAAGTAATTGACTCAAATAAAGTTAAAACTTAGGCGGAATCTATGGAGTAAGACGGAGCAAGTTTACGAAATTGAGGGGAGAACTAAGTTGTTTGAAAGGTCGTGGAAGTATTGGCAAAGTTTACAGGGTTTGCCGGGTTAAAATTGTGCATTTTTTGGTTGGCTTTTTGTATTTGGATTTTGCTTATGATTATAGTTGTCTTGACATATCATGGAGGATCCGCTTATAAACTTTGATTTTATATAATTTCGTGAATCTATTCTTAATACAATTTAATTATAGGTAATTTTATTTCCTGGAAAAACTCCAAATAATTAATAATGATTGTCCAAACATAATTCTGTTATTATTTCTCGGTTAGTTTGATCCATAAATCTTTTTTGATATGGTAGGTCGATTTCAAACACTTACAAAAAAATATTGCAGGATGACAACATTTTATGATCAATCAATCAATCATGATCCACATTCGAACTTGAATCTATAGTGATCATTTTCAGTCTAGCATGAGAGGCAAACCATTTTCATTTGACCCATTGTAACGGAAGGGGTCGTGAAGATCAGCGGAAGCATGCGATATCAGGTCGTGTGATCGAACCGTTACCAAAACATGCATGGCATCCAATGATCATAGAAAATATAAATTCCAAACATAGTCCATTCAAACTAAGAGTTCTATTATTACAACTCTAAAATGGGAAAATATTAAAAAGTACTCTAATAACTACAATAGCATCTCAGCAATTCCTATAGGCATATAGATATCCTTTATTCTTCTCGAGTTGGGTCATACCACGTTCGGAATCTCGTGGGATCCATAGCACGATCCGAGATAAGAAATCAATCATGTTCTTCACCTGAAATTGATAAATATAAATTTCTATGAGCCTAATGCCCAGTATGCATCGGGGTCCCTGCATGGGTATTCTAATGGCCCTTGATCCGTTATAAATCATGTACTTAGATTTTTCATGTATACACATCATTCCATACCTAGATATTTCCCATTCATGCCTAAGTTCGAACCCTATCATGTATAATTTGACTTCTTTCAGAAACAGGGATATGCATGTAAATTGCATAAGTAGATATGACAACCATTGCTTTCAACTTGTGGGACTTATTTCATAAAATGCACAACAAATTACATACTTCTTAAATCATATAAATCGTTTTGCATATTAACCCCCATGACTTTGATGATTTAACTTTCTTAAACCACCACTTCTTGTATAGCATGTAATGGTTTAATCATTTTAAACCATTTTCTTGCATAACTCATACTAGTTTACCTTTATAAACCAATTTTCTTGTATGACTTTCACATCTGTGTCTTATTATACGTTTTCAACCGTTGGCACTTGCGGTTCATGGCAGTGTAGCTACAACTGTAGAGGACTTATCTTTTGCCTCTATGGTTCCTTGCAACCATACGTCCCTTGCGGCGTTGCCCCTTGCGGCATTTACATACAGTGTAGGTACAAATGTAGAGGACTTAGCTTTTGCCTCTGTGATTCCTTGTAACCATACGTCCCTTGCGGTGTTGCCCCTTAGGCTAACACGACCCCTTGCGGTCGTCCATGTGACTCTTTATGAATTTGTGTCTTAAATCTTGATTACTCTATTGGTAATTTGGTTAAATCATCTTGCTCTGATTCAATAGCTATTTAATAATGGCTACACTAATTTCCTATTACTTGTATATTTTTTCCGATAATAGTAATATTTATATAATCCTCCCTTAAATATAATACTTTAATATTTATTATCAAAACTTAACCACATAAGTATATGCTTCCTTGTCAGATTCCCAACATGTCGACTTGAACGATATTATATTATATTATATTATTTATTTGCTCAGAACTGATATTGAATATTTTGTTTATCTTAGTCCAGCTTCGCTCTCTAATTAATAATCCATATGGAACTTGACCTAATATGTGAAACCTTGATAATACAAGGTATTATTATTATCTAAATGTTTGAGTCTGTATATCAAGTTGACTCCCTTTTTTTCTCTGTTAATTTTCCATTGCAAACAGGAATACATTAATTAATACATTAATCACCAGAAATCTTACCGTGTAAAAAAATGGAAGTATCATCATTGCTTAAACAAATTTGAACCATAAATTCATTGCATTTATAGTGATAAATAAATAGTAAGAAGGTCACATTGCCTTCAACATTTGGTTACAGGTTCTGACATATGTTCAAGATTTTCAAGAATAAAGAATTTGGAAAAGATGATGCTATTTCTATAACTTGAATAAGTGATAAGGTAAGGTTTAAGATTATTAAATCTGGAATATTTGCAAAAAGGGAAGAGCTGATGGATCCGAAACCGGATATGCGTATTTGTTGTTCTAGAGCTAATATAAATATATGAATCCGACGCATACTTTAAGGTGTCTCGATCAAATCAAATCATTATGTGAATGTATCATCCCGTGAAATCAACATATACATTTATATGTCATGTCTCAGGTATGGTTTTTATTCTAAGTAATTCTAAACCGATGCATACATTAAAAGGTATATTTTGAAAGTAATCAACATTTAAGAAATCAATTACTGATTCTTACACTTAGATATCATATACAAAAATCCAACAATTACTTATGCGTAGTATCCTATAAAATTGATATATACAGTTGGGTGTCTTGTTCAAAATCAAGTCATTAAATAAACATGCAATCAATGGTCCATTCTAAATTGAATCGATGTATATATATAAAAAATTGATACATACATTGATCCAAAGCTTAACTCTATCTGCCATGATCGTCGCTCCTCCTTTTGATCACGGATCTACGCTCTCCTCCTTCTCTCATTTAACGTCGCCTTCTCCTACGATGGCGGAGGACGTCTGGTGAGATCTCCTTCCTCTCTCTCTCTCTCTCTCTCTCTCTCTCTCTCTCTTCAATGGCAAAGGCAAGTGATGTGAGGGGTAGGGAGGGGGATCATTGGGATTTTATTGTTGACAATGGAGAAAAAGGAAATGGAATAATAAATCCCCTTAAATTATGCATTAAGATGGTAATAATGATGTAATTATAATTATTGAGATTTTTCTCAAAAAAATCCGTTACAATCTACCATCCTTAAAAAATTTCGTCCTCGAAATTTCTTAGTAAAGGGACATACCGAAAAGTTGTGGATATTTTTCCCGCATTTCACTTTTCAGCTCGCACGTAGCCTCTTCCTTTTCATGGTGCTGCCAAAGGACCTTAACCATTGGAACTAAACGTCGATGAAGTTGATGGTTTCTACGATCGACTATTCATATAGGTTTCTCCTCAAAGGTCAAGTTTGGTTGAATGCAGATGACCTCGTGCTCAATCACATGTGAAGGATCAGGAGTGTACTTCCTCAGCGTAGACACATGAAATACATCGTGTAGTTTCGAGTATTGAGGTGGTAATGCAATACGATATGCTACCTTTCCGATCCGTTGTAGAATCTCAAAAGGTCCTATGTATCTAGGAGTAAGCTTCCCCTTTTAGTCAAATCGCAAGACGCCTTTGGTTGGAGAGATATTTAGGAACACATGCTCCCCAACTGTGAAACTCAACTCTCTTCTGTGACGATTAGCATAAGGATTTTGCCTACTTTGAGCTGCTAATAGTCTCTTTCTGATTAAATCAATGCCCCGCTTACTTGCCTGAACAAGTTCTGATCCTAAGATGTGCTTCTCGCCAATATCACTCCAACATGAGGGTGATCTACACGGTCTCCCATACAATGCTTCATAGGGAACCATCTTGATGCTCGAATGGTAGCTATTATTGAAAGCAAACTCCACTAATGGGAGATGTTTATCCCAGCCACCTACAAAATCTAAAGCACATGCTCTCAACATATCTTCAAACGTCTGGATGGTCCTTTCTGATTGACCATCAATCTGTGGATGGAAAGAAGTGTTGAACTTCAATTGAGTTCCCAAAGCATCATGAAAACTCTTCCATAAATGAGAGGTAAATCGTGTGTCTCGATCGGACACAACTGATACGGGAACACCATGAAGGCTGACTATTTCATTCACATATAATTCAGCTAGACTGTCTGTCAATTGATCCATGCGGATAGGTAGGAAACGTGCCGATTTGGTCAATCGGGCAACAATCACCCATATGATGTCATAGCGATGTTTCGTGGTCTTAGGTAGACCGGTGACAAAGTCTATTGTTATGTGCTCACACTTCCATTCAAGTATCTCTAAGGGTTGAATGGGGATTGTAGTTTTTTGATGTTCAATCTTGATTTGCTGACAAACTAAACATTTAGCAACGAATGCGACGCCATTTTTCATCTTTGGCTACCAAAAATTTCTTTGCAGATCCTTGTAAATTTTTGTTGTACCTGGTGAATAGTGTACATTGATCTGTGCACTTCATCTAGAATCTCCTGTCTCAACTAAATATCGCTTGGAACCCAAAATCGATTGTGGTACCTTATGGCTCCATTGATTCCGACTGTGAAATCAAAATCTTCTTTCTTAGATGCTTCGATCATTTTAAGAAGATCAACATCTCTTTTTTGTGCGTTTAGGATCTTTCCAATTATCTCTAACTGAATCTTGAGCGTTGCAAATGATATCTTTCTCGATCCACTCAAGAAAGGCTTCCAATCTTCAAACTCCTTCATCATCTTCCATTGAAGTTTTAAACTAGACAATTTACCTTCCCATTTTCTACTTAATGCATCTGCTACGATGTTTGCTTCTCTCAGATGGTAATTGATGTCAAAGTCATAATCTTTTAGGAATTCTAACCAGCATCGTTATCTCAGATTAAGTTCCTTATGAGAGAAAATATATTTAACGCTCTTATGGTCACTAAGTACCTCAAATTGTTCACCGTAAAGGTAATGCCGCCAAATTTTAAGAGCAAAGACTACCGCTACTAACTCTAAATCATGAATTGGGTAGTTCCTTTCTTGCGGTTTTAGCTGTCACGAGGCATAAGCAATGACTTTCTCCTTTTGCATAAGAACGCTCCCGAGTCGGGTGCCTGATGCATCTGTATATACTACAAAACCTACACTGCCTGATGGTAAAGCTAAGATTGGAACTGTGGTCAGTCTCTGCTTTAATTCTTGGAAGCTCTGTTCGCACTTCTCCGACCATACAAACTTCACATCTTTCCTAGTGAATTTTGTTAATGGTAGTGAGATCCTTGAGAAACTCTGAATAAATCGTCAATAGTATCCAGCCAAGCCAAGAAAACTACGGATCTCAGAAATATTCTTGGGTTGTCTCTAATTCATCACAGCTTCTAACTTGGTTGGATCTACCTCAATGTCGTCCTTAGACACCACATGACCAAGGAATGCGACTCTATCCAACCAAAAATGACATTTGGAGAATTTTGCATAAAGTTGGTGTCGTCTTAAAATTTCGAATACAATCTGCAGATGTACCCGATGCAGCTCCGGATCAGATAAATATATCAATATTTCATCCACAAACACGGTGACGAACTTATTAGGGTATTCTCGGAATACCCTATTCATTAGTTCCATAAAGGCTGTAGGAGCGTTAGTAAGACCAAATGGCATGACTAAGAATTCATAATGACTATACCTTGTTCTGAAAGCCATCTTGGGTATATCCTCCTCCTTTATTCAGAGTTGATGGTAACCCGTACGCAGATCGATTTTTGAGAAAATAGTTGCTCCCTGCAACTAATCGAACAAGTAATCGATGTGAGGTAACGGGTATCTATTCTTCACAGCCACTTTATTTAGGCCTCGATAATCAATGCAGAGTCTAAGTGAACCATCTTTCTTTTTCACAAAGAGAATGGGTGCTCCCCATGGGGAAACACTGGGACGTAAAAATCCCTTATCCAGTTGTTCTTGCAACTGCTTCCTTAGCTCCTCGAGTTCTGCAGGTTCCATTATGTACGGAGCTTTGGAAATCGATGTCGTTTCTCGGATAACATCAATTGAGAAATCAACCTCTCTATGAGGAGGTAATCCAGGAAGATCGTCTGGGAAGACATCAGAAAAATCTCTGACTACATCTAAATCTACAAGACGTGTATGTGATTATTCAGTGTTAATTATACTAGTGAGGTATGATGTACAACCTTCGGCTAGTAGTTTCCTTACTTGCAAGGATGAGATAACCAATCTTCCACCTTTATAGGTACCTCTAATAACTATCTCTTCGAGATTTGGTTTACTCAAGACCACCTTCTTTTCTTGGCAATAAACCGCCGCATGGTTCTCCCATAACCAATCCATGCTCAAGATGACATCATAGGTTGTGATGGGCAGTAAGATCAGATTAGCAGTGAGTGTGTCTTCTCTTATCAAAATAGGTACATCCTTTAAGTACATACTCGTGGCACTAATATCTCCCATTGGTGAAGAAACGGTCAGTGTGTGGAAGCTCAACGGCATCCAAGCTTAGTCTTCTTGCAAAAGCATTCGAAATAAAAGAATGTGTAGCGCCAGAATCGAAAAGAACATGACATAAATGGTTTGCACTTAAAAGGATTGTGTTTGCATCTTCAACATCTTCATGGGTAATATCAAAGACTATTCCTTCTATCTTCTTCTTTTGTTCAAACGGTTTCTTTTGATCCTTGAAATCATTTTTGCAATCCTTCATGAAATGACCCTTTTCGTCGCTTAAAGCAAGTAGTTGTCAGCTTGTAGCATTCTCCCAGATGCCTTCTATCACAATGTGGGCATACTTCATAAGTGTAATTCTTGTGGTTTAGCGCATCATCTGTCATGGTCTTCTTGACATTAACTGTAGTGTGACGCCTCTTATCAATGTAGCTAGGCTTGTGAGGACGCTTAAGAGGGTTCACTTGTTGCATCCTCCGGAATGTTGCGTCAATTTCTACAGCTGCAGCGACGGCTTCAGATAGGGTCGTGGGACCCCTAGTGAGTGACTTTGAGACTCAAACTAGCATTCAAGCCTTCGACAAACTTCCTCACTTGCGGCTTTCCATTTATGCAGATGCCCTTGCCATACTTTTTCAGTTCATGAAACATTGCAGCATATTCTTGGACTGGCATACTACCTTGACGAAGATCTATGAACTCCTGGCGTTTAGCATCCCTAGCATGTTCGGGGATGTATCACTCAGAGAAATGTTCTACAAAGCCACTCTAGCTAATGATCGGAGTCTACGAAAAGTGAATTCTCTTGCAGGATGTCCACCACTCCTTCACACTGTCTCGCAGACGGAATGTCCCAAAAATAACTTTCTTTTCTTCAGGACATTCAGTTGCTTCAAATGCCATTTCTATCTCCCGTAGCCAGTGTTCGGCTTTTTCTGATTCATGCTCGTCCTTGAAAGTCGGTGGATCATGCTGGATGAAGGTCTTTAATGTCAACCCACCAGAACTAGATGCTTGACTCTTCTGTTGTTGGGATATCAATGTCATTAACTCCAACATATGTTTCTGCATATCCATAATAGTTTCTTGGTTCGTCGCTGACTCGCGGTCTCCATTAGCTTCAATTGCACGACGAGGAGCCATCTGATTCAAAAATTAACAAGATCAATAAGGTACGATACTAAATCTCTTGATATATCTAGATCTTAAGTCACTAAGGTTGTGGATATCTTATGCCCAGAGGAACTCTAGCTCTGATACCATTTGTAACGGAACGGGTCGCGAAGATCGGCAGAAGCATGCGATATCATGTCGCGTGACCGAACCGTTACCAAAACATGCATGGCATCCAATGAGCAGAGATAATATCAATTCCAAACATAGTCCATTCAAACTAAGAGTTCCATTATTACAACTATAAACTGGGGAAAATTTAAAAAGTGCTCTAATAACTACAATAGCATCTCAGCAGTTCCTGTAGGCATATAGATATCCTTTATTCTTCTCGAGTTGGGTCATATCATGTTCGGAATCTCGCGGGATCCGTAGCACGATCCGGGATAAGCAATCAATCTTGTTCTTCACCTGAAATTGATAAACATAAATTTCCATGAGCCTAATGCCCAGTATGGGTATTTTAATAGCCCTTGATCCGTTATAAATCATGTACTTAGATTTTCATGTATACACATCATTCCGTACCTAGATATTTCCCATGCATGCCTAAATTCGAACCCTATCATGTAAAATTTGGCTTCTTTCAGAAACAAGGATATGCATGTAAATTGCATAAGTAGATATGACAACCATTGCTTTCAACTTGTGGGACTTATTTCATAAAATGCACAACAAATTACATACTTCTTAAATCATATAAATCGTTTTGCATATTAACCCCCATGACTTTGATGATTTAACTTTCTTAAACCACTTCTTGTATAACATGTAATGGTTTACTCTTTTTAAGTCATTTTCTTGCGTAACTCATACTAGTTTACCTTTATAAACCAATTTTCTTGTATGACTTTCACATACGTATCTTGTTATACGTTTTCAACCATTGGCACTTGCGGTCCATGAAGTGTAGGTACAACTGTAGAGGACTTATCTTTTACCTCTATGGTTCCTTGCAACCATACAGCTCTTGCGGCGTTGCCCCTTGCGGCATTTACATGACAATGTAGGTACAACTGTAGAGGACTTACCTTTTGCCTTTGTGGTTCCTTGCAACCATACGCCACTTCGACGTTGCCCCTTGGGATAACACGACCCCTTGCGGTCGTCCCTGTGACTCTTTATGAGTCTGTGCCTTAAATCTTGATCACTCTATTGGTAATTTGGTTAAATCATCTTGCTCTGATTCAATATCGATTTAATAAAGGCTACTACTAATTTCCTGTTACTTGTATATTTTTTTCTGATAATAGTAATATATGTATAATCCTCCCTTAAATGTAATACTTTAATATTTATTATCAAAACTTAACCACATACGTATATGTTTCCTTGTCAGATTCCCAACATGTTGACTTGAATGATATTATATTATATTATTTAATTTTATTTATTTACTCAGAAACGATATTGAATCTTTTGTTTATCTTAGTTCAGCTTCTCCCTCTAATTAATAATCCATATAGAACTTGACCTAATATGTAAATCTTGATAATACAAGGTATTATTATTATCTAAATGTTTGAGTCTGTATATCAAGTTGAATCCCTTTTCTTTCTCCGTTAATTTTCAGTGCAAATAGAAATACATTAATTAATACATTAATCACCAGCAATCTTGCCGTGTAAAAAAAATGGAAGTATCATCATTACTTAAACAAATTTGAACCATAAATTCATTGCATTTGTAGTGATAAATAAATAGTAAGAAGGTCACATCGCCTTCAACATTTGGTTACAGGTTCTGACGTATGTTCAAGATTTTCAAGAATAAAGATTTTGAAAAAGATGATGTTATTTCTATAACTTGAATAAGTGGTGATGTTTAATTAAATCTTGATATTTACAAAAAGGGAAAAATTGATGGATCTGAAACCGGATATGGGTACTTGTTGTTCTAGAGATATATCTATGAATCCGACATATATCTTAAGGTGTCTCGATCAAATCAAATCATTATGTGAATGTATCACCCCGTGAAATCAACATATAAATTTATATGTCATGTCTCAGGTATGGTTTTTACTCGTAAGTAATCCTAAACCGATGCATACATTAAGAGGTATATTTTTAAAGTAATCAACAATTAAGAAATCCTATACTGATACATATAATTAGATATCATATATGAAAATCCAACAATTACTTATGCTTAGTATCCTATAAAATTGATATATACATTTGGATGTCTTGTTCAAAATCAAATCATTAAATAAACTTACAATCAATGGTCCATTCTAAATTGAATCAATGTATATATGTAATACCCTAAAATCGATACATACCTTAATCCAAAGCTTAACTTTATCTGACGTGATCGTCGCTCCTCCTTTTGATCACGGATCTACGCTCTCCTCCTTCTCTTATTCAGCTTTGCCTTCTCCTGCAACGGCAAAGGACGTTTGGTGATCTCTCTCTCTCTCTCTCTCTCTCTCTCTCTCTCTCTCTTCAATGGCAAAGGCAAGTGGCGTGGGGGTAGGGAGGTGGATCCTTGGGATTTTATTGTTGACAATGGAGAAAAAGGAAATGGAATAATAAATCCCCTTAAATTAGACATTAAGATGGTAATAATGATGTAATTGTAATTACTGAGATTTTTTCCCAAAAAAACAGCCGTTACACCCATCAAGATGACTCCAAGTGATTGTTGATTATTTTTCATGTTCTAACCGCTCATCAATCTCTTTGTGTTATTTGAGAAAATAATTATTCTTGCTCTTTCTAATGTCGGAAAGGAGGCTTATTTATACCAATGTTGAGGTTTTATTCCAAAATGCAAAAGACCATCGACTCTTTCTCACCAATCTTTCTGTGATCATTGGAAGAGCGTCCACATAGATTCGATAATCCTAATCTCACTCTATTTTGCCTTCGATTATGTACTTTTTATGGGAACTGTTTTTGCTTTATTTGCAAGATTTTACTGGGTAAAATCTTTGGTCGGACATACCCGGAAACTTTAGGTCAAATCCATTTTTGGATCACCTTTTTCGGGGTTAATATGAGCTTCTTTCCCATGCATTTCTTAGGGCTATCGGGTATGCCACGTAGCATTCATGTACAACTTGACTTGAGACAATCTTTTGCACATACCATTTTATATATTCTCTACATCTGAGTATTTGGATTGTCGAGAGCATTTTTTCCCGGAGGAAAATAAGTTTGATCTGATAGATTTCCGAATATTTTGTACTTTGTTTCCATATACATTTTAAGTAATCTGGTAGTGCACGATCAGTTACGTGAGTTGTAAAATCTGAGTGGAAAAACTCTGTGAACATGTTTTACGATACAGTAGGGTACATGATATGGATTACGATTTTCTAAATGCTTTGGAGGGCATACGTGTCATACTTCCATTTCTCGATCTTACATGTTTTGCTAATAAGAATACCGTCCCCCATAAAGGCTAGAATGTTTTGACGAGTTCCCTTTTTAGCAAAATCGTCAAAGAAATAGAAGGTGAATTTGACATGACTGCTAGACAAAAGACAACTTTCCGTTGTTTACAAGCAGAACATGCTCAAGATTTCCTTCTTGTCATTCCTATTGAGGGCCTTGGAATGCATATTGTCATCCATTGAATACTGTACTATTCTCAAGTATCGTCTAATGATTTCTCTATTCTCAACAGATGAAGCTTGTCCAATATGCCACAAATCCTACCTAGACGCCTTTTGGGAACATGCAGTTCATTGTCGTGAACTCTTTATGTTTTAAATATAGACATGATTTTGTCAGAGATGTCCTTTATAGCATACTCAGACATGGTGGAGTTGCTTCAAAGAAAGAAGCACCAGTGAATTTTCTGACTGAACCACAGAAAGGGCGATCGACCCTCAGATCAACATATATTTTAATATTTAGATGGGTTGGAGGGAAACATGCATGTCCTGATTGACTGGAGTTTCTCCATTGGTAGGTCTTATAAGGAGCGATTTTATTGCAGAATACGCTGCACAGAAAGTTGTCTTAGCTAAAGTTGTTAAGCATGAGAAGGCTTGTAGTGACAATCAACATGTTTTCATCCCTTTTGGGTTTGATACCTTTGGGTTCTTGGCAACTAAAGCGGTAGAGCTCCTCAATAGAATCCAAAAAATTATGCATAGCAATGTTATGATTCCAAGGTCTATGGATGTTGCGTTTCAAAGAATTGGATTACCATCCAAAAAGGATTGATGGCACAGCATATTGCCGTCTCCCACCATATCTCCATGTAATCTTTAAACTTCATGTTTAATGAGCATAATGTTGCTTACTCGTGACCTATTTAGAACTTTCACACTGAAAGCCATGTGGTCACTTATTCTTTATTTTCATTGGTCTTCTTATTATGCTAATGCCATTGTTACTTCTGCTGATGATGTCCCGTTGATGATTTTGAATGTCATTTCACCGATTCTGCGTTGTCAAGCGGTTGAGCTACTTGTACGTTGCAGTGACCTATCCCCGTCCCACCTTGCCTCCAGCCTCGGCCTCGCGCTGGGGCTGAGCCTGAGCTGGAGGCAGCAAGGCTCTGAAGGGAATAAACATATCATAGTTTGAAAGTCTTTTGTTACATTTTTACTGCATTGCAATCCCTTGGCCTCGACAGCAGGAGCGTAACGTAAATATAGATGTTTTGGAGGGATCATCGCATAACTACAAAATAGGTAGTTGAAAACATGGCCTGCAACAAAACCTTGACAGGAAAACCTTCACAGGCATTGTGCTGAGCTGCAAATGGAGACACTTGGAGATGCGAGAATAGTTTTTATGTCCATTCTGTTATAAAGGTTAAAACATGTTGTGGGTGTTGATTGATCTGTATCCATTCATTTAAAAGATGTACCGCATTTTTTTCATCCATATGATATAACTTCATATTGATTTGCTCCAGGACTGTTGCAATGCTCCCCATGCAGGACAAAGACAGAGATGTGAATCTGATTAGAAAATCCAGGATGGGAATGGAATGAAAACTTTGCCGATGATAAGATCATTGAATAAATAGCCTCGATCAACAGAATAAGAGGGGAAGGAAGGCATTGAATCTACTATCGAAAGTTCGAAGAAAACCTTCAACTTTCATGTATACCATTGATAGCAACACAACAACGAGGGTTTTTAAGATAGACACTTGACCCCATCCTTAAGTATTCAGAGGATCGAAGAGCTCGAGTGGCAATTGCCTCAAGTATTCAGAGGATTGTTTTCCATTCTTCTGTTTCTAAAAGAGTATCAACCCAATCAGACCAAGATTTTTCCCACTTCAAATGTAATTGGATAAATACTTCTAGTTTCTTGCTTATATCTAAAGAAGTCCAGGGACACGTCAATGAAACGTGTCGATTGTGTGCAATAATCCGTGTGAAAATGTTCTTGCAATTTCACACAAGCTATCAAGTAGCTAACATGATCCTCCTCTTTCAACCGGATCTGGGACTGGCAATTGCCAAAAAAGATGTGTGCACGCACACAAACACAACTGCACAAACTGCTTAAGCATGGGAAACACAAAACAAGATGAACTGCTATGTATTACACCACAGGAGGAAAAAAGAACACGGAATTATTACATCTGAAGAACGTGAAATTGGACAAACAGCTCTGATCTCCGCACAGGGATGGGAGATAGAGATATACTCCTCTATCTGAAGGAGATGCTCCAGAAAAATGACAAAAAAAACTGAGCAAACATGTCCAAGAGCAATTTAAATAAAATGACCAAGATCAACAGCCAAAAGCATTAAAGCGGTCTGAGCCATATTTCCCAACATTTTAACTTACTTGGACTACTTCAGATACTCGTGGGGATCAAACCGGGAAGAAAATCGATAGAAGCCATGATCCGCTTCAAAAAAAAACGGAACCAAGGAAGACCTTATCCTTTCATATCTTCAATCTTGAAAAATTAACCACCTAAACTTTCATAAATTATCAAGACAAATGACAGGAAAAGCTGATATAATAATGATATCACCTCTTCATGATTCATTTTGAATTGGAAAAAAATGGAACATAAGGGGGAAAAGGCCCTGTTAGCACTCAAAGGTGGTGCGGGGGAGATCATGTTGTACTTAATCGACCTTCAGGACAATCTTCATAGACTCGTACACAAAGTAACTGATGGCAGCAGAAGGTAACACCTGCAGGTAAAGGAGAGAACCATCGTATTTAAGTCTGAACACAGTGAATACTGATAGCTTCCTATGTCTAGACTCCAATCAAATACAAATAATATTATATGATAAACCATCAAGAACATAAACCATGTTTTTGAGCTAGATATAGATGAAAGAAAAGTTAATGAAAAAGTCGACTAGTTGTTATCGGGACAGCCCACCAAGTAAATAAAAAATTTGCAAAAATTGTAGTCTTCTCCCACTATAAGTAAGGTAGGCCACATGAATTCTTGCTCAAATCCATGTTGAAAAATCCTACTATTTTTTACGCTGGTTGTATGTTACTTAAAACAAACCCCACAAGGAAAGATTTAAATCATGGTTTTTTGGGCACCAAACCATTGAAGACCCCACCAAGTAAATAAGCGAAGAAAAAAACTTGCACAAGCACGTTCATGCATGCACAATAATAACCAAAAAAATGGTTGAAGAAATGTACATGTGCAAATGCCGTACCCCAACTCACCCCTAAGGAGTCAACAGCTAACCCCCAATACTGCTAGCGAAATAGGTCAGAAGAATCATGGAGGTATCAACATCTTCGAAACAGTCATGGGAAGTTGCAGCAGCATCTTGTGCAAGGTTTCATACGGTTTCTATTGGAAATTTTTGAATTGTAGGGTAAGGCCATTTATCAAGCCCAATGAGAAGAGCCTAGTCCAAACCCGTGACTGACCGAGCCATAAAACTCCAGCTTGAGATCGAGCAACATTCGAGCCAAAACTTAACATGAGGCTTTTTTTCCAGTGAAACCATTCACTATTTCCCATTATGGCATCAAAAGACCCCTAATAAGCTAAATGGAAGCCAATACATCTAGTCAGTAAGTACCCTGGACGGGTAGAGATGGTTATCTGATCCACTAGTAATAGCAAGTGACCAGTCTTTTCATAACCTCTTCCGAAAGAGCCCATAAAAAAAGAATCAATATCTATGGCACATATTAAGGAGAGGACCTTTCTCCTTGTGTACATTGCTCGGACTTGGAGTCCTTGTATGGCCCGTTTCCATGGCCGCTCTGCCGGCACATGATTGTCGGAGTCACCAAGGTTTTAGGTGGAGGAATGGTCATGGATCCACTTGTCATCACTAGGGTGGAGCATTAGGCTCGACCCGACCCAACTTGGGAAAGCCCAAACCCGCCAATTTTCCACGGGCCTTGGGTCGGGTTAAGGCCCGGTTTTTTAGGTGAATCGAGAGCCCGGCCCCGGGCCAAGGCCCGTGGGATCGAGCTCAGGTTCGGGCCTGTCTCCATTTTTATTCCTGAAGGTTACACACATCAGGAAAGTAGCTAAAACCCTACATAAATGCAGATTGGCCATGTAAATTGTCAGTTAGACAATTATGGCATGGCAATCTCGTTTCTAATCATCAGATATCTTGAGATTTTGTAGCATATTTACAGTCCAACAAAGTGATGTTTTTCACATGCATATCCCTGAAAAGTTATGTAATTACGTAGATACCTTTTCGAATATTGTAGTTGATACCTTGTGGCTTAAAATTTCAATAACTGAGATATGTATCACAAATATTATAATGTTATTGATATGGTGAGAATATGGTCAACGTGAGAAGTTGCGTCAGATTTAAATGCAAATCAAAACTCCTAAAGTTTGTCTTTGTAGAATATATTGGGAGATCGTCATTTTTTTTAACCGCTTAGTGTAGTCCACCGTTAAAATCTAATTCGAATATCTTCCAACCATCAAAAGCTATATAAAGTGCAGATCCAATAATTAACTTTGAACTTTGTAATGTCTATTTAAATGCAGTGCTACAGGAAAATATCATCTCTTGAGCAGGTTTATTATTGGCACATGCAGAACCTATGTCTAAGATCATGGGTTGGGTCGGGCTCTCTAGGGCCAAATTGGGTTCGGGCTGGGCCCAGCCCAACCTTGAAAAATTGGCAAAATCAGGACACGAGCCCAGCCCGCATGTAGATCGGATCCGGGTTGGGTTCATGCTTTTATAAATTGGGTCCGGACCGGCCTGGCCCAATGTTCTACCTTATAGGTAGCCGACAACCATCGTACAAAATAGTCAGATCTTTTGACATGGATTTGAACAAGAATCTATGTAGCAGGCCCTACATAAAGTGGGAGAAGACTTCACCGTTTTTAAAAAATAATATGGGCTGAAGAGAGGAGGACAAGCCTGATGAGAGGATGGGTAATGGGAAGGATCCAACTTGGTGGCCATGTCTACAAGAGCGGGCTTGATCAATCTAATACAAACGTTCAACGTGTATTCATAAGGGAGGAACATGTAAGACAAGTGGGAGATGACGTTCAACCAAGCAAGTTGGAAAGAATATCAGTGAATGGTTTCATTTTACCCTAAGGCAAGGGCGCAGGTTCTTTAATTCAACGAAACAAAGTGATCACGCACCATGTCTACAAGAGCATACTTTAGCAATCTAATACAAAGGTGGAACGGGTATTCACAAGGGAGGAATGAGTAAAACAAGTGGGAGATGGCATTCAACCAAACAAGTTAAATAAAATATCAATGAATGGCTTCACTTTACCCTAAGGCAAAGGTACATGTTCTTTAATTCAACGAAACAAAGTGATCGTTCACCTCTAATATTACTGATTGAGTGGGTATAATACACAGTGCACATGAAGTGAGTCAAGTAGAGATTTGATTGGTTTCAATATTCTGTTATTTTACTACGTTCAAGCAAGTCCAATCCCAGAGTGCTCCCAGCCTAGGTAGTTTAAGCTTCGAGCCGCATTCGCGGCTTGACTACATATATGTATACAAAGATTTACTACCCAAGCCAGCTTGCAAAACTTTTAACCTTCAACCTCACTTATTACACCCATATACGAATACAAATTATGCATGTGTCTAACTGGCTGTCACCATATTCATGACAGTTAACCTACCATATCTTATGGTGTGCGTTCACATGTCTTTCTTATTAATCGATCACTAGATCAAAACACTGATCACAATTACCAGTGGTTGTTAGTACACAAGTCAATTACCAACAAACACTTGGGTGCAAAAAATTGATTGCTAGCTGTTACTCAACATACGATTGGTCAATTACAAGCATGGAAGGCCGTATCGATATCGATATCGTTTCGATATCGTATCGATACGATATTTCAACGATATATCGCCGAACTATCGCCCATATCGACGAGCCTTTGTGAAGAAAATGCCTGAAAATCGAGATATATCGCCATATCGGTGCCCATATCGGTCCCATGTCGATATCGATATATCGCGATATTTCCTTCCATGATTACAAGCGAATGAATGCTTGGTATGCAACTAGTTTATTACCAATATTTTCTTGGTATGTGGTTGGTCGAATAGCATGATATGCATGAAAATGCGATGAGTTAGACTACTTACAATCGCTTGATCGAAACAAATGATCAGTTACTAGTTGTTGCTCTGTATTAGATTGATCAATTACGATCAACCACTAGATTGAAAATTTGAAACTTCGAATCGAAAAGAACCAGACGACCAATTAGATCGACTGTCTTTTAGTCATGTACATTGTTTTTAAAAATGTGCCGCAGTGCTAAGGAGTACGCTATGTCTTGAGAAACCTCATAGAGGTGTGCATCCTGAGGCGTTGTCTCGGACCTTATCTGGTTTTTCATTTATTTATGCCATATATTCTTTCTTTGATTATAAGCCTTTCATCTTCCATCGACAAGTAGTTTCAAGTTCTTGAGCTTGTGGTTCACTGAAAGTCATTTAATTAATACTCCAGCACCGGTAAGTTGGATGATTTAATGCAATTATTTTGCAGTTTATCAACATAAGCTCATTTATACTCAGTTATTTATAAATTAGTATGACCAAAAAATTTACTGCATTTATTTTACGATTTATTAACATATTAAGCTTATTTTTACTTTGTTTTGTGTGTTCTTTATTGTAGAAAAAAGGAAATGCAGAAGCGAATCAAAGCAAGAACGGAATATAGACTTCGACTTTACATGAACCCTATTCCATGAGGAGCAGGATGAAACAACGGTAGAACGCCATTAAAGGATGATTCTTCTGTTCACCTTCTCACAGGTTACATGGGGTGTAAGGCTCCTTATATAGCCCCACCAATATAACCAAGTCCCACCACTCATCCACGTGGGACTAAACAACTCCTATTATAGAGGCTTAACAACACAAGCTTCTCAACACTCCCCCTCAAGCTGGAGCATGAAATGCTAGGCTTGGACAATACAACACACACAAGTCGAGTACAAAAAACTTGCACCTTATAGCACTTACGATCTGGGGAATCTGCATCTTTTTGTTGATGGGCTCTTGAAAGTTTTTTTGAAAGCTCCGGCTACAAAAAACTGAAATGGATCTCTTTAACAAAGATCAATATGAGTGATGCCACCATATGATGATCTAAAAAGGACTTCAATCATGAAGGCCCTGCAATGGATCTCTCACAGTAAGAGCCTCGGACCATGTCTCTTCCACACTGGCTCGGAGAATGGGAACTCTATTCTACAGTCCCTATGGAGCTCACGTATTTGAACCTCTACCATGGGTCTCTATTATACTGAACCCAACTCAACAGTATGGGGATATCTCAAATAAATGATCACATATGTGCATAATTCAAGCAAAAAACAAGGACTTCATCTCTGGCTGGTGGAGAAGTTGGAGAAGAAGCTTTCTGGTTGGAAGGCAGCTTTCTTGTCTAAAGGTGGGTGCCTGATTCTGACTAGGGTCGTTTTCTCTGCCATTCCACTCTTCTTCATGTCTACGAGGGCTTTGATGGTGGGGGTTCGATCCAAGCTCGAGTCTCTGATGCGTCGTTTTTTCTGGTCGTCCGCACATGGGGACAGAAGCCTAGCTTTGGTTGATTGGTCGTCGGTTTCTACGCCGTCCAGAGAGGGTGGCTTGGGTGTTCTGAAGCTGGGAGGCATGAATAAGGCGTTACTGACGAAGTGGGTTTTAAAGATTTGGGGTCAGGGGGCGGATCCGTGCTCCACTCTGATCAGGTCGATCTATTGTGTTTCTTCTAACCTGGCAGTCCGAGCGGTAGGAGGGGGATCAGCAACTTCGTTCTAGAGAAGGGTTTGCTCGGTTTTGCCGGATCTGTCAGGTCACTTGCGCTCATTGCTCGGTGATGGGCGTAGCTTTCACTTTTGGAGAGATAATTGGACAGATGGGGGTGTTTCTGCAATCTTTATCCGAGGTTATTTGCGTTGGCTTCAGATAAGGATGTCAGCGTGGCAGATGTGTGGGTGAACGGTGCATGGTCACCTACATTTGTGGTTGAGCTGTCAGATCTGAGCGGAAGATTTTTTTTGAGTCTGTCTAATCGATTGTACAACCGAGCAGGTCCAATGGAGGGACACGGCTCGTGGGGTTGGCGTGATGGTTCCATCTCTGTGCGGAAGGCTTATGGGACTTTGGCGGCTCAGCCTTCCAATGTGGAGACCCTGGTCTCGAGGGACTGCGCTATGATCTGGACTTGGAGGATCCCATCTAGGATAAAGGTTTTTTCTCTGGCTTCTGAGAAGGGAGCGGGTGTTAATGGTAGCTAGAAAAGCAAGGCTCTTCCTCGGGGTTGTGGAGATGTGCAGTAGGTGTGGTGAATCGCTAGAAGATGTGGATCATTATTTTTTGAATGCTCTATTTCAGTTGAAGTTTGGCAAAGGGGGGCAATCACAGGCCTTGATTGGAGTAAAAAGGACAGCTTCCGAGACTTTTGCAGGAGGTAGGCAGGCTCAGGGAATGGGAGGTTGAAGATTTGTGCGACAATCTGGTGCCTCTGATTAGGCAGAAACAATGTGATTTTTGAGGGGCCGAGATTCTATTCTGAAAATGTATTTGGGCATGCTGGAGCCCTCCTTGAATTCTGGCGGGTGTAATTATTCATTTTATTGTTAATAT
This sequence comes from Ottelia alismoides, assembly GCA_037367405.1. Taxonomy (NCBI): domain Eukaryota; kingdom Viridiplantae; phylum Streptophyta; class Magnoliopsida; order Alismatales; family Hydrocharitaceae; genus Ottelia; species Ottelia alismoides. Next base: position 427,660 of record JAZKJV010000869.1, on the reverse strand, counting down.
TTTTTGGATGGTCCTCTAAAGGAGGCCCATCCCAGCGTTTCTTGAAAAAAACAAGGAGGAATTCATGAATACTCCCCATATATCCCATATCCATGCGGGAGATACAAACAAATACTCATTTTTTGGCTTTTTCTTTCTCATTCATCTTTTTCATATGGCTCTTTTTTGTACGATGGTCTTTTCCCAAAAAAATCTCCTCTTTTTTTAAAATCAACTTCTCTTTTTTCTCTCTCTAAAACCGGTCATTTTTTACTTGACCCTTCATTTTTCTCTTTTGGGACCTCTTTTTCCTTTTTTATCCGAACTCATGGCCCAATCAGTATTTCAAATTTCGCAAAATTTCGTCGAAGTTTTGGTTTTGACACTTCATCGAAACCGAAATCGAAATCTCGATATGGACTCTTCCTTTACAAATCTAGGCCGAAATTGGAGAAATTTCATCAAAATTTCAAAATTGTTTCATTTTTTCGCCATCTCGAAACGAAATCGAAATCGAGATCTAAAACCTTGGGTCCAATTGTGTCTGGACTTTTTCATCTTCTCTCCCTTTTTCCTTCTAAAGATATGCCCAAATTATTGGGCCCAAATGTTGCAGCTCCTCATTTTTCAGCAACCCAATTTGGGCTTGAACTAATAGCAACTCCCAACTTTTTAAATACCTATTTGGGCTTATTTAAAATAATCCCATCGCTTTTTAAAAAAAATATAGTATATAATCAGCCCACCCATCTTACACCTTCACTGTTTAGGGTTCCTCCATCAGGAACCGATCTCTAGATGCCATCTTTCGCCACAATCGTCTTCGTCGTAGATCGGAGAAGGATCTCTTGCAATCTGGAAGGTGCTGGAGTGGAGCAGCGTCGTTGTCGATGTCGCTTGGAGAATTTTCTTGAGAAGCCTTGGAGGATTGATAAAGGAGGTTGAATCGAGGTAGGAGTTGTTGGTCGCACATGTGAGAGAGAGAATATGCGTGCATGGGGCTCTTTTCCTTCTTCGAACGATAGAGGACACCAAGTTGAAACTGTCTCTATGCGCATACAGATGCAGTGTCTTCTGATGCGGTTGGGAGGATAAGTAAGTCGTGCACAAGATTCGGGTGGAGCGGAAGAATCAACGGAAAAATTAGGAACCTAGGGTTTTGGTGGAAACCCGTCACGAATGTGATCTGTGTGTCTTGTAGATTGTGTGGAAGCACATCGTATGCACAGGAGATTGTACATGGAGAAGTGGCATGGAGATCCAGGATTCTGAGAACCCTAGAAGCTTTCCTCGAACATGGCAAATCGTAATGTGAACTCCGAAGAATACAAAGAACAATCAAACTAAAAAATAAACTCGAAGATTTGCTTCTCCTAAAACGGACTTGCTTTGATAACATGTAAAAAAATGAAGTGCAGAAGCGAATCAAAGCAAGAATATAATATAGAAAAGACTTCGATTTTACATGGAACACTATTCTACGAGGAGCGGGATTAAACCACAGGAGAACACCACTAGATATTGATTCTTCTATTCACTTTCTCAAAGGTTACATGGGGTGTGAGGCTCCTTATATAGCCCCACCAATATGACCAACTCCCACAACTCATCCATGTGGGACTAAACAACTCCCATTATAAAGGCTCAACAACACAAACATCTCAACATTTATAAATCAACATGAATAAAAAATTGAGTCTTGGTTCCGTGAATCCAATGTCTTTCCTCCTTAGTATGAATCAAGCAAAAATGTTTTCTTTATTGAAATGTTTGGATGCAAGCCACCTACTTAGACCTGAATTTAGAATAGTATGTTTTGTAAACACGTCTCATCTTTGCTTCTATTCAGTTAGGACCAAAATAGTACACATCAAAGCATGCATGAACAAGAATGGTCATAACATGCAATATTCAGATAGTTTATTGCCCAATCCTTAGGGTAAATTGATTGGAACACCTCAATCATTTTTTTAAAAGATGCGGGCATCCATGCCCTTTAGTTAAATTTTATTCAAATTTACTATTATTGAGACTAACACATGCTTGCAAATTCATATTTACTTGACTCCTTACAGCTTCAAAGCCAAAAAAAAGAAGAGTTATTTAACAGCTTACGCTAGTTTATGCTTAAATTTAATATTTCCCCGCTTGTTTAGAGATGTGACATCGATGTTTAGAGATGCAATGTTGACATGTTTATGCTTGAACTTGCTTTATTAGCCTTTGATGTATTTTGATGATCAAATTGTTTATGTTTTGAACATTTATCCTTGTTGGAATTTGAGATGGTTTAACTCCCATGTAATGCGAACTTGGATGGCTGAAACATGAAATTAGCCTTGCAATGTCATGGAGTTATTTTTTATCAATGTTATTTAATTTAGAACTTGTAAAATGTAATTATGATTAATTATCGTGTTTTATGAAAAATGTTCTTTTTGGAGTGAGGCTTACGCCTTGAGGCAATACTGGAAAAAAGCCTTGATACACCTCACGTTTTTCAAAACCTTGGTCCGTATAGTCTAAGCATTGTATGGAGTTTTTAGCCAAATAGTAAGGTGGACCTTGACAACAGCAATTTGATATTTCCACCATTGTCATTTATTATTTAGTGTAATGAGGTTTTTGCATACTTTATCAATTGAATGAACATCTGATATTTTTAACTAAAAGCAGGGTTAGTACACGCTCCTGATAGCAGTCGTGTGTCCCCATCATTCCCTTTAACATGCTCGGGGTCACGTTGTTGCACTTTTAAAGGGGAAGGACAAATTTCTTTTGACATTTACTAGTTTAATGGTCTAATGGTAGTACAGTGTGTCTACCACACAAAAGACCAGGGTTCAAATCCCACTCTTACAGGGGTTGCGTTAGGTATTCGATGGCCAACATAAAAAATAGTCGAATCTTTCAACATGGATTTGAGCAAGAATCCATGTAGCCGACCCTACTTATAGTGGGAGAAGGTTTAGTACATTTATATTTACTCGTTTAAGTCATTATCATCGATGTTTTGTCTTCCTTCTCTCTTTTCTGAAAGAAAACAATGGTGGTCCCGAGGCAATACGTACTGAAGAGAAATTTATTCAAACCTCTAAAGAATGCTACAAGTGGAGAAGGAAAAAAGAGAAAAGTGGTTAAAAATCCAAAAGAACACCGAACACAAAGTAACAAGGGGACTTATCTCCAAGCACATATCACGGAATTGTATGCACAAGCATAGAGACAACTCCCAAAGTCAAGTAGGTTAAACAAATCTAGAAACCATCATCCATACTCCATACGCCCTCGCGATCGTCTCTAACAATGCGAGCTCGGTCCCATGAATCCACCCGCTCCCTGATCACTCTGTTTATACAACAACCGTTGATCCACGGATAAAGCACACATCCCTTATGTGAAATAATACCCCCTTTTCCAGCGGCTCCCTAGACATAATGGAATGCCCTCAGAGATCTATACATATACATATACATCAATGGTAGAAGGCATATTCCACTCCATCTAAACCTCTTATCCTAGTCATCCATGACACTGCACCTCCTCTTTATACAGATAGAGCGTAATAGACCATTCTACCAAGTTTCAGGCTACCGGAAGGTCGAGCTACGTAGTTGTGGTGCTTCCTATTAAGATATTAGAGAGTTCATGTCCTCGAAAGGAACGCCTACCATGAGATTGAGACAGCCGATGGGAGTTGCAGTGAACGTTAGACTTTCTTCCATATCAAAATGACATTATATTGGTAGCTCGAATGGCATTGATTCACTACCATGACTTCTTACTATTTCCCCAATTTCTAGATAAAGAAAATAAGAGATTTTCGATGGCAGAGAGAAGAAGATGGGATTCCGTGGTGGAGGGGCAAGGGAGAGAAAAGAGGAGAGGAGGAGGCGTTGATGGCAGAGAGGAGAAGAAGGGATTTTGTGGAGGGCCGGTGAGAGGAGGAGATGAGGTATGGGTTCGTGTCGGGCGGGAGAAGGTCTGGAGAGAGGGAGAGAGGGAGGAGGAGGAGGAGGTCGTGGAGAGGGGTTCTGGTGTTGTCTCCAGGGAGGAGGAGAGGGTCTGGAAGGTTGCTTCCCATTGTAAGACAGGGCAGAGGTGTTTCCGCTGCTACAAGCATTCTCACAGTGTTTCGCTTCATACCCATATGTCGAGATGTTTTGGTTGCGGAAAGGAAGGTTGTCAGTTGGCCTTATGTTGGTTATCGCATACAAACACGCGGTCGGCTTCAACATCAGGGAGTCTCGGCCAAAAATGGGAGGATCTATCGGAGTCATCTGCTAATGTGAAACCAAAAACCCCCTTCATGGTTAGAGAGGGCTTGACTTTCGCATATGTGTTGACGAAGACTTTGGTTGGTATGCTGGCTACGGAGATGCTTGTAGGGTAATCCAATGTGTTGGAAGATTTGAAATATAGTCAGTGACCTCATTCCTGGGACCGGCTTTTCAGGGAGATGTTATTCCAATGGAAGAGGGTTTCCTGTGCACAAGAGGTTTGACACTAAAGGAATTGAAGAGCCTTCTCTCTCAGAGAGGATCAAAAGAGGAGATCCTTATGAGGAGACCAAGGTTCATTGATGGTGAGCAGAGGATGAATGTGAACGTTGTTCTTCAGGTGACCGAAGTCCCTTTTCTCTCCAGAATAGTGATTGGTCTCCAAGTTTTACTAAGGCCCTGTTTGGTTGGAGAATAGGCCCGGGAATAAGGGGCCAATTCTCCTCCCGACACGGTTCCCAGTGGTACGACTATTCCTCATTATTCCATCTTATTTCACTCTTATTCCTTTCTTTTTCCCACCTTACCTACCTTTATTTCACCTTATTCTCCTTATTCTTATCCTCCAGCCGAACGGAGAATAGACCCTTATTCCCCTTATTCTCCATCCTTATTCCTGCTTATTCTCCTACCGAACGGGCCCTAAGGGAGTGGGGACATGTGCTAGAGATACTGTCAGGTGGTCGAAGGCTGAGAGCGGATTCCGATGCTGTTTTTTCTTTCCTTCCTCAAGACAAGATCAATGCCATCAGAGTCATGCAGTTTGAAGGTGGGAAGGGCGGTGATCTGTTCCTTAGCGATGATCGTCTGCCCTCTTCCGCCTCTGCTTCGTGCTGATGACGAAAAGGAGGGTCAAGCCAGGTCTGAAGGTGTTGAAATGGTGGCTCCGACGATGCCTTCGCCGCAGACAATGGCTCAACCACCGAAGACTTCTACAACGGATTTGAATGCGATTGTTCTATCGTTTGAATTTCAAACCATCTCACCTTCCAATATGGGTGGGGGCGAAGCTCCGGTTGTTCTATTGTTTTGCAAAGCCCAAACAAATGGTTGTTGATGCCCTAGAAAAAAAGCAAAAAGGAGGGAGAAGCTACGGTTAAAAAGGGGGTAAAAAAAGGCATATGGGTTGTAGTTATTAACTTATTAAAAAGAAGGGAAAACATTAAAAAAAGTTTGGAAGAAAAAAGGGCATGGATTTTTGGGTCCATTAGATCTGTTGACCTTGTTTTATTCAATTTGGGGGCTACTGGACAGCAAATACTACTGCAACTCAAAAAAAGCAAGGAGTCTGACACTAGTCCAAAAAATGTGTGAAAGGGCTGGGGAAAAAAGGAGAGTCCATAAAAATGGAGAAGGCTTCAGTGATTATTTTCTATGGCCAAAAAAATGTTAAAAAAAGATAGTTTTTTTTTGAAAAGAATAGGTGGTCATACAAAAAGAAGCCGTACGAACAAAAAATATATATGCATGGTTTGGTTTCTCCTAACTTGATGATACATACTCTTATTCTATCAAGTATGGGAGAAAGAGGGAGTGAGAGAGGGCATCACATATATTCTTCTTCTTGAAATGTATCTACATGACTCCTATTGCCCGTCTTCGACTGACGGACCGACACTCCAGACTTATGATGCTATCAACCGTCTTCACCGAGCATCGACTACTTTATCTAGGTGTCTCTATCCCCGACTAGTACTCCTCATTAGACTTTCTTCTTATACAACGACTTTTCTCCAGGCACGACCTGGTATCGCAGCGACTACTACATGCATGACAGAGGTACTTCCCGGTGACATGAGCGTCGCTAACCCATCAACGAGCGAGGTCTTCTACCTGCAATGGGCATATATTCTTTTGATATGTATCGTGTGAATATGTTTGTATATTTTCTTTGATTGCAATTTGCATCTTTCTCAGCTCCATCTTGAGAGTGTTGGAGTATTTAATAGAGGGGTAATTGGATCTCTCCAAGATCCAATTACCCCCACTCATGTTTAGTCATACATGAATGAGCGATGGGACTCTGGTCTGTCTTAGGAGCTATATAAAAAGCCACACACTTCCTGTACTCATAGAGAAACTCTAATATAATATTTGATCCTTTGAGGCCTTCTCATGTGGTTTCATCTCACTCCTTAGGGATAGGGTTCCACGTAAAACCAAGAAGTTTATGTTTATTTCTTGTTCTGATTATTGGGTTCGATTCCACTTTTTTTTTGAAATCTGGGTGCACCCTCGTCGCAGGGGCCACCACCTGAATCAAATTCAATTAAAATGATAAAGGGGTTTACAGGATTCAAGAAGTCCAGAGGACACATAAAGCGCTACAATGTGCTACGATATTTTCATCATAGAATATCTGATTATTGAAAATCTTCTCGTTCCGCCCCAACCAAATTGCCCACAGAGAAGCGAAGGGCTTCCAGTAATCTGCCGTGTTGCTCCTGCGGGCGCACCTAATAGATGCCCGGTCTGGAGCCAAGGAAAGTGGAGAGCCTGCCACACACGATCCGAAGCCGGGCACGTCAAGAAAAGATGGAGCAAATCCTCTGGAGCCTCCTTACAACGGTCGCAAGATGTATCCACGAAGCCCAACAGACGAGCACAGCACTCCTTGTCCAACAATCGGCCTCTACAAAGACACCAGAGAAAAACCTTGATCCTACTCGAAATCTTCGCATCCCACACAATTTTTAAGTCTTGTAATAGCTCCTGGTCCTGATCGCGCCTGGACAACGCCTCATACGCGCTTCGCACCGTGAGTGTCCCATTCGACCACCCGAAATGATCTCTACCCCCTGCAGGATGCTCGTCTGGGGAAGAGATTCCTGCATCTGCATGTACTCATCCAACCGGATAGATCCGAACGGGCCCAACTGCCCGACGCCCCATCCACCGCAAGAGATACGTCCTTCGAATCAGCCATCGCGTAGAACCGAGGGAACCGGTCAGCCAGAATCCCTGCAGATGACCAGCGGTCCTTCCAGTAAGGGAAGAGGATGCCATCCCCAATCGTGACCCGGAAATAACGAATAATGAGACAATTCACTAAATTGCATTTCATCATTTTTCCCTTCCCATCATCCGCCACAGGATGATCCACAAGAAAGGTGGCAGGATTCGAACCCCTTGCCGGCCCGCCCCGAGGGTGGCCCTCACCCCTCGTCGCCTCTGTACCCGAAACAGATGCGCTACCCTGAGTTTGGTATCCTAAAAAGACCCGTCTTTCGGTTCATTACCAATCGCGGGGAAGGTGCTAATTTCTTCAAGATCTCCCTAAGTGTATTAGGGTTGATTCACGGGATGATAGCTCCCTATTTGAATGCTAGTAACCCTCTGCATTTACTCCAATAATCATTCAGGAAGCTCTCAGCTTCATCATTAATATCAGGTACAATATACTTAATAAGGTTCCAGTGAAGGAACTTATTCACTAACTCCAGGGGTCATTGATGAAAGGGCAGCCGCAAGGGCTCAAATGTTCTGTAGCTGCGGGAGAACTGCACGGATACCAGACCACAGAGACAAATTCAAAACAGACCCTTTCCGCAACCAACTGACCCGAGATACCACAGATCGACCGAATAAGCCTCACCACCAGTAATGAGGAGGAGACCCAAATAGAGATAATCCACTTCGCGATGAGAGCGTTGTTCATATTTTGCATGTCTCTGATCTCCAACTCCCCATCCATCTGGCTCTTCGTCATCTCCTCCAAGCCAACCAGATGAATATCTTTCCTCTGTTGCCTCCCATCGGACCAAAAAAAACCCCTCATAATAGACTCAATCTTCCTTCTGACACCCGCTGGCATTAACCTCGTGGAATAGAAAAAAAACAGGGATCGTCGCGAGCACATGCCTTAGCAGGACAAGTTTACCCCCTTTGGACAAGGTGAACTTGTCACCTTACGCTCCAACCTTCTTACGACATCCTCCCAGTCAGTCGCCTTCAGCCTACCAGCCACCAGCGGTAGGCCAAGGTAATGAATCGGCAAGTTCCCCAAGGGGCAATCGACCAAGTCCGCCACAGCTACCCGCTCATCCGCTGCCATTCCGAAAGTAATCACCACAGATTTGCGCTTATTGATCTCCAGCCCCGCCATATCCCCAAAAATCTCAACCAGCTAAACCGCATTAGCAGCTTGCTCTGCATCGCCCCCAAGAAAGAGTACCGTATCATCCACATACTGAAGAATGGGGATGAAGATATCCCCCTTGCGGTATCCCGCACACCAGCCCGAGTCAACTGCCTCCTTGAACAAGACGCCCAGGGCGTCAGATATCAACACGAACAACATCGAGACCAAAGGACACTCCTGCCTGACCCCCCCTCCGAGGTTGAAAGAACCCCCCCCCCTCCGGTTTGCCATTGACTAAGACTGAGAAAGAGGTGGTGGTGACACACCGCCTGATCCAATCAATCCACACATCTGAGAAAACCTCCGACGGAGCGAGACCCAGAGGAACTTCCAATCTATGGTAATCAATCTTCCACAAAGCGGCCCTCGCATTGGACCTTTTCCAGTCCATGCAAATCTCAGAAGCCAAGACAAGCCCGTCCGCCATCTGCCTGCCTGGAATGAAGGTTGATTGGCCTTCCAAGACCACATGGCCCAAAACGGACCTCAGGCGGTTAGCCAACGCCTTCGCAACAACAAGGTATAAGGCGTTGGAGAGAGCGATGGGCCTGAAATTATCTATACATGTTGGCATGTCCTTCGGCAGCATGAAAAGCATAGACCGGTTGACTTTCTCAAAGCCTCTTATGCCCTTACTGAACTCATCAATCACCTCCATGAGATCCCGCTTCAGCACATCCCAAAATTCACGGTAGAAGAGAACGGAGAAGCCATCCGATCCAGGGGCCCCATCCACGTTTAAGCTCCAAACCGCCTTCTTAACTTCCTCCTCTATAAAAGTGCTAATCAATGAATCAACCTGCTCGTCTGAAAGGGATTTCGCCCCTCGCCCAAGCCACCCCCATCCACTAACATTCTTCCGCCGAGAAACCATTGCAAAGTGATCTCTCAACGCCTTCCTCATCTTCGCTTCCCCCGAAAAGCGCACCCCCCACCTCTAATTCTTGCAAGAAATTCCTCCGCCTTCGTCTCGATGCCGCAGAATGGAAAAAACGTATGTTTGCGTCACCTTCCCTAAGCCAGCGCTGCTGAGACCGCTGACGCCACTCCACCTCCTCCTTATCCTCCAGGAGCAAGGACGCCAAACATGAGTCCCTTTCCGCTCTCTCCTCCACGGAGATCCCCCTAGTATCATCGACCGAATTCAATCGGGACACTACTGCCTGAGCTTCCAGTCTTGAAGTTTTTCTCCTCGCCCTAACATCCCTCCCAAAAGCCATGAGATCGGAGCGCAGATGGCGAAGGTTGGCTGTGAACCTGGCAACGGCGGAACTCTCCACTTGCTCTGCACTCCAAGTCTCAAACACCAAAGCCCTGAATCCAGGCTCGAGGAGCCAGCTTTTCTCAAACCTGAAGTAGAATCTTCTCTTTACATCCTCCTTAAAGGACCAAAGGATCTGAGTATGATCCGAACGCGCCTGCGGAAGGGCCCACGCCTGTGCCAGTGGGAATCTACCCACCATCTGCTGCGACAAGAGGAAGCGATCCAATCTCGACCTAGAACGCACGTTGCGCCAAGTGTACTTGCAGCCAGTGGCATCATAAATTGAAAGGCCCAGGTTATGCATTACCCGCCGAAACGCCTCAGAACCCTGGTCCCGGGCACCGAGGCCACGCGGTCGATCATCAGCCAATAGTTTCAAGTTCAGATCCCCACCTAGAATCCACGCCTTCTCGTCGAACTCGTGCCCCAGTTGTTCAAGCTCCTCAGCCAGCGCCCCACCATCTCCAGTAGATGGGCCATAGACGTTAGTGACCCAGAGGCATTCCCCGTCGTCCCGCCGCTGAAGAGTCATAGAGAGGCAGTTCCGTGAACTGGACTCAGCCAAGAGGTCAAAAAGATCAGTCCTCCATCTAGTCAGCAGGCCACCAGCCACACCCCTGGTGCCTAGTTGAGTCAGAGCGAACCGACCACACCGACAAAGCGTCGACACGTCAGCCACTCGGCCCTCATCAAGCTTTGTCTCCTGCAGGAGGAAGATATCCGCCCGAGCCTCCGTAACAAGATTTTTGACACACAACTGTTTATCTAGGCGTCCCAAACCTCTGACGTTCCAAGATAGAAGCTTTAACGGCATAAACCACTTGCAGCCTTCTTAGGAGGGATCAAGCCCAGTCGGACGGCGATCGCTCTATCCAGTGCCCGAAATTTGTTGGAGGTGGCAAGAAGCACCTTCTGAAGAGGGGAAGATCCTTCACCTTCCTCATCCCGAAGGAGTTCCAATCTTCTAGCATGTCTGATCGATGAGCGTCTTTCGTATTGCGCATCAAACCTGGGGACACAGCCTTCGTGTTGCGTTGGTTCATCCTGCACCGGCATGGGTTCTAGCAGCCCGACAACCACCGCATCAACCACAGCCAAGGTCGAGCCCGCCGGCATAAACCGCAGCTCCTCGATCGGTACCTCCGGAGGGGAATCGCTCTGTAACTGAGCCGCATCCATCTCTGGCAGTGAAGTTGGGATCACTGTAGAGGACTCGTCCTCCAAAGGCTTCGCAGTGCCAAGACTGACCGATGGGTGGACAGCTACGATGGGCTCCGACCCTCCCGAGCTTTCCCCTCCCTCCATCTGTGAAGTCTGCTCCACCTTATCGAGTAGCTCCTTGGATCCCTTCTGTTCCTGCTCCGGATCCGCAACGGCAGGACCCGGCTTCGCACGTGTCTCAGACTCCATACGATCTGAAATGCCCAGACGACCCGAATAACCGCGAAGGTTAGGGAGCACTTTCCCCGGAGACGCACTCACCATGGAAGCACGTGTCGCGAGGACCACGTCAGCAACGAGACTACCGAAGTGGATTTGCCTTGGGAAACTGGCGAACGTTTCTGTTTCCCGCACATGTTCGATTCCCGGCGGTTTCTCTTCCCCAGCGAGCGTTGGGCGACTCTTTGGCTCCCGATCAACCCCCGATGCCTCAGCTAACCCTGGTGGCACCGCCTCCGCCATCGACCTCTCCACCGTCGGCGAGAACCGGATCCGGTCCGCGATCGCACCCTCCGCCCCCTTAGGACCAGAAATAGCCATTCAATGACAGGACCCGCCTTCGAACAACATGCTAGTGTCAGCAAGATTAACAAGGATGCAGCTGCCCCTGACCGAGAGATACCTCCAGCCCAGAACCACCTCCGAGACTTCCTTCACTCTAACCATCGAGTCGAACAACTCACCGGGGCTCCTTTCCGAGCTCACCACTTCCCCTCATCGAGTCGAACGAGTCACCGACTCACCAAGAAAATTTATCAATCAACTTCACATTCCATAAAACCGTTGCACTGGTTGATCTTCTCTGCATATGACCAGAGAATCTTAAATGGCCCAGGTTATAGCAGATCTTAAACGTTCCAATTATTATTTTTTCTCCTGCTAAAATTAGCTAAAACCTATCTGAAGTAAGAGATGATCTAAGTTAATGAAAATAGCATTTGTTTTTAAAAGCTATTAAAGTAGCAATGAAGAGCACATCAAAGCAAATTGAACCCAGTTTGATGTAAATTTATTTTTAATTGTATAAATACTTATGAAGGTCAATAAAGAACTTTACATTTTCCTCCTCAAAAATTAATAAAGGGAGTCATTCTAAAGTATATTCACAGAAAGCATGTGTGCACCTGCCTAGAAGAGAAAAAACAGTTATCTTAGATTAACTCGAGTTCATAATTGCTAAACAGTGACAAGTTGGGCATGTGTGTTCTGCTAATGATATTTATTGAACCCAAGTTAGTAAAGCAGTTGCATGTGAACAACTTGTATAAATAATACCTGCAGTAAGCTAGGAACAAGTCCAGCATATAGTGCTGGAACGCCACCTTGCTCGATGATCTTGACACAAGTGGCTAAGGCATTTAGTTGGGCAGATTTAACCTGCATCTGCAGTTGTCTCCTTACAACCTCAAACGGATAAGTAGCTGCTTCAGCACAACAACCAGCAATCGCTCCATAGAGGAGTGTCCTGATTGGACCCAACTCCAATTGGTCAAAGGCACTTAATTCTTGACCCTCCCGCTGTGCCAGTAAAGATCTCCTCTTGATCCCCTCAGGTGAATGCAGATAAGCTGATTTCAGTATATCATATACACCATAAAAAACTGCACCTGATGGAGCCATACTAATGATAGAGGGCAGCAAACCCTTGTAAAGAGAAAAGAAGCCCTCGGTCTTAACCATGTGATGAAACGCACCAAAAATGCCACCCAAAGCTTCCCCTCCAGGGGCTACCATTTTTGTCCTGATCTGAAATACAAAAAACAGATTCAGACACCTGAACTACACGGTAGAGAAGACTTGCTAAAAAAGATTCAAAAGAAGTATGCACGTATGATGCGTACCGTGTCCATTGGAATGCATAAAACAGTTGCAGTTATACCAGCAGCAGCACCAGCAATGAACCGCTCAAAGTTAGTAGTTTCTTCATTGCCAGATATTTTAAGCAATTGTTTCCTATATGTATCGTACGCATAAAAATTTACTGCTTTAAAAGGAGCAGTGCGAAGAATATTGACAAAATTCCCTTTCCAAAATCCCTTCAGACCTTGAGTAGTGGCAATGCTTTGAATGAGTTCAAATAAACTTCTCCGTTCACCACGAACTATGTACTCCAGCTTGAGCCTCTCAAGAGGAGCCACAAATGTTCTAAAACAAATTCAAAGCCATATTCAATATGTGGCATTTCACAGAATGAGAGTATAAAAACGAAATGCATCTTGGAGATAACTATAGAAATTATAATGGCTAACCCTACACCCCCCAACCACACCACCAACACATTTCCTTCTTACAAAGCAGGGAAATGAATGGGCTCAAGGGCCTACCTATTTCTTGTATGCTCTTATGAAACTGCATCATACCGAAAACCTAGTATTTCCTAAAAGTTGCACAAGATGGTATTTCACATGTCACTAAATAAAGAATAAACAAAATTCAAATGATTAATCAGTTTCTATTTTTATTAACTTTAATGCCAATTTAATACATGTTCTTTTCAAGCATAAGATCATCCGTACTCGGCAGTAACGCAAATAACAAATTTTCTCGTAAACCTATCCAAATTTTCATATTAGAAAATTTTCATAAGATAAATTACTTGTAAGATTCATACCTAGCAAAAATAATAGATGGAAGCAAGCAGGGTAAACTTAAAAAAATAAACCAGAACGAATGCAATTTATTCGTACGACTCGTATTCAATCCAAGTGGGCATACTAGTCAGCAAAGTTGATCAAACATCCAGCTATTGCCTAACTAGACAAATTGACCGACCATGGCCAACTAGATAAGCAATCTGAATTTTTGCGAATGTATTTTGGAAGGATCAGGAGAGGATATTGGGATGGTGAGGAAAAAAGAGGTCATACCTTCATCACTCATTTACAAATGTACAAGTGGTTTTATACAGAGCCAATCACAGTCAAGATGCATGCATTTTGGATCAAAAGGGCATCTTTACATCAAAAGGCATGTGCCTTCTTAATTTAAAAAACTTAATAAGAAAAAGAAAAAAATACATCAATACTATCCCATCTTGAGAAACGTGTTTCCTGGCAAGTTGAGATTTTCCTTATCTTTCCATCTGTGTTCCTTTTATTTTCTGAATAACATGTATGAGAAAGTGTATTTCCAATCTTTTAAAAGTGTCGGAATTGTCAGATGCATGACATTTTTTTAGCTTTGGCTATAAAAGTTATTAAGTTAGTATTATCAGGAAATAACAATAAGGGGTATTATTAAATTAGTATTGAATTTTCTCTCTTAGTGCCTCTTGAACTCGTTAGGATTCTCCCTAGAGGAGCTACAACTTGGAACTCGCGTGGTATTGAGTTCAACGAGATTGATCGATGTTGATGGGAGCTACTACATATGACGAGAGGTTGGGTGAAGGTGGTGGCATGGTGGTTGGTTCACGCTCTACTAACGACAAAGCTTTAACGACGAGGTGGCTATAGTAGTCGTACATTGATGATAGATAACATTTGATGGTGGCAATGATGAGGAATGACACGAGATTCTGGAATTCAAAGGGCAATGATGAGGAATGACAGTAGTCCCTTTGTTGTGGGTTGGGTAATGAACCCGTCAGAGGCAATGTTTTTGCATGTCGATCGCCATCAGCAATCGAAACGGCAAATGCAGGCGTCTTCCCTTGAGCATCACCAACACCTCTTGCTCCTCCCCCGACAGCATGTCGGACACGCACACGTTGACGACCTCCCCAATATGCTTTAGGGCCTCTCACACCACCTCGAATCCCATGCACCTAAAGGGGATTCCGTCTAGTGTTAACTAAATCGGCCGCACGGGCCGCATATGCGGCCGCATATGCCCGTGCGATATGCAGACCGCACCGATTACTTGAATCGGTGCATTATGTGCCCTCCCCGCATATGTGACCCGCGTATGCCCCGTATATCCTGCATATGCCCCGCATACTGCTCCAACAGCTCCAACTTTTCAATCTTCTCATTCAGGTCCTTAATTTTGTAACTCTGCTTGTTCATTCAATTGTTAGAATATGACATACATTTCTATACAATTGCAATGCATTATACCATTATGTATATGCAATGTTTTATGTTTTTCTCATGTATTATTTTCACGAGTATATGTAATGTATCGTCGAATATTTTTTATATATGTCGATTGAGGTTTTGATCAAGTAGTGCATGTATGCATATTGAAGTTTTGTTATTACGAATCATATAATGTAAAGTTTTTACGGTAAATGTTTTTTTTGTGATTAAATATGAGGCAATTAAAAGTACGTATGCACATCAATCTAACATGAGTCGTTTTTCTTAGATATTCTTTAACTCCACTTAGATACATAACTTCAGTGGTAATGTTATTCATAGATATTTTTTATTTTTAAATTAAAAATTAGAAAACCGCTTAGAACCGCATATACCCCGCATATGCCCCCGCATACCGCTTAATCAGTATTCAGTGACCAGTCCGAACGTATACGTATACCGCTTTCCTGAACCTTGATTCCGTCGACAGCGAGCCTCCATATCGACTCATCTTCGATGCAGCCTCCATTGAGAAAAGGCGCATTTTGCGCCAAAGTACACGACCATGAGCTTCAGATGGCAAACTGGGTTCCAACACTGTTGCCGTCACTTCTCGCACACCGACCGTTGAGAGACCTATTATACAAAGGCACCCACAGCTTAACCAAACCGCACGCACCAATGCCCACGTCGCCTTCATTCGTCACCTTTACCCTAACCGACAGCTCATGAAGGATTCCGACTTCACCTTCTCCAACCACCAAATCATCCAGCGGCCAGCCCTTCACGATATCCCACGAGAGTCTCAGCAGGAGCAACTTACAATCATCATTCGAGAGCTGGTCCATGCTCCGCTTCGACGCCTCTGTGCTCGACCACTCCATCGTAACCTCTGGCCCTCGCCTCAGCATCGCTGACGAAACCACGGATCTTCTTGACATACCCCTCCTAACCACACACTCCCTACACATGTGGATGGGCTTCCTGCACCAGAAGCAGAGAGTCTCAACCCTTTACAAGCCCACGATAGATGGTCCATGGGATCAAATTTCAATAAAATTCGTATGAATTTTGAAAGAATTTCGATTTCAATGGGTGATCGAAATTCAGCCGAAATGGCCTATATTGACCGAAATTTGAGTGGTCTTGTTCAAAAACTGACCAAAATGACTGAAATTTCAGTCTAAATTCGACGGAAATTCGATCCAAATTTCATTTCGCTCAATCACCTAAATGGTGACCGAAATCAAAATTTGAGGCCTTCGATGGTCAGCGGCTTCGCACCTATAACACCACCGTGCACTCGACCCTGGAGGCTTGGGTTCCGCTTTCCCCCCTTTGAGTGACTCTAGGGACCATCCCCGACCAGCTCCTCCATCAACACATCCTCCTTCATCTCCCCCTCTTCCCTCTCAAACAGGTATTCCATTCGTTCGTCGGACCCCGCAGCTTCACTCCCCCCGGGATTGCTCATGCCCCCTACGTTCCTGACCTCGCTCCGGTCATCACCATCCAATCTGCTCCCATCCGCTTCCACTCCCATCTTTTATTAACCCAATTTCTACAACCTTGGTAGGGAGTGGAGAGATCAAAGATGGAGGGTATCTAATAGAGATGGATAAGTGGCTAGAGTGGCAGAGCAACGAGGTCATAACAGTGGTGGTGTTGAGGGGGAGGTAGTATCTGGAGGTGGAAGTGATGTTTGAGGTGGCATAAATGATTGCATGGCAGAGTATGTAAATGTTTTTTCTTATTGTATTTTAGGGATAGTTTTGGAAGAGACAAGTACATGCCCTAGACATTAACCTCATAAAGGACATGTATGATAGGGCTTTATCTTGTGTAAGAACCTCGTCTAGGAAGACTGGCTATTTTGACATCAACATTGGTTTACATCAAGGTTCAGCTTTGAGTCCATTTCTTTTTACTTTAATTATGGATGAGTTGACAAGTCACATTCAGGATGACTTACCTTGGTGCATGTTATTTGCTGATGATATTGTGTTGATTGACGAGACTAAAGATGGAGTAAATGAGAAGCTTGAGGAATGGAGACATGAGTTGGGGACTAGAGGATTTCGTATAGTAGGGTTAAGACGGAATATATGGAGTGCACTTTTGATGGAAGCAATGGCGAAGGATTTGGGATCTATTTTGCAACATGATGGGGAAATTAATGAAGATGTTACTAATAGAATAAATGCAAGTTGGCTAAAGTGGAGAGGAGCCTCTGTTATTCCCTATGATACGAAATTCCTTTAAAAATTAAAGGAAAGTTTTACAAGGCATCCGTGAGACCTGCTATTATCTATGGATCTGAATGTTGGCCTGTGAACCATAGACATGTGCAGAGAGTGGCTGTAGCAGAAATGAAAATGCTAAGGTGGATGTGTGGACACACACGTAAATATCGAATTCAGAATGATGCAATTAGAAAGAAAGTTGGTGTAGCTCCGATCGAGGATAAGATGCGAGAAAACCGCTAAAGATGGTTTGGCCATTTGCAAAGAAGATCAGTTGATGCACCAGTTAGGAGGTGCAGGTGCCGGGATGTTGAGTTAGCTAAGAGAGGGCGAGGACAGCCCAAGAAGTTTTAGAAAGAGACTATACGAAGGGATCTAAATTTTTTGGATATAAGCCCAGGATTGAACCAAGATAGATATGAATGGAGGCGAAGAATCCATGTAGCCGACCCTACTTGATTGTGGGAAAAGGCTTTGTTGTTGTATTTTAGGGATAGTTTCCTCCTTTCATAGCAGATGAGGGGAGAGACAATGGAAGAAGATGGAAGGAAAAAGAAGATGGAAGTACCATAAAAAGGGATGAGGGTTAATAAAGTAAGACAAAGTTAGTAGGAGGTGAGAGGGGATGAATATTCATGAAAAAGAACAAGGTTGCAAGTTGAAGAAGGTTCGAGAACGGGAATTGCTTGGGATATTTGTGGGGGTACTTTTGCTTGCGCACCTCCTTCTTAAAGGCTCTGATTTCTTCCAATTGCCAGATTGTAAATGTTTAATCAAGAAGTATGGAGATCCCTTTGTATGTGATGATAACGTGAAGAAATGTAAACCTTATTTTTCCTTTGGTTGTCTTCTCCAGGTACATTGATGGATCGTTGATGTACAAGGACAACTTAATGGCCATATTCTAACACCAAATGATATAGTCAGAATTTTACAAATGGATTTTTGAAGGGATGAGGAGAGAGAGTTGATATGAGGAGAAGAATAGAGCATGCCAAGTATGCAAGGAGGAAAAGAAAGGGATGTAAAATCGGATTGGAGAGTAAGAGGAGAAAGAAAGATGGATATATCAAATCCAAAGAGTTATAAATTCACTCCATTAATTCATATCCCGCTTACAAATATATGGGGTAGCTTCATGTAGAGCTAATACCAATCAAGAGGCATGCCTCTTAGACCCAAATGAGTATCTTTAAATCAAAAGATAAGTGGCTTCTTCTTTTTCTATTTTAAAGTTAAAAACAAGAAAAAATAGAAAAATAAAAAAATGCAAGATGAAATATTGCATCTTCGATTAGGCTGCATCAGTGATACTGGCAAAACACTTATTGGGATGCATCAGTGACCCTGCCAAATCAAACAGCCAGACAGATTAATTGGGCTAGACATTCGATGTTTGCATGTCTTTGCAGTCTTTTCGTAAACAGATCTGATGCATTAAAGCATTGCAGATGGAAACAACATCGATTTTAATTTATAAATTTAGTTCACAAGTAAAATATGATTATGCAAAGAAAATTACATAGTAACCAAGTTTTAAAATTTTGATAGGTTTTGTGAAGGTGTGTACTTAATTCCTAACATTTAAGATAGAGAAGGATAGAAACAGAGGGATAAGAAACGTATTGTGAAATTTGCAAGAAAAAAAGATATTTGCACTCCACCACTTTACCACGATCCATTTTTGCTAATGGAAAAGCTTTTTGTAGTAGCTAGACTAGATTTCTGGCTTCTTTGCTCGCTCTCAAACTTCAATTTGGTCACATTTTTATCTCATCATAAGAAGATCTTCTCAACAAACGCCTTCTATCAAAGTATCAGATCAATGAATATTTAAATTTTGAACAAAGTCAAAATCAATTCAAAAGTCGGTACCACGATTGGTGATATGTATATTTCTATAAATACCTAGCAAGTAATAAACTTGGAAATCGTTTTTTTCATGTTAAAAATCTCCCCTTCAATCGTCAAGTGTTTAGATCCGAACATAAAATCCATGCGACACCTAGAAAATCATCAACTTATAAAGCATTTGGCTCGCAATCACAACATCTCCTCCTGCAATCCCATCCAAAGTTAAACCAACATTCAAGACAGCCACGGCAAACGGCACCCGCAAACACAGATCACAAGCCTTTTCGACCAGACATACAGAGATCATAGAAGTATCTAACCTGGAGACCATGGCGGCAACTGCCCCGGCCCAGAGGTGCTTTGTAGTATTCATAGCACGAACTCCAGCTGCCTCAGCCCTCCCCTTCTTCACCTCCTTCTCCATAAGTCCAAGCCGCTGCGTCGCAGCTTTTGTAGCATTCCCCTCCAACAACCCCACCGACTCCCTCGCAAACCCCTCCTCTCCTTCCTTCACCGACAAGCTTACACTAAGAAACGCAACTCCCGGCCTCCTCCTCCAGCGAGATCGCAGCTTCACCCCGCTAACCACCTTGTTGCCGGCCGGAACCCATGCCGACAGCCCATCATACCCATGAGCATCCAAAAAAAGCCCTCCTCGACCAAACCCCGCCGTCTCCGTCGCATCGACCCCCAAGCTCTGCCTCAGCCACAGCTCTACTCCTTGCATCTTCGTCGGCTGTAGTGTCAGAATGGGGGGGAATGTTTTCTAGGGCACGCCATGGGAAGGGGAAGCTTGAGGTGGAAGAGAGGTGGGAATGGGAATATGGTTCTTCTTGCGTGAGATTGTGGCGGTGATGTGATTGGAGGAAGAGGGGGTGGAGTAGACGGCGGGAGGGGAGAGGAGGTGGTGTTGGTTACTTGCCATTGGAGTCCACAGACTCGTCTTCGGCAAATGGGTGAGCGCGCGTGTTGGGGAATAAGCGGGCGTTCAAGAGGATCCGTTCCCGGAATCGGATTCTCGTTCTTATTTTATTCCCATTCGTCCCAGCTCCAAAGCTGGCGTCCCGAATCATAATTTGATGCTGCTGGCGGGTCTGTTGGTGCCTCCGGATCCTCCACTAACTTTCGCATCCCTCCCGCGGATGAGCATATTTTTGGGCCGATCCGACCGATAAAGTTCGAGTTTGACTCGAGTTCGAATGATAAATGGACGGGTATGGACTTGATTTTTGGCCAATTGAGTTTTCTTGCGGGGTTCGGGATAGCTTGGCCCCAAGCCCGGAGCTTGTGGATCAGTCCAAGTATAAGCCCGACTGTAATAGGCTCATGATTTTTTTCATCTGTAATTTCTGATTTCTAATATCACAATGGATCTTCCTTTTTAAATTGTCATTATTCTATGTTGTTTAGACATCAACTATGTTCATGTTTTGAAGAAATGCATATTCAATCTGTATATTTGCATATAAAATGTTTATTGTATTCATGTTTAAATTTTTTAATATAGCGGGTTGGCCCGACCCGTTTACTTGCAGGTCGGGCCGGGCTTGAGCTGCAATTTCAAAATTTTGATAGGCTTAGGCCCGGCCTGCAAGCCCGTAAATTGGAACCGGGCTCGGAATAGGCTAAGTTGGACATGGTCCGACCTAGCTCGATGCTCATCCCTAATCCCCCCTATCAGTGATAGGAAAAAAATGCGAATAACTTAGAAATTTGGGATTGAAGTTGCATGGACGAGTAGCTTAATGGCTACATGTATAAGTTTTGAAATACACACCTCGACCATCAAATTCGAAGTTAAGGCAAAGCGTCACACGAGAACAAGGTTCAAGATATCGGTATCTCGTCAGTCAGTCTACAATATCGGGATATTTTGCAGATATTGATGAAAATCTGAAAATCTAAGAAATTTCTCGATAAAGTGATTTTTTTCGTAAAGTAAAATCATTATATTTTTAAAAATAATAAATAGCATGCTATTGCATATTTATATGCATAAAGATGAGTGTATTTAGCGCATCATTATACTATATCGCACATAATACTATGTTAAATGTTGAGTGTGAGATGGATCGGAAAGGAAATGATGGAATTCGAACAATAACAGTTATATGCATAAAGGAGATGTGTTTAGCACGTCAGCATTATCTTACGTTGCATACTTGATATAAACAATTAGCACGAATAATACTTAAGTGTCTGATTGGTGTAGCACTTAAACGGACTAGTTTATATAGGGAAATTTATTTTTTTTACTTCGTAAGCATAGCAAGTTTGACTCTTTACTTTATAGAGAAGAATAAGCAGCATGATGGAGAAGTGAGGTTTCTTATTTCGTAACATGGAGTGAATGATGATTTTTGGTTGTCTACTTGGATATTAAATGGAGTAAGTGAAGAGTTAGCAAGTGTGGGTGATGCTCAAAATATCACTAAATCCAAGCGGGTTACATTTTCTACTCGCTTTCTCTCGCTTTTAAGGAAATATTTTTTAATTCTCTTGCATCTAAACACATGTATAACTTCTGCTGTTCAACTCAAGTTCACATATTTTTATACTTGGGCAATTCTAATGGTGGAATACTAAGGATGATATAAGGAGAAGATACTTTGGGAGTCTTGTACCTTAGGCTCTAAAACCCTATGATTCCTATACGTGAGGTAAAATAAACTAATGCACACGCGTGCTTTTGTACGGGTGAAAATACCGTAACAAGAGTCACGCCAACAATAATCAAATTTAAAGGGATGCATTGGGGTGAAAGTTGATCTAAAATTTATAATTTGAATACTCATGGCTAAGTATTGAATAATAATAATAATTAGGTTAATCGTGAAGTGTTACCATAACTTGATGGCGATAACTTATTTGTTCGATGGTAAATTTTATGTAGTGAACTTGAAAAGTACAATCTTTTCAACTTCAGAAAATTCCTACATTCATAAATGCTTAGCTTATCGAGTCTAATCTAAAATAGGCATGGCATGTGTGATTTGGATCGAACTATTACAACTACATGGATGGAAAATTCATGTATAAATGTTAACATTGAGTTGTTATATCTTACACATGGAAAACAAATATAGGAGAAAAATATAGAAAAATATATAGCAGATGTCGCGACCCCAATTCCGGGGCCATCAGATCCTCCATATCCGGATCTGGTTACTCAGCAATAATTTATTCAGCAATCACAACTAACATTCAGAAACAGACTTCAAATAAAAATACTCAGAAGGAAGTATTTCAACACTTTGTCATTCACAAAATAAAGTTTACATGATCCATTGTCCCACTACAACCATTTACATGTACGTCAGCTAGAAGGAAATATACAGAAATATTACTGACTACCTTACAAGAAAAGCTACTGTGGCTGGATGGATGTCTAGTATATAAGCTGGCTAGATTTTTAAAGTCCTTCCGATGACTCACCTACACCTGTTGGGTTTTCCATAAATCATAGGAATAAAATTAGCGAATGCTAAGTAACGAAGAAGAAAAAAGCAAACAAATTGTGTAATTTTGCAAAACTTGTTATCGCAAAAGGTTTCATTCCTTCTTACTAATTTAAGTCATATTCCTTTCTATTCCACGTCAGGGATTAATCTAGGGGAACCCCATCATTCTTGGACTCCGAAGCAGTGGACACTTCGGGATTGGAGATTGTGTTGATCTTGATAAGTTTATGCCGCCGCACGTCGCCTCAACCAATCCTTCAATACTACCCTGATAATTTTTCTTTTCTTTTATTAAACAGAGTTTCAAACCCTCAGCTTGGAAAAGAAATGAGCACACCGTCCTCGAGGACTCGGTTGTTTAAAACCTCAGGCTAACATTTAACCATATAACCTAGCAGCTTTAAATACATATTATCATGACTTAGCCACCATTGAACAACCCGTACCTCCGCATGGCACGACCACATCTTCCGTCGTTCAATCCGAAGATATTAGCTCTCGGTACCACGCGTTGCAAATCATTCATTTCATGCTCACTTATCATAATAGGGCAACCGTGTACCACCTAGGTAGGGAAACGCTAATACGGGTTCCTTTCGACAAACCTAAAGATTGCATGCCCGACCTATAGTTCTACTTCCAGACATCCTTAACATGACACACTATCCTTTTCAGGATCCAACTCAAACCACATCAATTCTCATGATATAATTCTTTTGTCAAGTCTTCGATTTGCATAATCAGCAACACTTAGTGTAGACTCACATATATATTATTCATATGTATATATACTCGTATTTATGCCTATTTTAACTCCCAAACTCTAACTTTCAAAACTACCGCATCAATTTGATACTTAAACCTTATTTTAGTGGAAATCACAAAGCAACTCTTCGGATTTTTTTTCAAAAATAGCCTAGATTAAGGTTCTTCATAGCAAAGAATATAAATCAAGAATTTCAATAATCTCGTATGAAAATCCAACAGCAAAAGGAAGGATTTCGTTACCTAATCGAACTCTCTCTCGCGTATGTAAAGCTTTATCGTGTTTCGTTTTCAAAAAAGATATTTTAAGCCTTCTAAAAAAATCGAATTTCATTTTCATTTCAAAAACGCTAAGAACGTGTCAAGAACGCGAAGAACGAACGAAGAACACGAAGAACACAAAGAACACGAAGAACGCTAAGAATATATTTTCTGTTGAAATTTCAGCAGAGCTTCCCCTTATACGGGGTGATATTTTTAGGAAAATTTCGGCAGAATTTCCCCTTATATTGGGACATATTTCTCGGAAAATTGCGGTAGAGTTTTCCCTTATATCGGGACATATTTCAAAATAAAAACGAAAAGAGTTTCATCTATAAAATCATTAGAGAGGAAAATAACAACGAAACTGAAAGAATATACTCAAACAATAAGAGATGAATAATCGGTAGACACCACGCATCTTAGGTGAGTGAACGTGTGACGAATCACAGGATTCACTGGCGTGCATAACCGCCCGCACCTAAGTAGGGTATTACATAGATTTCTCCATCAAAATAACTATAAAAATATAATTGAAAGAATATAAACATAAGCGATGGAGAATCGGTAGACACCACGCGTCTTAGATGAGTGAACGTGTAACGAATCATAGGGTTCACTGACGTGCATAGCCGCCCGCACCTAAGTAGGTTATTACACGGATTTCTCCATCAAAATAACTATAAAAGCATAATTTAAAGAATAGAAATATAAGCGTTGGAAAATCGGTAGACACCACGCATTTTGAAGGATATTGAGTATCCTTAAGCGCATCACGGAAGCGTGTTGATCGCATCGTATGCAATCGGAGCAACTAGTCGCACTAGATGCTAGATGCAGCGGAAATTAAAATTTTAATTCTAAAGATGAAACCACATGATCACGAGAACACTTCTCGGATCGTTTCATCAAACCACAAAGTACAAGGAATACCTCTTGAAGCGTGGTTGTGATCGTGAGATCCCAAAGTAGAGATCCTCCTATCTTAAGTCCGATCCACGAAGAACGCACTTGCGGACGCGATGATGAGTCACGTTCCTTCCCGCAATCCTCGATGAAGATCCAAGCAATGGCTCCCCCGATTTCGTCAAACGAAATCTGTCGTCTTCCTTTAGAGTAAGAAACTCCAAAGAAGATGGAGATCCACGAGTCGTCGAAGAAGAAGCCGAGAGTCTCTCCTTTCTCAACACAAAGTGGACGGCCACTTAATGGAGAAGAGAAAGAGAGAGAGGGCGAGAATGAGAAAGAGAGAGAGAGAGAGTTGTCGCCTTGTACAACTCTTAATGATGTACCATGGAAGGCTACCCTAGCCCTCTATTTATATTAGTTTAGGATCCATTGGATCTCAATCCATGGACTCATAGATCCAACGGCTAGGCTTGGTCTATGTAAGATCAATGGTTATGATTGTTGTTGGTTAAAACCAACAACATTTATTTATGATTAAATTAAATATATGTTGCAACATTATCAACACATTTTTAATTCAACATAAATAAATTAGTTGAGAGATTAATCATCATAATAAAATTGAGTCAATATAGCCTCCTAAAATTAAGGGGCGTCACCCATGACTCTTTCATGGGTGACGCCACCTCTAAATTTGGTGGCTTTATTTCTCCTTTTATTATATTATTTTATCTCTCAATTATTGCAAAAATATCCACCAAATTAATTCCAAATTAATTTGTGAATATTTCAATCATGCCATTGAACATTATGTGAATCATATTCACAACCCAAACTAATTTGTAAATTGCATTTCCAATTAATTAACAAATGTGAATCCAATTCACACTATTAATTAACAAATGCTATTTACATAAATTCTCTCTCTTATATATACATATTATAAATCACATTTATAATACACATATATCATGGATAGTATTATCCACATTCTCTTAATCCTTGATAATTAAATCTCATTTAATTATCTTGGATAATAATATGAATCATATTCATATTATGCTTGATAATTAAATCTCATTTAATCATCAAGTCCTTGCTTGGATATACATTTCATCAAATGAATTATTCTTGAACCCTTTCAAGAATAATGTGCTTTCTCCGCAGATACTCGGAGATAAGGACATGGCGATTGTATTGTTCCATGTATAGTGACTTGGATGTTGAGATATTATCTCAAATCCAGATCGAACGAACCTCCCACAGATGCTTGATTAAATCAAGACCGCAAATCCAATCTTCTCATTGAATCTGAATCCCATTCAAACCAATGTCCAACACTTGGACTAAGATCGGATTGCTTCTCTACTGAAAGGAGTCACTAAAATCCAGACCTGTTTCATCACTCCCTCGGAATGGAAGCGTCATGGATATACAATCGTTTATGATCACATCACCCTTCAGGTATTCCCAATACCTGTACATCCTGCATACTGGAAGACCCATGGTCAACCCGAAGATCAAGATCTATTTTACACTGTCTTCTTCAGGGTTTGATCACTAAGTTTCTCATTTGATCATTGGGATTTGGTATCGATCATATACTTTCCAAAAGCATATATCATACCTAGGTCTTGATCATATACTTTCCAAAAGTATATATCAAACCTACAAGTCAAGCTTCCAAAGCGAGACGACCGTGCACGGAATTTGATTCCTCCCAATATCTCATGAATGAGCTCATGTCTTCCGGTTCAGTAGTGAACCTGTATGATCCCTTTGAGAGATCGTATTACTCATATGCCCTTATATGCACACCAACGCGCCGGTGTATAGACCTTGGTTAGGTCATCAACCTATTGGTCTGTCAAATGTACATACTCAGACATATAGCAATACATCTGTCTCCGGTCAGAGGATGTGTGCCTATGCTGTGACAGCATTCAACATAGGACTTATGTTATCTCGATCTCGTTAAGTCAACTCTTTGACCTAACTAATCTGACACCTCTGAATCTCTATTCCTATGCAGAGGACCTGCATCAAGAGGTCGGTCAGATATCAACCTATGTGAGAAAGGATTGCCATCTCCTACTCAGGCTGGAGATCACATCTTAATAATCATTTGACGGTGCTTGATGAGTCCTCAGTCTAACCCTTTAGATATTCATCCAAGCACCAGCCTCTATGATTCATATATTGAATCAACGGTTGTATGATCATTAAGATAGCCATGGTACATAACCCTAATTGTACAGAGGGACCTATTATGCAAATTATTTATTCTTCATTTCAGATCAGGGAATGATATTTGCAATAACATTTATTGCATAATGGCTCGCCGTGGGCTCACATGTCCAACACATTTTAGATGAGTAAACGTGTAACGAATCACATGGTTCACTGACATGCATAGCCGCCGCACCTAAGTAGGGTGTTACATAGATTTCTCCTCGAATCACGACAGGAAATAAATCGAAAAGAAAGATTAATCAAGAACAAAACTTGGAAGAACAAGAGGATGAATTGAAAGACTAGCTTACGAAGCAAACTAAGAGAGGATCATGCATTTCTCCTCCTCGTTCTCCTGGTTGCGCTTCGTTAGCGTTCCTTCCTCGCCTCCCACTCCTCCTCCCGACCTCTCGACCCTAGCCCTTAGGGTGGTGGTGGTAGTAGAAATCGTAGAGAATGAATGGATAGGGGATCTATTTATAGGCTTCAGAAAACCACTAACCATGGTTAGAAAATAATGGTTTAGACCTTAACCATGGTTTAACAGCTCTTAGTTTTGGACCATGGTTTTAGCCAAAACTTATCCCAAACTTGAGGCTTAAGTTAAAACATTCTAGAGGATTCTATACTCGCTAATGACGCTTAATTAACACTAATCGTGATTAACTTTCACTAATAACGATTTAACTTTCACAGCTTACGCTTATCTTTTGCCGTCTATTGATTAGTATTTCCTAATGATAATTAGCGGTTTTTAATACATCATTAGTTTTTTTAATCATGTTTAATTAATCTTAATGACAATCAATATGTGTTAATGACGTCTTAACCCTCGTTACTTCTCTTTCTTCCGAAATTCGTAACAAATCAAAATGAAGTCCGATTCACACACAACAAATTCCGTTGGTTTCCTCTTAACAAGCCAGATCTTATTATATATGATCCGAGATATGCCAAGTTAAAGGCTTTACAAGTATAACAATCTTAAAGAAAGTCTCGTCCTCGAGACTAGAAATGCAGGCATAACGACCTTAAAGAGAATGAACGCCATTTCATTCATAAGGAAGATATACAACACATAGTGTTATTACTCAAACAGGTAGGGGTATTTCTCTCTCATTTCCGCCTCAGATTCCCATGTAGCTTCTTCAAACCCTTGGTTCCGCCACAATACTTTAAATAGAGGTACCTCTTTGTTTCTCAACTTCTTAGTATCCATGTCAAGTATTTGCACAGATATCTCTTGGCATGTCCAGTCTGGCTCAACATGTAAATCATCATAACATATCTTATGCTCTAGATCCTTAACGTACTTTCTTAGATTTGATACATGAAAAACATCATGTACTGTCGAAAGATGTGGAGGAATTGCAAGTCTATATGCCACTTTTCTAATGCGCTGAATAATTTCAAAGGGACCCACGAACCTGGGTGCTAACTTCCCATGCACACCAAACCTCTGAATTCCCTTCATAGGTGATATTTTGAGAAATACAAGGTCACCTACCTCAAACTTGAGGTCTCTTCGTCTAATATTACTACATCTTTTCTGGCGGCTTTTAGCGGTCAATAGTCTTTTTCGAGCAAGCTCAACAGCTTCCCGTGTCTCTTGCAGTGTATCTGAATCATAAAGGTTCTTTACCCCGACCTCTTGCCAACACAAAGAAGTAGTACACCTACGTCCATAAAGTGCTTCAAATGGTGTCATACCAATACTTGTATGGTAATTGTTGTTGTATGTGAATTCTGCAAGAGGTAAATGTTTAATCCATGATCCATTCCATGTAAGGCACATGCTCGTAGCATATCCTCTAGTATCTGAATCGTACTTTCTGACTGACCACCTGTTTGTGGATGATATGTTGTACTCAAGCATAGTTGTGTACCTAAGGCTTTCATGAAGTTCTCCCAATAGTGTGAGGAG
This sequence comes from Ottelia alismoides, assembly GCA_037367405.1. Taxonomy (NCBI): domain Eukaryota; kingdom Viridiplantae; phylum Streptophyta; class Magnoliopsida; order Alismatales; family Hydrocharitaceae; genus Ottelia; species Ottelia alismoides. The sequence goes on along the minus strand of JAZKJV010000869.1, from coordinate 399,107 downwards.
AATCGTGAATCTCGATCAGAAACTACTTCCTTTGGGATATCATGGAGGCGAATCACATGTGTAATATATAATTCAGCAAGCTGGTCTAGAGTAAAAGATAAGCTTATCGGAATAAAGTAAGCTACCTTTGTCAAACGATCTATTATAACACGGATACTATCTTTACTACCAGTCGTCTGAGGTAAGCCAGTAACGAAATTCATGAAAGCTTTCCCATTTCCATTCATGTATAGGGAGGGGTTGAAATAATCCTGGTGGCTTTTGGTGTGAAGCTTTTACCTACTGGCAAGTGAAACATGAATTCACAAACTCAGCAACATCTTTCTTCATTCCCGACTGTCAAAAGTATGAATGAACATCCTTATACATCTTTGTAATTCCTGCATGAATAGATAATCTTGAGCAGTGCGCTTCTCGTAAGATGTCTTTATTTAGTTCGGGTGTGTTTGGTACACAAACTCTGTGGTGATTATACAGTAACCCATCTTGTATATGGAATCCCTCTATCTCATTCTTCTCAAGTTGTTGTCTCAAGTCTTTAAGGACTGGATCATCCTCCTGTCCTTTCTTTATTCTATCCTAGATCCCTGGTTTATATTTGTGAGGAATAGTTATATTACCAGCACTACTATCAAATGGTTTCCATTTACTTAACGTTGATAGTAAACCCTAGAAGTGGATATCACTCACCAACCCAAGTAAATAAGTTCTTCAGCTAAGGGAATCTGGTACGACATTCCCCTTACCAAGGCGGTAGGAGACAATGCAATCATAGTCTTTCAACAACTCTAACCACCGTCTCTGTCTCATATTGAGTCCATTCTGAATATATAGATATTTCAAGCTTTTATGATCAGTGAAGATTTCAAAAGTAATACTATAGAGGTAATGTATCCATATCTTTAAAGCAAAAACTATAACAACTAATTCAAGGTCATGTGTTGGGTAGTTCTTTTCATATGTCCTAAGCTGTCGTGATGCATACGCAACTACCTTACCATGTTGCATAAGAACTACTCCAAGTCCTTCTTTAGATGCATCAGTATACACTGTAAACCCTTCACTCCTAGAGGATAGAGTAAGGATTGGTGCAGATGTTATGCATTCTTTCAGTATCTGAAAACTAGCTTCACATGTATCAGACCAAAAGAATGGGACTTCCTTCTGAGTTAGTCTAGTCATTGGCAATGCTATTCGTGAAAAGTCCTTCACGAATCTTCTATAATATCTAGCTAAACCCTAAAAAATCGTATTTCTGTGACAGTCTTCGGGCGTTCCCAACTCATTACCGCACTAATCTTTGTAGTATCAACTGATATACCTTCCCCAGAAATAACATGACCTAAGAAAGATACTTCAGATAGCCAAAATTCACATTTGCTATACCGTTAGTTCTTCCTTATAGTTTCAAGTGCCTGCCTGAGATGATGTTTATGCATATATTTATCCTTGGAGTAAATAAGCACATCATTAATAAAGACTACTACAAAGTGATCTAAGAACTCCTTGAATACTCTATTCATGAGATCCATGAAGGTTGTTGGGGCATTTGTTAGTCCAAAAGGCACAACTAAGAATTCATAATGCTCGTATCTAGTTAGAAAAGCTGTCTTGAGAATATCTATATCTTTAATTTTCAACTGATGGTATATAGATCTTAAATCAATCTTGGAATACACAGTTGGACCCTGTAACTGATCAAAGAGATCATCTATTCTTGGCAGTGGATACTTATTCTTTATTATCCTCTTGTTTAATTGTCTATAATCAATGCACAACCGCATCGACCCATCCTTTTTCCTGACAAATAAGACAGGTGCACCCCATGGTGAATTACTAGGACGAATGAATCCTTTATCTAACAGTTCTTGCAACTGTACCTTTAACTCTCGTAACTCAGTCGGTGACATCATATACGGAGGGATAAAGATAGGCTGAGTATCAGGTATGAGAGAGATTTCAAATTCAATCGCTCGCTCAGATGGTAATCTAGGTAGTTCCTCTGGAAATATATCAGGAAATTCGCACGCTATAAGTATATCTTCCATCATTTCGTCTGACCCTGATGTAGTAGTTACATAAGCTAAATAGCCTTAGCATCCTTTTTCTAACAATTGTTGTGCCTTCAAAGTAGAGATATATTCGACATTATCATTGGATGCCTTTCTAATGAACTGGAACTTTATTGAGTTAGGAAGGTGAAACGTTACTGTCTTCTGAAAACAGTGAAGACATGCATGATACCTTTCTAGCCAATCCATCCCTAGGATAAGATCAAAGTCCTCCATTTCTATCAATAGTAGTGAAACAGATAACTGATGTCCCGCTATCAGTACTATACAATTATCCAGGATTTCTTTAATTATGAATACTTGTCCTCATGGTCCCTTGATCAGATAGGACTGATGCACTTCTACTGGTATCTTACCCAAATTGGGTACTAACAATTAAGCAATAAATGAATGTAAAGTACCAGAATCAAATAAAAGCATGTACTGAAAATCCATGAATAGTAACGGTACCTCGTACAACTGTACCTGAATTGTAGGCTTGTTTTTCAGTTATTGCATTGAGCTGGCTATTAGGAATAGGCAAGCTAGAACCCGCAACACTTTGTGGTGGTTGTTGTGTAGGAGGCGCTCCTTGTGAGCCACGACCACTACCATGTCTTCCTCCGCATGTTGCTCCATTGCTCAGAGTGGATGTTATACTGTTAATTGGGTTGGTTTAAACCCTTAACCTCTCAACTACGAACAGTCTTTCCTAATGTGACATTCTTGATGACAGTGATAACATGCACATGTTCCTGTCTGAGCTGAAGACCCAACTACAGAGTTACTAGTTCTTGGTGCTGAGTTACAAGGGTATAATGGAGGTCTAGAGAAACCCCCTCTTATTGATAATTCCTGAACCAAGGTCTGTGGTGAGCTTATACTGGAACCGGCTATATGATAGCGACGATCTCTACGGTTATAATGTCCTTGCGTTTGGATGTCCACCATTAAAGTGGAAACTTCTTCTTTGACGGTTTTCATCCCTCTCCATCTCAATACGAGAAGCGATGTCCATTTTCTTCATCTATGGTTGTAGCTCTAAAACCAGCAAGCTTTTCTCGCAGATCTCTCTGAATATCGCTAACAAATTTTGTAAGACACTCTTGTGGTGAAGCTTCTAGAGTTGGTGAGTAACGTAGTAGCTCAGTAAAGTGGATATGATAATCTCGTACGGGCTTAGAACCCTGGTTCAAAGAAGCCAACTCTATCCTCTTTAATTCTTCCCAATGAGAGGGACAGAAGTTAGCTCGAAACATCTCTTCAAAGATATCCCATGGAACAGGATCTGCTAATTTTTGGAAATTGCTCTCCACCATCGTCGTACATAATCTGTTAAGGAGTAATCAGCAAAGTGTACCCAAGTATCTGCTGGTGCGTGTATTATCCTCAACATTCTGCTAACGTAATCAAGGCATAATTCAGCCTCGGCAGGTGTCTCTACACCTTTGAATCGACGAATTTTTCCCTTTCAGTAATTATCTACTAATGTTTGGTGTCTAAGAAGGGACTTCTCCATTGCTCATTCAGCTGGGGTAGGAGCAAACTCAGTTGAAAGATGGTAACTTGATTCTTCCTCAGAAAGATGGACAGAACTTTCAATCCTAGCATCCGCAGGCTTAGATGTCTCGGGTCTCTCAACTTGTGCATTAAGCCTCTCCTCCAATGGCTTGCTGCCTTTGCCCCATGCCTTGGAGTATTGCCATCATAGCCGCTAAATGTGTAGACACATCTTGGTCTTCCATGATTCTGGGATGAGTCAAGGTCAAAGATCAGATCCTATATGTCTTAGCATGATGTACGTAAGGGACAATGACTTGTAAATGGTACTGTAGTCAGTTATTAAGATCAGAGGATCTTAATACAGCCTTAGTTTCTGAATACCGCACATAGTTGTCAATAACTAAATAAATTACTGAAGTAACCTTCCTCTGATACCAATATGTTACGACTCCAATTCCGGAGCCGTTGGATCCTCCCATATCCGGATCTGATTACTCAACAATCACAACTAACATTCAGAAACATACTGCAAATAAAAATACTCAGAAGAAAGTATTTCAACACTTTCCCATTAACAAAATAAAGTTTACATGATTCATTATCCTACTACAGCTCTTTACATGTACGTCAGCTGAAGGAAATATACAGAAATATTACTAACTACCTTACAAAAAAAAGCTACTGTGACTGGTTTGGATGTCTAGTATGTAAGTGACTGAATTTTTAAAGTCCTTGCGATAACTCACCGACCCTAATTGAATTTTCCATAAATCATAGGATAAAAATTAACGAATGCTAAGTAACGAAGAAAAGAAAAGCAAACAAATTGTGTAATTTTGCAAAACTTGTTATCACAAAAGGTTTCATTCCTTCTTGTTAATTTATGTCATATTCCTTTCTATTCCACATCAGGGATTAGTCAAGGGGAACCCCATCATTCTTGGACTCCGAAGCTGTGGACACTTTGAGATTGGAGATTGTGTTGATCTTGGTAAGCTTATGCCACCGCACGTCGTTTCAACAATCCTCCAATACTATCCTCACAAATTTCTTTTCTTTTATTAAACAAATGAGCACATCGTCCTCGAGGAATCGGTTGCTTAAAACCTCATACTAACGTTTAATCATATAACCTAGCGGCTTTAAATAGATATTATCATGACCCAGCCTCTATTGAATCACACGTGCCTCCGCATGGCACGACCACATCTTCCGTCATTCAACTTGAAGATATTGGCTATCGGTACCACGCGTTGCAAATCATTCATTTTATGCGCACTTATAATAACAGGGCAACCGTTTACCACATAGGTAGGGAAACGCCAATACGGGTTCCTTCCGACAAACCTACAAGTTGCATGCCCGACCTGTAGTTCTACTCCCAGTCATACTTAACGTGACACGTGATCCTTTTCAGGATTCAACTCAAACCACATCAATTCCCATGATATAATTCTTTTGTTAAGTCTTCGATTTGCATAATCAGCAACACTTAGTGTAGACTCACATATATATTTTTCATATGCATATATACTCGTATTTATGCCTATTTTAACTCCCAAACCTTAACTTTCAAAATTATTGCATCAATTTGATGCTTAAACATTATTTTAGTGGAAATTAAAAAGCAACTCTTCAAACTTTTCAAAAATAGCAAAATTATGGTTTTTCATAGCAAAGAACATAAAATCATGAATTTTCAATAATATCGTATGAAAATCCAACAGTAAAATGAATGATTTCGTTACCTAATCGAGCTCTCTCTCGCGTATGCAAGGTTTTTATCGTGTTTCATTTTCAGAAAGGATGTTTTAAGGCTCCTGAAAAAATCGAATTTCATTTCGTTTAAAAATGCTAAGAACGTGTCAAGAACGCGAAGAACGAACGAAGAACACAAAGAACGTGAAGAACACAAAGAACACGAAGAACGCCAAGAACATATTTCTCTTGAAATTTCAGCAGAGTTTCCCCTTATACGGGGTGATATTTCTAGGAAAATTTCGGTAGAGTTTTCCTTATATCGGGACATATTTCTTGGAAAAATTCAGCAGAGTTTCCCCTTATATCGGGACATATTTCAAAATAAAAACGAAAAGAGTTTCCTATATAAAATCATTCGAGAGGAAAATAATAACGAAACTGAAAGAATATACTCAAACAACAAGAGGTGAATAATCGGTAGACACCATGCATCTTAGGTGAGTGAACGCGTGACGAATCATAGGGTTCACTGGACGTGCATAGCCGCCCGCACCTAAGTAGCGTATTACACAGACTTCTCAATCAAAATAACTATAAAAGTATAATTGAAAGAATAGAAACATAAGCGATGGAAAATCTGTAGACACCACGCGTCTTAGATGAGTGAACGTGTAACGAATCATAGGGTTCACTGACGTGCATAGCCACCCGTACCTAAGTGATTTCTCCTCGAACCACAACAGGAAACGAATCGGAAAGAAGATGAATCAATAACAAAACTTGGAAGAACAAGAGGATGAATTGAAAGCCTAGCTTACGAAGCAGACTAAGAGAGGATCATGCCTTTCTCCTCCTCGTTCTCCCGGCAGCGCTTCGCTAGCGTTCCTTCCTCGCCTCCCACTCCTCCTCCCGACCTCTCGACCCTAGCCCTTGGGGTGGTGGTGGTAGTGGAAATCGTGGAGAATGAATGGGTAGGGGGTCTATTTATATGCTTCAGAAAACCACTAACCATGGTTAGAAATTATGGTTTAGACCTTAACCATGGTTTAGCAGCTCTTGGTTTTGGCCCATGGTTTTAGCCAAAACTTATCCCAAACTAGGGGCTTAAGTAGAACATTCTAGAGGATTCTAGATACGCTAATGGCGCTTAATTAACACTAATCATGATTAACTTTCACTAATCATGATTTAACTTTCACGGCTTATGCTTATCTTTTCCTAACTATTGATTAGTGTTTGCTAATGATCATTAAGCGGTTTTTAATCCCATCATGAGTTTCTTCAATCACGTTTAATTAGTCTTAATGACAATCATTATGAGTTAATGACGTCTTAACTCTCTTTACTTCTCTTTCTTCCGAAATTCATAACAAATCGAAACGAAGTCCCAATTCACACGAAACAAATTCCGTTGGTTTCCTCTTGATGAGCCGGATCTTATTATATAGGATCCGAGATATGCTAAGTTCAAGGCTTTACAGCAGACATGCCATTGGAAATATTTATTTATATATGCAAAGAACATTTAATTATCTTTCATTCATGTATCGTAGGCATTAGAAAGAGGAATGAAATTAGAGAGTTTTGGCACGTAATCACTGAATTTCATTACATGCGGAGCTTTGAATTTATTATCTGTGAAATATTTCGTGAATGTTTCTCTATTTTTTATCGATCTATTTTGCAATGTATCTTGTAAAAAAAATCCATGTGTGCATGATTGATTGAGTTATCACTTCTATTTTTTTGGAATTTTTTAAGATTATTTAATTGGTTCAAAATTCATTAATTGCTAGCACATGGTATTTGTGCAGATACATTTTTAATTACACCATCTTGTTTCAAAATATGCTATAAAAATATAGCACCATCATATCATCATATCTTGCATTTCATGTTTTTAGTTCTTGCAAATATTTTACATTTTCATCCTTTAAATTGAAAAAGACCAAAAATATTCACCACTGCTAATTTTATTTACATTGCAATGAAAAATTCCACAAAAGGTATTTTCTACTTCGTTGTATATAGTTTAAGGAGAAATTATCATATTTGATTTTTGAGTCTATTTTGACATTTAAACAATTGATTGAAAACCCCATAAAACTTCCTTAAATTCATTCATTTTAAATTTCATTTATTCATTTATTTTTTGAAAATAAAAAATGCAAAACCTAAAGAGAATAAAAATATATTTTATGAAAAAATTGATGTGTTTCTTTTAAAAAAATGTTCATGAGCCTAGTTCACTCTCGGGGCTTGTCCAAGTAAATTAAACAATTGCCACTTGAGATTAATTTCTGATTTTTTTGTTTTTTACTCTCTTTTTATCTCCTACTACAACAACGTAATTCTAACAATTAAGAGTGTCAAAGGGCGCATCCTCACTCGACAGTGGTGGATTCCATGAAAACACTGACAACAGAGCATTAAGGAGGCAAAACGGTTTCCCTTCATGAAAGATTACCATGATCATTAATGTTGATATGAGAGGGCTCTGAGCAACCAATCTTTAGAATGTGGTAGAAGCACATCCTACCATTGCACATGATGAGATGCAAATGGATATAAGTTTTAGAGAAAAACCCTAGAATATAGATGGGAGGAGCAAAGATTATTGTGTGGGTCACATAGAGGCTAGTAGGAGGAGGAGGGGTCGTAATCGTATTGGGGAAGGAATTGAGGTATGGTGGCATAAGACCACCTGCAGCTCAGTATGGGGCATGTGGAAAGGGGAGACCGGTGTCAGTGCATGGCTTCGCTGACACTACGAAATTATCATTGAGATGAGGTGTAATGGATTGAACTAAAATATGATGAACCTCATATTCATCATGTTAAAATACACATATTAATCTGCTTGCTTAAACATTTTAATAAAAACCACTATTAATTCATTATTATTAACTTGTATTATATTGGATATAAATTGTGTATAATTAACCAATAAAAGCTAACTCTAATTTATTGTATTTAATTACTAACCTCCTTCTTTATTTTCTATCTTATTAAAAACCCATAAAAATAGAGTAAATATTGTCTATATTTTTTTTTGAACTTTAAAAGAGATAAAAAATACAAAAAAAGATCTCAAAACCAAAAGTAGTGTTTTTATCCCATTAAAAATACTCTCAAAAATTCACTTTTGTATAAATGACCTCTTTTTGACTTTTTCTACAACATGAAACTTGTGGATCTCATCGAGATCTACAACTTTTCAAGTTTTGACTTTTTCTTAATTTTGTTTCCTTTTTTCCTTTTGGATTTTTCTTTATTTTGTATTTTCGAATTTTCTGGAGAGGCCACATTGTGCTCTCTGTAGTTGCCACACGACTGCTCCCTCTTCTCGCCACACAACTTCTTTCCTAGATGTTGGATCATTCCTCTTCGCCTCCATCCTAGCCGTTCTTTGATGCCCCCATCCTTAGCCATCAGATCTGATCTCAGATCAGATCCTAGCCATTCCCTTCCACCTTTCCCTCAACCGCACGATGTTCGTCCATCCTGCGGCTCTTCTCGCTCCACGTCATTCCTCCATTTCCCACCATCAGATCGTTTCCCCCTCTTCATCATAATCGTCCATCCGCGCTACTCGCTCCACCGCTGGATGAGATTCCCAGATCTCATCCTAAACGTTCATCACCGCATGGCTCTCCATTGTGGATCAGATCTAATCATTTGATCCCATCTCTCTGTCAGCGCCATCTTCCTGATCGTTGGATTGTGAGATCCAATAGCTCTCAAGTCTTCTTCCTCCTCGATACAACCCTTCCCCTCTGTCGTTACACCCACACACCCCTTTCCATTTTAGCATCTCCGTCACTGTACCTCCCTCTCCCTAACGCCACCATAACGTAGCTTGTGGCTCTACCATCCTCGCACGACTACCAACGCTCGCCTCCATTACTCCCCGCCATCAAACCGCCGTTGCAAACCCCCGTCATGACCACTTGTAACGGCCACCACCTCCGCCAATAAAACCTTACCCTTCGCCTTCGTCAACCACCAACACCCACCCCCCTCGTCCACCATTCACAGGACTCCTTCCTAGCCACCTTCTCCTCCTCGTGACAGGAGGAGGCAAAATTGGTTGGCGATGATGGTTGATTTCCCAGGTGTCAGCCCATGGCCACCATGGTCGTGCTTCGATGGCTCTGCCATCGTAGAGCTCCGTGCACGGCCGCACATGCTGGGCAACGACCCCAGAGCATCTTCTGATGCTCAACATTAGCAATTCCCTTGCCTATCTTCCCCTCCGATCGGGTAGCCTCCTCCCTTGCTTTTTCTTACGTTTTCTCATTTTTGTTACAATGCGCACACTCTTCCTTACTAGCATTTGACCTTACCACAAGCTCCACCACTCACACCTCACCCATGCCAGTCCTCTGTTCACCCTCTTTTTTCCTCCATCACCTCCGCTCCATCTCTGCTCTAGATCAACGAGTCCCTGCCTTCATCGCCTCTTGGACCCCTCACTCCATTCACACCTCACACACGAGTTGCTTCGGCTATTCTAACACTTATAGGTGCTCACATCTTCAATGTTCAAAGTCTCGAGTCCCTCCCCTCACTCCATTTTCACCTCACGCACGAGTCGCTTCGGCTATTCGAACACTTACAGGTAACCATATCTTCAACGGTTAAAGCCTCAAATCCCTCCCCAATCTCCCACTCTGCCTCAGATGAGCAACCATCGTCCGATCCCTTCAGTTGCTCCTAGACTCGCGTCGCACCTCCCGCTCCTTCGCCCGCACCTCAACAAACTTTCTCGGTCTTCAAACGAGCGTACGGAGCCAAACAGAGCTCTAGCAAGGTCGTCGGAGCTCCAATTACACCACCTTCTCCCCGGTGAAGATTGATGAATCTGTGATTCATCACTCCAAAAGTCAAAAATAGAGCCTTGTTCCTGAGAAAATAGAGGCATATTTCCCCTTATACTGCATAAATAGCATTCATGCATATATTCATAACTCATGCAGTTTAGCAGCTCATTTGCATTTAAATAAGAAGCCAAAAATCCCCTGTAAAATACCCATGCACTAAAATAACCTCTTCTCTATAATATGTACTCCTTAGTTAATAATATAGGGAAAAGGCCAAAAATCCCCTTTGTAAAATAGCCAATAAAGTCTGAGAACCCCTGTACATTAAAATGCAAATAAAGCCCTCATGCAAACTCCGAATTAGGTCTACTTACTCTTAGAATACTACACATTAAAAGACCTTTAAAATGAGACTAATTTCATTGAATTTGGATCTTGTATGAGAAAGATGGGTTTTTGGGCCACTTTGTATACTATCTATGTATATCTATGTATCCTTGTATTTATGTATCATATTTGACCTCATCTCCGTCTTTGGTCAACATGAAACTTGTAGATCTCATCGAGATCTACAACTTTCATGTTTTGAGTTTTTCCAAATTCGGTCCCCTCTTCTCTCTACAAGTGTATTTTTCTCCAACCACTCACAGCAGGCCACGTGGCGCCCTCTGGTTGCGCCACGCGGCCCGGTTCCCCTCGCCTCACCCGCCTGCGTCCTCAACCGTTGGATCTCGCTTCAGATCCAACGGCCCAGTCTTTTCCACGCACGCCCCTTGCCTGGACCATCTGATCATCTCCTGCATTGATCTACGCCGCTCGTTCGCGCTTTCACCACAACCCTTCATCTCCGCGCCCCAGATCTAATCCTACCCGACCAGCTCCCCTCGATCGCCACCGTTGGATCACAAGATCCAACGGTGGAGACCTCGTCTCCTACCTCCGGGCGCCCCTCTCTCCCACGTCCCTTGCCTTGCGGGAGGGGCGCCCCCTTTCTATTTCCGGCTACACGTCAGCCTCCCTCTTCCACCGCTGACACCCCCACGACGTCACCCACTCGTCCCTCTCCCTCGCCATCTACCTCACACTCCACCACTTCCACCAGAATCGCCCCACGACGACCACCAACCTCGCCTCATCACCAGCCAACCCATCACCTTCACCTTATAAATACATCGCCACCGGCAACGTTCACCCCCATCCGCCACTCCAGAGAGCTTCCCTGAGCTCCGACCTACCAATTGGTGACAGCAATTCGTTGAATCGTTGAGCGAAGAAGGGGATTCGACTCCGGCAAGATCCACGGCCTACACCGCCGTGCTGCAGCCTCCATCCGCGAGCTGCGCGAGCTCAGGCCACCTACCGACCTTCGAGCGACGACCTGGAGCTCCAACCTGAGCTCCATTTCCCAGGTAGATCCCTCCATCCATCGTCCGATCTTTCTCTTATTTTTATCCGATTTCTCCGACTTTATTCGCCGCCACCGGCCACCTTCTCGCTTCCAATCCACCTCGACGAGCTTCGCGTCGAAGCTCCCATCCTCGTTGTCCCATCTATACACTCCGACGACGCCTCTCGCACTATTCCGACCAACAGCTCCGCCAGTTGGCCGGAGCTCTTCTCCAGCGCACCTCCTTCTCACCGTAGGCCTCGCCGACCATCTACATCTCTCCACGAGCACTCGCACGCCTCGGCTATCTCTTCTAACCCCCTGCAGGTACTTGGCTTCTCACTGAACGGAAGCTCGCCGGAGACGCTATCGAGCTTCATCGACAGAGACATCGGGGCCCTCTCCGACGCTCCCGAGACCACCATCATTTCCGCCTCCACGCCGCGAAGCTTCCGGGCGATCTCCGACAAGCCGGAGAGCATCAGCAACACGAGGAAGGACGGGCGGAGCTACAACACGATCGCCGGAGCCCCGCCTTCTCCTCCGCAGGAGGCGGAGGGCCGTCGAGGAAGAAGAGCAGCTACCGTTCGATCGAACGATCGAACGGCCCTCACGTCGCCAAGCGTCCCCTCACCGCGGCCGTCCTCAACCGTTGATCGCTCCCCAGATCTGACGGGTCCTCCCGTTGCCACGTGTCTTCACCGCCACCCGTTGGATCGATCTTGATCCGAACGGTCCGAATCACGCCACGTCGACATATACCGAGCCTCAGCTCCAAGCCTAGGCTCGGACAACCCGAGCCTACTCCGAGCCTCATTCCGGACCTCCAGAGCGCCCGAACCTCACTCCGAGCCACCGCAGCCCTCCGAGCCTAGGCCGCCCACGTGAGGAGCACGTGCGGCCCGGGTAAATTGCACCGAGGCTCAGGAGCTTTCCAAAATTGCAAAGAAGTCCCTGTGGAGCAGACCCACGTGAGGAGCACGTGCCCTGTGGAGAATTTGCACAAGAGTCCCCCGCATTATAGGTAATTGCATTTTAGTCCCTGTCTGCATATTTGCTTATTGTAATTTTAATTTCCTGTATTGCATTTACACCTCTGTGTTTGCACGCATCCCTAGATTGCATTTTACATCATTTTGAAATTCTAAAAATTGCATTTTGTTGGAAATTTTGTCCTCTATCTATTTGTCCACGTGTCATCTTTTTGTAAGTTCATTTGAATTATTAATGAATTAATTGGTGAATTGTTGACATATTTTGCCCAGTGCCACCTTTTGATTTATAGTTAATTCTTTGTGCTTCCAAAATTAATAAAAAATTCACAGTAGCTTAAGGACGTCATTTTTAACATACCATAAAAATTTCATAGCATTTGCACGCATATCGAGGCCTAAATAAATTGTTAAGTGATTTTCTTAGATTAATTTTAATTAATTCATTTCATAGTGAAATTAAGTTCTGTTAATTTTCCTAGGTCCCTTCTCATTAGAGCCACCTAGGATAATTTTAGTTCTTGAAAAAATTGTGGTTTGATATTTATTAAAAATTAAATACTGAAAATCACCCTGTCTGTTCATTTAATTCACAGTAAATTTATTTAGTGTCGAAAAATTCCAAAAAAAATTAGTATAGGTCATTTTCATCACCATTAATCATCTGGTCAATTTTCATAATTTTTGGACTTCATTTGATATCATAATTAAATTGAACATTAAATTGGCCTGCATTGTCTACATAAGTCTGCATAAAAAATTAAAAAGACCAAAAAAAATTACTCCTTGAAAATCACACACTCGGATCCTTGCTTAAATTCACCTAAGGAGACAGATGCCTCCCTGAGATCGACCTTGGACTTCCACCAAGTAAAAAAATATTGCCACTTAAAATTAACTTCATACTAATCCATAAGTGGTTTTTGATTAACCCCTCGTATCCGACTGCAACGAATCACATTAATTAATTTGGACATTAATTTGACCGAATTAACATAGGGTGCGGGATCGTTGTCAAAGATGAAGAGCAGATGTCGTTGGATGGCGTCTCTACGACGACCATCCAACGGCCCCGATGGAGCCACGCAGCGCCACCAAGCCTGCAGGCTCGTGCATCCTAAGCCACTGGACGAAGCATCAGTGCCCGCAACATCACCCGCCGAAGCTGCCACCTGACCGAGGCTAGCCCCGCATGTACCCAATGTCTGTGGGTGGGCTATTTGCAGATCTACCCTCGGATATCTTTAGAATTACAATAAGGTGCCAAGGCGCATGTCTCACGTGTGCAACTGAGGTATTTTACAAAGACATCCATCCAGCTTCTGGAAATTGCAAAAAGGCCCCCCTCGCGCTCATGGAAAATTTATAAAAGGATCCCGTTGAGTTTTGGTATTTGTAAATAGGTCCCTCTAGGGACCTATTTGGAATAGTTATCTTTATTTTTCTTGCATTTTTATTACAATTATGCCATTGCACTGTTTTATGCATATCTTGAACATATTAAGGCCAAATTGAACGATTTCAGATTCATTTTGCTGCTTGTTTCATCCTCTACCTAATGGCATATTTAACTTCTTATTTGACACTTGATTAACGAAGCCAATTTTTATGATCTATAATGTCTTGGTTATTTTATTTAAATGCCATTTCTCATAAATATTGCACATTTTGACCCTGAGATTAAACTATAATTTATGCCCATTGCTTTGATATTTTATAATGGTATATTTGTAAATATTCTTTTGCATATTGGTTTTTTGCATTCATTCATGCATTATGTCATGCATCATTTTATAATTGCATCATAAAATCAAATAAAAATTGCATGCATCATTTTGTGCATTGTTTTATCTACATTTTCATGTGCATCTGCATAAAAACCTAAAATGAGAAGACACTCACTCTCTAATTAACAATGAAAATTGATAAATAGACAAAGAGGGTCGTGTCCCTGTGTTCGACCTTGGTATACTTACCAAGTAAAATAATTTCCACATATTTGAAGATGTGATCTTCGCTAAACCATTTTCACTATTGTAAATGATAATTAAAGTGGTGAAAATGATGCTCATCAAATGACATCGTTGTTGAGGATGCAGCTCACCTTTATTTATTTGTCGAATTTTGTTGAATTATTTTTGATGTGAATATGTTCAAAATGTTCAAGTTCTCTCATCATGTTGTTTTAGCATCATTTTTGTTGATTATTTTTCTAATATCGTTCTTTTGTGGTAGGACCCATGGAGATCAAGGATGATTGATCTACATGGAGGCGTGCAGTTGGGAGCTCCCGCTGTGAGGAGACACAAAATAAAATCAGAGAGAGATTCAAGGAACATTAGTAAGCTCTTCATTCATGCATTTTCTTGTTAAATTTTTTTTCTATCATGTGCATTTTTAGCGGTCCTCGTTCGAGGGCCTGCATGTCTAAAAATACAAAAAAAGAGAGAAAAAAACAGAGAAAAGAGCGTAGATCACTAGATGTTCTACCCTCCCCCACCACCCTTACACGCATACACATGCATTATGTATATCCACTCACCACCCCTCCCTGCACCATCTCTGTATACACCTTCACTCACCCCTCCCATTTCATTTAGATTTTTGTGTATAAACACCCCCTAACCCTAATTAGCCTCAGACTCCCCCCTCCCCCAACCCAAATTCCAAATCCATTACCTAGGCTATTCTCAACCTAAGTATAGGGGGATCTGACTAAATCTCCTTCCCTCCATCCGCCTTCTTATACTTAGGTCATTTTTAACCTAAGTATAAGGGGACCCCCGATCAGTTCCCCTACATCACCTTATATTTAACCAGAGCTATGACTTCATATAACTTGTGCCATGAGGACATAACAAAAGTTAAGTATAGGGGGATATACCGCATATTAATGTGTGTGTATATATATTAGGCATAGCTCGTGTTTTAAAATTTTGAAGACTTTTTGGGTTTGGTTTAAGTTGACTAGTGAATTAATTTTTGTAAAAAAAACTTGTAAAAATCTGTTTAAAAATTGAGAGATTAACTTTTTGTTATTAACCTTTTTCAAAATTCCATAAAAATCTGAATTATTAAAAAGTTTCTTTCGTAGAAGCTCTGACTACTAGGCTTAAAAATGAGTAGCTACTCTTTAGTGAGGGAACTTCAATTTCCCTTAGCAGAGTGAGTGGTTTAGAGGACACTGTATATGGCTTATGAAATAAAAAAAACTTACATCAGGGGTTTGGATGGATTATGAAAGAGTTTACAAAAGGGAGGAGGTGACATTTAAAGGGAAAACATACGAGCAAGATATTTTGTGGGATGTATGTAATTTATGCAAACAGGAATTTTGACGTACTTCTGGAATGGGCACTACTCATTTGAAAACTCATACTTAAGTATGTCCAAAACGAATTAGAGTAGAGCCAGGAGAACAATTAATTCAGTCCATGTTGAAATCGGATGGACGCAGTAGCCTTTTGAATTACACTTTTGATGATGAAAAAAAGTCAAATAGTACTTGCAAAGGCTATAATTGTGCATGAATATCCTTTTAATATGGTCTCCCATTCAGCTTTTCGAGCATATATTTTATCACTCCACCCTCTACACAAGATCCCATCCCGCACAACAATTGACAAGATGTGCAAGACAATATTCGAAGATGAGAAAAAGAAATTGTGTCTGATTTTTCCCAATTTATCTTCACGGGTTTATCTGACAATGGATAAATGGACCGTATCCACACAAAATAAGTCATATTTATGTATTACAACACACTTCATTGATGATTCTTGGAATTTACAAAAAAAGGAATTATAAAATTTGTAACTGTGCATGGATCAACTGATGCGGATATTAGCAATTTTTTATCGAGAATGTTTGAATGGAACATTGATCAGAAGTTGTTTACGGTGACTGTGGACAATGATAAGGCAAATGATGTTGCATTAAGACTGGTGAAAGCTCATCTCGGTGATCCATCAGTTTCCAAAGATTTGTTTTTCCGTGTTCGTTGTGCAGCTCACATCATTAATCTAGTTGTCCAAGATGGGTTTAAAGTCTTGCTAAATCAATAGAGAAGATGCGTCTTAGCATTAAATATGTGACATGCTCACCTCAGATGGAGGAAAATTTCAATGAGACCACATAACAAGTTGATTCCAAGCCTAAAAAGACTTTGTCATTGGATTGTTGTACATGGTGGAACTCAACTTACCTCATGTTGGCGATTACTTTAGAGTACAATGATGTATTTAAGAGATTTGGATTCAAAGATGTTGACTATATTTATGGGCTAAGTGACGATGAATGGAATTATATTAAAAAATTAGAGGAGTGTTTGAAACATTTTCATGATACTACAGAGTTATTGTCTAGCTACAATTATGTGACATCAGACCTTTTCTTCCGTGAATTTTGTGAAATTCAATTGCTCTTTATTGAATGGTTGAAAAGCATCGATGATATTATTGGGTCCATGGCTACTACAATGAAAAGAAGTTTGACAAATACTAGGACATATGCAACCAACTTCTAGTCGTTGCTTCAGTTTTGGATCCCTATTACAAGATGAAGGCAATTGATATATATTATAAAGATATAAATCAGAGGGATGGAGACGAAAAAGTGAATGACCTTCATGATATAATTAAAAATCTTTTTCATTGTTATGCTTCACTTCAACATATTCCCAAAAATGCATCAAATGTTGCATCCACTTCAAATCTTCTCTCGAATCCATTAGACAAAAGAAAGAGTAGATTTGCTCGATTAATGGATGACAAAGATAATCAGCCATTAAAAACTGAGTTGGATGAATATTTAGATGAAAAATGTTTAAGATAGAAGGATGATTGGAGAAGTAAGTTTGATATTTTGGGATGGTGGAAGCATAATTTTGGAAGGTTTCTTGTTCTTGGTAAAATGGCTAAAGATATTCTTGGAGTTCCAGTATCTACAGTTGCATCAAAATCTGCATTTAGTACTGGTGGAAGGGTAATCGATGCATACCATGGTAGACTAAATCCTAATATGGTGGAGATATTGATATGCAGTCAGGATTGGTTGAAGAGTGAATCTAATGGTAACAATTTATTTATTTATTATTCTATTCTCCTTACATATCACATCAAAATATATCTTGATACAATATTATAAATTCTAGATGTAATTGATGCTTCGATCGATCCCACCAATGTCGATGTGGATGAAGAAGTAGAAGTTATGGTACAACTGGAACCATCTACAGAAAGTGAGATTTTATTTGATGTATATTTAACATGTTATTTTGAATTTTATTTTATGATTTTTATTTTTTATTTCAACTATATATAACAAGGAGAATGAAGTAGAAGGTGGATGTAAGTTCCTCTTATGGATCATAACCTATGGTATGTCATATATGTTTAGATTGTATCTATGATATTTGTTTTTGTAATTATAAATATTTATGTAGTGATATTATTTTTGTGAAAAATACTTTCTTTTTTAATTTACATCTGACGACACACTAAAACGGATCAAGTCATGCATCAGATTTTTTTTGTTATCATGTTCTTATTATTATATTTGATTGTTAGGAACAACTATATCGTTTTTACTTCATTGTAAAAACTATGCCACTTTTTTTGAAATTTCATTTGTTTTTAGCATCTTAAGTTATGTTGTTAATGTTATTCTTTGATGTCTAATTGGTTAGTTGCTTTGTGAAATATACCTGCTTGTTATGTAGTATTACTATCTAATGACATTTTAGGTGATTGTGATATGATCATTTTATCAGAGTGTGATGTTTTTCTCAAGCGACATATGAATAGGTATTTTTTTGTGATTATGATCATGTTGTGCACCTTATTCGTTACATGACTATGTTGAGTTGATTTTAAATTTAAATGATCACATCTTGTGGTATAATCTATTTTGATTTGTTGCAGAATCCAACAAACATATGCAACATAAAAGATGGAGACATGATATTCCTACTTCTTAAGACAAATAAGATTGGTATGTTTGTTTATTACTTAATTACATTTTCTGATGATTGTCATGAAAGTGAATGTGAATGTTTTTTTGTGTAGTTGCTATAGGCATTTTTCGTAAAATATACAAGTCAAACACATTCGTAGGATAATCCGTATTCGTTTGTCGAAAATCCGTATCCTAATTTTAAACATCTGTTTTACATTCGTATTCGTTTTCAAGGATATGGTTCCATGATCGATGAATTAGTATAGCATTCGTATCCGTATTCGTATTCAAATTCAAAAACGAATAAGGATATGATATGACTGATATTTGTATCTGTATCCGATCTTTTTCATCCCTAAATATGATGAGCCTCAGATTCATCATGTTAAAATCCACATATTAATCTCTTTGCTTAAACATTTCAATAAAAACCATGATTAATTCATTATTATTAACTTGTATTATATTGTATATAAACTGTGTATAATTAACAAATAAAAGCTAACTCTAATTTATTGTATTTAATTACCAACCTCCTTATTTATTTTCTATCTTATTAAAAACCCATAAAAATTAGAGTAAATATTGTCTATATTTATTTTGACCTTTAAAATAGATAAAAATAAAAAAGATCTCAAAATCAAAAGCAGTGTTTTTATCCCATTAAAAATACTTCCAAAAATTCAGTTTTGTATAAATAGATCTTTTTGACTTTTTGTCCGACATGAAACTTGTAGATCTCGTTAAGATCTACAACTTTCATGTTTCGACTTTCTCCTGGTTTTACGTCCTTATATTTCTTTTGAATTTTTCTTTATTTTTGTATTTCGAATTTTCTGGAGCGGCCACGTGGTGCTCTCTGAAGGTGCCACGTGGCCGCTCCATCTTCTTGGCCCCCATCCCGCTAGATCACTCCTCTCCGCCTCCATCCCGACTGCTCTATGACGCCCCATCCTTAACCATCAGATCTGATCTCAGATCATATCCTAACAATTCCATTCCACCTTTCCCTCAACTGCACGTTGTTCCTCCATCTAGCGGCTCTTCTCGCTACACGTCATCCCTCCATTTTCCACCATCAGATCGTTTCCCCCTCTTCATCACAGTCATCCATCCCCACTACTTTCTCCACCATTGGATGAGATTCCCATATCTCATCCTAAATGTTCATCACCGCATGGCTCTCCGCCATGGATCGGTTCTGATCATCTGATCCCATCCCTCCGCCAGTGCCCTCTTCCTAATCGTTGGATTGTGAGATCCAACGACCCTCAAGTCTTCTTCCTCCTTCAGTCAACCCCTTCTCCTTTATCGTTACACCCACGCACCCGCCACCCCCTTTCCATTTTAACGTCTTCGTTACTATACCTCATGCTCCCTAACGCCACCATTACGTAGCTTGTAGCTCCTCCATCCTCGCACGACTACCAACGCTCGCCTCCATTACTCCTCGCCATCAAACCACCGTTGCAAGCCCCTGCCATGACCACTTGTAACGGCCACCACCTCTGCCTATAAAAACTTGCCCTTTACCTTCGCCCCCCTAGTCCACCATTCACGAGACTTCTTCCTAGCCTCCTTCCCCTCCTCATGATAGGAGGAGGCGGAATTGGCTGGCGACGATGGTTGATTTCCCGGGTGTCGACCCATGACCACCATGGTCGTGCTTCGGTGGCTCCACCACCACAAACCTCTGTGCACAACCGCACACGCTGGGCGACAACCCCAGAGCATCTTCTGATGTTCAACATAGGCAAATTCCCTTGCCTATCTTCCCCTCCGACCAGGTTACCTCCTCCCTCGCTTTTTCTTACATTTTCTCATTTTTTATGATGCACACACTCTTCCTCACTAGCATCTAAACTTACCACAAGCTCCACCACTCACACCTCACCCTCGCCAGCCCTCCGTTCACCCTCTTTCCTCCCCAAGAACCCCCATCACCCCTATCCCATCTCTCCTCTAGCTCGTCGGGTCCCCGCCTTATTTGCCTCTTGGACCCCTCACTCCATTCACACCTCACGCACGAGTCGCTTCGGCTATTCTAACACTCAGAAGTGCCCACATCCTTAATGGCTGAAGACTCGAGTCCCTCCCCTCACTCCATTCACACCTCACGCACGAGTCACTTCTGCTATTCTAACACTCACAAGTGCCCACATCTTCAATGGTTGAAGCCTTGAGTCCCTCCCTGATCTCCTACTCTGCCTCCGATAAGCAACCATTGACCGAACCCTTCAGTTGCTCCCATAACCTTACCACACCTCCCGCTCTTTCTCCCACACCTCAGCAAACTTTCTCGGTCTTCAGACGAGCGTACGGAGCCAGACGGAGCTCTGGAGAGGTCGTCGGAGCTCCAATTACACCGCCTCCTCCCTAGTGGCGACGAAGAGAAGATGCCATTGGATGGCGCCTCTGCGGCGACCAGCCTTGATGGAGCCATGTCGTGCCACCAAGTCTGCTGGCTCGTGCATCCCGAGCCACTAGATGAAGCATCAGTGCCTGCCATGTCATCTGCCGAAGCTGCCACCTGACCGAGCCTAGCCACACATGTGCCCAATGCGTGCGAGTGGGCTATTTGCAAATCGACCCTCAGATATCTTTAGAATTACAAGAAGGTGCCTAGGCGCATGTCTCACATGCGCACGTGGGATATTTTATAAAGATGTCCATCCGGCTTCTAGAAACTGCAAAAAGGTTCCCTCACGCTCATGGAAGAATTACAGAAGGACCCCATCAGGTTTTGGTATTTGCAAATGGGCCCCTCTAGGGACCGATTAGAAATAGTTATCTTTATTTTCTTGCATTTTTACTACAACTATGCCCTTACACTATTTTGAGCATATCGTGAGCATAATAATTCCGAATTGAATGATTTCATATTTATTTTGCTGCTTGTTTCATCCTCTACCTAATGCATATTTAATTTCTTATTTTTACACTTGATTAATGAAGCCAATTTTGATGATCTATAGTGTCTTCAGTTATTTGATTTAAATGTAATTTCTCATCAATGTTGCACATTTTAACCCTGAAATTAAACTATAATTTATGCTCATTGCTTTGATATTCTATATGGGTATAATTGTAAATATTCTTTTACGTACTTGTCCTTTGCATTCCTTCATGCATTATGTCATGCATCATTTTATAATTGCATTATAAAATCAAATAAAAATTACATGCATCATTCCGTGCATTATTTTCTTGTGCATTTGCACGAAGATCTAAAATGAGAAGATACTCACTCTCTAATTAACAATGAAATTTGATAAATAAACAAAGGGGCTCGTGTCCCTGTGTTCGACCTTGGTATACTTAACAAGTAAAATAATTTCCACATATTCGAAGATGTGGTCTTTGTTGAACCATTTTCACCACATGTACTACAATAAAAGATGACAATTAAAGTGGTGAAAATGACACTCATCACACAACCGACTAAATATGGAAATAAGTAATAAGGCATTTTAGAAAATAGAGAGGAGTAAACAACAAACTTAATTTGTTATTTCACTCCTATTTTCCCTTCATTATCTCATTAATTCCTAATTATTTTTTGTGAAAAATCTCTTTTGAATGTATCTTTAAAATTGCATGAGGCTCCAACAAATGCTTCACTTTACCTTACACGGGGGGGGGGGGGGGGAGACAAATGACAACATACTTTTGCCATTGCTATCTTCGAATTCGGTAATGATAACCCTCTCCATCTTTACCTCAAAATTTGATCAGGTAAGGTAACATATAGATATCAACCTAGAGTTCCTGACAAGGCTGGAACCATGATGCTGCAGTGATAAATCTCAAATTAATCAACAATTAACCCACGAATAGATAATTGATCAATAAAGTGAAGTGTGAGTTAAGATTTATTATAACTCTACAATAGATGTGTATAGGTGCATGTAATGTAGAGGTTGAACACACTGACTAAACAATGAGTAGTTATTAGTAATTATATCTAATAAACAATAATTAATTTGTATTTTTCTTACCGTTTTCTTATTTTTATATGGGTTTTAAATATATTTAATTTTTATCATGTTAATTGGTTTATATTTTTATTTCTATATTTTCTTTTCATTTTTTATAAAATTGTAGTTTCTTTTTTATTTTAAAATAATATATATAAAGATATACAATAATATATATTACAGATATTCTATAAGTAATATGTATGTTATATATAATATAGATATATAGTTTTTTATTCAAGTAAAAATATAATCGAAATAAAGAAAATAATTTTTTTGTGTTCTTTTTATATGTTTCTCTATCTTTTGTAATTTTTATAATTTTTACTAATTTCTAGGCATTTTTTTAAAGTCATAAAATATACAAAATAGTTCACTGATTAAATATTTCCAAGATGGTTTTAGGTTTAATAAATAGAAATATGTCAAAAATTTACTTGAAACTTTTTTGATGTATACCATATATAACGTAGAAAATTCAGAAATAGATTGATATGTTTTTGGATTTTTCAAGAATTTTTGCTAACTTTTATAAGATTTTTAGGGCTATGTGATTTTTAGGTTTTATATTTTGTATTTTTTGTGATTTTTGGATATATGGTAGAATATAATATACTTTAGCTAATATATTTTTTGGAATTTTTGAGAAAGATTTGTAATTTTATGGTGTTTTATGCTAAGTAGGGAGAAAATGCATGTTTTTGGATTTTTAATAAATGGGAAAATTACGTAAAATAGCTAAAATAAAATTGTGCAAGCTCAAACACAAGTCCATGCATTCAACATAATTTTCCTATAATTTTTATAGCATTAAAAATATTTATAATGAATAAAATATAATAATTACAAATGCGATAGTTTACAGGGACTTACTTGTAATTTAAAAAAATTTTAAACTCATCTTGTAATAGATTCACAAAAATATAGGGGACACTATGGGATTTTTTCAAAATAAGCGCCTTTTGTGGGACGGTGCGTGAGGTAAGTTGGACTGAACATATGCTCAAGTACAATATAGTTTAGGGGCCAAACTATAATTTGTTCTAAAATATTACATTATTCTTAATATCCACACTATTAAATACTAAATACGTGCTCATCAACGGTATTGGGCGCGTTACTTAACTCGATCGATGGCCTAGATACATCTGTGATGGTTGGGCAATGGATGAGTCCAAATAGATCCTCATGGATGTGACAGTGGCAAATGCGAATAATCCAATGACAACTAAAGCATCTGGAGCACATTCATAGTCCGACGGTGAAGAGGAGCCTTGGATGGATGTGGAAGAATAGGAGCTCATGGCTGCCTCGATCGGAGCTACCTCCTCACTCTAGCGATCTTCTTGACTGATGATGATTGTAAAAGTTTCCTGGGAGTCTCCCGTAGGCGGTAGATGTGATAACAAGGTCCATAACCCATCGTTGGGGTCTTGGAGGTCAGAGATCGCTCGAGCACCTGGAGTGCTTATGCATGACTAAATCTCCTCCATATGGGTTCCTTGACTCTCCAACTTGCACAAAATGAACACGAGAACAAGGGCGAAGGCTCCATGCCTCTTATGGGGTGGAAATGGTCGAAGACGAGGCATGGCAATTGTCTCCGATGAAGGGTGGTGGATTGGAGACCTGGGGACTTGATTCATGAAGAATCAATGCGATATGGTGGTCAAGGAGATGGAGAACTCGCTAGGGAAGGAAATGAAGGCATCATATGGTCAGAACGGTGGTTGGACGAGTGAGACAATGGCTGGAGCCTAGTGCTCCATCGAACACTAAAATTGGAAATTAAATCTAAAACAAATAAAATTCTTGATTGAATTGCTGGAAAGAAAACTAACCTATAAAGCAAAGGAAATCAGCTCAAATCTGGTCGGGTTGACCAGGGAGCAGAACTACCCTGAGTTAAGCTCCAACGAGGGTGGATCACGTCATTTGCCACCTTCCCCATGCCACCAAACGACGAGAATCCTTCTTTTCACCAAGGTTTGACGAGCCTATGTGCTTATTGGGGTTCCAGAGTACCGAGATGGATCAAAAAACTAAAATGATGGAGGAGGATATATACACAGAGACAAGGTGGCTTAAAGAATCGAGGTTACAGATCGATACATGGCATGTACAATGGATTGAAGCCTAGGACGGATGGAGGGTTGTGTGATGAACAAGTTTTGTGAAGGGCTCAAGGCCATCAGAGGCATAGAGGTGGCATTGAAAATTTGAGAAGTGAGGGTGGCAATTGCTCTCTGATAGGTCAACAGGTACAAGGGGGACAGTTGATCGAAGGTCAACGAATGAGAGGGTATGATTGGTCCACCTCAAACGCTATAGGACAAACGTAAAAAGGAAAATAAGTAGAAATAGATAATAAAATAGAAAATGATATAATCAAATAAAACTTAAAATATAAAAATTGTTAATTATTTTATAAACTATTTTTTGTGATTTTTATTTTTTAAATACTATTTAATTTATTAGGAGTTAATTTTTACATGTATATGTATAGGTATATTTACCTATATTCTATTTATTCGATTTTTATTCTATATTTTTAATATTTATTATCATATTAATATATTTTATATATTTATAGAATTATTAAGGGTTTAATGGGGCTTTTCCCTCACCAATTTGCCATGTTTTTTTTGCAAAATATCACCATGTATATTCATTTATATTTCCCTCAATTATTCCATTCGAATTTCGTCAGAAGCGAAGACTCATGTGCCCTCCATCTACAACATGTCGATTACAATAATTTTTAGACTGTTAAAATTACTTGTTCTAGATGGAGGGCATATGAGTGTCTTTTTATGATGAAATTTGAATGACGTATTGGATGGATATATAGATGAATATCATGATGATATTTTGCAAAAAAATAAAAAATTTGTAGAAAAAAGGTACGGGACAAACACATTTTTCTTATCATTAAATACAAATTTTTGTTATATTTTAGTGATTTTATTTACATATATAAATAAATACATGTATATATATTATAGGTATAATATTACTATATATTATAAGGTATTATTTATTTAAGTGTATATCAATGGTTTTATTTTGTGTTTGTATTTCTAATATATTTCAAATAATATATACAATTATTTAAAAATATAAGGAGAGTAAAAATATACAACAACAACAAAGCGTTTTCCCACAATTAAGTAGGGTCGGCTACATGGATTCTTCGCCTCCATTCAGATCTATCTTGGGCCAATCTCGGGCTTATATCCACAAAACTAAGATCCCTTCGTATGGTCTCTTTCCAAAACTTCTTGGGCCGTCCTCGCCCTCTCTTAGCCGTCTCATGGAGAGTAAAAATATAAATAATAAAAAATATATATAAATATTATATACAGATACACAATACAATAATACCCCGAAAAGCTAGATTTTACATCTTAGATTTATTTTTAATGAATCCATCTTCGCTTGATAGATAATTTAATTTGACATACAATGGAGTGAGTTTGGTACAATATAAGTTTGTATGAAGAAGATATTGATATGTGAAGTTTGATTTGTGGTTTTTTCTTATGTAAAGTTTGATTTGTGGTTTTTTCATCTATGTGTCTCGGTTGCAATGTGCATTATTTTTTAAGATCTATTATTTTGGTAATCTTATATATAGTAATATGTACAAGTTCATGTTGATCATTTTATTGTTTGAAGTGTGTATATGTGTGAATGAAATGGAACAAAAATGGCTAATTGTTTAGAATTACGATTTTATGTACAGTATCTGGCCCTTATCTCCCTTACTTTATTCCTTATCGACCAAGTCAGTATTGACTTGTTCTCGAGGCTCAAGGTCATTCACTATCTTTGATACTTCACTCATTTTTCTTTTCTTTCTTTATTATGTAATTTTGGATTTAAATACAGATAATTGTGTATTATTTATAGATAAATAATGAATGTTAATTTATACAAGTTAGCATTATTTACTATGTTTTGATAGGGATTTAAAGACAAGATGAAAGAATAAAGGTAGATGAATGACTATTTGTCACACCCATATACTTACCTTTGCTAGTCCCTAGTAAAAACTTATTAGAAAAATAAGTGATGCAAAAGAGAAAATAAAGAAAAAAATAAAGAAGATAGAATGATTATATATTTTGAACTTATCTTCATAAAATCAAAGTTTGGATCTCAGCTAATACCGTTGGATTGTTAGTTTGTTCAGAATCTTATTGGGAATATGATCTAAAACTTAACAACCCTCAAGTTCCATAATACTCTATTCAGGTTGCCTCAATAGCTAGGTCAGAATAAGTCTATTCATATGCAAACCCTTACAACTATGAGTCTTACTTGTACAGTGTAAGTAAATGCAACTCCTCTCATCAAAAGTGGCAAGGCATAGTCTCCCTTAACAAGATAACCCTAATTCCCCAATCTAGTTACTCTTTCCTCGAGGACCTGGGTATTTCCTTCTAAGTTCAAGTACATCCAGCTCCTGAGGAGAGGGTAGAGAGAAGAAATGATTGTGACCAGTGTAGTCACATATCTTATGGAGCTTGATCGGTGCATCCAAGTCTCCTGCTGCATGAAATCTTAATTTTTCTAACTTTGAAACATAATGTTGTGCTTATTTCATACATACTCCTATTGGAATTGAATTTTTCTTTGAATTTTGCCCATATATTCTTTTTGGAGTTTTCGATTTTGCATTTTTTATTATACTATATGCAACGATATTTACATACGGAATTTTTCCTCTTGAGCCAGTAAACTATCACTCTTTTGAGACTTTATTGCAACCTGCATCGTCCTGTATTTAGACGTCCATGCCACTAAATCGGGTTGGAGGCCCTCGCCACCTATTGGGGAAATGCATGTTTCCACGCGTGTGCTTCCTCATGCTAAAGAATCATGCCCTCACCACCTCCTCATAGTTGAGCTAAATGCAGAGTGCTTGTCCAAGTTAGGTCCACATTGACAAGAGTTTTTGATGAATCTTCATTTCATCACCTTTATTCTTCTATTTTGGCATTAAATCCCTAGTTGAATGCATGTAAATAACATTAATTTTTACAAAATAACATTCATTAATTAACCTTTAAATGTTGTATAAGTATTGGTATTTAATTTCAAAATAAAAGAATCAAGAAAAAGAAAAGAAAAAGAATGAATTTCTATAAATAATGAATGACCCTGAATCTCGAGACCAAGTCAATATTGACCTTGTCGACCAGGAATAAAGTAGGGGGAGATAGGGCAAACAAACTGTATAGATCACACATTCAAAACCCTGATTTTATACCATGAAAATAGTCATTTTTGACCTATTTTATTTTACATTTTATACACCTCAAATAATAAAACGATCAACATGAAACTTATATATAAAAATACATAGAAAATTACAAAAATAATTGCATATAAAATAAGGGATTTTTACTCGTTGATTCTATAAACTTTGCCAATTACCTCCACGACCTTTGAAACAACCTAAATCCCCCCTTGACCATGTAAACTTGATACGTCTAGCCATCAGTTTTAACTTTATTTGAGTCAATTGCTTGGGTTATCTCGAGTTAATCCAATGGAAATCCCACGATGGACATTCCACCTCCACATTCTTTCCAAAGGTCATTCTTTCCACCTTCTTCTCCAAGCATGCGATGACTGAGGCCCTTATTTTATGCGAGGAACAATCGTTGGAGCGTCGGAATCACGCTGATTGCCACAGGGAGGATGCCGCAGAGGGCGTTCCCCTGCAAGCTAAGTTGCACCAACGAGGTGCAATTTATGAGGACGGTTGGGAGAGTCCCTTGGAGATGTTCCAGTCTATCCAAAGGTGTTGGAGCTACTGAAGGTAACCAATGGAAAACAAGACTGTGCCGTAGAGGCCGTTGAAGGAGAGGCTGAGGAACTGGAGGTCGGGGGTGGAGTAGGAGAGTTTGAGGGGATCTCGCTGGTTAAGGAGTTGGAGGAGAGGTCTAGGACTTGGAGAGTGGAGGGAAGGACGAAGGGAAGGGGATTGGAGAGTAGGTTGCCAACAAGGTCGAGGGCCTAGAGGGATGAGAGGTTAGAGGGGAAGGAAAGAGGGAAGGGACCGAAGAGGGAGTTGTACTGAAGAATGAGGGAGAGGAGATCGGGCAGGGAGGAGAGTGAGTCAGAAATGGGGCTTGAGAGGAAATTAGAGCATAGGGAGAGCTTCTGGAGGTGGTGGAGAGAGGAGATGCATGGGGAGATCAGTCCGGCGAGGCGGAGATGAGGAAGACAGAGCTCGATGACGGCAGAGGGAGGGTAGGGGGAGCAGAAGACGTCGTGGCATGAGCAGGGGGGTTGGGGGGGGGAGGGGTGCCAAGTGGAGAGGACACTGAGG
This sequence comes from Ottelia alismoides, assembly GCA_037367405.1. Lineage (NCBI taxonomy): Eukaryota > Viridiplantae > Streptophyta > Magnoliopsida > Alismatales > Hydrocharitaceae > Ottelia > Ottelia alismoides. The sequence goes on along the minus strand of JAZKJV010000869.1, from coordinate 370,375 downwards.
GGTTGTGGAGGGCGAACTTGAAGACCATGAGAGCCTCAATCTCGAGCTAGCGGTATTGCTGCTGAGCAGAGTTGACGGAGAGGAGGAGGGAAATGACGACAAACCTGGAGGAGGATGGTGAGGGCGATAGATGTCGAGGAGGTGGGTGGGTGCTGGGTGGGGAAAGGGAGATGAGGAGGAGAGTGAGGGGGAGTGGCACTCAATGTAAATTTGATAAATAAAATGGGTGTAATGTAGAAACCATAATAGAATGCGGTTAGTTTTAACGAGTAAATAGATGGGGGTTAACCACATGGTCTGTAGGGTCACGGTTAGCAATTTTACGGGGTTAGGGGGGGAATTAGATTGTTTCGAAGGTCGTGGAGGTAATTGGCAAAGTTTGTAGGGTCTATCGGGTAAAAATCCCTTAAAAAATGCACTATGCAGCTGGGGCCCACAGATGAAAAGACTTCAAACCAAACTTCATTGATCAAAATCTCCTCCATATGACTCAAAATGAACCAAACTCACCTTTTTTGTTCTTAAAATCAAATTATCTATTCAATGAAGGTGGTTTCAATCAAATTGGAGTTAAGATACAAAGTTGGCTTTCTAGGGTCCCATTGTACTATATACATGCATATTTTATTCTTTATTTATCAGAGGGATGCAAGAGGAGGTGCAGGAGAAGTTAGCAGGACTGCATATCATTTTTATCTCCAAGGCTACTGACACAATAGAGAAGTTTGAGGACATACGAGAGAGATGTTTTGGGAGCTCGCATGGAGCAACACCTATGCCACATCGATCTTTTGGACTGATTCGACGGTAGTTCTAACAATAGAGGTCAGCTAGGCAGTTTCGACCTACAGGTTCAGCATTTTCAGGTGATGCTCACTCATCTCCAATGACTACATTAGGAAGAGTACTTGTCGGATGTGGCACCAGTTCATCTCAACCATCTGGGTCGTAGAGAGCATCAGGACCGGCTTAGAGTACAAGCAAGGCTACCATTCCTACCCCATCTGTGAGATGCTACTTGTGCAATGAGTGGGGTCATTATCTGTATGAGTGTCCTCATGCTTTTGGAGAGCCTCGACCGCAATTACAACCATCACATCTGCATGCAAGACTATTCACAGACTGTTTATTACTACAGCTTGACAAGTTTGATTTGATTTTCGGCATAGACTGGTTATCATCTCATCATGCTCTAAATTTATTGCTTTAGGAAGACAGTTGTCTTCAATATTCCATATTTACTAGAGTTCACCTTTGAGGGTACATTACATGACCCCAAGATGGAGTACATCTCAACGTTGAAAGCCTAGAGACTCATTGATCAGAGATGTGATTCATATCTAGCAGTTATCCGAGAGACATCAGATCATGAGTCGATGACACAGGACATCACAGTAGTATCAGACTATCCAGATTTGTTTCCATACGAGTTACCAGTATTATCTCATGAGAGAGAGAGAGAGATCAAGTTTGAGATCACATTATTACCCGATACACAACCGATCTCAATGCCACCATATCGCATGGCCCCAACTGAGTAGAGAGAGTTGAAGGTGCAGTTGCGAGAGTTACTTGACTTGGGTTTCATGAGGCTGAGCACTTCACCTTGGGATGCTCTAGTTCTTTTTATCAGGAAGAAGGATGGATCCATGATATTATGCATTGATTACCGAGAGCTGAACAAGAGAACGATGAAGAACCATTATCTTTTGTCATGCATTAATGATTTATTCGATCAATTATACGGATCTTCAGCATTTTTGAAGGTTGACCTTCAATCAGGCTATCATCAGCTGAGGATTCAAGAGTCAGATATTCTAAAAACAACTTTCAAGACTTGATATGGACAATATGAGTTTGTGTTGATGTCGTTTGGGCTCACCAATGTCCCTGCAGCATTAATGTACATGATGAAAAAGATCTTCCATCCATACTTGGACACGTTTGTGGCAGTGTTTATTAATGTTGCACTGATGTATTCTCGGAATGAATGGGATTACATGAATGATCTGAAGATTGTCTTGGACACATTGTGAGAGCACAAGTTGTATGCCAAGCTGAGCACGTGCGAGTTCTGGTTATCCCAAGTATCATTTCTTGGGCACATCATTTCCGGAGCAGGTATCACAATTGATCTTGTGAAGATTGAGGCAATCATGTCTTGAGTGAACCGTAAGACAATTACTCATATTCGGAGCTTCCTTGGATTAGTGAGCTATTACAGACGCTTCATCAGTGGATTTTCATGCATTGTTACTTCCTTGACATGATTGATATAGAAGGGAGTTCCTTTCATTCGGAACGATTCATATGAGTAGGCCTTCAGGACACTAAAGGAAAGATTGATGACAACACCCATTCTTGCTCTTCCTTCAAGCACTCAGGATTATGCAGTATACACAGATGCCTCAGGAGAAGGCCTAGGAGAAGTACTGATGTAGAGAGGTTACATGATTGCTTAAGCATCACGTAAGTTGAGGTCACATGAACGGAAGTACCCCACCCATGACTTGGAGTTGGCAACAATTGTCTTCGCCTTGAAGATATGGTGTCACTATATTTATGGGGTGAATTTTGAGATTTTTACAGATCACAAGAGCCCGAAGTATATCTTTGATCAGAAGGAGTTGAACATGAGATGACACAGGTGGCTTGAGCTACTGAAGGATTACGACTGCACATTCTCTTACCACCCTAGTAGGGGAAACATGGTGGCTGATGCGCTTAGTAGGAGAGCTCATGCTGAGGATACGACAAACATGCTATACATGTGCGATATGTTTGCATCTTTGACCGATTGACATCCTTAGGAGAGTGTATCCATATCTATTGTCGTGCCACCACGATTCAGTAGTTTGTGAGATCGCATAGTAGAAGGACAGAGGATAGATCTTTAGATTTGAGACAGACACATGCGCGCTGTCAAGGATGAATTTGATGATTTTGTGGTAGCCGAGTCCATTTTATGGAAAGTTGGCTGGGTTGTTGTGCCCAAAGATGATCAATTACGCAAAGATGTTCTTTATGAGGTACACAGTTCATGATTATCTATTCATCCTGGTAGTACAAAGATGTATTGTGATATGTACCGACATTTCTAGAGGGATGGGATGAAGCGTGATGTGGCACATCATGTTAGCAGGTGTATGAACTGTTAGATGATCAAGGTTGAGCACAAGAGACCATCGGGGCTATTGCAGTCTATCCCTATTCCTGAGTGGAAGCGAGAGAGTATCTCCATGAATTTTGTCACAGGATTGTTGAAGACACCAGGTGGCCATGATGCTATTCGGGTTGTTATTGACAGGTTGACCAAGCCATCCCATTTCATACATGTCAGTATGATCTACACTCCATCGAGATTAGCCAGATTATATGTATAGAATGTTATCAGTCTACAGGGAATACCATGTGAGGTGTTGTCTGAGAGAGACTCGAGGTTTATATCTCGCTATTGGCATCAGTTCATGTCAGCACTACAGATAGAGCCGAAGATGAGTTCTGCATACCATATGCTAACCGATAGACAGAGTGAGCGTACCTTTAGACACTTGAGGATTTGTTGTGTGCATGCATTTTGGAATGGAAAGGGTCTTGGAAGGACCACTTGCCATTGGCAGAGTTCACATGCAACAACACCTATCATTCTAGTATCGACATGGCACCATTTGAAGCCCTACATGGGCGAAGATGCCTCACACCTCTCAATTGGCAGGAGGTAGATGATCATGATCTTTACTCCGTAGATCTCTTGGAGGATACATGCCATCAGCTATGTAAATCTTGACTTAGAGCTCGACTTGACATACTAGGAAAGGCCAATGCAGATAGTTGATAGTGCTGTGAAGAAGCTTCATAGCAAGGAGGTTCCCTTGGTCAAAGTATTGTGGCACCGACTGGTGTCGAAGAGACAACATGTGAAACCAAAGCAGACATGCAAGTACAATACCCGCAACTCTTCTCAGGTAAAAATCCAAAATCAAGCCCTTATAATTATTTACATGTTAAAAGAATATAGCTTATTTTACCTTTTGAGTTTTTTATGGGTCCAAAAACCTTTGAGATTTTTATGGCAAGATGAAATCCAAACACGACACATCCTGACCTTGACTTGAGTATCAAGGATGAGACTCCCTTTGAGGAAAGGCCAATATAGATACTTGTTAGTGTTGTGAAGAAGCTTTACAACAAAGAAATTCCCTTGGTCAATGTGATGTGGCACCGACTTGGTGTCAAAGAGGCGACATGTGAACTGGAGCAGATATGTGGGCACGATACCAGCAGATCTTCTCAGGTAAAAATCAAAACAAGCCCTTGTAATTATTTACATGTTAAAAGAATATGACTTGTTTTCCCTTTAAGGTTTTTATGGATCCAAAACCCTTTGAGGTTTTTATGGTCAGATGAAATCCAAACAAGATAGATTGTAACCTTGACTTGAGTTTCTAGGATGAGACTCCCTTTGAGGTTTTTATATTTGTAACATCCGGGTCTGAATAAACTAAACACGATTTGATTAGGGATCTGAATAATCAATTAATATTCAATTAATATTAAATAAACCCAGATCGATCCTTTAATCCCAGATCGAAAATCGCTCAGTAGCAATCGACCAAAAGTCGATCGCATCGTAATGCATGCCACTGAAAAGCCGTGACACAAAATCAAAAACTGCAAAATAAATTGAGACCACCCGAAAATTTTATTCTACGAAATAATACTAATGAAATCAACCGTTCGTCGATCGAAGGTCATTTGATATTTTAAATTACAAAATTTAATCACAAATCAAGACTGTATCTCAAGAATTTCGGGAATTCAAACCCTCAAATGTATATGAATACTATATCATAGTTCATTCAGAGACAATTGAAACAATACATTTTACACTTCCGAGACTCGGAGCACGAATACGAGCGACTTTTGGGTTTTGAAAAAAAATATGACATCAGCTTGCTGATGTCATGCAAATGACAAATGGCTTCTCAAAAATCCCAACGTGAGAGCCCTTCTGTCCCTCTTTATCTCCACCATTTTCCCTCTCCCTTTTCTTATATATTACCCCCTTTTCAGTTCTCTCTAATCCTCCCCAAATTCCAATGAGAGAAGAGCCCCTTCTCCTTCTCATCTACTGCTGGAAGGTCCCTACAGCTGCTATAGCTCTTCCTCCATGCAAAGTTGATGCTCCTTTCTTTCCTAAAGCTGATGCAATTCCCAATTTCAGCCATATGTTGCCCCCTTGCTGCTCTTGGCTTCAGATCAGCCCTCTCCGTTGATGCCTTTCAAAATTTGCAACTAATCAAAGTTGTTGCATGCCCTCCTACATGCTTTTAGATCTCAATTTTTATTTAATAAAATCCTCTATAACAATTAACCTCTTGTTGTCATATTTGACTTTCAATTAGTCATCCTTACAGAAGTTAGCTAATTAATCATTTTTAGAAAAAAAATATGGGTAATTGTTGCTAATTGTTTGATGAAAATTATAAAAGTTTAAAAATAGTAAAGCTTCTCACATATCTTAAACAAATAAATAAAATATAAATTTTTAAATTTTGAAAATTTTTAGAAGTTAGTATGTGTTATCTATTATTTAACCAACCTTACTGAACAATTATATGGAAATTTATTGTTTGAGATGGTTATGTTTGATTGTAACTGATTGGATATTGAAATTTTAAAATGTTAAATTAACAAAATCTTTAATTTGGTTTTAGTAATAACATATTAAGAAGTTTTTTAGGATTTTATAATTTCATATAATCTATAAAATATAGTGGATTTAGCACATACTTAATTCAGACGAATTATCTAACTCATAATCTCGTGCATTAAAAATAAAAGGTTGGGAGAAATTTGTATAGAATTAAGCTTAATTTTTAGTTCTAATGAATACACTGAATCACATGACCTTACTGAAGAAATTTAAATTACGAATATTAGATTATTAGTACTCTTCTCTTATAAAGTCAACATATGTTTTCCTATGATCATTTCCTAAATCAATTGATCCTTGAATATAATCTTCTATTTAATGTTATCAATAAGATCATTAACCAAAAGACCCAGATCTATATAATCAACCATAGAAAAGATTGAGAATGAAATAAGTAGTCAAGGAAGGAAGAAAGGACAATGTTAAATCAGTGGTGATCAATAATTAATAATACCGATCATAGTGACTTCTACACCTGACCATGCGAGGGTGCGATGACCCTCAACTAGGCGGGGAGATAGGAAGCCTAGTTAGGGCAGCAACTACCAAGTGCATGGCTCTAGGATCCCGATCCTTGTTATGTTTTTTACGTGAGCTCGTAGTATTTTTACGCCTCGTTGGGATACCAACTTTTGACCAATTCCGTTGACCCTCTGTTTTACGGTACCTAGGTGTTGGAAATGCGAGCCTACGGCGAGCCATTTTGCAATAAATGTTATTGCAATTCACTCCTTAATCTGAAATGAAGAATACATAATTTGCATAATAGGTCCCTTAATACAATTAGGGTTATGTACCATGGCCATCTTGATGATCATACAGCTGTTGATTCAACTATTGAATCATAGAGGCTGGTGCTTGGATGAATATCTAAAGAGTTAGATTGAGGACTCATCAAGCACCGTCAGATGATTGTTAAGAGATGATCTCCAGCCTGAGTAGGAGATGGCAATCCTTATCTCTGAAGGCTGATATCTGACCGACCTCTTGATGCAGGTCCTCTGCATAGGAATAGAGATTCGGAGGTGTCAGATTAGTTAGGTCAAAGAGTTGACTTAACGAGATCGAGATAACCGAAGTCCTATATCATATGCTGTCATGATATAGGCACGCATCCTCTGACCGGAGACAGATGTGTTACTATATGTCTGAGTATGTACATTTGGCAGACCAATAGGTTGATGATCTAATCAAGGTCTATACACCGGCGCGCTGGTGTGCATGTAAGGGTATATGAGTAATACGATCTCTCAAAGGGAACATACAGGTTCATTCACTGAATCGGAAGACATGAGCTCACTCATGAGATATTGGGAAGAATCAAATTCCGTGTGCACGGTCGTCTCGCTTTGGAAGCTTGACTGAATTTGTAGGTTTGATATATACTTTTGGAAAGTATATGATCAAGACCTAGGTATGATATATGCTTTTGGAAAGTATATGATCGATACCAACTCCCAATGATCGAATGAGAAACTTACTGATAAAAGCATGAAGTAGACAGTATAAAGTTGATCTAATACTTCGGGTTTAGTCTGAGTCTTCCAGTATGCAGGATGTACAGGTATTGGGAATACCTGAGGGTGATGTGATCATAAACGATTGTATAACCATGACGCTTCCATTCCTAGAGAGTGATGAAACGGGTCTGGATTTTAGTGACTCCTCTCAGTAGAGAAGTGATCTGATCTTGGTCCAAGTGTTGGACATTGATCTGAATGTGATTCAGATACAATGAGAAGATTAGATTTACGGTCTTGATTTAATCAAGCATCTATGGGAGGCCCGCGATCTGGATTTGAGATACGATCTCAATATCCATGTCACTATACGTGGAACAATACAATCGCCCTGTCTTTATCTCCAAATATCTGCGGAGAAAGCGCATTATCCTTGAAGGAGTTCATGGATAATTCTATTGTTGATTTATGTATCCGAGCATTGAGAAAATGGATAATTAAATGCAATTTAATTATCATGAATAATATGAATTTGATTCATATTATAAAGAGAGTTATCTAAGATAATTAAATGTGATTTAATTATCAAAGATGTAAATAATGTGAATGTGATTCATATTATTTGGACACAAGAGAATAGAGATCCAAGATGATTAAATATGATTTAATTATCATGGATATGAATAATGTGGATAGCAATATTCATATTAATCAAATATATTATAAATGTGATTTATAATATATAAGAGAGAGATGTTTGTAATTTACATTTGTTAATTAAATGTTAATGTGAATTGGATTCACATTGGACATTAAATTGAAAATGTAATTTACATTTTGTTTAGGGTTGTGAATGTGATTCACAAATTTCCAATGGCATGATTGCAACGTTCACAAAATAAATTGGATTTATCTTTGTGAAATAATTTGCAACAAATGTTGTTGCAAATAATGGAGAGAATCATGAGATAATGTAATCTCATGTAATAGGAAAAATGAAGCTCCCTTCCTAATGAGGAGAGGGGACGACCACAATTCCATAAGGAATGTGGTGGCCGTCCACCCTCCTTATGGAAGGAGGCTTGCCTCCTTTCCTATCTCTCCAATGGAGATTGATTTGATATAAATCAAATTACAATATATATTTGATTTTTATTAAATTAATTGTTGTTGTGTTTTTAGCAACAAATCATGACCATTGAAAGAAACACAAATTAATGTAGACCATTGGATTTGTGTTGACACATGGATTGAGATCCATGGATCCCAAAACCCTATAAAAGGAGAGACACCCCATTGCTCTTCTTAGCACATAAGTGAGACAACAAGTCTCTCTCTCGCTTTCTTTCTCTTTCTCTCCCTCTCATGGCCGTCCACCATGGATGCCCTAGAGAGGCTCTCCATCTCCGCGGCACCGTCGTTACGCTGCCCGATGTTTCGCTCGTGGAACTCCATCTACTTCGGCATGCCTTGCTCGTGAAGAAGACGTCGGATCTCGTGTGTCGAGATCAGGAGATCCACCGCTTGGATCATCAACATGTATTGCGAGAAGCACGCGGTTCATCCCCGCGCTCGCAAGCGTCTCCTCCGTTGGATCGGACTTGAGATAGGAGGTCTCTTCGTTTAGAGACTCGATTGCAACCACGCTTCAAGAGTAAACCTAATACTTGTTTGTGGTTTAGATGAAACGATCCGAGAAGTGTTCTTGGATCATGTGGTTTCGTCACATGAAAAATTTTAATTTCCGCTGCATAGAACAACTAGTGCGATTAGTCGTTCTTCGTCGTATTCGATGCGACGCTCACGCTTCCGTGATGCGTTTGAGGATCTAACCAGATCCTTCAAGTGGTATCAGAGCCTTAGGTCGGTGGTTTTGGATACGATCCATAAACCGAGGACGACTTGGGTTCATTAGGGTTTGCGAAAGTTTTCTTGCATTTCATTTTCGCATCTCTGTTTTGATATTATTTTCGGCACTGTTTAAATTGTTTAAACACGAAAATAATATTTGGATTTTATTCTCCATAAATAAGGAAACCGTAGGATCTGAGTTTGCGTGATTTCGATTCCGTTTGCTCTAGATATGCTCATTTTAGTGAACATGTATCAACTGTTTCGGGGACTGCGGATCATGACGTAATTAAGATGTTAATTGCGGATTTGAAACGCCTTGAAATGCGTGCAAATCACTTGGGTTCTGTTGCAAATCAAGTTAGAAAACTTTAGAAATTTACTTTGCTTAATTTGGATTTAAATTGATTGAGATATGGTATTTTTAGTAAGTGAGGGTCACTGCTGAAAATACTTTCCTAATCAAGAACCTAGTGATTGTCATTTAATTACTTAGTGAAATTAAATTGTTTAATTTCCTGGAATAATTATGCATAAATATTTGTGAAATATTTAATGATAATTATGTCCTTAAATGACTTTGCCCTAACCAACAAATGATTAGATGTAATCTAGATCAAGATTGGTTACATGATCTACATGATCAACATTCCAACAAACATGTTGCTTGAATAGGACTTGGGATTTGTTGAGCAAATCTCATTATAATGTTAATCAAAATTGTTTTGATTATTACTATATGGTATAATTTCGGTTGAAGAACCGATGATCATCTCAATTACAAAATGATCTATTTTGCATTATCCTTTCCCGAGGTGGATATGGTGTCTAGTCGGAGAGCATTGGGGTTGCAGGTTGCAACGTATGTGGTCCGTCCCACTCTCGTCGGTACTGGCCATGACAACGGGTAGGGTTAGTATAATGCTTAAGAAATCATGATGTATTTTTAATTATTAAAATTCGAAATAATACGTATTTGAGATAATACCATAATTCAAGTAACTATTAAAATGTTTGTTGGATATTAATTGGATCATTAATTTAATATGATTAGATTAATTGGAATCCAATTAAAATTAAAACACTCTATGAATAGAGATGTTATTTCCCTTGGAAGAATTAATCATAATGAATATGATTCATAATGATTAATTAGAATTTGAATATGATATGGAGGATCACATAAGTGACATCCATGGTCTCCTGTCAAGGCGAAGGGTTCCGTCGCCAGGGATTGTATGTGGGAGACGCCTGTCCGAAGTGACAGCTCCTGTATGCAAGCGCATCTGGATCGGGCTCTTTGCTTCTCGAAAGAGTAAGGCCGTATACGTAGTGACCCCAATATCGGATCCTCATATTATTGGGGGCGATATTGGATTGCGTATAGCGAGTACTATTCCTGTTGACGGTTGATTCAATTAACGACGGGTCAACATCGCCTTAGGGGTGGTGGGCCTGAGTGTTAAAGACCGAATTGGGAGATGCAAGTTGGACTTGCAAGGCGGAATGTGTTCCCGCTTCTTTTTATCCGAGTTGCAGATTCTCATATTATTGGGATGTAACAAAGATAAGGAAGGAGATCCCAGATCTTGTTGAGATATAATGGTAAGTATATCTCTTACATTGAAAGTGATTAAGGGAATGAACTTTCAGTGTTGACAAGACAAGACAACTTTGATATAAAAATCCTAAATCAAAGTAAAATATATATATATATATATTTATATATTTATGCAAATTTCTTATTTCAGATAATCCTTCATTAAAACCCACTCAATGATATACTCAATAATAACCAATAAAATATCATGGATTGGACTCATGATCCAGATATTGTACTTGCGATTGGACACATAATGTATGTGGTTGCAATGTGCAAGTTTCCTCATAATATTGAGGAATGACAATTAAATAGATAATAGGACTACAACCCTAGGGTTTGTATGTCTCTATAGTCTTGATCTCTCATCGGATGTACTTTGGAAGTGACATGTCGATGATGATCGCAATTGTCAAATAATCCTTATAAAATTAATGAAGATATTCTGGCATACATATGTGCTCTTGACATTTAATCATGAGTGACATGGTTCTCTGCATCATGTAGAATGGTAGCTATATAAGAGATGATGTATTCAAATTGTTTGAGTACCTACCTGAACCTATGTTTTAAGAGTTTAGATGGATGTATATGATGAGTGTCATCATTCTACTATCTATACTCTGGTCATTCATGAAGCTTCATAATATTCATATTGTATGAATTTAATGAAGCATGTATAAATGTTGAAATGCTCTTACATAAGAGATCCTTAGTCTTAAGCAATGGTTGCTTATAGATAAAGGGAGCGCAGTGGAAGCATGGGTTGGACCCGAGTAAGAAGTATGGTCAAAGAGTTGACTATACATCTATGACTTCCATTTGTCATCCGAAGAGTTGGATGAATGCCAATACTGCAATGAGTTGATGTGTTGATAGTATGACTATCAAGTCTATCTAGAATCCTTAGAGAAGGACTCGGATGGAGCATCGGATTAATCTACATAAATCACTGATAAGATAAAGTCAAATAATTGTATCTCAATCTTCTGATGACATTTGCAATAGGTTGCATATGTTTTATAAGACTGGAAAATTTGATCTTAAAGGTTTATAGTTATCCACATGGATATTGATGCAATTGTTGCAACAATCTCTGTTGGATTGATAGACTTGTTAATTTCAGTGGGAGAGTCCTTAGTCTTAGAGAATGTCTCTATGACCTAGATATAAGAATACACTCATTGTTTGTTTCTAAATGTTGGAAATAAATATGAATTCTGAGGTAGAACTATCATAAATAGTTATGATGGAGATATTTCAGATAGTAATCTAAAATCTAGTGGACTCCACTAAATTAGAAAATTGATGGATGGCTCATTAACATTTCTAAATGCTGAAATTAAAACTTAAGATCAATATGAGGATGAAGATCATTTGACAATGATCTAGCATCAAGCCTTGGACATTTGTCTATTGATTTGATCAATAGACTAGTAAGAGATGAAACTTTAGAATGTCTAAAATTTCAAAACTTACATACTTATGAATATTGTATTCAAAGTAAAATGTCCAATACACCCTTCTTAAAGAAAGGTGTAAGATGCCAAGGTATTCAGGATCTCATGCATATTGATGTATGTAGATCATCTATATCATAGTAAACATTATGGATATGTGATATCTGTTGATGATTATGTATGATATGAGATTTCTTCTCTTCGCCTAAGAAACCTTTAAAATGTTCAAAGATTTCATTATTTTTGGTTTAGAACCAAAGTTTGAAGGAAGATAAAATGAATCTGATCTAATCTAGGTAGCAAGTACCTGTTAGATAAATTCAAAGAATACCTTATAGAGATATGAATATCATTTCTATCTCAATCCTCCTAACACACCTTAACTCAATAGAGTTATAGGTAGATACAATTGGATCATGTGTGACATGATCTTATCAATGATGAATTTTAGCATAATTATCCCTTAGTTTCCAGGTATATATGTGTAGAAGAGACTACAATATATATGCTTAATATGATTCCATGCATGCAAGCTGGAATCTAGCACTTGAAAGTGCTGCTTCATTAGGAAAATAAAGGATGGTATTGGATACCTACTTTATGACCTTGAGATTCTAAGTATCTCATCTCTGAGAATATGATTCTTAGAGGTTGAGACTCTTGAGAATCAAGATGAAAATGAAGTGTAGGAACTCATTTATCTTGAGAAGATAATGAGGCTCCTGAAATTGGAAACTAAGAGGACAATTAAAAATGAAACACTAATACCTCTTCAAATGAGTTTGAGGATGGATTCCATGTGTCAGAGAAATCTGACAATGATTGAACTTCATGTGATGAAGCTTCTGAAGATCCTAGCATGGATAGATGGATGTTAGCAATAAAAGTCTAATGTAGACTTCATATGCAAGTGTTGTATATGGACCCTCGTGGATCCACCTATATGGGTAAAATCTGTAAAGGTGTAAATGGATCTTCAAGAGAAAGGGAACCTGATGAGAAGGTAGAGACCTTCAAAGCACGGTTCGTAGCCATGAGCCACACACCGGAAGAGAAGACATTGCTTGCAATGAGACTTGCTCTTCGATGACCATGCTTAAAATCATCAGAATGTTGCTAACCTTAGCTACACAACTTGACTATTGCATCTTCAAGATGTAAGTCAATATTGCATTCCTCTACGAATACCTCTTTGAGGATATTCACATGAAGTAGCCCCAGGGCTTCATGGTTGAGGAAAGCAAGGTGTGCAAACTAAGGAATCCATCTATGGACTCAAATAAGCTTCTTGAAGTTGGACCATAAGATTTGATGGAATTATAATTGTTATGATTTCAGATAGAATCTTGATGAGCCATGTGAAGCTTAGTGGGAGTGCCTTTGTGTTCATCTTGCTGAATGTAGATGATATCCGGATCATTTAAAATGATATAAGGATAATAATAAGTGTTTTATTCTCTGGTTATTCCATATCTTGAAATATGATTTCAAAGATACCTCTTAGATCTTAGTTCTGAAGTTGTTCAGAAGCCAAGAGAAGAGGATAATTGGACTGTCACATTTGTAGTATACCTTGGACATATTCTATTCATAGAAATTCCAAGAAAGGCTTCTAACCCTTAAGATATGGTACTGACCTATCTTAAGGGATAGCACCTCAAAGAGTTGAGGAAGTAAATGCTACAACTACTTGCACTTGTGCATTAGTTACGAGAAGCTGAGTGTATGCTAGAGTGTACAAATACCATATGTCTGTCATGCAGTGGGAGTAGTAAATTGTTACTAATCCTACTGTAGAGATAAAACACTTGATTGCAGTAATAACAAAATCTTCATAGATGACAAGATTTTTGAGATAGTGATCTCGAAGTCTTATCTTCAGAAACTTAAGACTTCATAGATAGAGATCTAAAAGGTCTTAATTGTGGATACCTTAAGAGATAGTGATCTCCAGGAATAAGGGTATTCTGATAATGATTATGGAAATACTGGTTATGATAATTATTAAGTTGTAGTGTCAGGGACACTATAACCAACTAGATTGAGTATTGGTTGCATGAGATGCAACATTCGCATTAGATGCGAGCACTGTTACTGGGGATATGCAAGTGCCGTAAAAGGACTTGGCGTAGTCTCGCGGGAACAGAGTGACTGATCAGCTTACCTAGCTATTTTCTAAATAGTCTATGATTGTCACATGAGTGCGGGTTTAAATGATTAGCCCATTAATGACTCTTTGGGCTAGTGGGAGATTGTTGGAAATGCGAGCCTACGGCGAGCCATTATGCAATAAATGTTATTGCAATTCACTCCTTAATCTGAAATGAAGAATACATAATTTGCATAATAGGTCCCTTAGTACAATTAGGGTTATGTACCATGGCCATCTTGATGATCATACAGCTATTGATTCAACTATTGAATCATAGAGGCTGGTGCTTGGATGAATATCTAAAGAGTTAGATTGAGGACTCATCAAGCACCGTCAGATGATTGTTAAGAGATGATCTCCAGCCTGAGTAGGAGATGGCAATCCTTATCTCTGAAGGCTGATATCTGACCGACCTCTTGATGCAGGTCCTCTGCATAGGAATAGAGATTCGGAGGTGTCAGATTAGTTAGGTCAACGAGTTGACTTAACGAGATCGAGATAACCGAAGTCCTATATCATATGCTGTCATGATATAGGCACGCATCCTCTGACCGGAGACAGATGTGTTACTATATGTCTGAGTATGTACATTTGGCAGACCAATAGGTTGATGATCTAATCAAGGTCTATACACCGGCGCGCTGGTGTGCATGTAAGGGTATATGAGTAATACGATCTCTCAAAGGGAACATACAGGTTCATTCACTGAACCGGAAGACATGAGCTCACTCATGAGATATTGGGAAGAATCAAATTCCGTGCGCACGGTCGTCTCGCTTTGGAAGTTTGACTGAATTTGTAGGTTTGATATATACTTTTGGAAAGTATATGATCAAGACCTAGGTATGATATATGCTTTTGGAAAGTATATGATCGATACCAACTCCCAATGATCGAATGAGAAACTTACTGATAAAACCATGAAGTAGACAGTATAAAGTTGATCCAATACTTCGGGTTTAGTCTGAGTCTTCCAGTATGTAGGATGTACATGTATTGGGAATACCTGAGGGTGATGTGATCATAAACGATTGTATAACCATGACGCTTCCATTCCTAGGGAGTGATGAAACGTGTCTGGATTTTAGTGACTCCTCTCAGTAGAGAAGTGATCTGATCTTGGTCCAAGTGTTGGACATTGATCTGAATGTGATTCAGATACAATGAGAAGATTAGATTTACGGTCTTGATTTAATCAAGCATCTATGGGAGGCTCGCGATCTGGATTTGAGATACGATCTCAATATCCATGTCACTATATGTGGAACAATACAATCGCACTGTCTTTATCTCCAAGTATCTGCGGAGAAAGCGCATTATCCTTGAAGGAGTTCATGGATAATTCTATTGTTGATTTATGTATCCGAGCATTGAGAAAATGGATAATTAAATGCGATTTAATTATCATGAATAATATGAATTTGATTCATATTATAAAGAGAGTTATCTAAGATAATTAAATGTGATTTAATTATCAAAGATGTAAATAATGTGAATGTGATTCATATTATTTGGACACAAGAGAATAGAGATCCAAGATGATTAAATATGATTTAATTATCATGGATATGAATAATGTGGATAACAATATTCATATTAATCAAATATATTGTAAATGTGATTTATAATATATAAGAGAGAGATGTTTGGGATTTACATTTGTTAATTAAATGTTAATGTGAATTGGATTCACATTGGACATTAAATTGAAAATGTAATTTACATTTTGTTTAGGGTTGTGAATGTGATTCACAAATTTCCAATGGCATGATTGCAATGTTCACAAAATAAATTGGATTTATTTTTGTGAAATAATTTGCAACAAATGTTGTTGCAAATATTGGAGAGAATCATGAGATAATGTAATCTCATGTAATAGGAAAAAGGAAGTCCCTTCCTAATGAGGAGAGGGGACGACCACAATTCCATAAGGAATGTGGTGGCCGTCCACCCTCCTTATGGAAGGAGGCTTGCCTCCTTTCCTATCTCTCCAATGGAGATTGATTTGATATAAATCAAATTATAATATATATTTGATTTTTATTAAATTAATTGTTGTTGTGTTTTTAGCAACAAATCATGACCATTGAAAGAAACACAAATTAATGTAGACCATTGGATTTGTGTTGACACATGGATTGAGATCCATGGATCCCAAAACCCTATAAAAGGAGAGGCACCCCATTGCTCTTCTTAGCACATAAGTGAGACAACAAGTCTCTCTCTCTTTCTTTCTCTTTCTCTCCCTCTCATGGCCGTCCACCATGGATGCCCTAGAGAGGCTCTCCATCTCCGCGGCACCGTCGTTACGCTGCCCGATGTTTCGCTCGTGGAACTCCGTCTACTTCGGCATGCCTTGCTCGTGAAGAAGACGTCGGATCTCGTGTGTCGAGATCAGGAGATCCACCGCTTGGATCATCAACATGGATTGCGAGAAGCACACGGTTCATCCCCGCGCTCGCAAGCGTCTCCTCCGTCGGATCGGACTTGAGACAGGAGGTCTCTTCGTTTAGAGACTCGGTTGCAACCACGCTTCAAGAGGTAAACCTAATACTTATTTGTGGTTTAGACGAAACGATCCGAGAAGTGTTCTTGGATCATGTGGTTTCGTCACATGAAAAATTTTAATTTCCGCTGCATAGAACAACTAGTGCGATTAGTCGTTCTTCGTCGTATTCGATGCGACGCTCACGCTTCCGTGATGCGCTTGAGGATCTAACCAGATCCTTCACTAGGATGGGGTCCCTTGGTTTAAATTTTTCTTACGAGCTCGTTAGCCTATACCAGTCAGGTCGGTTTCTAGAGTGACTTTTTCTCAGAGTCTCTATCACTCGTCTCTGTGGTGTAGATTTGGAGTATACATATCCCTCTAATGGACCGTACTTACGCTTAGAGGGCGAGACAGAATGGTCTCTTAGGAGACTTCCTCACCGCTTAAATTTTGATTACTGTTCTGCCAATAGGATTGGCGATGGCTACATTTGAATCAATTACAGTTGAATTTGGAGGAGTTACAGTTGAGCTTGGAATGGATCATAATAGAGTTTGACTAGAGTTAAGATCAATTACAATTGAGTTGACTACAATTGATCTTGGTACATTTATCATTAACCGTCATTCATCGCCAATTAATCACATCTTAGAACTACTACTACAAATGATAGGATAAGCTAATAAACATGTTGGGAACTTAGTTAGGATGCATTACACTCCACCACATGCCTACGTAGGCACGCCAACTTTAAGGTATTTATCACGCCTTAGTATCATAGTATGAGGTCACCCTCAGACTAAGACCACAAACTATCCATTAGACTTGAGAAATTAAATAGAATCAAGAATCAAATCAGAAACTCATCATTCTCACTATTAAGATCCATGAACATGATCTTTCAATGACAAAAAGATAGTAACATACACACATGTCATCAATTAATATATGAAATGTGTGTGTGTGTGTGTGTATATATATATAGAAAACTAGTGAGGTGATGGGTGATCATCAGCCAGCAGTAGCTGGCTGACAATCCCGAGCGTCCACTGTTATACTAGACGGTACACATTTTGTAGTTTCTATACAGTTGCTACAATTTTGATTCAGTTTAGGAATAGTGCTTTTCTTTCTCTGCTGTCATTTTTTAAAAGACATGTATACAATGTAATATTCTTTTTATTATATGTAAACTATATAGAAATTAACGTAATGTAAAGTTGGTGATATATCTTGTTGGCTCTGTGGCTGTAATGCATTGATTGTGAATGTCATTGCAAAACACAAAAAATTCCGCTCTATTTATATATAATAATGCGATCTATATTGAATCTAATGCTCCGAGTGTTGTGTAAATGGGTACCCATATCCGAGGACATCACAAAGGATTTGGGAGTGTTATTTTCCAATCCATGGATGGAATCATCCCTCATGTATTTTATTCAGCATAAGCTATCGCTTGAGTTAAAGAGAGGATGATACAATGTTTGCGTAAAGAATGAATCTGATCATAAATGAATGCCTATAATGGGCAATAAGTGGCGTTTGAATGGTACTATGTTTGGCAACTATGTAACATTGAAATTGTCACATAGTTTTAAAATAAATACCTTATGAAAAATGGAGCAGCCTAAAAAGGATTTTCAAGTACAATCGAGCAATTCCATAACAATGATCTTGACATAGGTGATGGCAATGAGGATGTCGGAAAGCATCCATTAAGGCAAAACTCTTTCCCATCATGGTGGTTTTGTAACACCACAACCCTCAAACATAGTCTCACATTTAAAACTCACAAAGTGTGAGAGTGGGTTATAAGTGGTGGGGATTACTACTTGATAACTTGGATTTAAGCATTTTAGGTAGTTGTCAACATGTCCAATTGGGCCCGAACCCAATAAATTGTCGGGGTAGTTTTCCTCGATAACGGACTGGAGACTTAAGCTTGGGACGTTACAAATGGTATCAGAGCAGGTTCCCTCTGATAGTGGAAAGGGATACCTGAAGGAACCTAAGCTGGGAGTGTGCAGCCGCCACTGTCATTGTGAATAAGTTATGGACCATGTTGCAACGAGGACGTTGCGAATATAAATGGGGGAGGTTGTAACACCACAACCCCCAAACATAGTCCCACATATAAAACTCATAAAAGTGTGAGAGTGTGTTATAAGTGGTGGAGATTACTACTTGACAACTTGGACTTAAGCATTTTAGGTAGTTGTCAACATGTCCAATTGGGTCCGAACCTAATAAGCTGTCAGGGTTAATTTTCCTCAATAACAGAGACCTAAGCTCGGGATGTTACATGTTTGCTGTCAGAGTAGTTGTTATCGTTAGCCTTGACAGCGGTGGCTTCCACGAAAACATAGGCAACCGAGCATTAAAGGAGGTAAAACTATTTCTCTTCGTCGAAGAAGACCATGATCACTAATGTTGAGATGGGAGGGCTTGGAGCAGTCGATCTTGAGAATGCGATGGAAGCACCTCCTATCTCCACACACAATGAGATGCGAGTGAATATGAGTTTAAAAGAAAAAACCCTAGAATCTGAAGGGGATGAGCACATATTACTGTGTGGGTCGTGTAGAGGCATGGAGAGGGAGGGGTCGTAGTCTTTGCAGGAAAGGAACTAAGGGGTGGTGGGGTACGACCTATGTGCGGTTCAAGGGGCATTCAGAAAGGGGAGATTGATGTTAGGGCATGGCTTCTCTGGCATTACGAAATTACCATTGAGATGAGAGGGGAGAGATGGCAACAGAAGGAAAGGCCGACCATCATGGTTTCGGGTTTTAGGGGTTGGGCTCCAACGACATAGGGGAAGGGAGGAGATGCTCCTACGCTGCCATCGAGATAGGGAGGGGAAGGGGAGAGGAGGCATCCGTGGAAGTAGATCGAGATGAAGAGGGTTGGCACTGGCCGCCAGAGTAGTAGCGAATAGGGTCTTAACTTCAGTAGCCGTAGAGACAAGCTTGCCTGAGGGGAAGGGGTTGAGAACGACAACCCTAAAAGGGAGTTGTGTTGGAAGAGGGAAGGAGGATCGAATTCCTACAAATGTTCAAGGACAGAAGTGGAAATATGGTTGGGATATGGGCATAAAATTAGAATGCACGACTGATGTTAAATGCAAAATCGAAATTTAGGTGTGATAATCTTTTGATGCTATTTAAGATGGGTTAATGGATGGATTGTAATGTCCGTCCATATGAGATCTATGAATTCATACTCTCAATAAAAATCTATTACTATTACTATTAGTGGGTTTCATCCTGTTCTAATGCCACGTGTCCTTTTTCCTCTTCGTTCCTGCTCCTCCCCCTTCCCGCTTCGCCCTGCTTCACATCCCCGCTTTAGGTCGATTTGCCTCCTTCGTCTGCCACGTTTCTTACCTTTTTCCTCCCACCACGTTTGTTTGCAAGCATCCCCTGTCTACCCGTTCCGACAAGTCTTTCTAAAAACCCCACCCTTTAACTCTCCGCCGCTCTTGGTTTGGAGCGGTTGTCGATCGTTCTCCTCTGTTTTGTCCTGCACGATCGTTCTGCTCTGTTTCCTCCTGCATTCTCCTCCTCATCTGCTTCTTTTCGGAACAGTTTCTCTATTATCTCCTCCAAACGCTCAAGAAGTTCTATCGTCTTCCGATGATCGGTTTGTGGTGGTCGCCTTTTTTTAGGTTTCTTTGTCCTTTTCTTCCTGATATTCTTCTTCTGTAGTTTTTCCTGATTTTGGATCTTATGGATCTTCGGGATGTTGCTGTTGTTATATATTATGTGATGTTCAGATTCTGGTTCAGTTTTATGATATTTTCTTCGCCCGTGCCTTCTTATTTCCTTTATGATAGGTGTCGATTTTCCTTTGTAAGTTATTCTTCTTTCTTCTGAGATTTTATGATATGGATGACCTTCTGAAATTTTTGGGTTGTTTCGATGATCTGTGACAGTGTTGTATACTTTTTTTTGACGTATCATTCCTTTTTTACTTTCGGTATTCTTATTATTTCAGTAATTTTTTTCATTTACATTATCTTATTTATTGTTGCGTCATTTTTTTCTGTCCAAAAGTCACTTTTCTTTTAACTTTGAACGATGTCATGATAGGTTTTATGTTTATTTGTATATGACGTCTGCTATCTATGTTATAAATTTTAGCTTATTGTTTCTGTTGTTCGACGTTGTTTCTCAGAATGTGTTCATGTGTTCATGGTTATTGTCATATGATTTGAATTATTGATGGACAGTATTATATTATTTTTCCTTCCATGTATGTATGATATTAAGTATATGCAGTATTTGACAATATGGTATTTATTGGTCTAAGCATATACTTGCTTCTAAAATAATGTTGTTAGCATATCTTACAACTATCATTTGTGTGATATGTATTGGGTGCATTTTTTCCTTGGGATAATATTTTTCTCTCTTCTGCATGATATTGATGCTTTATATCGTTGATGTTTGCTTTGATTTTCTGTAGCCGGTGCCTTCTTATAGGTAAGTTACATTATTTATTTCGTAACAGATGTAGTTGTGCGATGTATAGGATTTGTGCTATATCTTTTGCATGCTATTGATGTTCTATATCGTCAATTTCTACTTTGATATGATATTGATGTTCTATATCATCAATGTTTGCTCTGATTTTCTCTAACTGCCTCCTTCTCATAAGCAATTTAAAGTGCTTATTTCGTAACAGCCGTAATTGCACGATCTATAGGATTTGTACTATTGCTCTTCGCTTATATTTTTTCTAGCTGTTGCTTTCTTACATATATTTCCCACTTAAAACTTGTTAGCATATTTAATCAGTTCTATTTGTATGTTATGTATTGTATGTAATTTTTTTGGGATAATATTTGTTTTCTGTTTTGCATGATATTGATGGTCGATGTTGTTGATGTCTGCTCTGATTTTCCTTACCTGTTGGCTTCTGACATGTAAGTTAAATTATTTATTTCCTACCAGATGTAATTGCGGGCCCTTTGGGAGTTGTGCTACTATTCTTCAGTTGTATTCTTTTAATTGCTGCTTGCTTACATATATTTCCTTCTTAATGTTGTTATCGTATCAGGTAACAGTAATTTGTATGTTATGTATTGCACTCATCTTTTACTTTGGAAAATATTTTATTTCTCTTTTATATGATATTGATGGTTTATATCGTTGATGTTTGCACTGATTTTCTGTGTCTAAGATAATTTCTCTAATGAAATGTAGAAAACCTAACATTCTCTCCGATATCTAAGAGAATAAAATTTATTTGGGCAAATTTTTTTTATTTTTTTTGAAAAATAACACCATGTACATTTATCTCTATATCCCTTCTATACACCATTCAAACTTCGTCAGAAACAAAGACTCCTACGGCCTCCATCCGAACAGTAATTTTTTAACGGTAACAGGATTTTTTTAAATCGATACCATTGAGATGGAGGTCGTAGGAGTCTCTGTTTCTGACGAAATTCGAATGACATATAGGAGGGATATATGGATGAATATACATGGTTTTATTTTCAAAAAAAATAAAAAAAAACATCGAAAAATGGGGCGGAGGCAGCCATGTTGGCTGCCCCCAGGGGGCAGCCCCATTTTTTCCATAATATATAGAGATATTACTTTTTCTTTGAGATATTTTCGATATCTGCTCTGAGTTTCCTTAGTTGTTAATCTCATACGTTAATTAAATTATTTATTTCGTAAGATATGTATTTGCAATACTTCTAGGATTTGTGTTATCATTCTTCACTTATATTTTTTGTAGTTGTTTCTTATTATATGATATCTTCTTTCATGATTGTATGATGTTAAATATGTGCGGTGTTTGACAATATGGTATTTATTATACAATAAATTTTAATCGTATTAATATAATTAATTGAAATATTATATAAGAACTATTCTTATATGTAAAGAAATAATATTACTGTCCACGCGTATATTTTCTTTGTAACCGTTGTTATCCTATAACTGCCATTTGTATATTATGTTCTGCATGAATTTTTTAATTCGGATTTTCGTCTTTTTTCAATGATATTAATAGTTTATAGTGTATGGCTGCTCCGACTTTCCCTACCAGCTGATTTTTCATAGGTAAGTTAAAGTATTTACTTTGTAGCAGATGTAATTGCGTGATATTTAGGATTTCTCTTATCATTCTTTATTCATATTTTTTGCAGTGTGTAGCTGTTGACTTTTCATTGGTAAGTTCAGTTATAATTGTACGATTTTTACAATTTGTGCTATTCTTCTTTATTTAAATTCCTTACAGTTGTCTGTCTGTTGCTTATTGGAAGTCGTATATGTCAATTGTGATATAATTGAACTATTGGATGGTTATTATGATACATTTTTTCTTGTGCTTTGGATATAATATGTAGATGGTTTCTTTCGCTTTTATTTGTTATTGTTCTTGCGTGCTTAATGCAAGTTGTTGATGTCCATTATGATATGACTGTGCTTATTGATGATTGTGATACGACTGTCCTTTTGGTTTCCAAATAATTATGGTATCTGTTACTGACAAATTTCTCATTTATTATTTCGTGACATATATATACATATATATAAGGGATTTTTACCCGGCAGACCCTATAATCTTTTACAATTACCTCTACAACCTTTGAAACATCCTAATTCCTCCCCCGACCTTGTAAACTTGCTCCGTCTAACCCAACAAACCCTCCCGTCAATTCTAACTATATTTAAGTTAGTTACTTATGTTAGTCTTGAGTTAACCTAACCAATTTACCATTGAGTGAAAAAAATAGAAAAAAAAATAAATGGACGGAGACCGGGGGATCCATCCGCAGGGGGCTCCATCGACGGGGGAAGCAGGAGGGGCTCCATCGTCGGGAGAGCAGCAGGAGCGATTCCATCCGCAGGGCCGCATGCGGCTCCATCGACGGGGGAAGCAGGAGGGGCTCCATCTGCAGGGGGACTCCCACCGACCGGAGGGAGGGGAAGGGAAGCCGGAGAGGGGCTCCATCGTCCGGGGAGTGGCGGGGTGGGGGCAGCAGGGGCTCCATGGGGGGGGGGAGGGGGGTGGGCGGGGCGGGCGGCGGGGGGAGTCATGGGGGGCTCCATCCGCAGGGACTCCAATCCGCAGGGGGACTCCCACCGACCGGAGGGAGGGGAAGGGAAGCCGGGGAGGGGCTCCATCGTCCGGGGAGTGGCGGGGTGGGGGCAGCAGGGGCTCCAGGGGGGTGGGGTGGGCGAAGGCGGGCAGCAGGGGGAGTCATGGGGGGGCTCGGGCAACAGGGGGAGTCATGGGGGGGATCCATCCACAGGGACAGCAACAGGGGTTCGTAAGCGGCGGGGGAGGGGCCCATCAGCGGCGCGACGGAGGGGGGTGGGGAGCTCCATCCATCAGCGGCGCGGGGGGGGGGGGGGGGGGGCTCCATCCATCAGCGGCGCGCGGGAGGGGGGCTCCATCAGCAGGGGGGACAGGAAGCAGCGGCGGCGCGCGTGGGGGGCTCCAGGGGAGCAGGGAGCGGCAGCGTCGCGCGTGCGGGGGTAGCAGCATCGGCGGCATCGCCGGGGGGGGGGGGGGAGCAGCATCGACGCCAGAGGTCAGGGGCCACTCGAGCAGGGAGGAGGGGAGGCTCAGTGGCACTCAATGTAAATTTCATAAACAAAATAGGTATAATATAAAAGAATATAACGGAATCCGGTTACTTTTAACGGATGCATGAACGAGTGTTAACCACAGGGTCTGTAGGGTAACGGTTAGCAAGTTTACGGGGTCTTCAGAGGAATTATGATGTTTCAGAGATCGTAGAGGTAATTGCAGAAGATTATAGGGTCTGCCGGGTAAAAATCCCTATATATAATTGTGAAATTACAACATCTCAATATTGACAGGAAAGGGAAAGTTCGTTGAAGGTATCTTCTACAATATTTTTCTTTCTCCATGTTATATGTAAAATTTTATGTACAATCATTTACAATTTCTTAAAGTTTAGGAAATTATCTATGCTTTAAGATATGGGTTACTTTTGACTACTTTGTTTTCGTTAGAACATCAGGAAATAAATATTCTTTTCACTTATGATATACTTTACATTTTTTTTGCTATTTATGTTTCTGTTGTATTAAGAATTGTTAATGACAATGAATACATGCATATTTGTAGATCAACATTGTTTAGTAAATTACCAACATGATTGTTAACGATACTCCGAAATACCATTATTTTTACGAGAAATAACATTATTTTTGAATTGCTTAAATTCACAGAAAGATAGCTTATATAATGTCTCCTATGTTATATTAGGTACTAGCGATATTGATAGGACGGTAAAGACATATATGGATGTCGATAGCAATGACTATGTGACAGCTTTAAGGGAAGTATTTAAGATAAATAGACAAAGACGTATGGATATAATACATATAAAGAAAAGGAAAAAAACATTACCATTTCAAGTTACTTGAAATAGGTCCGCGTCCCTAAAATGCTTGAAAATGTTGTTTTATTATAAAGTATTGAACAAGTACACATTTTCGTATGTATCTCCTCCTTTCTTGCAAAAAACTTCAAACTTTATATGTAAACTACCTTTTTATCTAATGCTTTCTTTATGAAAACAATCAATTTGAAATTAATTTCAAGAAGACAAATTCGCCTTATTTATTTTCCTTAAACCACCGTCAAGCATTGGTACCGTTAAGAAGGTATGGTTACAGTCTTTATTATATGTTTCTTTACAATCGCCGTTCTTAATTGTTATTACCATGTTTTTTCTGCTTTAAATAAATGTTACTATATGCTTCCTTTCTGCAGATATGTATGATGTTCGTAAATTCTGCAAGTAAAGTTTATTTCTTATTCATTTGGAAATATTTTGTATCAATCTAATATTCTCTTTGTTGAAATTAATCTTATTCATTATTACATATTTTCCTTCACTTAAGTCAAATCTAACTTTCTCCTTCAAATATTCTGTATACCTTTCAAAGAAAAATTTAATGCCTGCTCACAACTTTTTCTTCCATAATAGATGTTATAAGATAATTTAAAAAGGGATAATTACACTCATAACCCTGAGTAATTCCTCAATCTCAATCATAACCCTGTATAATCGCGAATTACGCTCAGGACCCTGAATAAGTGCGCCGTCTTACGTCTATAACCTTCCGTTACTTTACCACGTTAACTCAACCACATGATTGAGTTAATCTAACCGATCAACGATCTAACGGTTGAGATTAACGTAAATAAAAAAATATCCCACTGCACAGCGTGCTTTGTTGAGGCTCGGTGAAGGTGGAGTGTCGCCATCCTCCTTTGCTCCCTACTCCTCGCGCCCGCCTTCCCTTCAGATGCGGCGGCATAGGGGCTCAGCGGCATAGGGTAATCGCGCGGGGGTGGGGGTTGCTGGTGTTGTTTCTTGCTAGGGCGGCGCACAACAACGGTTGGAGGACGGTGCTGCAGGTGGCATGCGGCTAATGCATTGGCTATGCGGGAAGGTCATTGGTTGCTGGCATCGGTGAAGGTGATGGCGTCGGCTGCCCGGAGGGGTGGCGCTTGGAGCGAGGTGAACTAGTGCCTGCGCACGGGCTCGCGCGTGGTGGCGGAGAAGCGGCAAGGGGCAGCTGTAGTAGGAGATATGCGCGGGTTGAGCTGCGTAGAAGGTGACGCGATTGTGTTCTGGTGCACTCGGCCGGCTCTGCTTATGCGGCTTCGGTCGATGGAGAGTGTGCGACGTCGAATGGAGGCGGCACTGGCGTGTTTGCTGGAAGGTGAAGGCCATATGATGGGTCCGATAGGTGGAACATAGGATTAGGTTGAAAACAGAGGAAAATAGAGGACCTCGAGTTGGGTTTGGGGGGGGGGGCTCGAGTTCGGCAGGCCGGGAGGGGGATGAGTAGGATGGTTCAAGCAGGGCGGTGGGGAGCCGGGGTGGGTGGGGTGGTTCGATTAGGCGTGCGGGGGTTGGCACGGGGGACTTCGAGCTCGACGGACCGGAGGGGGGTGGGTGGGGTGTTTCGAGCGGGGCGTTGGGTTTCAGGTAGGGGAGGAGGGGAGCCGGGAGGGGGGTGGTTCGAGCAGGGCGTTGGGTATAGGGTCGGGGGAGGGGAGCAGGGGAGGAGGTGGCGGGGTGGGTTTTGTTGTATTCAAAGTTGTAGTTAGACTTTAATTGGAAAGTCTATGTAATTACAATTGGCATTCAATTTAGTTTCAATTGGGAAACCAAATGGTTTGGAGGGAAAGTTGGGAATTCCCAAATTTGAAATATGGGAGTTCGGGTGGAAGTTTAGTCCCACACCGGGGAGAACTAAACTTTTTGGTGGACTTAAATATGAGTCCACACCCCAAGCTCTAGTAGCAATAGTAGAGAGGAGGAATGGAGGACCACACACGCGCGCGCGCGCTCCGCTCCGCTCGGGCTCGGGCTCGGGAGAATCAATTCGGATCTCGGATCTCGATACTTTTGCTGTAGATTTCATTTGGTAAGTCGATTAAATTAATTATACGATTAATTTGGTAAGTCGACTTAAATGGGAATTCAACTCATCTTTATGAGCGCGTTTTTTGGGATCCGAAAGGATGCGTCTTCGGGACGCATCTTTTGGAAACCAAAGATCGCATCTTTTGGAAACCAAAGGTCGCATTCTTTGGAAACCAAAGGTCGCGTTTTTAGGACGCGAGCCCCTCTATTTATATCCCTCACTCGACTCGGTTTTTCTACACTCGCAAGAAAAACCTCTCTCACGCCGTCTCTCTTTCGTTCTTCCTCTCGCGGACGAACGTCTTTCTCTTCTCCTCTCTCGGTTGCAGTTCTCTGAGGTACAATCGAGGACGATCCCGTTGGTGTGCGCCGACGACGATCGTGAACCGTCGTATCCTGGGAGCGGATCGCCAGTACCCTACGCACCGGTATTGTGGGGGCGATATCTTCTCTAAGGACAGTCAATTTTCATGGACGCTTCGGTGACTTCTAAACTAATCTCTGTTTTATTTTGCTTGCTGCAATACGTTTATTGCTTTACCCTTTCTGGATCATGCCCGTCTTTGTGTTTCTGTTCTTTTAATCGGTTCCTGTTTACATTGAATAATCGGATAATGATTGGGAAACATATGATTAATATGATTTTAATCTGTATCGTTTCTCTGTTTATTCATTTGGATCCAATTTTATACTGTTTAATGTATGAACTGGTAATCTTATTTACAACAATCTTAGAGAAGATATCCCGAACCGATTCTAGAATGTCGGAAACAATGTTTAAATCGAGGGTAGATATGACGGGTATGCCTGAAAAATTCGGTGGACAGAATTTTAAGCGTTGGCAACAACGCATGAAGATCTGGTTAACCACCATAGGGTTAATCTCGATGCTTGAAACCGACTGTCCTACGGTGGAGGCGGAAAACCCCTCACCCGATAGCCATAAGGCGCAATCTGCGTGGAAGGAACGCGACCGTATATGTCATGGTTGCATCTTGTTGGCTCTGTTCAACACGTTGTTTGACGTATATTGTTCATCCACGCAGACTGCGAAGGGGCTATGGGAAGATTTGGATCGGAAGTATAACACCAAAGATCTCGGTATTGAGAAATACTCCGTAGCCAAATTCTTGAAGTTTTCCATGGCCGAAGGGAAGTCTGTTTCTGAACAGGCACACGAGTTTTTACTCTTGCTCCATGATCTAGAGGATGCCGAAATGAAACTTCCAGAGAAGTTTCAGGTCATGTGCATCATAGAAAAATTCCCAAAGTCATGGGAAGACTTCGGTATGACCCTGAAACATAGGAAGGGGAAATTTTCTATGGATGACTTGATGGTGGCAATTGCCATAGAGGAGGAACACAGGAAACAAAAACCTGTGCTTCCTGTTGATATTCAGGCTAAGGTCAATTTATGATCTCGAAGGGCAAAGATAAAAAGGGAAAGGGTCCCAATAACAATAAAATGAAATCAAAGGGCAAGATCCAGAAAAAGGCAAAGAATAAACCCTGCTGGCACTGTAATCAGGTTGGCCATTGGAAGAAGGACTGTCCGTCCTTGAAGGCTCAACCTAAGGCTACAGACGGGAGTCCACAAGTGAACATGATCACTATGGGACTCGGGGCTAGCGAGGGGTATGTCTCTGTAAAACTTGAACTATACAATATCCATGATCCAAATGAGTGGCTCGTGGATACGGGAGCCAATGTGAACATATGTTCTGACAGAACATTGTTTTCTTCTTATCAGACCTGTAGCGGTGGGACTGTGAAGATGGGGAACGATTCTGCGGCCAGGGTGCTAGGGTCAGGACAAGTCAACTTGAGGTTCTCCTCTGGACGTGTCTGGACGTTGCACAGGGTAAGAAGAATGTTTTATCCGGCTCTATCTTAGTTAGAAATGGTTTTGAATTAAACTTTAAATGTAATAAAGTTGTTATTCTGAGACATGGTGTCTTTTATGGTAAAGGCTATTTGGCTGACTTTGATTTGTTATTTAGAATTAGATGTGATTCAGTAAACATTAATGAATTGAATGTTCTGAATGCTAAATGTTCTAGTTCTGTGTCTCAAGTTGTGAATAATCTTGAATCTTGTGATCTGTGGCATGGTAGATTGGGTCATGTAAATCTAAATTCGATTAAAAGGATGATGAATTTAGAATTGATCCCTAAACACACAATTGATAAAACTCAAAAATGTGAGATATGTGTGCAAGCAAAGACACCTAGGAAGTCTTTTCAGTCTGTCTCTAGAGATAGTGAGATCTTGGATCTAGTGCACACGGATATCTGTGAGTTTAATGGTGTGTTGACCCGAGACAATAAGAAATACTTTATCACCTTTATAGATGATGGTAGTAGATACTGCTATGTATATCTAATGAAAACCAAGGATGAAGCCTTAGAGAAATTTCTTATCTTTAAGAATGAGGCTGAGACACAAACAGGAAAAGTGCTTAAACGCCTTAGGTCAGATAGAGGAGGTGAATATACCTCTAACTTATTTGATTAACAATGCAAATCTTTTGGCATAGTTCATGAAGTTACGTCCCCATATTCACCACAATCAAATGGGATAGCAGAACGGAAAAATAGAACCTTAACTGACATGATCAATGCTCTCCTACAGAGTTCTGGACTTCCAACCTATATGTGGGGAG
The DNA here is from genome assembly GCA_037367405.1 of Ottelia alismoides. NCBI lineage: Eukaryota > Viridiplantae > Streptophyta > Magnoliopsida > Alismatales > Hydrocharitaceae > Ottelia > Ottelia alismoides. The sequence goes on along the minus strand of JAZKJV010000869.1, from coordinate 340,542 downwards.
AAGCCTTGAATACGGCTTGCCATATTCTGAATAGGGTGCCTCCAAGACATATGGAAAAGTGTCCCTTTGAACTTTGGAGAAATAGGAAACCGAGTTTAAGATATCTCAAAGTGTGGGGCTGTCTCGCTAAGGTATTCACAAGTAATAGGAAGTTTAATGTATCTTGCAAATTGCACGAGACCTGATATTTCATTCTCGGTTGCAAAGCTGAGTAGATACACTAGCTGTCCTGACCGTACTCACTGAGAGGCTCTGGATCGAGTACTGAAGTACTTGAAGGGAACTATTTCTCTTAGTTTGCATTATGGTAGACATCCATCTGTACTAGAAGGATACAGTGATGCAAGCTGGATAGGGAAAATAGAGGAGTCTGGGAGTAATGGTGTTACAGGGTATGTATTTACCCTTGGAGGCGGTGCAGTCTCCTGGAGGTCTGTGAAGCAGACCATTCTAGCTCGATCCACTTTTGAGGCCGAGCTGTGTGCTTTGGACACCACTGGAATTGGGGCTGAATGGCTAAGGGAACTTCTGTCTGAAATTCCCATGGTAGGTCAGCCTGTTCCTGCGATCTCGGTACATTGTGACAATATGACCACAATTGCCAAGATCAAGAGTTCAAAGTTCAACCAGAAAACAAGGAGACACATACAAATCAGACTTAAGACGTTAAGGGATTTGGTGTCTCGAGGAGTGTTGGCTGTGGATTTTGTTGGATCCAAAGACAACACGGCAGATCCATTGACTAAGGGACTTGATAGATCTTTAGTCCTAAAGTCTAGGCTTGGGATGGGACTGAGACCCATTGGGAGTTCCTCTACAGTAGCAACCCAACCTAATTGAGTGGAGATCCCACAAAGTAGGTTCAATGTGGTAATAACAAGCTGTTTGGAGAACTGGTTGGCACTCTACCTTTAATGCGTAAGCATGAGTGTCTTATCCCTGGAAGCCTGAGTGCCATTTAAGCTGCAAGTTTAGGAAGAGCGTAGGCTCTGAATGGGTTCAAGCCTTAGGGCAGAATGTTAGCAGTGCATCCTTGGAGAATGCCACCTATGTGAGTGTTACTGTGGGCCGCAGTTAAAGGAAGAGGGTCTTTCCTGAACACAATCATGAAACAGGATAAGGGTGCATGGCCTTTAAGAGCACCAACCCTGAAGATTGTACCAAGAACAACGCTTTGTTGTTTTTACCGTATACTTTAACACCAAGGTCTGAAGTTCAAGACGTAGTTCACTTCGTTCCTGTTAAAGTGAAAGTAGTAAACTCAGGTAGAGGTTCAAACCGGAAGGTACCTTTACTGAAAGCAAAGTGTGGGCAGCCGAAAGAAGTCTCTTGAATCCTTTTGAATCTCTTTTTCAAATTGGTGAATTCGTGGGGGATTGTTGTATTCAAAGTTGTAGTTAGACTTTAATTGGAAAGTCTATGTAATTACAATTGGCATTCAATTTAGTTTTAATTGGGAAACCAAATGGTTTGGAGGGAAAGTTGGGAATTCCCAAATTTGAAATATGGGAGTTTGGGTGGAAGTTAGTCCCACACCGGGGAGAACTAAACTTTTTGGTGGACTTAAATATGAGTCCACACCCCAAGCTCTTGTAGCAATAGTAGAGAGGAGGAATGGAGGACCACACACGCGCGCGCGCGCGCTCCGCTCCGCTCCGTCTCCGGCTCGGGCTCGGGAGAATCAATTCAGATCTCGGATCTCGATACTTTTGCTGTAGATTTCATTTGGTAAGTCGATTAAATTAATTATACGATTAATTTGGTAAGTCGACTTAAATGGGAATTCAACTCGCCTTTATGGGCGCGTTTTTTGGGATCCGAAAGGATGCGTCTTCGGGACGCATCTTTTGGAAACCAAAGATCGCATCTTTTGGAAACCAAAGGTCGCATTCTTTGGAAACCAAAGGTCGCGTTTTTAGGACGCGAGCCCCTCTATTTATATCCCTCACTCGACTCGGTTTTTCTACACTCGCAAGAAAAACCTCTCTCACGCCGTCTCTCTTTCGTTCTTCCTCTCGCGGACGAACGTCTTTCTCTTCTCCTCTCTCGGCTGCAGTTCTCTGAGGTACAATCGAGGACGATCCCGTTGGTGTGCGCCGACGACGATCGTGAACCGTCGTATCCTGGGAGCGGATCGCCATTACTCTACGCACCGGTATTGTGGGGGCGATATCTTCTCTAAGGACAGTCCATTTTCATGGACGCTTCGGTGACTTCTAAACTAATCCCTGTTTTATTTTGCTTCCTGCAATACGTTTATTGCTTTACCCTTTCTGGATCATGCCCGTCTTTGTGTTTCTGTTCTTTTAATCGGTTCCTGTTTACATTGAATAATCGGATAATGATTGGGAAACATATGATTAATATGATTTTAATCTGTATCGTTTCTTTGTTAATTCATTTGGATCCGATTTTATACTGTTTAATGTATGAACTGGTAATCTTATTTACAACAGGTTTCAGGCAGGGGGCGGGCTTCCAGCAGAGGCGGTGCAGGGGGTTGGAGCAGCTCAGCGCGGGGAGGGAGGGTTCGAGAAGGGGAGGAGGTGGCGGGCTGGGTTCTTCGAGCAGGAGAGGAGGTCGCCCGGGGGGGGGGGGGGGGGCTTGGACGAGCACGGGGCGGAGCAGCTCGGCGCGGGGAGGGAGGGTTCGGAGGAGGTGGCGGGCTGGGTTCTTCGAGCAGGAGAGGAGGTGGCCCGGGGGGGCTTGGACGAGCACGGGGCGGAGCAGCTCGGCGGCATGTGTCTTCGAGTCAGGACATGGTGAGGGGGACGCGATGGTTCAGGGGTAGTTTGTTTTTTTCAACGAAAACCATTAAATATAACGGATATTTCAAACGGACTATAACTCAGGGTTATATTGTGTAAGAGTTAAGCATTACTCGGGGTTTCTCATGTAATTCGTGATTATGTAGGGTTATGATTGAGATTGAGGAATTACTCAAGCTTGTAGGTGTAATTATCCCATTTAAAAATTACTAAATATATTTATTTCGCTCGGCTTCCCGCCCCCCAACAAGAAGGTTTTGGGGATAGAGCGAGATACGGTTACCAAAATATGTAGCGGACACGTGGGGTGCATGGTGATGTCTATCACGTGGAAGTAATTCTAGACTCTTTCCGTGCCAACCGTAGGCAGAAAAACGCGGCGGATGGCAGAGACATGAGAAAGGTGGTTACCAATCTGGAAGGAGGAAAACAATATAGGGATTACAAATCGTAAGCAAGAGGTATCTCTCAGGTTACTCATGGAGGATCTGAGGCACATCAAGGAGTTGATCTCTTCTTCCCATTCAGCAAAAGACGAGCAACTTCCAGGACAAGAAAAACATCAGGGAGAAGGGGAAAAGAGAGGTAGCAGGGGTGATCATCAAGATGCCAACGATCCCCCCACCGACTCCGTCGCCGCTCTCAAGCTCTTCCTGGATCGTATCCCCATCAGCTCCGTGCCTCGAATTGATGCCCACTACCCACGCAAGTCGTCCTTTATATATTTTCGTTTGATCGTTTCTTCCTTTCGCGAACTTAGGATAGGTGACAACAACGACAACAACGGTGATGCTTTCATGTACGCAGCGGACGTGGAGATCAACTCAAACGACTGTGTGGCGGATGCCATTGCTTTATTGCGCGAGAAAGCTGCGTGCGGAGCTCCCGTGGTGGACTCTAATTCCAAACCAGATTTTGGGGGGTTCAGGGAGAAGCAGATGGGGTTTATACACCTGTATAAACTTCTTCTTTGGTGTCTTGAAGTAAACTCTATCCTATCCCACTCCTCTTAGTTCTCTTTTTTGTTTTTCAATTCTTGGGAAGGGATCCTCTGCTGGGCAGCAGGGATCTGTTGCAACCGGGAGTGTACCCGAGCCGCTCGATCGAGATCGAGCGGTTCACACAGTAAGGACCCACAAAACTCTTGATTTCGTGTGAATTGCTCGATCTCGATCGAGCGGCTCGGCTACACTCCCGAGTTGCAACAGATATCTGCTGCACACCAGAGGATCTGCTCCCCTATTATTTAACTTAATGCTACAGCAAATGCTTTCTTTCTACATTACTTTTTTTCTTTCTGTTATCTGTGCCAAGGAGATAGACAGGTACAGTACTGAATTGGGAGGTTGCGATATCAGGGATTGTGACTTCTTCTCTGCACTTGAACGTGTACCCCATCTACGGGAGACGAAGGTATACCAGGAAAACTCTTCGCACGACTTGGGTAATTACGTGAGGTTGAAAAGAAATTTAGAAATTTCTGATGGCAAGGTTGAAAAGAAATTGACATTGACGGCCAATGTGTCTTTTTTGTGAACCAGGTAATCCAGCTCGCCCAGTCCATATGGGAACCCTTCTTCCCTGTTAATCCAGACGACACTCTTCTTCATATTTTGCTACTATTCGCCAAACACCATACCTTAGAAGTTGTACCGGTGGTTGAACCATCCAGAATTATTGGTTATATCAATCAGGTAATGCTAGTTTTATGGATTATTGTGCAAGCCGCCAATTACTTATATTATACAATCAGTATTTTTTCCAAGTAAGCACACCTGCAGGAAGAAAAATGATGTATAACAGTTGAAATCGGTCATGCGACTGTTGCCGTTAACATGCTGTTTTCATGAGCAATTATCTTTATATTATCATTGTGAAAAGTAAACGTGATTGCTAGAGGTTTTTTTGAAAGAAAAATGGGTGGGATCCCAAGTTGGGATCCACCACCAAGTTAAACGGTTATATTAATTAGGAAAATCAGTATACTGATGACCGGGAGTCACAAAGAACCCTATAGTGCTTAATGACATTTTTAGGATAGAAATCATGCCCTCGGAAAATGAGCTCATTCCTAGCACACCAAGTAGCCCAAAAATAAAAAACGATCCTCATGCGAGTTTTTGTAGAATGATTGTATAGATGCCCAAAAGTTGATGCAATTGTCTGTCCTCACCCACGAAATCTCAACCGAACTCCAAATCCTAGCAGAAGAGTCGCAACAGAAGAATAGATGGTCCAAATCTTCAGGTTCCACCCCATGTTTGTCACAAAGGTGGTCATCGATATTGAGCAATCTACCTCATCTGGCCATCGTCGGCAACCGCCCATGCCTAAAGCACTACAGGAACACCTTTATCCTCATGGATCTTGCTTCTCCAGATAATATTCATATCTTGTACTAGTTCCCCCTGTGCAATTTCCAGATAGCACGCAAAAAGAGGGTAAGTTTTCTTAACCGAAAATTTGCCTTGTGTCTTGAAAAAATGATCGCTCCCCTGCGACATACCCCCAACTTCTTCGAACATCCTCTGCAATGCCAAAAAATCCTCAAATCTTTGATCCGAGAATTCCGTTGCGAAAGATGGGGACCAAACCCCACCCTTCTAGACCCGATGCACCGGAATCTCCTTATCTTATGCTATCGCTGTGAACCCGGAAACCTCTCCCCTAAAGGCCGGTCACCAGTCCAGTTATTTCTCCAAAACTGCAAGGTCCTCCTGTTGCCCAACATTGGACCCAAAACCTCGGACATGGCCGACAAAATTTTTCGTATATCATGCAGAGCGGTTATGGACGTCGAATAACACCAGTCGTAAGAGAGCCATCAAAATGGTAAATCCTCTACAAAAGTCTGCATATCATTAGAGCTTCCCCATAGTGGCACCACCCACTTGGTTAACAGACCTTATTCATGCTCTCAAGCTCCAAAACCCCAAACCCCCATTCTTCTTCACCCTCATGACAGAACACTAGTCAATCAGATGAACCCCCTTCTTCTTCGGCTTTATGTCCGACCAAAAGAACATGTGCATCAAAAATTCCATCTTTCATCAGACCCCAACAAATAACAATATGGTAGAGCAGAAGAAAATAGAAATCACAAAGAGAACGTGTTTAAGCAATGCCAACTTCCCGCCTCTAGATAATGACACTGCCTTCCAACCAGCAAGTCTAATTTCCAACATGTTCAAGATTAACCCCCACTCCCGCGACTTGAGTTTACCATCAATCAAGGGAAGCCCCAAATATGAGATAGGAAGATCACCAATAGGACAACAAAGAGTCTCACCAGTCCACTACTCCTCAACCCGGGATTAGCCAAATGGTACAACCACCGATTTCTCCCTATTAATGAGCATCCATGATAAGTCATAAAAAATGTCCATAATATGTGCATCCTTCCTAAATTGCTCCTGCCTCCCCTTTAGGAAAAGCATTGTATCATAACATACTATAGTAGTGGATGGAGATATCACCGTTACATTATCTTTCACACCTCCCGGAATCCACATCCAGCCTCATCATGATAGACAAAACATATACAACAATCACAAATTGATGAAGGGCAAGAAGACATTCCTGACGCACCCCTCACTGGAGCTAAAAGAATCCCCTGTCGGGTCGACCATTCACAAGCACTGAATACGAAGGCATACTAATGCATCACTTGACCCATGAGATCCACAAGTCAGGGAAGCCCCTCTTTTGCAGCACCACCCAAAGGAACCACCAATCAACACAATCATAGACCTTTGAGAAATTCATCTTCCAAAGCAGTCGCTTCAAAATGCTCCTCTTTCGATTAAGAACAATCTCAGAAGCCAACACTAAGCCATCTACCATCTGCCTCCCGAGCACAAATGCTATTTGCTTAGGAGAAATGATGTCATTCATAACAGGGGGAAATCGGTTAGCTAGAAGCTTGGCGATGATGAGATAGATCACTTTGGAGTGAGCAATCATCCTGTAATCCTCCACACGAGTGGGCGCCTCCTTCTTCTGCAACATGAAAAGGAACGCTTTGTTCAAGTACTCAAAACGAATCTTATCACTGTTGAACTCTTTCAACACCTCAATAATGTCCCCCGTCATGACATCCCAAAACTTCATATAGAATAAGGTAGGAAAACCGTCAGGAACTGATGCACCATCTGCATTCAGGCTCCTAACAATCTTCTTCACCTCATCCCCTGTGAAAAGGGCAACTAATACCACTGCCTGAGGCCCGGAAATGTGCCTAACACCTTTGTTGCGCCAACCCCATCCAGAATGAGAGACCCTTCTACTGGCAGCAATGAAAAATGCACGGAGAGACCTCCCAAATTGTCGCTCCATACGCACCACCTCATCGGCCACCTCAAGTTCTTGTATGAAATTTCTCCTCATGCCTGAGGCCATAGATTGGAAGAAGCGTGTATTAACATCTCCCTCCTTGAGACACCTTTGAAGAGAACACTACCTCCATTCGACCTCTGTCTTCTTATCTTCTAGAATGATCTCATGGATATTCTTTGGCCTCTCCTCAATCTCAACTACCTCTCCCTTTCATCTTCTATCTTGTCTATCCTGCAAACCTTCGCCTAAGCCCTTGCACGACAATTGCATCGCTGTTCATTAACCTCTTTGTTGAAAGCCATAAGTTCACAGTGTCAAAATCTTAGATGCCACAGTTGCCGACCCTTCACTACAGAACGATCACACCAACAACTTCTCAGAGCATCCTGAAAGCATCTTCCGATAGCCATGTACCACCAATGGAGTTGGAGTTTGACCCATACATGTGAGAGATCATTCAATTCTATATAAATTCGAATAGAATGTGAGTTATATTGGTAGGTCCCTTCTATATGAGAACTTATCTCAATTTAGACAATGGATGACCCTAAAGGAAATTAGTCAGATTTAACAAAATCAACTTAATTAATATGCAAATTCAAGAATGATTGAAAGACTATCATGATTAGTCGGTTCTCTCAGATTGGTTAATGAGATTTAATTATCATAAGGAAGATTTTTGATGGATGCACAATGGCTCCCCATGTATTATAAATAGTGAGGACGGGGTTGAAAGTAGATTAGATAGCATAATAAAGGGGTTAAATTGTGCACACAAAAATTATGCAAGAACACAAGATACTTTTACAGTGAAAATCATGATAAGATATTTTTACAGTGAAAACCATGACTGAGAACTTCATTCTAATATTTCCCTCGTTCTCTCACCATAGGTAGCTTCTTTTTATAATGTGGAAAGCGTATTAGAGATTAAAAAAATAAAGAACAAGGGAAGAAACACCAAGATTTTACGTAGAACTCTACTCCGTGAGGAGCGGGATGAAATCACGGGAGAACGCCACTAAGGGTTGATTCTTCTATTAACTTTCCATCTCTCAATTGATACAATGAGTGCGTAGCTTCTTATATAGCCTCATATATTGATCGGAGTCCCACTAATAATAGATGTGGGATTAAATATGTGGATGTGGTAATTGGATCTTGGAGAGATCTGATTTCCCATCTCTACATATGTTGCATACTCTAGCACTCCCCCTCAAGCTGGAGCATGCAATGCCCATCTTGGAAAAATAGAAAGAAATTTCTTACTCACAATACAAGACACTACTTACAATATTAGCTCAATGCACACTCTACCGGCTGCCTGCTGAGGATATTACTTCTCATGCCATGCTAGTGAGGAGGAACTAAAGGGCTAGAGTGGGAACTGAATTGGATCTCCTCGTCATAGAAAGCGTGCTCCGTACTGCGTCTATCAGAGTCACTAAAACTGGAATGAGTCTCCACCTGGAGAACTCTAGCTCGCATCTGCTCCATCTCTATGAAGGGTCAAATTGGAGAAAGTCGTGGAAACATCCTTGTTGGAGTCCATCGTCGCTAGAGAATGGAGTTTGAACTGAGTCTCCTTGTCGGAGATTTAGGTCTCTCCCATATTGGCTTAGAGAATGGGATCTCTAATCTTGAGTTCATATGAAACCACATGAAAACCATAATCTCACAATGACTCAAAGAATGGGATCTCTACTATAGAGTCCCTATGGATCACATTTAAACACTGAGCCGACCAGATCATATATGAGGATCTCTCAAACAATGACTACACATCTGTGCACCTTGAACTGTAGACTCTGAAACAATTTGTAGATTCTGAATCTTACAATCTGTAGAGTCTGAAATCTGGCTCGTATAACTCTACATAATACTATTCCTTTCTCACAGACTTGTTGGAAGATGATGTCGACCAAGTTGGGAAAAGATATGAAGATGGGGAGAAACGAAAAACCAATCTCAAGTAATTTTCCCCTTTTTTCTCGGTAATTATTTCTTCTTTTTTTAATATAACTGTCTCCCCCTTTTTTTTTAAAAAGTTTCTTTCACGTACGGCTTTTCCCTTTTCTTTTTTGTACATGCCTTTTTTTAAAACTCACGACTTAATTGAGGCCCAAAAGAAGCTTCACCCTCATTTTTAGCCGTGCCCAACTTCGGACCCAAAAGCACTCACTTTTTCTCTCTTTTTTAATAACCCAATTGGGCATGAATCAACATCATCCACCTTTTTCTTTGCAAATTTTGACCCACTTGGCCCAAAAAATGAAGTAGCCCTCCTTTGTTTTCATTGCAGTCGAACTCTCTTCATTAATTTTTTTCATAAAAGGAAGAAAAGTGGTATCAAGTCCCCTATGTCTTTACATTATGGTTCCCAGGAGCTCGTCGCCGCCTTGTGTAAGAAGGGCTCACTGGAGTTGGAATGACTGCTTGGACCTACGGGATCGTCTGTGAAAGATGCAGTGCTTGGATTCTTCCAAGCATGAGGGTGCAATGCTTGGATGTTGCGATTGGTAGAGGACTCACTAGAGTTGGAGGAGGGCTTATGAGAGGGTGAAGATGCACCACCTCCTCCTCCTTCTCCCTCTTCTTGGTCTTCAGTTGAGATGTTGGGCAATTGCGAATTGTTACCGCTACCTTTGCTGCCTGGACGTTGAATCACGCAGATATTGTGCAAGAAGGGACGATTTCCATTGGAGATGTGCCTCCGGAAGGTGGAACTGGAATAGGGATTGATGCGAAGAGGTGCGTTGTGTGGCTAACGAGGGAGTCGTGCCATCGCTGGTGGATTTCTTGCCTGGTGTAGCAATTCCCATCACTTGGAGATGGTTTCACGCGGAGGCTGCCCAGTGGAGTCAACCTCCTAGATATCTCCACGAGGAGGGAGATGCAGGAAGATCGCCGTCTACCTCGAGATTAGTAGGAAGACGGAGGGCCTCTGCACTTGGTGAAATCGATGCTGCTCCGGATTCGAATTACGCACGTTTGTGGCACGGAGGTGTGAACATCGGATATAGGGTTTTGTGATAAAGTCTAGAACAAAATACACAGAATGTCAACTTCATAAAAGTTGATCTTCAAGAATGAATACGAATCAAACCTTCGTGAAAGTTGTAGAACAAAACACACAAAATGTCAATTTCATAAAAATTAGTCTTTAAGAATGACCAAGAATCGAACAAGCTCTTTGATAATTGAATCTTGAACAAATCACGAACATAAAAATAAATCCTCGAGAATCGAACCCGTTCTGATACCATGTAAAAAATGATAATGTGGAAGCGTATCAGAGATTAAAGAAAATAAAGAATAAGGGAAGAACACCTGGATTTTATGTGGAATCATACTATGTGAGGAGCGTGATGAAACCACGGGAGAATGCCACTAAGGGTTGATTCTTCTATTCACTTTCTCTCTCAACTAACACAATGGGTGAGGGGCTTCTTATATAACCCCACAGACATACCAAAATCTCACTATTAGTAGATGTGGGACTAAACTTATAGATATGGTAATTGGACTCTGGAAGGATCCAATTACCCTTCTCTACATATGACACATACTTTAACAAATCTATTGAAAAGAAACTAGAAGAGTATGATTTGTGTGTATTTAAATTGGACACAGGCTTAACGAAAAAGAATTGACTTCTCTAATAAACACCAAGTGAAGTGGTGCATATAATCGAAAGCAATTACAAATGAACTCTTTGATGATTAAAGTCAAAACAGATGTCAGATCTTTGAAGATTGAGTATTCAATGAGTGCTTCAATTATAGAGACTGAAAATAGAGAGATGCTTGCAGGCAATTAGCAAGTGTTTTATCAAATAAATGAGTGATCATTCTTAAATAGATGTGAAATCAAGCGGGTTGGTCAGGTACCAATGTTTCTTCTCATTAAGGAATGCATTCCAACAGTCAAGTACAACGTTTGCTTTTTAGCGACAACATATAATAAAAAATCGTCAGCTAGAAATAAGATCAGTCAGCTGAATTGGATTAGTTGATTGAATGATAGTGGATAGTCAACTGAATTTATCCAATGCCTAGTAATTATCAATATCTTCCCATTGGATGAGTCAATTAATGGTTCAAGGATGGTCAATTGAATCAAATTAGTCGACTGGAAATAATAATAGTTGAGTGGAATAATTTTGACCTTAACGGTGGGATGTGTTGACTTAGTTGACTGGACTTACATCTTAGTTGCTGAACATCAACTTTTGTTTAATTTGGTGGATTTTAGTTTATGCTCTTTTAGAACAATCATATTTCTATAATGTTTACTCTGGTAAACATATTCTTATTGTTCATTATCTGATTATCATCACATTTGTATAACGATTGTTGGAAAAGAGACTTCGTTGTTTATTCAGAAAAACCCTAGGCTCTCTTATATAGGGAGAGACCTTAGGGTAAATTACAGAGAGGTCTATAGAAAAGAAAGAAATAACAACAAACTCCATAAAGAGATAATAACACTACTAACTATTTCTACACTCCCCCTCAAGGTGGAGCATAGATATCTATCATGCTCAGCTTGGACGAACATCTCTGAAATGGTCCTCTGAGCAGTGGCTTGGTAAATACATCTGCAGTCTGATCTCCTGAGCTTACATGTGCAGTAGATATCAATCCTCTCTGGATCAAGTCCCTAGTATAATGGCAGTCAACTTCAATATGCTTGGTCCTTTCATGAAAAGCTGGATTGTTGGCAATGAACAATGCTGTCCGATTGTCACACTGAAGCTTCATAGGTAGAGGTACCGCTACATGTAGATCTTCTAGTACTGAGCGAACCCACATCATTTCCGTACTGGCTTGAGCCATGGCCCTATACTCGGATTCGGCACTGGACCTTGCCACAACAGTTTGTTTCTTGCTTTTCCAAGAAACCAAAGAGCCTCCAACAAATACTGCAAACCCTGAGGTTGATTTTCGGTCCTTAGGACATCCTGCATAATCTGCATCTGCACATGCTGAGATAGATAAGTCCGTGCCCTTTCTGAATAGCAGCCCTGAACCAGGAGAAGACTTTAGATACCTCAGTATCATGTGTATAGCATCCATGTGAACCTGTCTTGGCTGCTCCATAAATTGACTCACCCTGCTAACTGCAAATTGAATGTCTGGGCGAGTTATGGTGATGTAGAGGAGTTTGCCCACCATCTCTCTATATCTCCTCTTATCTACTTCATCAGTATCACCATCATACAGCCTCACGCTGGGATCCATAGGAATACTTGATGGTTTGCAACCATCCATGCCTGTCTCAGTCAGGAAGTTTGTAATATACTTCCGTTGGGTCATTACCAAACCCTGTGCATTCCTTGCAAATTCTAACCCCAGAAAGTATCTCAGGGTCCCAAGATCTTTTGTAACAAATTGACGGCCAAGGAATGCCTTCGCCTTTTCTATACCCTGTGCATCATCTCCTGTAACAAGAATATCATCCACATAGACCATAATAACAACCGTACCTGCCGATGACTTCTGGACAAACAATGAGTGATCGGCATTTGACCTCTTGAATCCTTGTTGCTCAATCAGGTTGGACAACTTCTGGAACCATGCTCTGGGGCTCTGTTTGAGGCCATATATCGCTTTGTGAAGTCTACAGACCATCTGCTTCTCCCCCTCAGCAGTAAACCCAGGTGGCTGCTGCATGTAGACTTCCTCCTGCAAGTCTCCATACAGAAATGCATTCTTGACATCTAGTTGAGATATACTCCAATCACGGACTACAGCAACAGATAAGAGAATACGAAGGGTAGAATGTCTCGCCACTGGAGAGAATGTATCCATGTAATCCACACCGTAGGTTTGCGTAAACCCACGAGCGACCAAGCGTGCTTTGTACCTATCCAAGGTTCCATATGCATGGTATTTGACTGTAAAGACCCATTTGTAGCTCACAACGGATGCATCAGAAGGTGCAGGGACCAAAGACCATGTGCCACGAGACTGCAGGGCCCTCATTTCTTCTTCCATTGCTAATCGCCAGCATTCATTCTGCAAAGCTTCCTGGTATGTCCGTGGTATATCCACGGAAGACAAAGCTGTGGCAAATCTCTGAAAATCACCTGTGAGACGGTGAAAAGAAACCTGTGAAGCAAACGGATAAGCGGCACATTGCCGCTTCTGTTTCCGAATAGCAATCGGAACATCAAGATCATCATCTGCTGTACGAGATGGGCTAGTGTCGGCCTGAACTGAAGGATCCTGCACATGTACCAAACCTGACCCGTCAGTAGTAATGCCATCTGAACATACCTGAGGCGGGATGATCGGCTACTGTGTGGTCTGAGCAGGACCTGACCGGCGCGTATAGAATTTCGGTAACGGTGATATGATAGGCCGTGGATTGGGTGGAGGTGGAGGAGGTGGTGGGGGTGGTGGAGGTGGTGCTGGCGTGGAGACAGACACAGGGGAAGACTCAGGTGTACTCAATGTAGGTGGTGGAGGAACATAGATCTCATCAGTGGTAGTGGATGGTACCATTCTGTCACCTGCAGGAGAGAAATACATGAGAGACTCAAAGAAAGTGACATTGGCACTCACAAAGTATCTCTTAGTTGTGGGATCATAACACCGGTAGCCCTTCTGAGTTCTGGAATAACCAACAAAGACGCACTTGACTGCTCTAGGAGAGAGTTTGTGAAGTCCGGGAGATAGACGATGCACAAAAGCAACAGTGCCAAAGACACGTGGAGTTAGTGAGAATAACTCCTTATCTGGAAAAATAATGGACAGAGGTATCTTTTCACCAAGGACTGAGGATGGCATACGATTGACCAGATAACAAGCAGTAAGGACAGCATCGCCCCAGAAAGAAATAGGGGCACAACTCTGAATCAACAATGTACGAGTAATATCTAAGATATGGCGATGCTTCCTTTCCGCGACACCATTTTGTTGTGAGGTATATGCACAAGTGGTTTGGTGAATAATGCCCTTTGATGACAGGAATTGTGACAGTAAGCGTGTACAAAATTCAAGGGCATTATCAATCCGAACATATTTGACATTTGCAGAAAAGACATTGAACACTTCATTAATCAGGTTTTTGATCACATTTCTTGCTTCAGATTTATTTTTCAAAAGAAAGACCCATGACACACGAGAGAAATCATCCACTACCACAAGATAAAACCTGTGTCCCTGATGATCGGGAACACGACTTGGACCCCATATATCTATATGTAACAACTCAAAAGGGGAGATACTGCTCCGACTCAGACGACGTGGGAAGCTCGACCTGTGATGCTTTCCCAACTGACACGCTTCACATTGAAACAAAGAACTAGGAGAGATCTGAGGCAGAAGATGGCGCATTTTCTGAAGTGGAAGGTGACCAAATCGGAGGTGCCAAATGTATGGAGAGACTGGTCCAGCAGAATGAGAGGAGACACCAGCATATGAATCCCGGACCAGCCGATATAAACCATTCTGCTCAGAGCCACAACCAATCACCTTGCCCGTGAGTATGTCCTGAAAAATGAGAGAAGACGGGTCAAATATGGCACGACAGTTCAAATCCTTCGTAATCTGACTAATAGATAGCAAATTCATTGAGAACTCAGGAGCATGCAGAACATTCTGTAAATGCAAAGTGGAGGACAGGAAAACCTCCCCCTGTTCAATAAGGGGCGAATGGGTACCATCTGCTATCTGCACTGAACGTCCGAGAGGAATGTCCCTGTTGGCCTGTAATCTACCTCTATCTCGGCAGAGATGATGTGTGACTCCAGAATCAATAATCCAGTCGGATATATCATGAGATGTAGTAGATCTACCTGAGGAGCTTGCGGCTGCGGAAGAACTGGCAGAGGCAGTGGCAGCAATATCTGAGGAACCACCAGGCGAATCACCAGAAGCATGTGGCATAATCTCTCGGAGACGAGCGACAAGTTCGTCAAATCGACTATCTGCAGTAGAAGTCAGTGGAGACTGAGAGTGCTCTGCAATACGTGCTGATGCTGAAAATCCATGTTTCGAATAGCATGTCTCCTCTGAGTGTCCTGTGCGACGACAATAGGAGCATGTCTGACTAAAGCGACCACCCCTCCCCTGGGGTCCACGGCCACGTCCACGACCACGGCCAGATGGTGGTCCACCTCTCCCACGCGAGACTGCCATCGCTGAAGGAGGTGGAGTAGAAGAGCTGGAGGAGACTGGAATGCGGCTAAGCCGTCTGTAAACATCCTCAACTGGAGGAATAACTGCATCAGCGAGAATCTGAGATCGAGCTGCATCGTACTCTGGGTCAAGGGACGCAAGAAGAACACAACCATGGTGGCGTTTCGAAACGCCTTCTGCTGCTCAGGAGTTGCAGTCAGAGGGATGATACTATATAACTTCTCGAACATCCCTCTTAGGGATGTATAAAGAGAATGGAGAGGTCTGCCGCTCTGCTTCATTGTGAATATGTCGTGCTGAAGCTGCAACATCTTCGTCTCATTTCGCACTTGCGAATATGTGGCGGCAAGAATTTCCCACATTGCCTTAGCAGTGGGCTGATGGAGGACGTCGTTGGCAATCTCCGTCGTTAAGGTGCCGGACAACCAGACCTTTGCATAGGAATCATCATTCTCCCATGAGGCATAGATCCCAGTCTTCTCTGCGGGCTCATCCTCGGTAAGAATATGTTTCTTACCATTCGACTTCATAAGGCTCATGAACTGCATAACCCAGAGCTCGTAGTTAGACCCGTCCATCTTGACTATTGGCGCAGGACCTTTGAATGCGCCGGTGGAGGGCATATCAACTTTTGATTCTGACATACTGCCGCTTGGAGAAGAACTAGGATATGTAGACGTGATGCTGGATGTCTACAAAAACTGCATCGGATTTGAGTGCGTATGTAGACGTTACGCACTCAAATCCATAGAATGGATGTGGAAGAAACTAGGGCACGCCTAACAAGAGGCTGACAACCCTTTCAGCGGCTAGGAGCCGCTAGAAGACCTTGTGCGTGTTGCTGTTCACGCACCCAGAGGCCGTGCGCGGGCAGCAGATGGAGATGCCGCCTATTGGCGGAGGCCGCTGGGGGCTGGGATCCCCTTCGGCGGCTGGCAGGGGCTATTGGCGGGGGCCGCTAGAGGGTGGGATCCAACCAGATGGAGGGCTGGATCCAACCGCGGCGATGGAAGGCTGCCGTTGGAGATGGAGAAGGAGAAGGCGGCGGCGATTGAGGGCTGCCGCTGGAGAGAGAAGCGGCGGGAGGGCGGCGATTCCGAGAAGAGGGAGGCGGGTGGGGAAGGGGCGGCGGGAAGGAGGAGAGCCCTAGGGTGGCTCTGATACCATGTTGGAAAAGAGACTTCGTTGTTTATTCAGAAAAACCCTAGGCTCTCTTATATAGGGAGAGACCTTAGGGTAAATTACAGAGAGGTCTATAGAAAAGAAAGAAATAACAACAAACTCCATAAAAAGATAATAACACTACTAACTATTTCTACAACGATCATTATAAAAAATACTAAATTCACTTGTCAAATATTGTATCTATGTGATGCAGAATCAATTCATGAATGAAGATTAAATTAGCAGTGCAATAAAGAAATATATTTGTATAACAAAAAACAATCAACATTCATTATTAAAACCTTAATAGGGTTAAAGAACTAACATGAGTATATGCCTACACACGCTCTCATAAAAAAATAAATTAAAGATATAGATCAGGAGAAGAAATAAGGTTTGTGGATACCGTAATGAAGTTTAGGAGAGGTATTTGGAATGCTACCAAGTATGTAAATGGTCGGATATGGATTCAAATATAGGTGTTACCAAATCTTTTTTATAACACTAATACAGATGCATATATTTATGAATATGGAAACTATGTTACCATACCCTTATAAATAGATACGTGCATAATGGGAATATGGATCAAAAATAAATAATATTAAAAATACTTAAATGTACATGTATTGTATAGTTTACACATGACATCAATATACTAAATATATCTATTTCATAACAAATATAACAAATACTATGAAATGAGATATTAAATTATATACATATAGTTAAAAATAAATCTACAGTTATATTTATATATAAAAAGATATACATGTACACATATTTACAGATATCAAATGATATCCATGTCCGTATCCATTTTAAAATGGAATTGTATTCAGAGGTCAAAATTTGTATAGAACAATACATGGTGGCATATTGGATACATATATATCCAAATCCGTTTGCATTCCTAGTTCTTGTCCGCCAATACTTCGGAAGTATATTCGCTTGGTTGCAATCAGTGCACTATTAGGTCTCTCCCAATTATGTATTTGGGTCTTCCCCTTACTGCTGGCATGCTCAAAAATTTAGACCAACACTCTTTGGTTGATAAGCTGGGAATGAAGATGGCTAGGTGGAAAGCGACGACTCTCTCGAAGGGTGGAAGACTTGTATGACTCAAACATGTTCTATCAATGATACACATCTTCTGTTCCACCAGGTTTCTCCCATTAGGTGTGAGGAGGAAGCTTGAAACTATGATGAAGCAATTCTTTTGGTTGAAAGAGGGATGCGGGAAGAAGGGGATTCATTTGGTAGATTGAGAAACATTGACGTGACGTAAGGTGGATGGTGGTCTTGGTATTCTGAAGCTGGAGGAAATGAATAAGGCCTTACCAACAAAGTGGATCCTTAGAATTTGGGGTTGACAAGGATGAACTGGTTTGTCGCTTGTTCATGAATATCTAAGGATGTAAAGGGAATCTGTCTGTTTAGCCTACTCTGTTGCCCTCCGCCCTTTGACAAGATATCTCAAAGCTAATCCATGAGGTGCGGAACTGGGAGATGGAGCATTATTCTACTTCTAGCTTGATGATTGGAGCAATATAGGTATTATCCGTGAATGCTACCCAAGGTTCTTTGCCATTGGTAAAGACCGGTCCACTATGGTGGCGGAGTCATGGACGACTGGCGTGTGGACTCCTTCATTTTCCGATGGATTTTTTAGAGTAAAGATTAACAGATTTCATAGATTTCCTTAAGGATCTGGAGAACGTGGATGCCCCTTTCATTGAGCAGGATCATTAGAGGTGGTAGGAGGATGTTTTACTGTCAAAAAGATGTCTAGGGCCGTCATAATGACACATGACCCTAATCATGATGGGTTTCTTCAAGACTGCTGGTTGATCTGGAAAAGCTGGGTCCCGCACAAAGTGAAGATATTTCTTTGGCCGGTTAGGCACGGGCCTTTGTTGACTAAGGTACACAGGGACAACCTTTTGTGGACTAGGATTTGCCTTGCTTGAGGTCCAATGGTGCAGATGAAGACTTGGATCATCTCTTCTTCAGCTGCACTTTGTCATTGGGTGCTTGGGAGAGGGTCGACATACCATAGATCAAGACGGAAATTTGCAACGCTTTCTAGACATCAATCGGGAGATTTTGTGGGAACTCGCATGAGGATAGTTCATGCCCCTTTGCTATGCTCTAGGCCATCTGGATTGCTAGGAATGAATCGATTTTCTGTGGCTATCGCTATTATTGATAATGTACTTGAGCACTGCAAAACTCTTTCTATCATGGCTCAATGTACGACAACATTATTTGATTAAATAAAATCTTGAGATAGCCTAGGGGTATACATGCTTGGTTTAAATGGGTGGTCAAAGGTAGAAGGATAGACAATTCTTGATATACCGTGCATCTGAATGGCTGATGTGCCAATCCTAGCCTTTTGATACTAACCATTCTTGTTATTATGATTCCATTCCCCCATTTAATTCATGTATCGCATCCCTTCCACTTGCATGTAACAGTGTAGAGATCAGTGTTATTGAAACCGGACTGGACCAGCTGGTTCAACCGGTTGGACCGGTGAACCGAGCCTGGATTGGTTCGGTTAATCAGTTCTCACGGTTTGGATCAAATTGCCATAATTTTGGTTCGACTACATGTCCAATTGAATATTTGCAACCTGTTTTAACCCGGTTTAATCAAAATTGAACCACTCAGCCACAATTCAGATTTGAATTTATATTAAAATAATAATGACAGTGATGAGTGTTGAACTCATTACCTCTTGTCACACATTAATGGGCACTAATCAACTACTCCAACTTAACTTTTTGAAAGGATTGGATAATAAATTTAATTAACCTATCATTATGCTAAAGTATTGAGTTCAAATATTATATATATATTAATATCATTTACTCTTGCATATCAAGAAAATATTTTATGTATAAAGTAATATAATTTAATTGTTTGTGTATTTTATATTTATTTTAAGTGTGTTTGAGTGTATATTCTGTACATGTTCTAATCCATTCCGGTTTAGTTACCCGGTTTAACCATTTATTCCATATTGGTTCGGTCTAATCCGATTTTAAAAAACAATAACATCATCATCCGGCTGAACTGATTTGGTTCCATGGTCTAACCCAATCCAACCCTTTTGTTGGAATTTACGGTTCAGTCTCCGGTTCGGTTTAAAAAACCTTGGTGGATATTACCCGCATTTCTTACTTTACCAATAACAAGCTACTACGTACCAGATCTTAGCTATCATTCCTTTGAGAGTAAATGGTAGTACTAAAGACGTACCCACTTGATTCCTTCCGATGACATGCACTGTCTGCGGTGGACATGGTAAGAAATTCATATATATTTTGTTGATTTAGTTCTCCACTTTTTGAATGAATGGGAAGAGGTCAAGCATCCCATCTAGTTGTCATTTCCCCTTTAGAATATGAATGATCAGCATATTTTTCTTCTGCAATTTTTATGCATTCCTGTGCAATTTGTACATGCTGTGTTCATGTGTGGAATAAAATAATAGTTCAATTGCAATGAGATGATCACGACTGAATATTTGGTCATTATATATAAATTGCCTGGGGCGTGATCCTCCAGTCTGATCTGAGAATTTGGTGTAAATGTTTATGCAGGGTGCAAACTATGTTAATAAAAATTTCAAATGCGTAATGCATACTTTACTAAATAGAATCAGAATATCATCCTTAACTTATGTTCAATGTATGTTGTTTTTTGAAAAAAAATTTGTGAGCTATGTTGTGATCATTTTATTTTTAGGGTGTTTTGGCTCTCTAGTTGGGGTGGGTTAAAGTTTCCATGCACATGTTTTTAAAGCATTTATGGTTTTATAGAATATTTTGAACTTTTGCAATTTAAACTTAAATCATATGAATTAAACTTTAGCTCTTTAGGATGAAAGCTGGGAGCACCTAAATGTTTTTCTTGTTGAAAATTGATAAAACGTGGGAATTGATGGATGGGATTCTTTTGTAGAATGCAGTGATGCAATTGCTTCTTCAATCCAGTGGGTTGGAATGGTTCGACCGAGTTGCAGACATGGCACTCTCAGTTTTGCGGTAGGTAGATAATTACAAACATGGATTCAGGATGTAGTAATCATTATCCTTTATGTTTGCCACCTATGTATAATAATTGGGTCAGCAAAGAAGTTATACACCAGTATTCTAATCATGTACACTGTTTCCTGCCAACCTTATGTTACTTGTTATATCTAAATAATCCACACCGGTCACCTAATTAAATATTTTTTACTAGTGCAGGTTCCAAACTACTATATCTATAGATGGGGACAGGAGTCTTGGGGATGCTTTGCATATCTTATGGCTGAACCGGGTTCCCACAATTGCCATTATTGACAAAAATGATAGAAAATTGATTGGGAGATTGGGCTGCAAGGATGCGTGCAAGTTGTTAGAAGAGGACCTTTTTAATATGAGAAGGTAAAAGGAATATCATCATCTTACTTGTTTTGCTGCATTTAATTTGAATCTAGCTCTCATCAACTTGTCCTCTATGCCTTTTGGAAGTGATTTGTTTTTGGTGTAGACTGTTGGGAATAGATTTGATCAATGATACACAAACAGAATTTGACAAAACAAGAAAATCACACAATCACACAACACAATGATTTATAGTGGTTCTGTTAGTTCTCCAAGCCCTATCGTAATTTTGGTAATGAATACTTACTGACTGAATGTTATCTGTTATACAAAGATATTTCTCAACTATGATTGTCACGTAGGAATAGATTGTGAACTATATATTGCTACACCATATTTGTCCATGCAATGCTAATATGCTGTAGGGTGCCTTGGTCAATCTGGAGGACACTACAAAAAGATGGACTATAAAAGATCTACAAAAAGAAGATGATCCTCAGAAGATATCTCGCAGTTACATTGTATTTTGTTTACGATAGGAGCCATGTAAAAAGGCCTAAATTAAAATCCATACAAGACACAAAATTACTATTCCGGTCAAACCTTTAGGCCAGTTGACTAAGCTCAATGGTCAACCAAATCAAGAATTTGACTAACCCTACCATTATGGTCAAATTCCACTTCTCTCGACTAACACTTGTTCCAGTCGACTAATTATAGGAAACTATAGGCATTTAAGGAACGTTGTGCAATCCAGACGATTATTCACTTACAACCAACCGATTAACTCCAAACTAGTTGACTAATCTTTTAATCAGTCAACTTATGAGTTTTATGCCTTCATCGAAAAGTAGATGTTGCATTTGAACGCTAATGATGCCTTTTCACCGAAACACACATTAAGCTTGTCTAATTTTCCTTGATATGTTCACTATAAAAGAAGGATTACTCTTTTCATTCTAACAACATTTGCTGCAACATTTTCATACATTCTCAAGCGCATTCAAGATCCGAGTCCTTCTACACTTGATTTCCTGACTTGAAGAACTCATTCGAGTCCTTCTACACTTGATTTGCTGACTTGAAGAACTCATTGTCTCCTCCATTATCAAGATCGAGGAGAGCATTTTTTGCTCTGATGCGATCTTCGATATTCAGAAGAGCTTGATTGATTTCGTTCAACCTTCAACACGATTCACTCTACCATTCATGGAAGTTAATTTAATTCATTAAATTGGGTTAAATTTTTATTATAATATAACCAAGCTCTTTTAGTTTGTTGTTTTTCAATAAATTGTATTGTCGATACCCAACATATGGGTGCCTTCCTGTGAGAGGAAAACTACTTACCATTTTCAAGAAAGGGATACTGCTAATACTTGGATATGTGCTACACCTGATGTTGAAAGTAGCAAGGTATAAAGTAAATAAGGTGACTCCATCAGAGAACGGGTGAGAAATCTTAGAACCAGTTTCTAAGTCGTGGTTTGTACCCAATGGGGTTTCCCGTAAATGTCGACTGTCTATTTGTAAATTAGATTTTATTTGGATAAGTACTTTAGGGTGCACAATTCACACCCCTCCTTCTTGTGACATTTAATCCACTTTGAGCCTGGACCTAGCAGGGTAGGCATAGCCGGCAACTCACAAAATGTTACAAAGACCATTAGCTAACTCATCAACCACAGCAAGTTTTTTATTTCCAAGACTCCTCACTTCGATGAAAATAACTATTCATATTCGGCAATAGATTAGATACAGTCTATCGACTGAAAGTAGTGGAATTGTACCTCAAAGTCCTTCATCGAGTGAGTTCTAGCTGAAGGAAGAGAACATTTTGATAATGCCTAGATGAAGCAGATATGAACACAAATGCGATGAATATCTTATATTGTACTAGTTGAAGAGTATAATGGGGTACATCTTAATTTAAGACACAACAACAACAAAGCCTTTTCCAACATTATGTAGGGTCGGGTACATGGATTTTTTCCCTCATTTCATATCTATCTTGGGCCATTCTCGAGTTTAGATCCAAATAACTAAGATCCCTTTGTATAGTATCATTCCAACACTTCTTGGCCTTCCTCACTCTCTCTCAACCAACCTCCCTTGCATGTAGCCAAACTATCTTAACCGGTTTTCTTTCATCTTATCCTCTATTGGAGCGATACTAACTTTCCTTCTAACCACATCATTGCGAATCTGATCTTTTCGTGTATGGACCACACATCTACCTAGCATTTTCATTTCTATTACTGTTATTCTCTACACGTCTATGGTTCATAGGACAACATTCAGAACCATAGAGTATATCATGTCTCACGACTGCTTTGTAATACTTTCCTTTGATTTCCAATGGAATTTTGTTATCACACAGAATACTAAAGGCTCCTCTCCACTTTAGTCAACTTGCATTTATTCTATGAGTAACACCTCCATCAATTTACCCATCATGTTGAAAAATGCATTCCAAATATCTAATTTTTTTTTCTGAATGTTATTGTCACCAATATTCATCACGATTTTTTCACCGCTGCGTCCATCAAACGTGGAATCTATACATTCAGTCTCAGCCCTACTTATATGAATTCCTTTAATCTCCAAAGCATGCCTCCAAATCTCAAGCTTCACACTTACTCCATCTCTAGCGTTATGAATCAACACAATTTCATCGACTAATAACATACACCAAGGTATCACATCCTGAATGTGACTAATATCTTGTCCATAATCAAAGTAAAAAGAAATAGACTCAAAGCTGAACTTTGGTGCATAGCGATGTTTATGTCAAAATAGTCAATCTTCCCAGATAGTATCCTTACACAATTTGAACCCCATTGTATATATCCTTTATAAGATTAATGTATATAACATGTATTTGTCTCATCTCCAAAACTCTCTACAAAATCTCCCATGGGACTGAACCATAAGCCTTTTTCAAATCAATAAAAAATCATATGGAGGTTCTCCCTTTTAGCTCTATAGATATCCATATTTCTCCTCAACAAGTGTATACCTTCAATAGTTGAGTGACTTGACATTAATCCAAATTGGTATTCTATTACTTTGGAAATTTATCTCAACCTTCTTCCGATCACATGTTCCCAAATTTTCATAACGTGAGTCACCAATTTGATACTTCTATAATTCTAACAATTGTAAATGTTTCTTTTATTCTTATAAAAAGGCACCACGATATGTCTCATCCATTATTCAAGCATTTTCTTGCTTGGCTAAATAATATTAAATAAATTTGTGAGCCAAGTCAAATCATGTTCACCTAGAACTCTCCATATTTATATAAGAATGTCATCAGGTCCTACACATTTCCCAGGTTTCATAGCCTTCAAAGCCTTCTTTATTTCCTTTGTATCTGTCTATAGCTTGCGTGATTCATCTACCTTTCACCACTAACTAGATCTCCTAAAGTAATCTCTTTATTCCCTTCCTCGATGAAAAGCTTATGAAAATACTGCTTCTATCTAGTCTATATCTTTATGAGTAACAAGCACATGTCCTTCCTCATCTTTAATGCATCTCACTTGAGAAAGATCTTTGGTTTTCCTTTGTTTTGCTTTGGTCAATCTGAATATATCCTTCAGGTCCTCCTTAGACCCAATTTTTTTGTACAAAACTCCACAAGCTTTTGACTTAGCTTCACTTACAACCTTATTTGACCTTCTTCGCAATCTTGTAGTTTGTGATAGTTTCATCAGTTCTATCCTTATACATAACTTTAAAGCAAACTCTTTTCATTTTAAGATTCTCTTGCACTCATTTGCTCCACCACCAAGCCTCCGTTGGCCTTGGTTTCCTCCCTTAGACTAGCCTAACATCTCTTTAGGTACCCTTCAGATACAAGATACTACTGCCTCCCACATCTCATTCACACTTCCGTTATAATATGAAGATAAGTCTTATAAAACCTTCTTCTTGAAGCTTGATTTCTTGAATTGAAGATTCTAACACCTAGTTCTAATGATCTTTGGAACCATTATCTTCTTTACCAACCCTTATAATTTCACATCCATGACTAGCGAATGATGTTAAGATGTCAAGCTCACACTTTTCAGTCTTTGCAACACAATCGATCTCTTCTCCTCATCACAAAGTAATCTATCTATGTTTTAGTCGGGCCACTCTTTTTTTATGATTGAAGAGTGGGTGAGCCCCCATCGTAGGGGTCATTGCATGGTTTATATTAAATGCAACAATTGTTTACATCACCGCGTTAACCAGAAATTATAGAGCGCGATGCAGTGAGTGACTACATTCTCTCAAGAACATCTCTGTCCTTTGAATATCACTTCGTTTTGTCTGAGCCAGATGGCCCACAACACAGTGAACGACCTCGAATATTCGTCTATGGAACCGCCTCCAACCCATCGCACGGAAGCCCAAAACAAAGAGATATCATCCGTGTTGAGCCACGAGATCCCCGCCTCTCTTTAAACCCGAGCCGAAACAAGGCACCTTAAGAATAAGTGACCTGAGTCTTCCTCCGCCTCCTCGCATCTATCACAATGAGTGTCCGGTTGACCCAGCAGTCTTCCATTGCGTATCTTGTTTAATAAGCGCCCCTTCTTAAACACTAAAGAAAAACCTTAACTATGCTTGGGATCTTCGCTGCCCAGATAAATTTGACGTCCTCCCTCAGCTCCCGTTCCTCTTCTTGAGCACGCCTGTAGAATTCTTCGTATGCTCTCTTCACCATGAACCTGTTACCCTGCCATTCAAAATGGTCTCTGTCCATGTTCAGCAAACTCGTCTGAGATAGCTCCCCCTGCAATCTCAAGTACTCCTCCATGCGCTGCTCAAAAAGATAAGATAGAAACACCGACGCCCATATTCCTGTTTCCACCGTCTGAGCTAGGAAAGCCTCCTTCAAGGGCGCTAGCACAAACAAACGTTGAAAACGGTCTTCAAGCTTGCCCTCCCCAGTCCAATCGTCTCACCATAATCTAAACATATTGCCATTACTAACCTTGAGCCTAACTCTAGTCCCAAGGTGCAGTAGGACCTCATGGATACCAGTCCGAAGAGGGGATTTAAAGCGAGCCCCACCCACCGAAAACTGGCTCGTGACCCTATAGATTTTCCTCAACAGTCTCGTCGCGAGCGAGCTTGACGACCCCCAAATGTGGATTATCCACTTCGTAAGTAGCACCTTGTTCGTACACTCCACATTGCGGATTCCCAGTCCTCCATCTTCGTGGCTCCTTGTCATCTCCTCCTACCTGACCAGGTGCATCCTAGGACCCTGTTGTCTTCCGTTCGACCAGGAGAACCTCCTCATCAAGGATTTAATTTTCCTTCTAACCCCCAACGGTAACAATCTGGTGGAGAATAAGAAGATATGTATAGTGGAGAGAACACGCTTCAATAGAACCAGTTTCCTACCTCTGGACAAAGTAACCGCTTTCTAGCCCGCCAATCTATGTTCCATCCTCTGAATAACGTCATCTCAGTCTGATTTCTTGAGTTTCCCCATCACGAGAGTAAGCCCAAGTAGTGAATCGGGAGGTTCCCCAAGTGGCATTCTGTAGCCGCCATGCTGTTTCGCTTCGCTTCATTCATCCCAAAGGTTATCACCACTGACTTGGATCTTATTTATCTCTAATCCCGCCAGACCACCAAATATCTCAACCAACTGTACCACATTCTTATTTTACTCTTCTGTGCCCTGGAGGAAGAGGACAATGTCATATGTATACTGTAGGATAGGGATGGTGATATCTTCTCTACGATATTCTTCGCACCACCCTGCATCTGCCGATTGTCTGAATAAGACACCCAACGCGTCTGCAACCAGAACGAACAACATTGGGGCCAACAGACACCCCTGCCTCACCCCCCGCTGCGGTTGGAAGAACCCCCCTCAGGCTTCCCATTCACGAGAACCAAATAAGAGGATGTAGTGATACATCTCTTCATCCAATCCACCCACATCTCCGGGATGCCTCTCCTGCGCAGAGAAATCCAGAGAAACCTCCAGTCGACCTTATCATATGCCTTCGCATAGTTGATCTTTCACAGCGTTCCCCTCGCCCCTGTCCTTTTCCAATCCAAGCAAATCTCAGATGTCATCACAAGCCCCTTCGCCATCTGCCTCTCGAGGATAAATGCCGACTGCCCTTCCAGTACTACCGAACCCAAGACGCACCTAAGCCAGTTAGCAAGGAGCTTGGCCACTATTAGGTAAATAGCGTTAGATAGGGCTATGGGAATGTAATAATCAACATACGAGGGTGTGTCCTTCTTCGGCAATATGAAGAGTAACGCTCGGTTGATCTTTTCAAATCCCTGGTTGCCCTCCCTGAACTTGTTGAGCACCTCCATAAGGTCAGTTTTTAGAAGATCCCAGAATTCACTGTAGAATAGCACCGGAAATCCATAAGAGCCTGGTGCCCCGTCCGCATTTAAGCTCCACACTGCCCGCTTCACCTCCTCCTCCGAGAATGGAGCTATCAAGTTCCCCGCCTACACTTCTGATAAGGATTCTACACCTCTCCCAAGCCACCCTGGATGCTCCCCCCTTTCTTCCGCGTAACTTCCACGGAAGAATCTCTTAAGGCTTTCCCTATCGCAGCCTCCCCTGTTACCTGAACCCTCCCACCTCCAACTCATGCAAGAAGTTTATTCGCCTACGACCCGAGGCCATGGAGTGAAAGAACCACGTGTTGGCGTCACCCTCCCTTAGTCACCGCTGTTGCGACCTTTACGCTACTCCACCTCGTCTTTTCCATCTTCCAGAAGCAAATCCTCCAAATAACCGTGTGTCACCGCAATCTCCTCCTGACTGAGCCCCATGTCATCATCCACTGAGTCCAATCTGGTAGCCAGTCTAGCAACTGCAGTGCCCTCCGCGGGTCACTCTTATAAGTAATTAAATGCTCATCCCTCTTCATGAACAGAGTGTTTGCCATGAAAAGGTCATAAGATGTTACAAAATCCAGAATGACTTTTCCCTCTTTATTTCTATTCCCGAAGAAATGGCCTCCATGAATACTAGCTTACCCCAAAGCATTCTTTTCCACATGTCCACTAAGATCTCCGCCTAGGCAAATCATCTCTCTTTGTGAGATTCCTTGCATAATCTTATTCAAATCCGTCGAAAAAGCTTGTTTATTCAAATCCATCGAAAAAGCTTGTTTAATCTTTTCCTATAAACCAATTTTGTGTGCATAAAGTGAGATGATATTTAGAATTTCTTTTCAAGCACCAATTTTAGCAAAACAATCCAATCCCAAAATCTTTACACCTCAACCACACTATTATTCAAATCCTTATGAGCAACCACTCCAACACCATTTTTATCCTTCTCTTTGTATGAATCATGTAATTTTAAAACATGTCTTCTCTATCTTCCTTGCTTTCTCTCCAACCCATTTTGTCTCCTATAGACATAATATCTGAATTTTCATTCTTTCCATCGTATCTATTATCTCCATCAATTTTTCCAGTCAAACTGTTAATATTCCAACTACATACCGCAACTTATTTTGCAACCTTTTTTGGACTAACTTCTTTATTCGCACGTGTCCATCACGCGAGAACCCTTGCAAAATTTGAACTACATCCGTGTAGCGATGTTGTGGCCCTTGTCGATTTCACATTGCATTGGGGCAATGCAACACGTCGATAGTAAGGAACGTCTCAACGAAATCCAAATGTTTTCTTAAATTCATATTGAAAAGATATGACTGTATTGAGGCAAATTCTAAATAACGTTCATATTAGAGTTATTGTATCTTCTGTTTATTTGAGCCATGTAATCCTTTGGGGACTTCTATGAAACTCTCTCTCTTTTTGCTCTCTAGGGTTTCATGTTATATAAGAAACCATATTACATAGAATAAGACAACAATTCATTTTCTTCTCTACATGGTATTCAAAGAACGCTTCTAGACTGGTGTTCTTACCTAACTCCCACTGCCTCCATCAACCTTGCTTGTGTGGGCCCTCTCCTCTCTTTAGGGTTCTACACTAGGCACTCTTGGTTCTCCATATACTGTTGTTGCAGATCTGCGATGCCGCCGAGGCTCTCCAAGGGTGCGCACCCCGCCTTCCTGGGCATATTGCACCATCGTATCTGGCCCTATCGACACCAAGAAGGGTCCCATCCACCATCAGACCACCGATTCATGCCATAGTGCCACTGTGTAGGGTCCTACAGATCGCTTGAGTGTCGGTGTTGTGTAGATTCAGGCCATAGCACCACGACTAAAGGTCCGATAGACCACTCGGTGCTGTTGTTGTGCCTCTAATGCCTATGCAAGGCATCTTAGCCCTACCTGGGCTATTGCCAGGGTCCCCAATGACCCCCTAATATGTTGTGCTTCACGATTTCAGCACGCCTGCATGCACGTACATGAGTTATAGGGCACCTTCTATCCCACGTATGTGTGAATGAACAACAAAACTACTTTCTTGATCTTTCTACCTGACCACGGTGACATCTCTCCCCACCGAGACAAGGTCATTGTATACTACATCATCTGTGATAGTACAAGGTACATCTATCAAACTTAGACGCGTAAAATTTTGTGCTATGGTCTCGTTCTTCTAAGGTGTTTCGGTGATGAACAGAAAATTTATATTCTGACAAAAGATCCTCCAGAAGAGACGGACGAAGATTATGACACATGACACAGAGACAATTATCAAGTCATCACTTGGATGACCAACATTGTCGAAGCACACATTACTGCGAACCTACTTTACAAGGACACAACCAAGGATATGTTGGGCGATGTAAAATAGACATACTCCCAAAAGACGATTAAGTCTCACCTCGTCAACATCTACATGCGGATCTGGTCTGCATCTCAGGGTGACTTTACTCTCGTCGAGTACTACATGCATTTCACTAGGTATATGAGGAGCTAGTGATCTTTGAACCTGCTTGTTGTACCAAACATGTGTATGAGCGATCAAATGGCGAGTGTATCACTTTCTCGCTGGACTACATCCTAGATATCAAGTAGTAAAGGAGCAGTTCCTGATGTGTCTGACACTTTGCCATCGATTAAGATCATATTTGGTTGTCTCCAGGAACTGGAGACATTTGCTGGATGACCTTTTACTTTACCTCTTAGAGAGAATTCTGCTCACTTAGCATCCTTTGGGAGAGGAGGATGACAAAGCTTTCGAGGAGGTCGAGTTTGTGACTTGGGCTGTAGACGTGACCTGGACTGTGACCATGGACAAGATATGATTGCTCCTCAATACCCACAGTACATTCATTGTGGTCATTGGAATCATTCGTCCAAGCTATGTTGACAAAAGTTTGGTTATCCTCTTCATCTATCCAATAACACCTATGAGAACAAGTATGATGTTGTAAAGGTATTTCTGATCCATATTCTAGTGGACAGATGGTCTAACTCTACTTATTACTCCCATTTGATGTAGATTATCCAAAAAATTTGTACCAATGCTTCTACAAGTGAGTACTACTGTTAGTTTGGATATTTCATTAGGTACAATAGCCAACTCTATTCATAAACTTTGTAATGAACTTAACCATCGTGTGATGTTTGATGAATTCTGTTGTTATTTTTAGGACATCCGAAAAAAGCAAATTTTTTATGGTGGGTATAAGAAGAATGTCCTCTATTATCTGGATATACCCTCGGATTCCAGTTTTGCTAGTAGTATGTTCATCTCCGACGATCCGTTCCTATGGCATATGCACCTTGGGTATCCTTCTGCCAAGACCCTCTCCACGACATTCCTTGAACTCTTTACTCTGAGTCCTTTCGATGTGAGTCATGTAAGTTCAGGAAACATCATCGGGCATTGTTTTCCGCTTATGAAAGGTAACGTCGTACCACTCTTTTTGATTTAGCCCATCGTAATGTTTGGGGTCCTTGTCCGATCTGAACTTTGAGTGGCCATATATATTATGTTATTTTTGTGGATGATTATAGTAGATCCTCTTGGGTTTATCGAATAAAGGAACATTCAAATATTAATAAGATTGTCAAGAATTTCTTTCAGCATGTTAAAACTTTTTTCTCTGCATGTGTGCAGATTTTTTGTACTGACAATGCTCTTGAGTTCACCCAAGGGGACTTGACAACATTTTTTGTTTCTCAATGGACTATTCATCAGATATCCTATCTGTATACCTTGTAGCAAAACGGGGTAGTAAAAAGGGAACTTAGACATCTTATCGATATTGCTTGGTTTCTCCTCACTCAGATGAAGGTTCCAAAGTGCTATTAAGGAGATGCCATCCTTACCACCGTCCATCTCATAAACAGGGTCCCATCCTCTGTTCGCAAGGGGGTATACCCCTTTCTCTCTACTCTACCCCAATAAGTCTCCTTTTCCATTGCCTTTGAGGATTTTTTGGATGCATTGTGTTTGTTTATAACTTTCATGCTGCTGATAAATTATCACCTATAGATATCAAGTGTATTTTCCTTTCCTACTCTTGCACTTAGAAGGACTATAGGTAAGGTTATATGATCTTGTTGGGCATCGATACTATCTTTTGACGAATGCCACTTTCTTTAAGCATACTAGCTTCTTTACACAATCTGTCAGTGACATCCCTTTGGATCTACCACATTCGCTGATTGTTTATAAATGCAAGAATACTAATACACCTACTTTTGTGTCTTTGCTTGTTCCTTTTTTGCAGGGTGATGTGCCTTCTTTAAGTGCTCCCACCACTACTGCCCTCGATGTACCTAAGGAGCTTCATATATCTCTTAGGAAACCAAAGAGGTAATGTACATTTCACCCTATGTTGTGTTTTACTTCAACTGATGATTTATCTAGTTGTGAAAAGAGGTTTGCAGATGCCCTGATGGCTACTTTTATTCCTAGAGATCATCATGCTGTATTGCAAGATCATGGCTGATAAAAGTCATGGATGCCCCTACCTTTTGGAGTATGTAGGATCTTGTGCCTTGCTCCCCAGGAGTTTGACCTATGGCATGCAGATGAGCATTCACGACCAAATAATCACCTGATGGATCCATTGACAGATTGAAAATTAGACTGGTTGTAAAAGGCCTCATGTAGACCTATGGGGTTGATTATTTTGAGACTTTCTCTCTAATATCTAGAATGGACTCTATACGCTGGTGACTTCGAAGAAGAGGTTTATATGATGCAGCTAATGGTTATGTATTCGAGGGGGAGTGTGTATGCCGACTACGTAAGGCCATCTATGGACTGAAGCAGAGCCCTCAGACGTGGTTTGACAGACTTATTACTGAGATCATCACTCTCGACTTCAGATGATGACCTTTGAGTCTCTGACTACTCTATCTTCATCAGATGATGGTCTACTAGTATTATTATACTCGTAGTCTATGTTGATGATATGGTTGTCACTAGAGATGATGGAGCAGGCATTTCAAAGACCAAGACTTTCCTCCAGAAAAGGTCCTTGTTACAAAGGATCTTGTACAACCCCTCTACTTCATTGGCATTGAGGTGATACACATCTCGGTGGGACTACATTACTCACTATAGAAGTATTGTTTAGACATGATCATTGAGGTTGAACTACTTGAATGCAAGCTATCCAACATCCTTGCCGAACCAAGGAAGCACTCTACATCTATTGATCTTGAGTTTGAGGATACTACAAGATGAAGCGTTAATTGTATGTATTAATAACAATTCGTTGTAGTTTATGCACTTAGCGTGTCATACAGAATCGAATGAATAATCTCTATGAAGAGGATTTGGCTTTAATTTTTAACCTGCGAAGTCCAAGGTCGAGCACAAGGACACGAGCCATAATACAATTATTTAGGTAATTAAATATCTGGTTTAAGTGCTTGATAAATTATCTAGGTCAAAACTAACCCACAATGCAGGCAAGCAAAACAAGATAATAAAAATCATGAATGCACGTGTGAATGAGAAAAAAATGTGATGATGAAACACATAATGCATGTCAGAATTAATGACATAATGACAAAAGTCGGACATATGCAAATACACTCACGAATATGCCCTAGAATGCTTATTCAAACTTTAGCAAATAATTGATTTGAATCTAGGTCCAAATGAGTAATGCAGTGTAGAGTCATAATTCATCTAATAAGCAAGGAAGCACAATATATACTCTCACAAATTAATCCTTCTTTTATTATATAATTAGAAAATAAATCATATCGGATCAAAGACAATTAAACGAGGATCAAAGTGCCACTTAAATCACTTAATTTGGATAAAGGATGCTCAAGTTGTTCAACATAGAATCCATTGAATCCAGAGGCATAAATGTGATAAAACATGAATAAAACATTGCACAAACATCACAAACAGGCCCCTAGAGGGACTAAAATGCAAATATAGAAAATCGGCTGGCAAATTTACTGAATACCCCCTAAATGGGGGTATTTTTGCAATTAAGGATAATTGGCAGGGCAGACTTGCAATTGCCCAGGCCATCACGTGCGTACTAGGCTCAGGAAAAGGTTCGTAGCTCGTGCCACATGGTGGCATGTGGTGCTTCAGCGGACGTCTCGGCATGAACGAAGCTGAAGGATCAGATAAGTTGACGTAGACACGATTGGACCGTTGGATCATCCCCAAATTGGGGTGATCCAATGACGCATGTACCTCCTGATCGTCGTCATCTAGAACTGGGCTCTGACGAGAGCCCTTTTGTCTTGCCGTCATCTTGAAGGGTTTCTGAAGGTCGATGAAGGTTCTTACACGTCCCGCGAAAGTGATGTGTTTTTGGTGAAGGCACGTCCCTGTCTGGATGTCGAAGACGGTTGCATAAATCATGAAAGTTGAACTCTAGATTGGAGCATCTTCAAGGCTTCTGGCCATTGAAGGCTCTCTTGACTCATGCAGTGTTAGAAAGAAATAGCCGAAGCAATAGATATGTTTGTGTGTGAGAATGTGAGCGACATGGAAGACCTATAGGGTATGAAGAAGATGGAGGTCCATATGGGTTTCTTCTGCCATGAACGGAAGACGATGAATTGAAGTGGAAGCTTGCAATAGAATGAGAAGCACATATGATAACCCTTTCACGTGGATCGAGAATCCATGCTAGAAGTAAAAAGCAAATTGGCTTGACGAAGGAATCCAAATACAATACAGATTACTTCGAAGATGACACATAAAAATAATTTCTAAGTTACTTGAATCGAGTAGATGTGGATGGAGTGAATGGCTTGGGCTAGGGTTCAGATCGAATCCTCGCTCTTTGTTGAACTTCCCCCAGCAGTGGGGAGCAGCTTAAACGATCCGAAATGGCCGTGGCTTGGCCGAATGGTCAAGGTTTTCACCAGGGTTGAAAGATGGTCATTGCATCGCTCGCACCCCTCTCTGTCACAAAAAGGTGGAGAGACGCTAGGTCTAGGCCCGTATGAAGGTGTACAACTACCTCAAGGGGTGGCGATGGGTTTTTGAGGAGGAAAGTAGAGGTTGTTAGGAGGTTTTCATGGTGGTTTCAAATGCCTGTAAGTACCAGAGGTTGGATGTTATTGGAAGTTAGGGTTAGGGTGGGGAAGGTGGTTTCTTAGTGAAGGGATTGGAGGTGGCAGTTGGTCGGATGGAAGGTTGAGATGGCTGGGATAATTAGAAGAAGATGGGCAGTTTGGACGAGGAAGGCAACAATTGGAGGAGGACGACACACAGTAGCAGTTGGATCAAACGATCCAATGGCTGCCAATGAGGCGCTAGTGTATGGATTAGATCAGATCAGTTGATCTGATCCAACGGAGGAGAATGCAGTGCGGATGAATGGCCTGGATAAGGTCTGATCATAGATTAGACGACTGATGGCCTGGAAGCACGAGAGACATCAGATCAGAGGGGATCTGACGATGTTTGGAGCAGATGGGTGGCAAGGCAGGAGCAGGCCACGTGGGCGGTTGAGGATGCGCCACGTGGCCCAATCAGAATTGAAGGTAATTAAATAAACCCAAGAATATTAGAAATAAAATAGTTAGAAATTGAATCAAGAAAAATGATGAACATGAATGTTGTAGATCTCGATGAGATCTACAACTTTTATGTAGAAGTCGAATAAATCAGAAGTCATTTATACATAAATAAAAATTAAATACTAATTAAAACGATATAGAACAATTTTCTTCGATTATTCTTTTGCTTATTTTTATATTTTTATTTTGTTTTATGTTAATTTATTTATACACAATTTTATTCTAATTTTTATTTGATTTTTAATAAGAAATAAATACATAAAATATTACACCATAATAGAGTTATAATAATATATATTAAATAGTGTAATTATCTGCAACACATAATTAGTTAATTAATGTTAAATGTTGATGAATATTTTTGATTAACCTAAGCAAGAGAGATAATAATGGAAATTAATGATGATAAATCTAGGATTTATCACCCTCCTATACTTAATCTAAGCTCGTCCTCGAGCTTATACATAACTTTTTAGAGAGTTAGTTTATTTAGAGAGATCCCTGACATGTGCAAGTGAGCATACAAAGCTTGATTCGACCTAGAACACTAGGTTTTAGGAATTCTAAAACTTTAAGTTGATCCAAGTATTAATCAAAAGGAATTCAACTTCTCTAATTGTCAGACTCTTATATAGATAAGAAGTATGACTTAGTGTAGATGTCAACCATAAGAGTAGAGTCAAAATATCACCAAAAATTCCAATTTCAGAAGCTCTCCTAAGGATCCAACGTTCAACTCTACAGAGAATATAGTCTTTCTTCAATCCGCTATCTCTTTAGTTTGTTAGACTTCAATGGTATAGATGGAATGCCAGATTATGGAGGATGTAGGATTGTATAGTTATTTTCTCTTCCTCTCATTGGAATATGGTTCTCTCAAGTGTCAATACTCAACACAATTTCATTTTGATTTTTGCCAATTAGTGTGTCCGTTGAGAGAAGTTGGAGTCACCCGCACTTGTTTTCCTAGGAGTATATCGGGGTATTCCTTTTTTGAGTATCTAAAATACCTTCTACACCCAGACTTGTAGCATTTACGATGCAGAGCCCTTTTTGGGTGCTAGACCGACTCCTGATCCTAATAGCAGTGGTCCAAATGGACACTTTGAAATGGTTGGGAGTGCTTGCCTTTGGTGTAAGCCCTTTGATATTTGATTTTGTATGGTGAGAGCTTTTCTTACAACATTTCTTTCTTTTTTTCTTTGTTTTTGTCTAACTCCACTGTTTTACCAAAAGTTGATGCACACTGATCAACTTATGAATTAAATGGCAGCACACACTGGCACTTTAGGTCAAATTCAAGAGATAGCATGAGAACATGTCCCATACTGGCTAAGGTGTTGACACCCATGTTTCATGAAGCCGTCATTAATTTTATCCCATCGTCGAGCATCATATGGATCAAGTCCAAACTCAAACTTCCAAACTCAGTCTCCTTAGTGATACCTTGACTCATCTCAATCATGAATGCAGTCGTGCATGTGAGTGATAGTCTAATTCTTTTAAGGGAGATTAAGCATGAAATAAGCATGCGTATATTCAAATTAGGAGAGTTTGAATTTTTAAGTCCAAGACCCTAATGATTAATACATGATAATTCTAAGTCTAGGGACTCCTTAAACCACGTGTTAAAGATCATCTCAAGCTTTAAATGCATTTCGTAAGTGTCAGAGAATAACACTAATTAGTAAGTCAGTCTTTTTGTGATTTATATTTTTCCATTTTTTTTCAATCTGGAGAGTTACTTAATTAGACTCATCTACACCCTTATCTTTGAAAATAATTTTTGAAAATTTTTTGCAAACATTGTCACATATGTATAGAGATTTCCCAAACATTTTACAAAGATTTTTAAAACAAGAAAAACCCCATTTTTCAAACCCAAGTAAAATATTTTTCTAAATAATGTCACATAAATATATAGGTTTTCAAAATATTTACAAATGATTTTCCAAACATGTCAAACCGTATTTTTGCAAATAATGTAAAACACTTGAAAATGATGTCAAATATGTATAATTTTTAAAAATAATTTTCAAAATATTTTTACAAAGATCAGTTCCAAAAAATGTAATACGATACCCATAGCCCCAATGATTTGAAATTTTTTAAAAATATGAGCTATCACTAAAGTATATATGCAATATATACGGTAGACCCCCCTATACTAACATTTTGCTATGTTCCCATAGCACAAAGTGAAATGAAGGCATAACTTAACTAAGTATAAAAGAAATATGCATGAATTGAATCCAGAAGCACAGTAGTAAAAGAATTAGTTAGAGGAATATATGGACTCAGGTTCTCCTGTACTTAAGATGAGAAATTGCTTAAGTATAAAGATATGAATTTAAAACCATGTGACCCGGGGAGAACAGTTAGAATGACAAAAGATCCATCCTATACTTAGGTTAAAATAAGCCTAAGTACAAAGAATAGGAAGCTCAGTGAATCTCTCGACTATGAATCTCAGGAGATGATAACGGAACCTAGGATTTTAGGAGACTGAAGAGTCATACAAGATCAAACAAATCCAATTATTTCACCAACACACTCAGTGAAGATCATAAATATGGTCTAATTATCTTATCTCTTTTATTGGTGATAATACATATTTTACCTTCATTACGAGCATGATGACTTAGGGTTTGGGCTCTATCGTATGGATTCGTCCCCACCTCTCAACGAATGCATATATAACTGCAAGTAATGCGAGCTTTTCTCTCCCAAAAACAAAAAACAAGGTGAATGTTAGCTTCATTTTAATTACATCAACGTGCATTAACAATCCCATTTTTTAGATTAGGTTGTCACTTGTATTAAATCTTTGAACACATAAATCATCGTCTACTGTCCAGACCCTTTTCCGTAATATCCTAAGTGACAAATCATGAAAAGGGAAAAAATCATGCAGTTGTAAAATCATGATGTTATGCTCAAGAGAAGTACTTATAGTAGCGCCAGCTCTCTTCATGCATATGTGAAACTGAATATAAAATATTATCTAAATGCATGCAATTCAATAAAATCTGCACCTAACCATGTGTCTATTAGCAGACAGATAGTCAATTTAATTTGGGCTAAGCTGAACGTAGATTATGCGCGTCTCATGAATCTTAGAGATGAGTGAATCTCATAAAATGAAGTTAGTGTGCTCTAACTTACGAATCAAGCATTAAAGAATAATATAAAAAGTAGCTCTATGAGCAGTGTTTCTAGATCCTAAATCGAGCAATCAAGTTGAGTCCCACCCAACATGGGTGAAACCGACTCAATACACACAACAAATAAAGTCCGGTCCATAATAATATACAACAAATATGAACAGAATAATCTTCGACCTATCTTGAAGGCATCTTTTGCAGTTCTTCTCAGCAGGAACTCCATCTTGAGCTTCTAGTCTCCATTCTCCATGAGTATCCTTGATGAATGGACCCAACACAAAAGAGAAGATATTAGATATTTCAAAGATTATCAACTATATATATGTATAATAACGCAGAAAATATAACATCATGGGATTGACCCAGATAAAATAAAAATCAACTTCACAATATGAAAGCCTAAATAGTTATATTAATGAAGCCTTGTCCCAGGCAATGACGCCATCTGATGAATCACTAATTGCATGTATTAATAATGATCCATTGTAGCATGTGCACTTAGCGTGACATATAGAACCAAATAAGTAATCTCTATGAAGAGGATTCAGCTTTAGTTTTTAACCTGGAAAGTCCATGGTCGAACACAATGACACAAGACATAATACGATTATTTAGGTAATTAAATATCTAGGTTAAGTGCTTGATAAATTATCTAGGTCAAAACTAACACACAATGCATGCAAGCAATACAAGATAATACGAATGCATGTGTGGATGAGACAAAAATGTGATGATGAAACGTATAATGCATGTTAGAAGTAATGACATAATGAACATAATGATAAAAGTCGGACATATGCAAATACACTCACGAATATGCCCTAGAATGCTTATTCAAACTTAAGCAAATAATTGATTTGAATCTACGTCCAAATGAGCAATGCAATGTAGAGTCATACTTCATCTAATAAGTAAGGATGCACAATATAGACTCTCACAAATTAATCCTTCTTTTAGTATCTAATCAAAAAAAAAATCATATCAAATCAAAGATAATTAAACAATGATCAAAATGCCATAATGAACATAATGATAAAAGTCGGACATATGCAAATACACTCACGAATATGCCCTAGAATGCTTATTCGAACTTAAGCAAATAATTGATTTGAATCTACGTCCAAATGAGCAATGCAATGTAGAGTCATACTTCATCTAATAAGTAAGGATGCACAATATAGACTCTCACAAATTAATCCTTCTTTTATTATCTAATCAAAAAATAAATCATATCAAATCAAAGATAATTAAACAATGATCAAAATGCCATTGAAATCACTTAATTTGGATAAAGGATGCACAAGTTATTCAACATAGAATCCAAGGGCATAAATGTGATAAAACATGAATAAAATATTGCACAAACATCACAAACAGGTCCCTGAAGGGACTAAAGTAAAATCCTCTAGCAAAATTTACTTAATACCCCATATACAGGGGAATTTTTGCATGTAAGGATAACTGGCAGGGCAGACTTGCAATTTGCCCAGGCCCACACACGCATCGGATGAAGGTTCGTGGCTCGTCCACGTGGTGGCATGTGGTGCTTCAGCGGATGGCTCGGCATGAGAGAAGTTGCACGATCAGATAAGTCGACGTAGACGCGATTGGACCGTTGGATCATCCCCAAATTGGAGTGATCCAACGGTGCATGTACCTCTTGATCGAAAGATCAACGCCGCACACAACGGCGCCAGAACTGGGCTCCGACGAGAGCCCATTTGATCCGCCGTCATCGTAAAGGGTTTCTGAAAGTTGGTGAAGGTTCTTACACGTCCCGTGAAAGTGATGTGTTGCTGGTGATGGCGCGTCCATGTCTGGATGTCGAACACGATGCATAAATCATGAAAGTTGAACTCCAGATCAGAGCATCTTCAAGGCTTCCGACCATTGAAGACTCTCTTGACTCCTGCAATGTTAGAAAGAAATAGCCGAAGCAACATCTATGTTTGTGTGTGAGAATGTGAGCGGCATGGATGACCTATAGGGTATGAAGAAGATGGAGGCCCATATGGGTTTCTTCTGCCATTAACGGAAGAAGATGAATTGAAGTGGAAGCTTGCAATAGAATGAGAAGCACAGAGGAAAACCCTTGCACGCGGATCAAGAATCCATGCTAGAAGTAGGAAGCAACTTAGGTTGACAAAGGAATCCAAATACAATTACAGATTAATTCGACGATGACACATAAAAATAATTTCTAAGTTACTTGAATTGAGTAGATGTTGATGGAGTGAATGACTTGGGCTAGGGTTCAGATCGAACCCCCAATCTTCGTTGAACTTCCCTCAGTTATGGGGAGCAGCTCAAACGACCAGAAATGGCCGTGGCTTGGTCGAACGGTCAAGGTTCTCATCACGATTTGAAAGACGATCATTGCATTGTCGATCACACCTCTCTTTGTCACAGAGATGTGGAGAGACGTTAGGTCTAGGCTCGCATGAAGGTGGACAGCCACCTTAAGGGGCATCGATGGGTTTTTGAGGAGGAAAGTAACAGTTGTCAAGAGGTTTTCATGGTGGTTTTAACCGCTTGTAAGTACTAGGGGGTTAGATGGTATTGGAAGTTAGGGTTAGGGCGAGGAAGGTGGTTGCTTGGTGAAGGGATTGGAGGTGGCAGTTGGTCAGAGAGAAGGTTGAGATGGTCGGGATAATTAGAAGAAGATGGACGGTTTGGACGAGGAAGACAACAACTGAAGGAGGATGACACACAATAGATGTTGGATCAAAAGATCCAACGGTTACCAATGAGGCACTAGTGTATGGATGAGATGAGATCAATTGATCTGATCCAACGGAGGAGAATGCGGCGCGGATGAATGGTTTGGATAAGGTCTGATCATAGATTAGACGACTGATGGTGTGGAAGCACGAGAGACATCAGATCAGAGGGGATCTGACGGTGCTTGGAGCAGACGGGTGGCAAGCCAAGAGCAAGCCACGTGGGCGGCTGAGGATGCGCTACGTGGCCAATCAGAGTTGAAGACAATTAAATAAATCGAATAATATTAGAAATAAAATGGTTAGGAATTGAATCAAGAAAAATGGTGAAAATGAAAGTTGCAGATCTCGATGAGATCTACAATTTTCATGTAGAAGTCAAAGAGATCAAAGGTCATTTATACATAGATAAAAATTAAGACTAATAAAACAATGTAAACAATTTTCTTTGATTTTTCTTTTGTTATTTCTTTTGTATTTTTATTTTGTTTTATGTTAATTTATTTATACACAATTTTATTCTAATTTTTATATGATTCTTAATAAGAAATAAATACATAAAATATTACACTATAATAAAGTTATAATATATATATATATATATTAAATAGTGTTAATTATCTAAAACACATAAATAGTTAAGTAATGTTAAATGTTGTTGAATTCTGTTGATTAACCTAACCAAGAGAGATAATAATGACAATTAAACGATGATAAATATGGAATTTATCACTATATATAAGCTTAATGGAAAACTACTCTACCTCACTGTTAGTCGGCTAGATATATCGTATGGTGTGAGTAGAGCCAACCAACACATGAAGAGACCTCTTTACGATCATTGACAGGTTCTTCCGATCCTTTGATATTTGAAGGAATCTCCTAGGCGAGGACTCTTTTATGGGTCCATTGGTCATATTGATGTCTTCGCCTATGTAAATGATGATTATTATAGTTCTTCTGAGGATCGTTGATCCGCTATAGGCTATTTCATGCTCGTTGGTGACAAGTGACAACCTGGTTACTTGACAAAGCAAGAAACTGACAGTGGTCCACTCGTACTACATCACAAATGAAGTGAACACGTACCTTGATTGGGTGAACACGTCTAACTTTGAAGCTTACGGGACTCGCTTTTTGCAGCAACAAAGCGCCTACCCATTGAGCTACTTATCCCTTTAGCTACATTACGAGCAATTTGGCTTGCTAGAAATGGGTTGATCTTCGATTCAAACCAATTTTATTTTGAGAATATAATTTTTCATACAAAGACTCTTCGCGAGTTTTGCCTTCTGTAAGGTAACCGTATATATCTCTTTTTCAAGCTATATTTATAAAATCAGGGATGTACACCATTGAGTGTTTCTTCCCCTTTTGATCTCAAAAAGAAGAATAAGAAGACAATGGTCTCTAGATCGGTTGCAGAAGTAGAATATGATCTTGCAATGGATCAAGCCACCTGTGAGATCTCCTGGCTTATCTCCTTTCTACATGAGCTTAGGCTTCCAACTGCTACTCTCATACCTTTATACTGTGACAACAAGTCTGCTACGTACATTGCCACGAACCATGTATTCCATGAGAAGACAACACACATTGAAGTTGATCTTCACTTCGTTTGGATCACTACTCCACATATCTCCATTGAGCTTCAGCTCGAGGACATTTTCACAATGGCGTTTCCTAAGAAACGTTTCTCATGGTTGATTTTTCAAGTTTGGCATGATCGATAAAGATGCTCTAACTTGAGGGGAAGTGCTAGAGTTATTGTATCTTCTATTTATCTTCTATTTATTTGAGCCATGTAACCCTTCAGGGACTTTTATGTAATTCTCTCTTTTTCATCTAGGGTTTCAATCTATATAAGAAACCATAGACTCGTGGAATAAGACAGTGATTAATTCTCTTCTCCACAGTTCTTAATTGAAAATACTATTTAAGTAATATATCTCCAACTGTTTTACGATGAATGTCGACTACCTAATGTAACCCTCGTCATTTACTTAGGCTTGAGGTCGACCATGACTGAGTTGGTATCTTACTTAAGACAACCTAAGAAATTTGGAAAATATAAAAAACGTAATTGTAGAAGCGTAGATAGAGATGAACAGATATCAACAAGGAAGAACACATGAGCTTCTACGTGGAATCCTACTCCTTAAAGGAGCGGAATGATACCACAGGAGAAAAACCTCATACGGCTAATGCTATATTAAACTCTCACCCTCTCTCTCTCTCTCTAAGGACAAAGGGTGTAGGGCTTCTTATATAGCTCCACCAATATAACAAGTCCCTCTCATACATAATATAGGGCTAACATGAGTACATGTGGTAATTGGATCCTAGAGAGGTCTAATTACCCACATACACATTCTCTAACATAAAACTATATTAGTTACCATTGAAGAAACTAAGAAAGTTAAGAGTTCGAAGATCTCCATGCTGACTTGAGAATGTCAAAGGATCGAGATGTTGCCATGAGAAGGTATCAAGGATATGTATACAAGGTTCACTAAGATAGTGAAAAACCTCAAGGCACTCAGAATTTTTTTATCAAAAGACAGCTTGACAAGTTGGTTATATTGATGAAATTAAATGAATGATCTCTCTTCCCTAAAGAAATGAATGATCTCTAGGAAATCTCATGGATTATGAAATAAAGAACCCCAAGAAAATTTCTCCAGAATAAATAAATAAGAAGAATCTAGCTTTTGGATCAGAAGAATAAAAAAGCGAAGATTATAATGATATGACTCGCTTTACCAGGAAATTTCTGAATAACATCAAAAGATTCAACAAAAGAAAAGAAGAAAAGAAAGATTATGTTATTTGCCTATGAATGCAAGGAAAAGTGACATTGAAGAGAGATTGTCCACTTATCTAGAAGGATGTTGACAAATGAAAAAATAAAGCAGCTCCGGATCAGAAGAAATTCAGTTGATTAAAAAAAGAAGGTATTCCAAGCAACTTAGAATGACACTTCTAATTCTAAAGAAGACTCCAGATCAGAATCAAAAAAGGAGGAAAAAGCATGCCTCATCTTGATGGCCACCGAGGATGCCATAAATCAATCTGACTATCTACGTTATTAAATGCTTTTAAGGTCTTTTCAAAACTTTTAGATAATTCTTAGAAAGAAAAACCAATAGGAAATAGGTTTCATATTATTATTGAGAGGGTACCACCAATATAGTAAGGAAGTCTAAGGTTATAGATAATTACAAAAGACACCTTTGAAGTATGAAATAATTTTAACAAACATA
The DNA here is from genome assembly GCA_037367405.1 of Ottelia alismoides. Taxonomy (NCBI): domain Eukaryota; kingdom Viridiplantae; phylum Streptophyta; class Magnoliopsida; order Alismatales; family Hydrocharitaceae; genus Ottelia; species Ottelia alismoides. Next base: position 296,665 of record JAZKJV010000869.1, on the reverse strand, counting down.
CTCTACTCCAATACTCCCCCTCAAGCTAGAGCATAAATGCCGATCATGCTCAGGCTGAAGATGCACTTAATGAATACGGAACGATTGGGTGGCTTAATGAATACATCAATCGTCTATTCTTATGAAGTAACAGACTCCATCTTGATGTTTTTTCCATGTTGGATCATATCTTGACAATCCATGTCCATGTGTTTGGTACATTCATGGAAAAGGGATTGTTTTAATGAACATAGCAACATAATTGTCACATTGCAAGATCATAAGATTAAGAGCTGGTAGGTATAAATCTTTCAGTACGGAGTCAGCATCAGAGTTTGCCATAACATCAAGGGAGTTGGGATGTTTAATAGCAATCCTTTCCTCAAGAGTGGAATTCAAGTATCTCAAGATCATTAATAATGCATCCCAATGTACCCCTCAAGGTGGAGCATAGATACCAATCATGCTCAGCTCGGATGAACACTTCTGGAAAGGCCCTCAAAGTAACGCCTTGGTACTGATTCTCTGAGCTAACATGGGATGTAACAATAAACCCCTTCTGAATCATGTCGCGGATGAAGTGGCAATCGACCTCAATGTGCTTCGTCCGCTCGTGGAATGCTGGATTATTTGCAATGAATAGGGCTGCCTGATTGTCACATTTTAGAGCCATAGGAAGGGGAACCTCTATATGTAGATCTGCGAGCACAGCCTTTACCCACATCATTTCAGTACTGACTTGAGTCATAGCCCTATATTCAGATTCCGCAATGGACCTTGCTACAACCGTTTGCTTCTTTCTTCTCCATGAGACTAGAGAATCTCCAGCATAAACAGCAAGCCCAGTTGTGGACTTTTTGTCTTTAGGGCACCCTGCGTAGTCTGCATCTGCACAAGCTTATATAGTAACCTTCTTGTCTTTCTTAAACAATAGACCCGCACCTGGAGATGACTTAAGATACTTGAGTATCATGTGTATAGCATCCATGTGTGCCTGACGTGGTTGCTCCATAAACTGGTTCACTCGACTTACAACAAAGGCGATATCAGGCCTGGTAATAGTAATGTAGAGAAGTTTGCCCACCAGTTCTCTGTATCTTCTCTTATCCACCTCATCAGTGTCATCATCATATAATCTCATACTTGGATCCATAGGTGTAGTTGCAGGTCGGCAACCAAGCATTCCTGTTTCACTCAACAGGTCAGTCACATATTTCCTTTGGTTCATTACTAACCCATTAGGATTTCTAGCAAACTCCAGCCTCAGAAAATATCTCAGAACCCCAAGGTCCTTGATAACGAACTCACAGCCCAATATTGCTTTTGCCCCTTGAATTCCATGTTCATCATCACCTGTAATCAGAATGTCATCTACATACACCATAATAACAATAATACCTCTAGGTGTCTTATGTACAAACAGAGAATGATCAACATTTAACCGTCTATATCCCTGTTTCTCAAACAGGTCTGAGAGCTTCTGGAACCAAGCTCTGGGGCTTTGCTTAAGGACATAGATAGCCTTATGAAGTCTGCACACCGTAGGACTCTCCCCCTCAACAACAAACCCAGGTGACTGTTGCATGTAGACTTCCTCCGGTAAGTCACCGTATAGGAATGCATTCTTCACATCTAACTGATACATCAGCCAATCACGAGTAACGACAACAGATAGAAGAATCCGTAGTGTGGAATGACGAGCAACTGGTGAGAATGTATCAAGATAATCCACCCCATATGTCTGTGTAAACCACGAGCTACAAGGCGATCTTTGTATCTGTCAATGCTACCATCTGCATTCTTCTTAACTGTAAAGACCCACATGCAACTAACTGTAGACACATCAGGAGGTGCAGGAACAAGACTCCAGGTGCCTCTGAACTGAAGCACCTCCATTTCTTCTTCCATGGCCAAGCGCCATCGACTATCCTTCAGAGCATCTTGATAATTCCGTGGAATATTCACTGCTGACAATGCAAGGGCAAAACTCCTAAAATCACCAGTCAGACGGTCAAACGGCACAGAAGATGCTATATGATAGATACACAGCTTTGCTTCTGCTTTCGTAGAGAAATGGGTACATCTAAATCATTTGTCTCCTCAGCGGGCCTCTGCAGCACATCCTGCTCAGGAAGATCATCAGATCCATCAATAGAAATATTTTCAGAGCATACCTCATGCGAGCTAGATGATGAGCGATGACCATGAGCTGAAGCAGGCCTACCGGTATAGTGAAATGGTAATGGTGAAACAGGTACAATGACAGGGGGTGTAGAAGATGGTAACGGTTCTGATGATGATAGTGGTGGTGGTAGTGGCGACATGTATGGTATCAATATTATCAGGTGGAATCAACTAATCACCTGAGGCTGAGAAATACATAACAGATTCAAAAATTGAAACATCAACACTTACAAGGTACCACCTACGCAAAGGATCATAACACGTGTACCCCTTCTGAGTTTTGGAGTATCTAACGAAGACACATTTGACAGCCCTAGGAGAGAGCTTGTCAGTCCCGGGAGACAACTGATGGACAAAGGCGACCGAATCGAACACACGAGGAGTAATGGAGAACAAATCTTTGTCAGGGAAAATAAGAGAGAAAGGAATTTTCCCGCCTAGGACGGATGACGACATACGATTGATAAGGTAACATGCTGTAAGAACAACATCACCCCAGAAAGAGTGAGGAGCATGACTCTGTATAAGAAGCGACCTAGTTACATCAAGCAAATGGTGATGTTTCCTTTCAGCAACCCCATTCTATTGGGAGGTATAAGCACAGGATGTCTGGCGGATGATCCCTTGGGATGAGAAGTAACTGTATAGAGTATGAGTACAAAATTCCAGGGCATTATCACTTCTCACAATTTTAACAGATGCAGAAAAAACATTACGAACTTCATTAAGAAAATTGATGATAATATTCACTGCTTCGGATTTATTCTTTAACAGAAATACCCAGGACAGACGAGAGAAATCATCCACAATAACCATATAAAACCTGTGTCCCTGATGATCAGGAATACGACTCGGACCCCAGATATCGACATGAAATAACTCAAACTTGGAGGTGCTACTTCGACACTGACAACCGGGAAAGGTAGACCGATGATGCTTTCCCAACTGACAAGCCTCACATTGAATAGACGTGTGAGGCGAAACCTGAGGTAATACACGATGTAGTTTCTGAAGCGGTAGATGTCCAAAGTGCAGGTGCCATAATAATGGAGAGATGGGTCCAGCAGGTAGGGATGGGGTTCCAGCAAAAGGAGTCTGATTAAGGCGATAGAGGCCGCCTTGATCATATCCACGTCCAATCATGTTGCCCGTAAGGATGTCCTGAAAAATAAGAGACGATGGATCAAAAATCGCCTGACACTGTAAATCCTTTGTAATTTGCAGATGCAGGAAATCCATGCTTAGAGTAGCATGTGTCTTTGGTATGTCCAGTGCGATGGCAAAAGGTACACGTTGGCCGAACACGGCCTCCTCTGCCGCGAGGTCCACGGCCGCGAGCCTGATGATAGTGACCTCCACGGCCTTGATTGGCTACCATAGCTGAGGCAGTCTGATTCGTAGTCGTAGAAGGAACAGTGATACGAATTAATCTGTGAAAAGCTTCCTCCATAGGAGGAATAGTGGAATCTGCCAAGATCTGGGAATGTGCTGCCTCATACTCAGGATCAAGGGCAGCGAGAAAAACTCCTACCATAGTAGCATTCCGGTAGGTCTTCTGTTGCTCTGGAGTGGCTGTCAAGGGCATGAAGCTATAAAGCTTCTCAAACATTCCTCGTAGAGATGTATACAGTGAGTGTAGGGGCCGTCCATTCTGCTTGATAGTAAATATGTCATCTTGGAGTTGCAGAATCTTTGTCTCATTCTTCGCCTGAGAGTAAGTAGAAGTCAGAATATCCCACATTGCTTTGGTTGTGGGCTGATGAAGAATATCATTGACAATCTCTATTGCCAGGGTTCCAGGTAGCCACACTTTGGCATATGCATCATCTGCCTCCCATGAGGCATTAACTCCAGTCTTCTTCGGTAAGAATGTGTTTCTTACCGGTTGACTTCATCATACTCATGAACTGCATCGCCCACAGTTCGTAATTTGAACCATCCATCTTCACAATCGGCGCTGGACCTCTGAAGGCGCCTACAGATGGGATATCTGCCTTGCTTTCTGACATAGTGATAACTGAAGACTGGGTAGTAAACTGGAGATATGATCGTCTACACAGACATTAACGGGTTTAGTTACATGTGTAGACTCAAACAACCAAACCCATCAATTTGTAACGGTGCGCGCGGAAAGAACTGGAGTTGTACGCCACACGTGCGCTAGTCTAGGACTGCACGCGTACGGGAATCACACACGTACACGCGTGCGCAGATGCTGGATCACGTCACGGAGATGCACAGGTGCACGGGAGCAGGTGCGCGTGCACTAGCACACAGACGCGCGAGTGCTGCAACTCAGTGTGCGAGTGCAGCAAGAAACCTGCCGTAGAGGATGGCGCACAGGTGCGCTGTTGGTCCTACGCGCAGGCACCGGAGGTGCGTACGATGGCACACAGGAGGAGATGCACACGGCGGCGTGGGAGTACACATGCCAGCGCACAGGAGGGGTTGCGCACGGCGGTGCAGGCGTGCGCACGATGCGCAAGGCGGCGCACGGCGGTGCAAACATGCGTGGAGGGCTGGAGGGTGAAGGCTAGGGTTAGAGTTTTGGCTTGAGAATTCCGATCTAGGATCGTCGCTCTGATACCATGTTGGGAAAATGAGAAAATTTGTTTATTCCATCATCGCTAGGCTCTCTTATATAGGAGAGTAGCCTATGGGTAAAATACATAAAGAGTCCAACAGAAAATAAAAATATATGAAAGAGTACAGAAGTGAATAATCTATCTCTACAATCCCCAATTAAGATGATATCATCAACATACACCAACATTGCAACAATCCCTTTCATTGTCTTCTTGACAAATATAGAGTAATCTGTAGTGGATCAATTAAGGCCTATCCTAGATATATTGTCAGATAGTTTCTGGAACTATGTCTAGGACTTTGTTTGAGACCGTATATCTCTCACCTTCTAACACTCCCCCTTGGTCTTAAAATTAGGAAGTTGTTGCAAGTAGATCTTCGCATTCAAGTCATCATATGGGGGTGTGTTCTTTACATCAAGCTAGTGAAGAGACCATGATAGTTGTATTGATATAGAAATCAGAATCTGCATCGTTGGCAGGCGAGCAATTGGTGAAAAAGTCTCCATATAATCTATATATATATATATATATATATGAGTATAATCCTTAGGTACAAGTCGGGCTTTGTATATTCTAAAAGTGCCATCCGGAAGTTACTTGGTGGTAAAAACCCAATGACCACCAATAACGGTTGCATTCTTTGGAGGATCAACTAATTTTAAAGTGCCTATGGACAGGAGCATTCATTTATTTGTTCATGGATGCATTCCATTTAGGAACTAACAATACCCATTGATGAGTGGAAGGAATGGTGACAACTGAGAGTCCTACCAGGAATATCATGTACTTTGGAGAAAATATTCCTATGGAAACATGGTTGGAAATAGGATGCAACATGCATGCATTTTTTCCTTTCTCAAGAGCGAACGGAAGATCAAAATGATCTTGAGATTTTAAAATATCACATGTTCACTTGTAGAAATATTTTCCTCAAGCACAAGTTCATTAGTATTCTTATCTTGATATGACTTGGGATTAGGTCTTGATGTGGCAATACGGTGTGCCGTCCAACGGTAATATACTAACCGAAATGGTTGAGTAATAGGAAATCATTCCTATTCTAAGGGGAAAATATAGGGAGATAAGCAGTCTCCTTGACCTTAGGAGATAACACCTGAGAACCAGAGACGGTATGGACTCAAAGAAGGGCACATCAACACTCACAAAGTACCAAGGGTCATAACACCTTTACCCATTCCGAGTTGTAGAATAACCTACAAAGCTATTCACCACATGGGGAGAGAGTTTGTCATGGCAAGTAGAATGAATGTGGACAAAGGATGTACACTTAAAAATCTTAGGTTAGACATGGAACAAGGTTTTGTCAGGGAGGAGCAAATAATTTGATGTTTATTCCTTCAAAACTGTTGGGAAAAAGACTTCGTTGTTTATTCAGAAAACCCTAGGCTCTCTTATATAGGGAGAGACCTCAGGGTAAATTACAGAGAGGTCTATAGAAAAGAAAGAAATAACAACAAACTCCATAAATAAATAATAACACTACTAACTATTTCTACACTCCCCCTCAAGGTGGAGCATAGATATCTATCATGCTCAACTTGGACGAACATCTCTGAAATGGTCCTCTGAGCAGTGGCTTGGTAAATATATCTGCAGTCTGATCTCCTGAGCTCACATGTGCAGTAGATATCAATCCTCTCTGGATCAAGTCCCTAGTATAATGGCAGTCAACTTCAATATGTTTGGTCCTTTCATGAAAAGCTGGATTGTTGGCAATGAACAAAGCTGCCTGATTGTCACACTGAAGCTTCATAGGTAGAGGTACCGCTACATGTAGATCTTCTAGTACTGAGCGAACCCACATCATTTCCGTACTGGCTTGAGCCATGGCCCTATACTCGAATTCGGCACTGGACCTTGCCACAACAGTTTGTTTCTTGCTTTTCCAAGAAACCAAAGAGCCTCCAACAAACACTGCAAACCCTGAGGTTGATTTTCGGTCCTTAGGACATCCTGCATAATCTGCATCTGCACATGCTGAGACAGATAAGTCCGTGCCCTTTCTGAATAGCAGCCCTGAACCTGGAGAAGACTTCAGATACCTCAGTATCATGTGTATAGCGTCCATGTGAACCTGTCTTGGCTGCTCCATAAATTGACTCACCCTGCTAACTGCAAATTGGATGTCTGAGCGAGTTATGGTGATGTAGAGGAGTTTGCCCACCATCTCTCTATATCTCCTCTTATCTACTTCATCAGTATCACCATCATACAGCCTCACGCTGGGATCCATAGGAATACTTGATGGTTTGCAACCATCCATGCCCGTCTCAGTCAGGAAGTCTGTAATATACTTCCGTTGGGTCATTACCAAACCCTGTACATTCCTCGCAAATTCTAACCCCAGGAAGTATCTCAGGGTGCCAAGATCTTTTGTGACAAATTGACGGCCAAGGAATGCCTTCGCCTTTTCTATACCCTGTGCATCATCTCCTGTAACAAGAATATCATCCACATAGACCATAATAACAACCGTACCTGCCGATGACTTCTGAACAAACAATGAGTGATCGGCATTTGACCTCTTGAATCCTTGTTGCTCAATCAGGTTGGACAACTTCTGGAACCATGCTCTGGGGCTCTGTTTGAGACCATATATCGCTTTGTGAAGTCTACAGACCATCTGCTTCTCCCCCTCAGCAGTAAACCCAGGTGGCTGCTGCATGTAGACTTCCTCCTGCAAGTCTCCATACAGAAATGCATTCTTGACATCTAGTTGAGATATACTCCAATCACGGACTACAGCAACAGATAAGAGAATGCGAAGGGTAGAATGTCTCGCCACTGGAGAAAAAGTATCCATGTAATCCACACCGTAGGTTTGCGTAAACCCACGAGCAACCAAGCGTGCTTTATACCTATCCAGGGTTCCATCTGCATGGTATTTGACTGTAAAGACCCATTTGCAGCTCACAACGGATGCATCAGAAGGTGCAGTGACCAAAGACCATGTGCCACGAGACTGCAGGGCCCTCATTTCTTCTTCCATGGCTAATCGCCAACATTCATTCTGCAAGGCTTCCTGGTATGTCCGTGGTATCTCCACGGAAGACAAAGCTGTGGCAAATCTCTGAAAATCACCTGTGAGACGGTGAAAAGAAACCTGTGAAGCAAACGGATAAGCGGCACATTGCCGCTTTTGTTTCCGAAGAGCAATCGGAACATCAAGACTGTCATCTGCTGTACGAGATGGGCTAGTGTCAGCCTGAACTGAAGGATCCTGCACATGTACCAAACCTGACCCGTCAGTAGTAGTGCCATCTGAACATACCTGAGGCGGGATGATCGGCTGCTGTGTGGTCTGAGCAGGACCTGACCGGCGCGTATAGAATTTCGGTAACGGTGATATGATAGGCCGTGGATTGGGTGGAGGTGGAGGAGGTGGTGGAGGTGGTGGAGGTGGTGCTGGCGTGGAGACAGACAGAGGGGAAGACTCAGATGTACTCAATGTAGGTGGTGGAGGAACATAGATCTCATCAGTGGTAGTGGATGGAACCATTCGGTCACCTGCAGGAGAGAAATACATGACAGACTCAAAGAAAGTGACATCGGCACTCACAAAGTATCTCTGAGTTGTGGGATCATAACACCGGTAGCCCTTCTGAGTTCTGGAGTAACCAACAAAGACGCACTTGACTGCTCTAGGAGAGAGTTTGTCAAGTCCGGGGGATAGACGATGCACAAAAGCAACAGTGCCAAAGACACGTGGAGTTAGTGAGAATAACTCCCTGTCTGGAAAAATAATGGACATAGGTATCTTTTCACCAAGGACAGAGGATGGCATACGGTTGACTAGATAACAAGCAGTAAGGACAGCATCACCCCAGAAAGAAATAGGGGCACAACTCTGAATCAACAATGTACGAGTAATATCTAAGAGATGGCGATGCTTCCTTTCCGCGACACCATTTTGTTGTGAGGTATATGCACAGGTGGTTTGGTGAATAATGCCCTTTGATGACAGGAATTGTGACAGTAAGCGTGTACAAAATTCAAGAGCATTATCAGTCCGAACATATTTGACATTTGCAGAAAAGACATTGAACACTTCATTAATCAAGTTTTTGATCACATTTCCTGCTTCGGATTTATTTTTCAAGAGAAAGACCCACGACACACGAGAGAAATCATCCACTACCACAAGATAAAACCTGTGTCCCTGATGATCGGGAACACGACTCGGACCCCATATATCTATATGTAACAACTCAAAAGGGGAGCTACTGCTCCGACTCAGACGACGTGGGAAGCTCGACCTGTGATGCTTTCCCAACTGACACGCTTCACATTGAAACGAAGAACTAGGAGAGATCTGAGGCAAAAGATGGCGCATTTTCTGAAGCGGAAGGTGACCAAATCGGAGGTGCCAAATGTACGGAGAGACTGGTCCAGCCGAATGAGAGGAGACACCAGCATATGAATCCCGGACCAACCTATATAAACCATTCTGCTCAGAGCCACAGCCAATCACCTTGCCCGTGAGTATGTCCTGAAAAATGAGAGAAGACGGGTCAAATATGGCACGACAGTTCAAATCCTTCGTAATCTGACTAATAGATAGCAAATTCATTGAGAACTCAGAAGCATGCAGAACATTCTGTAAATGCAAAGTGGAGGACAGGAAAACCTCCCCCTGTCCAATAAGGGGCGAATGGGTACCATCTGCTATCTGTACTGAACGTCCGGGAGGAATGTCCCTGTACGCCTGTAATCTTCCTCTATCTCGGCAGAGATGATGTGTGGCTCCAGAATCAATAATCCAGTCGGATATATCATGAGATGTAGTAGATCTACCTGAGGAGCTTGCGGCTGCGGAAGAACTGGCAGAGGCAGTGGCAGCAATGTCTGAGGAACCACCAGGCGAATCACCAGAAGCATGTGGCATAATCTCTCGGAGACGGGCGACAAGTTCGTCAAATCGACTATCTGCAGTAGAGGTCAGTGGAGACTGAGAGTGCTCTGCAATGCGGGCTGATGCTGGAAATCCATGCTTCAAATAGCATGTCTCCTCCGAGTGTCCTGTGCGACGACAATAGGAGCATGTCTGACTAAAACGACCACCCCTCCCCTGGGGTCCACGGCCACGTCCACGACCACGACCAGATGGTGGTCCACCTCTCCCACGCGAGACTGCCATCGCTGAAGGGGGTGGAGTAGAAGAACTGGAGGAGACTGGAATGCGGCTAAGCCGTCTGTAAACATCCTCAACTGGAGGAATAACTGCATCTGCGAGAATCTGAGATCGAGCTGCATCGTACTCTGGGTCAAGGGCCGCAAGAAGAACACCAACCATGGTGGCGTTTCGAAACGCCTTCTGCTGCTCAGGAGTTGCAGTCAGAGGGATGATACTATATAACTTCTCGAACATCCCTCTTAGGGATGTATAAAGAGAATGGAGAGGTCTGCCGCTCTGCTTCATTGTGAATATGTCGTGCTGAAGCTGCAACATCTTCGTCTCATTTCGCACTTGCGAATATGTAGCGGCAAGAATTTCCCACATTGCCTTAGCAGTGGGCTGATGGAGGACGTCGTTGGCAATCTCCATCGTTAAGGTGCCGGACAACCAGACCTTTGCATAGGAATCATCAGCCTCCCATGAGGCATAGATCCCAGTCTTCTCCGCGAGCTCATCCTCGGTAAGAATATGTTTCTTACCATTCGACTTCATAAGGCTCATGAACTGCATAGCCCAGAGCTCGTAATTAGACCCGTCCATTTTGACTATTGGCGCAGGACCTTTGAATGCGCCGGTGGAGGGCATATCAACTTTTGATTCTGACATACTGCCGCTTGGAGAAGAACTAGGATATGTAGACGTAATGCTGGATGTCTACACAAACTGCATCGGATTTGAGTGCGTATGTAGACGTTACGCACTCAAATCCATAGAATAGATGTGGAAGAAACTAGGGCACGCCTAACAAGAGGCTTACAGCCCTTGAATCGCCTCGAGAACGATGTCTATGGACCGCTGGAGGCCACTGGGAGGCCTACGGTGGCAGATGGGGTTGCCGCTGGGGCTGGTGGTCGCCGCTAGAGCGGCTAGGTGCTGCTGGAAGAGGCTGCGGGACCACTGGGGAGGACGGCTGGGCGCCGCTGGCGGCTGGCTGCCGCTGGGGAGGGCGCTGGGAGCCGCTGGGAAGGGTGCTGGGCGGCTGGGAAAGGTGCTGGGCGGCTGGGAGCCGCTGGACTGGGCGCTGGGGGCCGATGGAAGCCGCCGGCAGCGGCTAGAAGAAAGGAGAAGGGAGGGGCGGCGGGTGGGGAAAGGAAGGAGAGCCCTAAACCTGGCTCTGATACCATGTTGGGAAAAAGACTTCGTTGTTTATTCAGAAAACCCTAGGCTCTCTTATATAGGGAGAGACCTCAGGGTAAATTACAGAGAGGTCTATAGAAAAGAAAGAAATAACAACAAACTCCATAAATAAATAATAACACTACTAACTATTTCTACAAAAACTATGGAAGGAATACTGTTTATCAGGTATGCAACAGTGAGGACATCTCCCCAGAACGTGAGAGGAGTCACACTTCGAACAAGTTGTGTTCGAGCAACATCAAGTACATGGTGTTTCTGTTCAGCCTTGCCGTTCTATTGGGATATGTTAGTGCACGGTGTTTGTTCGATGATGCCATACTCAACTAAAAAGGAGTATAGAAAATTATTGCAGAAATCAAGTGCATTATGAATGTTTTTTTACATGACGACCCACATCATTTTTCATTTCCTTAAGAAAATTCTCATAATACTGCCCACTTTAGCTTTTGATTTCATAAAGGGAAAAATGGTGAAGCCTTCTCCCACTTTAAGTAGGGTCGGCTACATGGATTCTTATCCATGTTGAAAGATCCGATTATTTTTTACGTTGATTTCACATGGAAAACCCTTGAAAATGAGTAAAATTATCAACAACAGCAAGATACAACTTGTGTTCAGAGAGATCTGGAGCACGACTAGGTCCCCAAACATCAAAATTTACGAATTTAAAAATAGACTTAGCAACATAATCATGACGACTTGGAAATGAACTTATATGATGTTTTTCAAGTTGAGAAACTTCACACTCGAAAGAAGGGGGTGCAAGTATTTGAGGTAGATATCTTCTCAATTTTGATAGAGGTAAGTGGATAATACGAAGGTACCGAGTGTAGGCAGACGAATCTCCTCTAGAAGTAGACGCATTGGCAACAAAAGAAGACAACGTCAAGTGGTATACACCTCTGATCTGTCAGCATAACCTGAAGAATAATAGGCACTGGATTAAAAATGGTTCGACAATTAAGCTCCTTAGTAATTCTGGAAACATATAGTAAACTCACATTAGATTCAGGTGCCAAAAGAACATTATCCAGATGGATATTTGGGGAAACTTGAACCTTCCTTGGGAAGTAATATATGATTTTCTCTTTCTACCACGATAATGGTTCGACCAGGTGTGACCTCACGAAATGTTGGAAATTGATTTCTGCTATTGTAAGTGTGTCGTTATGCTTCCAAGTCTACCATATGCTTCCAATTCTACCAATCACTGGGATGAATTTGCTAGCTCTTGATGCATACAACACATTGGAGGTATACCTAAAGGATCGATAAAGGTTGCAATGTCAGTAGTGGTTGCGCTCACTATAAATCTCGCCCTAGAAGAGGATGATGGATGCTGGGATACTGTACCACGATGGTTTAATCGTTGCATCAGATCCTCATATACCTCTCATGATATATGCGATGAAGCATCATCATACGGTATGGAGATTGAGATGGCCTACAATTGGGTGTTTTCCATGCTTCTCCTAGCATCGATCTTCTATATGGTCGATGCGACCATATAAGGTACTATGGAGTCTCACATATCTAGGAATGGAATGACCATGTCCTATACCTTTGAAAGAATCTCTCAACCTTTGCTTAATTTGAAAACAATAGTAGATGTGGTCTTAACTCGTGCCTTTGCTGGAAGAGAAATAAATAATCTACTTAATTTGTTGCAGGCTTCATGTAGAGATATATTTATGTTTCTGTACTATTTCCTTATTTTATTTTATTTTCTTATGTCTGTCTTATATTATTTACCCATAGATCTCTCCTCTATATAAGAGAGCCTAGGGTTCCTAGGAATAAACAATTCTCATTCTTTTCCCAACATGGTATCAAAGTGGTGGTCCTAGGATGGAGCTCTCCTACTCGAGAAAACCCTAACCCCATCTACTAGCCTCTCTCTCTCTCTCATGTGTCGCCCGCTTCCTCCCATCGTCGCCGACGGCTTGTGTAGTTGCCGCAGTTAGGGAGCCTCCACCATCGCCACCGATCTCCTCCGCGGCACCATCACCGTCGTCAGCAGTGTCCTTTGTCGCCCGTTGCCGTCGGCTACCACCAGCGTTGTTGCTGGTCTCCTCTGTCGTCATCGCCATCGGATCTTTCCACTCATGTTAATGGATTTGATTGCATAAGTCTACACATGCAATCAAATCCCTATATGTATGTGTAGACAAATCTCTATTGGTCTACAGAACCCGAGTTTTTCTTTATCCGACAATATGTTAGGGAGCAAAGTCGATATTCTTTCCACATACGCTTTCAGAGGTCCGACGTTGATTGTCAAGATAGACGGGACGAACTATTAGCTATGGGTCATGCAGTTCATGAACCTCATGAAGTCTACGGGTAAGAAACATATTCTTACTGAGGAAGAGCCAGTTAAGAAAATTGGAGTCAATGCCTCGTGGCAGATGATGTGTATGCCAAGGTTTAGCTTTCTAGTACATTGTCGTCAATGATGTGTTACATCAGCCTACCACCAAGGCGATGTGGGATATTCTCGCAACAACTTATTCTCAAGCAAGGAATGAGGCGAAGATTCTGCAGTTGCAACACGACATTTTTACCATTAAGAAGAATGGAATGCCTCTTCATTCTCTATACATGTTCCTGCTTGGTATGTTTGAGAAACTCCACAGTTTCATGCTCCTCTCGTCTACTCATGAGCAACAGAAGCCATGTGAATGCCACCATGATTGGTGTATTCCTAACAACACTTGACCTAGAGTATGAGACAACCCTCTCAGAGATACTGGTGGATGCTATTATCCCTCCTACGAAGGAAGCTTTCCGCAGACTCAGCATGATCATTGTCTCCTCTCCTGCTCCTAGCCAGACATCCTCTGCAATGGTAGCCTCTTGCGATAGGGGAGGCTCTTCTCAGTTTTGTGGTCGTGGACCTCGTGGTAGAGGAGGTTGTACTCAATAGCCATGCACTTATTGTCACTGTACAGGGTACACAGAGGACACATGTTACTCCAAGCATGGTTTTCCCCCATCATCTCGTGTAGAGGAGAAAGTAGACCCTATTGCTACTTCTTCTTCGGATAAGAGGTATGGCGACCTCATTGCTCGATTGAGGGATATTATGCCTCTTGGGAGTTCTCCAGCTTCTTTGCCTACTCTAGGAGGCCACTCAGGTGTTGTAGCTTCTGCCTCTGCCAGTACCTCAGGTAGTATCTATGCTCTTACTAGTTTCATGTATCTAATAATCAAAATGGATTATGGACTCCAGGACTACACAACACATGTATGGGGACAAAGATCATTTTATGGCTTACCAACATGCTCCTCCTGGCACAACCATTGCCATAACTAATGGTATACGTTCCCCTATCACAGGACAGGGGGAGATCCGTTTGATACCTTCGTTGTGTTTGCATAATGTGTTGCATGCACCCAACTTTTCTATGAATTTATAGTCTATCAGTCAAATTACGAAGAAGTTACATTGTCATGCTATTTTTGACATGTCGTCTCTTGTATTTCAGGGCATTCTTATAGGCAGGGTGATTGTCTATGAACGTGAGCAGGGAGGCCTCTACTGACTGGTCTGAACTTCATATGTTGTCATATCTTCTCATTCTACAGGACCCATCCCTCATTTCATGCAGCACCTGCGCTTTGATCACCTTCCCCATCAGAAGATGTGTCATGTTCTTCCTCAGATCTCACCTTGCTCATGCTTCCATTGTGAGGCATGTCAGTTGGGGAAGCACCATCGGTCTGTGTTTCCAAGTCATCATAGTCAGAGTAGTAGCTCTCCTTTTGAGTTATTTCATGTTGATATTTGGGGTCCAAGTCGTGTTCTCAATCACCAGGGACACATGTTTTACCTTATTGCAGTTGATAATTTTTCTCATTTGTCACGTGTCTTTTTATTAAAAAATAAGTCCGAGGCTGGTGATATGATTAAAACTTTTATCAATGAAGTGCAGAATATTTTCCTTCTTCTCTCAAATATGTGAGGACAGATAATGCTTTGGAATTTTGTACTCGTGCACTATCCCAATTTTGTTCATCTCGTGGTATTGTTCATCAAATGACATGTGCCTACACTTCTCAACATAATGGTGTTGCAGAGAGGAATCATCACCATTTACTTGATGTTACACGAACTCTTCTTATCCAGAGTTATTCCTCACATTTGTTTTGGGGTGGTGTGGTTCTTAGTTGCATGTTATCTCATGAATCGCATGCCATCATCTGTTTTGTGTGGGAAATTCCTTTCTCTCTGGCATTTCCAGAGAAGCAGTTGTTGTCACTCACCCCTCGTGTTTTTGGCTTTGTTGCATTCGTCCATCATTTGTGTCCAGATATTGATAAGCTCTCTCCTAGAGCTGTCAAATGTGTGTTTGTTGGATACTCCAAGACATCGAAGGGATATATATGCTATGATCCATTGCACATGATATATTATCTTAGTACTGATGTCACATTTTTTGAGTCAATGATGTACTTCTCTCCTACAGGTGACAGGTTGACTTCATCAGATTCAGATAATGAGGTCTACATGCCACCTCCTCCTACGAGTCCACCACCACCACCCCCTACACCACCTCCTCCTATACATCCTCCTTCCACGATTCATGTTCCACCATTGCCATGATACTATACTCGTCGACTTGCTTCTGCTCATGGTCATCGCCTGTCATCCAGCACGCCTCAGGTTTGTTCTGAATACACTATTTTTATTGATGGGTCTAGAGATGTTCCTGAGCATAAATAAATGCAGGAGATTGATATACGGATCGAGGGAATTCCCAATGACCTGGATGTTCCTATTACGTTTCTCAAGAAAAACCGTACATGTGCCTCATATCTACTTGCTTCTCGGGTTACGTTTGATCATCTTAAAAGGGAATTCCGGAGGTTTCTATTGCTCTATATACCGTGGAAATACTGCAGAATTATTAGGAGGCATTTAGAGACAATTGATGACTAGCTATGGAAGAGGAGATGGCCGCTCTACACTCACGTGGTACCTGGAGCTTGGTATCTTCTCCAAGTGGAGCAACTATTGTCAATTGCAAATGGGTGTTACTGTTAAACACCATGCACATGGGAGCCTTGTTCGCTACAAGGCTAGATTGGTGGCATCAGGATTTACACATACTTATGCAGTGGATTATCTGGACACTTTCTCTCCTGTTGCTCGTCACTTCGCTCTACGTGTCCTTTCACTTGCTCTGATGCGTGATTGGCCTTTATATCAACTAGATGTTAAAAATGCATTTTTGTATGGAGATCTCTAGGAGGAACTCTACATACAATAGCCTCCAAGGGTTGCTGCTGAGGGGGAGTGTCAGCAGGTTTGTAGACTTCACAAGGCAATATATGACCTCAAGCAGAGTCCAAGGGCATGGTTTCAGAAGCTCTCGGATCTGATTGAAAAGTAGGGGTTTAAGGGGTCAAATGCATTTCATTCACTGTTCGTGCAGAGAACACCCAGAGGTATAGTTGTTATCATGGTGTATGTTGATGTTATACTTGTTATATGAAATGATGTGCAGAGGATAAAGAAGGCAAAGGAATTTCTTGGTCGTCAGTTTGCTACTAAGGAGCTTGGCACCCTAAGGTATTTCTTAGGGTTATAGTTTGCTAGGAATATGCATGGTCTTGTGATGACCCAAAGGAAGTATGTTACAGATATGCTTGATGAGACATGCATGATCGAGAGTTGACCCTCTATTACTTATATGGATTTTAACATAAGGTTTTATGATGATGATACATATGAGGTTGACAGGAGGAGATATAGAGAGTTGGTGGGAAATCTCCTCTATGTTACTATCACTAGACTTGATATCTCTTTTGTAGTGAGTCGGGTGAGTCAGTTCATGGAGCAGCTCGGACTAGTACACATGGATGCTATATATATGATATTGAGGTACCTAAAGTCTTCTTCAGGTGTAGGGCTATCAAGAAAGGAGCAATTCTTTTTGTTTTTGCATGTGCTGATGCGGACTATACATGATGTCCTAAGGATAGGAAGTCTACTTCAAGCTTCGTTGCGTTCGTTGGCAGTTCTCTTGTTTATTAGAAAAGTAAGAAATAAACTATTGTTAGTAGGTCAAGTGCTGAATATGAATATATGGATAGGGCACAAGCAAGTACATAGATGATGTGAGTTCGAGCAGTGCTAGTAGACTTGCATATAGATGTAACTCTTCCTATGCAGTTACAATGTGATATTCAAGCTTCCCTATTCATTGCGAACAATCTTGCATTTCATGAAAAGACAAAGCACATTGAAGTACAAGATACATGATTCAGAAGGGCTTGATTTTTACCTCTCATGTCAGTTCAGGAGATCAAACGGTAGATATCTTTACCAAGGCTTTGCTCAGAAGACCATTTCAGAAGTCTTCTTCCAAGCTGAGCATGATTGACATCTATGCTCCATCTTAAGAGGGAGTGTAGAAATATATTTATGTTTCTATGTTATTTCCTTATTATTTTCTTATGTTAACCTTATATAATTTACCCATAGGTCTCTCCTCTATATAAAATATCGTAGGGTTCCCGGGAATAAACAATTCTCATTCTTTTCCCAATATTTTGTTTATAGAGGAATCTCAAAAAAAGTGAGCATCTGTCCTTGAGAAACATCATATGTGGAGTCTAAGACTCTGAGAAAGAATCTAAAATCAACTGAGATTTGAAAGTTGAGTTGGAAACATGCAAATAAGCATATAAGAATATGGCCTTTGAAAATAAAAATTCAGTGCTGAATAGAATTGGACTAGAGACCAACATTTTTCTTTATTTAGGATAGAGAAACATACATTTTAAGAATCCGAGCATAATTCTTCTCCTCTGATTATTTTTAGCGAAGGCTATCCCACATACACTTGATGTGTGAGATGCTGCTTTTCATGATCCACACTTTTACCATAGCATTGTATTTCTTCCATGTTGCATTCTTTCTAGTCATTTCTGTTGGTTCCTCATCGGTTATAATGTGCTCTTTGTTATATCCTTCAATGACATTCAGAAGGGACTGTGGCTACAATATTTAATTCCCAACATCCGTCTTGGTGATAGGATAAAAAACGGGGTTATTCATCTCCCGTTCATGAGCTGATGAATCTACCACTTCAAAAATACTTCATGATACTTGTAACCTCACACACGAATCACAACAGTAACATATATAAATCGTAAACACAACTAATTTCATATAATGTGCATACTAGTTCATGTGAATTTCTCAAAGATCAATCACATCAAGAGTCTGTGGCAAGAATATTTACGGTACTACTAGGACAGAAATTATCACCAAACAACAATAAGAAGACTCGGTGCAGTGATACTAACAAGAAGCGTGTGGCTTACGCAACAATACCAACGAGGAGAATATGAGATGGACCTCCAAGCGGGGACCTGATGGGACTTGATGGTGACGGTAAACGCCCATGCAGTGGTGATAACTTCAGTTGGTGGCGATTATTCTGAGTGATGGCCCACGTGCTGGCTCTGAGAGTGGTGGCTCCACGCATTTGTGATGTATTAAAGTAGAATATGTTGTATGGAAGTTACTTCATATTTTAGGAATGTTTTTATAATTATTTATAACCCTAGACTTCCTTACTATAAGGAAAGTGTTGTCCTCTCATAATGAAGATTTTCATTTTTCCATATTCAATTATTCTTAAGATGGTATCAGAGCACAGAGAAGGGAAAGAAATTCTCAGTCACATGAACTAAACACATAATATCTCCTCCAACACTGACTTTCGCCATCCCCTCCTCTGCTTGCCTCTTGCCATCACCAGCACCTCTTCCTATCACCTCCTCTACCATCGTGATATCACTTCCACTCGCCTCTCATCATTACCTCCTCCAACATTACCGCTCTGTACCGCATCTCACCATCGACCATTCGAAGTTCCGGCATTATCACTAGGGATGAAAACGAATGTGAATATATTCGTATCCGATCCGTGATCGTATTCGTTGCATACATATTTTGACATTCATATTCGTTTTAAAATGGATGCGGATATGGATATCATTTTGACATTCATTAATATTCGCATTCGTATTCGTATATTCGTTTTCTTACATATAGTAATAGCTTTATTTATAACTTTGTATAACAATATTTTATGGTTGCATTCACCATTATTGATATAATTATTATACAATTACTATATATGGTATATTTATTTTATGTGTAAACTATCATAAACATGTATTTTTTACTTAATCTATTAATTTTTTTGTTATTATTCGTATCCGATTCGTATTTGTTTTACATTCGTATTCGTTTTTAAGGATATGGTAACATATTTTTCACATTTGCCAATATTCGTATCAACATTCATATTGGTATTTTAAAATGGATAAGGATATGATTATACCTATATTCGTATCTGTATCCGACCGTTTTCATCCCTAATTATCTCCCAACACCTCCAGTTTAAAGGCCTTGTCATTGCTCATCCCAGCACCTTCACGTAATACCTCATCGTGAATCATCAGGATAAAGGCCTCATTATGGCCTAGATATTAGAGTATGTGCCCCCTATTAGTGGGATTTGGTCATACTAGTGGGGCTATATATAAAGCCCCTCACAATCTGTAGTCAAAAAGATAAAAATCAACCTTTTGATGTGATTCTTCTGCGGTTTCTTCCCGCTCCTTATGGAGTAGTGTTGGGAAAAATGGATGGCTTGTTTATTCCATGAACCCTAGGCTCTCTTATATAGGAGAGTAGCCTATGGGTAAATTACATAAAGCATACTAAGAAGAAAACAAAATAAAGAAAAGTACAGATACTACTATTATTGTATACGTTAACACTCCCCCTCAAGATGGAGCATAGATATCAATCATGCTCAGCTTGGAAGCACACTTCTGAAATGGACCTCGTAGCAATGCCTTGGTGAATATGTCTGCAGTCTGATTTTCTGAAGTAACATGAGATGTAGCAATGAATCCTTTCTGAATCATATCACGTATGAAGTGACAATCCACCTCAATATGCTTGGTCCGCTCATGGAATGCAGGATTGTTTGCAATAAACAATGCAGCCTGATTATCACATTCCAAGTTCATAGGAAGTGGTACATCTAAGCATAGATCTGTCAGCACAGCTTTCACCCACATCATCTCTGTAGTAGCCTGGGCCATAGCCCTATATTCGGATTCAACACTAGATCTAGCTACTACAGTTTGTTTCTTGCTCCTCCATGAGACTAGGGCATCTCCAACATAGACAGCATACCCTGAGGTGGACTTCCTATTCTTGGGACATCCTGCATAATCTGCATCTGCGCATGCTGTGATAGAAATCCCCTTTCCTTTCTTGAATAGCAGACCTGCACCTGGAGAAGATTTGAGATATCTAAGTATCATATGTATTGCATCCATATGCACCTGGCGTGGTTGCTCCATGAACTGGCTCACACGGCTCACTGCAAATAATATATCTGGCCTAGTGATCGTGACATATAACAGTTTGCCTACCAGTTCTCTATATCTTCTCCTGTCCACCTCCTCTGTGTTATCTTCATAAAGCTTCATGCTGGGGTCCATTGGTGTCGTAGCAGGTCGACACTCGAGCATACCTGTTTCACTCAACAGATCAGTAACATATTTCCTTTGTGACATGACTAGCCCATAGGAATTTCTGGCAAATTCAAGTCCCAGAAAGTATCTAAGGACCCCAAGATCCTTAGTGACAAACTCACTACCCAGCATTTCTTTCGCCTGCCTTATGCCCTGCTCATCATCTCCTGTAATCAAGATGTCATCAACATAAACCATAATGACAATGATACCTCTCACTGTTTTCTGTACAAACAAGGAATGATCAACATTGGAGCGTTTGTATCCTTGTTTCTCGAAGAGATCCGAGAGCTTCTGGAACCATGCTCTTGGACTCTGCTTAAGGCCATATATAGCCTTATGCAACCTGCATACCTTGGAGCACTCCCCCTCAACAGCAAAACCAGGTGGTTGTTGCATATATACTTCCTCCTGCAAATCTCCATATAGAAATGCATTCTTCACGTCCAACTGATGAAGCGGCCAGTCTCGAGCAACTGCAACTGACAACAAGATCCTTAGGGTGGAATGACGTGCCACTGGCGAGAAGGTGTCAAGATAATCCACCCCATATGTTTGTGTGAAGCCACGTGCCACCAGACGTGCCTTGTACCTGTCAATGGATCCATCTGCATTTTGCTTCACTGTGAACACCCACTTGCAGCTCACTGGATTCACATCTGGAGGTATAGAAACCAAAGTCCATGTTCCTCTGGACTGAAGTGCGGCCATTTCTTCTTCCATTGCAAGCCGCCGTCTACTATCCTGCAGAGCTTCATGATGATTCTGTGGAATATCTATGGCTGAAAGTGCCATAGCAAATGACCTGAAATCTCCAGATAGCCGCTCAAAAGACACAGAGGCTGATAATGGATATTTGGCACAACTCCTCGTCGACTTCCGTAAAGCAATGGGAACATCCAAATCAGTTGTAGGCTCATCTGGCTCCTGCAACACATCCTGCTCAGAAATGTCGTCAGATCCATCAACATTAATATTCTCATTACATACCATAGGCGAGCTAGTAGACGAGTCATGACCATGAGCTGGTGGAGGAGGCCTGCGGGTATAATGGAACGGGAATGGTGAGATGGGCTGTCGTGGTAGTGGTGGTGGTGGTGGAGGTATTGATGATGGCATCCGAGGTGGTAGTGGTGTCATGTATATGACATCAGGTGGTGTAGGTGGAAGCTGATTGTCTCCAGATGCTGAAAAATACATACTAGATTCAAAAAATGTAACATCTGCACTAATCATATACCGCCGACGCAAAGGATCAAAGCACTTGTACCCCTTTTGAGTTCTGGAGTACTCGACAAAGACACACTTGACAGCCCTAGGAGAGAGCTTGTCAGTACCTGGTGACAACTGATGGACAAACGCAACCGACCCAAACACACGAGGAGTGAGAGTAAACAAATCCTTGTCAGGATAAATGAGTGAGAACGGAATCTGTTCATTCAAGACGGACGAAGGCATCCGATTGATTAGGTAACATGCAGTAAGAACTGCATCACCCCAGTAGGAATATGGAACATGACTCTGTATAAGTAGAGATCTAGTGACATCAAGGAGGTGACGGTGTTTTCTTTCAGCAATCCCATTCTGTTGAGATGTATGGGCACAAGATGTTTGGTGAACAATTCCTTTTGATGAGTAGTAATTAGCAAGAAAATTAGTGCACAACTCTAAAGCATTGTCACTTCTTACACTTTTCACAGACGTAGAAAAAACATTTTGGATTTCATTCAGAAAGTGAATAATTATATTTCCGGCTTCAGATTTATTTTTCATCAGAAACACCCACGACACTCTAGAAAAATCATCCACAAATACAATATAATATCTGTGTCCCTGATGATCAGGTACACGACTCGGACCCCAGACATCAACATGAAATAACTCAAACTTGGAGGTACTACTCCGACCAGGACGACTGGGAAAGGACGACCTGTGATGCTTTCCCAACTGACATGCCTCACACTGAACAGATGTGTGAGGCAGACTATACGGCACTACTCGACGCAACTTCTGAAGCGGTAAATGACCTAAACGCAGATGCCACAGTAAAGGGGATACTTGGCCAGAAGAAGAGGATGTGGTTCCAGCAAATGGGGTCTGATTCAGGCGGTAAAGGCCTCCTTGCTCATAGCCACGACCAATCACGTTGCCTGTATGGATGTCCTGAAAAATCAAAGAAGATGAATCAAAAATTGCCCGACAATAAAGATCCTTCGTAATCTGACTAATTGACAATAGATTCATAGAAAAATCAGGTGCATGTAGCACATTCTTGAGCTGCATAGGAGGTGTCAATCTAATCTCCCCCTGACCAGTGATGGGGGAATGTGTGCCATTTGCAATGACAATTGTCCGTCCCGGAGGGATCTGGGTGTAACAAGTAAGTAAACTCTGGTCGCCACATAGGTGATGTGTAGCGCCTGAGTCCATAATCCATGGCAATGTATCAGGACTACTACTGTGAAGTGCAAGTATACTACCTGAGGCACTGGTAGAAGTGGAGGCAGAAGCAACCACATCAGAATGACTCTCTGTAGTCAGTGCTGGACCCGATGGTGGGATAATGCCCCTCAGACGGGCAACTAGATCGTCAAATCGCTGATCTAAGGTAGCAGCAGATGGGGGCTCTATCTGCTCAGCGGCTCGTGCAGATGCAGGAAATCCATGCTTTGAATAGCATGTATCTTCATTATGTCCAACTCGGTGGCAATAGGTGCATGTTGGCCTAGTGCGGCCACTCCTCCCACGGGGTCCACGTCCACGGCCCTGGTAATGAGAGCCACGACCTCTGGTTGCTGCCATGGCTGAAGAATTCTGACTTGCGGCAGTTGAGGGAACTGTAATCTGACTCAGTCTATGGAAGGCTTCCTCCATTGGAGGAATTGTAGAGTCGGCCAAAATCTGTGATCGTGCTGCCTCGTACTCAGGATCAAGTGCAGCTAGGAACACTCCCACCATAGTGGCGTTCCTATACGTCTTCTGCTGCTCTGGCGTGGCTGTCAAGGGCATGAAGCTATATAGCTTCTCAAACATCCCTCTCAGTGATGTATAGAGAGAATGTAGGGGGCGACCATTCTGTTTGATGGTGAAGATATCATGCTGGAGTTGCAGAATCTTTGTTTCGTTCTTCGCCTGGGAATATGTGGCCGCCAGAATGTCCCACATATCCTTCGCTGTGGGTTGATGGAGGATATCATTGGCAATCTCAATTGCCAACGTGCCAGATAGCCAGACTTTGGCGTATGCGTCATCAGCCTCCCAGGAGGCATAGGTTCCAGTCTTCTCAGCAGGCTCTGGTTCTGTAAGAATGTGCTTCTTACCCGTAGACTTCATCATGCTCATGAACTGCATTGCCCACAGTTCATAGTTGGTACCGTCCATCTTGACAATAGGCGCTGGACCACGGAATGCGCCAATAGATGGGATCTCTGCCTTGCTCTCCGACATATTGAAAATTGAAGACTGGAACGATTGACAAACAATGTTTCTTGTCTACAATACCATAGATGGGGGTAGTTGCATATGTAGACTTCAAGCAACTATCCCCATGAAGACCTTCGTGTTAAGCCCTACACGCACGCAGGTTGCACAGGTGATGCGTGCACGCACGATGCACAGGTGCACTGGATGCACGCTGGATGCACGCTACAACGCGCACGCGCGCAGGGGATGCGCAGCCGGCGCACCGGCGATGTACAGGCGACGCACTGATGGTGCGTTAGAATGCGCAGGAGGCGCGCAGGAGATGCGCAAGGATGCGCAGATCACAGGGGGTGCGCAAGGATGCGCACAGGCAAGCAAAGCGCACAGCCTGCGTGTGCACGGTGCGCACGGTGGAGGCGCACAGCACAGGTGCGCACGGTGGAGGCGCACAACACGTGTGTGCGCAGGTGTGCACAGAGAGGGCGGCGCCGATGGATCAACCAACTGGAGGTCGGGCGGCGCCGATGAGGCGAGAAGAAGAAGAAAGAGGAGGGGCGGCGGGTGTGGTGGGGTTAGGGTTTCGAGAACTCCGGTCTAGGACCGTCGCTCTGATACCATGTTGGGAAAAATGGATGGCTTGTTTATTCCATGAACCCTAGGCTCTCTTATATAGGAGAGTAGCCTATGGGTAAATTACATAAAGCATACTAAGAAGAAAACAAAATAAAGAAAAGTACAGATACTACTATTATTGTATACGTTAACAGGTTCCATGTAAAGTCTCGGTGTTCTTTATTTATCTTCATATTATTATCTATTATTGTACTTATATATTGTCATTTTCTACATGGTATCAGAGTGGGTTCAATTTTAGGGTTATTCGTTCTTGAAGATTATTCTTGTATTCATTGATCTGTTTAAGATCGAGAAGAGTTTCTAGGGTTTTTGAAACCCTAATTTAGCAAAGCATTTAAGCATCTTGTTCAAAGTTCTGAAGATTATCATCGACAATCCATGGTTTCTAATGAAACCCTAATTCTATGCCTCCTTGCAACACCTCCAAATTGAGACATCTTCGCGACAACCTACAGTGCTACAGTTCATGTCGTATCTCCTCCAGGCTAAGTATCGTTGTGACAACCACCAAGGCTGCACCTCCTCACAAAGTGACAATGCATGTCCAGATCAAGGTAGGGCAATAACAATCAGATTAAAGCTATGTACGATGCCTAACAATCAGATCGGGGCATGGCTTCAGGCACAACACGCGCACACGTGCCCGAAATCTGATGGCATCACTCCCATGTAGCTAACTCCCTCGAACCTCTGCCTCTACCTCCAGTCGATGTTGCGCAACATGTGCCAACAAACCGATATTCGGGGCTACAACTTTATACACCTTCTCCTTCTCCGGTGGCACACACCATACATGTGATGGCGATGTCGATCATCTCTTCCATGCATGTAGATACATGTCTCTCCAGACAAGCTCATGCATGGATCCCATCTTCTTGTGTATGGTTCCAAATCTCGCATGGTTCTAGGCATCACTCCATACCACAAACCCAAGGGGCACCACCCCCAAACGGTGCGGTGATGGGTTCTCGCATGTTGAGGGTTCTACAAAGCCCTTAATTGAAGAAGATTGGGTTCTCGCATGGGCCTTGGGATGCTGCTAAGTAAAACAGAAAAGGGGGATGCCATGTAGAAAAAGGGAGCAGACACATTCCGAAAAAAGGAGGGTGCAATTATTGCACCTATTCCTGGTGATTTTTAAGAGAGCCACGCCCAATTTTTTTTCATTTGAATTTTTTATGAAGACCCAAGAGGGGCTAGTTCTATAAGTAAAAGAAAAGGAAAAGAGAAAAGAGCCTAATTGGTTCATAGCCACTAAAGGGGAAAGAGACGAGAAGATAAAAGTATGTGAGAAAGGGGGAATATTGTATAGAGTTCTCCAGATCAAATTTATACTCTACTTTTTAAATTTAGACTCTACATTCATATTGCTTCAGAGTCTGCCTATTTGAAGCACTCCATGTTTGAGTGATCCAATTTATCAAAGTTCTCCGACGAGAGACTCATTCCAGCTTCAATGACTTTGATAGATGCAAAGCACACGTTCTCTGAGAAGGAGACTCGTTTAGGTTCATGTGATTGTGCAGTATAAAGCACATGTTCTCTGACGAGGAGACTCGGTTCAGTTCAAGTGACTCTGACAAACGCAGTACAAAGCACACATTCTCCGACGAGGAGACTCATTCCACTCTAGCCCTTCTATTCCTCCTCTCCAGCACGATATGTGAAGCAATATCCTCAACAGGCAACCGACAGAGTATGCATTAAGTTGATATTATCCGTAATGTCGTGTTTTGTGAGTGAGTGATTTCTTCCTATTTGTCTAAACTGAGCATTGCATGCTCCAACTTAAGGGGGAGTTAGATTATGCGTCCATAGATGTGTAACTAGTTTCCTCCAGAGTCCAATGATCACATTGATATATTTAGTTGCACATCATCTATTAGTGGGACTTGGTCATATTGGTAGTTCTATATAAGAAGCCCCACACCACCTATTATTCATAGAGAAAGATAGAGTTCAATATACAAATAATCCCTTTGAAGTTGTTCTCCCGTGGTTTCATTCCGCTCCATAATCCCGCTCCTTATGGATTAGGGTTTCTCGTAAAATCCCAGTGTTCTTTATCGTTCTTTATTGTTTTTCATATTATTATATATGATTACGTTTCCGCGAGTGAGCTCTTTGAAAGCCTGACAAGCTTGCACGTAATGAGCTTGCCTCTGTAATTTGACTTCAAGCCGCATGCATTGGGGATCGTCGAATTTAGTCTGATTTTTGAATAATGCATTCAGAAATCCCGTCTAGATTAGGGCATTCTTCAAACCAGACGTTAGAAGGAAATGATTTTCCTCCATTTTCCTCTTCTGCATATAGAAAAGGAATAAATAATCAAATCCAATTACAAGAAGCCTCATAAAGTACTTCTTTTGGAGTTCAACTCCCATTTGTCCATATTTCGAAAAAGATCTTTGATTTTTCATTCCCATTCCCATCCGCGAAAAACAATGTCGTGCTTTTTGAATAGGGGAATCGACCTTTGAAAAAAGTGAGTGAGGTACTAGCTAATTGGTCACTTTTCTGTGTATGCTTTACCCATTGCAGAAAACGGCTTAGTATATTAGGGTTGCCAATGGAATTCTGTCAGCGAGACTCCCCGCTAGCTTCATTATAAGGCTGGTTGGCTTGGTCGTCAGTGATACTGCTCCCTCCCTCTTACTGAACCCTTTCTCTTCCGAAAGATGTCTGCCGATACCTAAGTGCTAGCCTCTCACTTACTACCAGAAAGCTAGCATGCTCTTGGACTCACCATGATCATACATGCAGTCAGATTCCAGTCCTATACAGACCAGGCCTAAATGCTCAGGGTGCTAGAATGAGGAAGAAAGAAAGGAGCTATTTGAGATTATAGCACGATCATCAATTCTATCTATTCTATACGAAATCCAGACTGAAAGACAGCAACGCACCCTCACTTCTCGAAGGGAGGGTCTAGATGACCAAGAAGGCAGCGCGGGGAGGGAAGAGACTATTAAAAAGGGGGTAGTCAGCTTCCTTAGTCTACATGCACTTATTCTCTTCCGGGATTCGTGGAACCGGCTGAACCTTCTCTTTCCGAGTCACTTTGCCTTTCGGGTCTTTTCGGAAGCAGAGAGAGTGAGCTCAGGATTCTATATATTCTGTGGAAACTCGCTAATTATAATATAAGTCAAGCGGGAAGAGAGAGTTTGGGGTAGCTGTCACGGGTAAGCCACGTTTCCTACCGATTGGGAAAGGCCCCCCTAATATATAATAGGACCTTGGCAATCATTTTTGATCTTTTGAAAGACCCTTACTTAGCCTTAGTAGGTGCAAACTTGTTCTCTTTCTTTCATCAAATACTATTTACTATAGAATGTGACTTTTCTCTCATTTTTAGCTCTAGAAGTGTTAACTAGCAGTGTGTCGAATTCTTTGATAGCATGTGGTCCCGCCTTACTCATTCATTCTATTTGTCAAATATAACACGCAATCCACAGTAGCTCATAAGCCCCATTGATTTTTCTAGCTCGATACGGCTATCGCCTTCTCTCGTGCCATCTCATTCTTTTGTCAAGGGTTTGCGGTATATACTCGCGAGTGATCAAAATCCTTCTTTTTCTAATATCATTCGTGAAACCGCAATCAAACTCTTGGAAATGGAAAAGAAGAAGAGGGTCCCACTCCAAGCTAGGCTAGGCCTACTGAGCAAGATGCATTGCTATTTCCTCTTCTGTGGACGCACCTCCGCATCACTATGACCCGGGATGAGAAGAGAAAGACATCGGACCGATGAGCGTCGATCGAGTCAAGCCGACGCCTCAAGAGGTGAAACAGGAAGGGGACATGATCAATAGAACCTGGCAGGATCCGGACGGTGGGCCGGGTCGAAGACGAAGAATTGCGTAGATAGGAGGAAGAAACTTCCTCGAGCCCGTCTATCCGGGAGGGTTAGTCCGTTCCCTTTTTTTTCTCAGAATTCATTCGCCCAACCCCCGCCCCCCTCCCCCCCCAAGGCCGTGGTTTCAGCCAAGTCTTTTCCTGGATGAGTCTTTACCGTCGAGAGTTTTCCGCGGATAATAAATAATCCATTGTATAGCCATTGGAAGAATATTTGCATGATTCTGAGATACTTAACGTCGGCAAGAGTGTCATTTATAACTGCAACAGGCATCCTGAGATCTATGTATATTTTAATGCTAATGATGCTAGTTTTCTCGAGGATAAGTTTTCCATTGGCAATGATATATTTCTTGGAGGAAATAGTGATAAATCGTCACAACAAGAGGCAAACTATTGTTACTAGGTCTAATATAGAAGCTGAAGTACCACATATTGACTTGAACTTCTTGTGAGATAAATAGGAAGAACCTATAGGTTCACTGATCTTCCTCATTCTCATAATCACAACATGATGGGATTATTGTCTGACTTCCGTAGTTACTAGACATATAATGGTGGAGAACCTGAAAGCTAGATGGGAGCTAAAAGCAGTAGGTTAGGTAGTCTTACAGGAGGCAACTTTTGGGCTGCTTGAATGCAAAGTAGTTGGGGTAGGACTGGGACCCATTGCGGTTGTCGTTGCAGCTAGATGATTACTGATGCTTGTAGACAAGTTGGAACATTGATCTGTATCAAATTTCTAACAGTTGTGCAGTGTAGTTCTTGGTATTGGCTAGCAACTATGAATATGTATGGCAATAAGTTGTAATGTGCCTTCTTTGAGGTTGTTATTGGCTATGTGGATCCTATACTATTTCATGTAATATTGGACACCATGATTATGGTTCACTTCTTGTAGAGCTTGCAGTGCAGGCACCAGAAATTATGACGGGATTCTTAGGTGGGAATTTGTTTCAAACTGTTGCATTTTTTGTCTCCAAATGTATGCATATTTTTTTCCATTGATGCATACATTGTCAAGTTGTTTTATCCATCGCAATGCATACTTCTTGAGTTTAAGGTGGGTAAACTGGACTTTGTTTAAGTCAACAATTCAATCGTCAACATATTGTTTTTATTTGAATAGTGATTTTGTTTAATTTTATGAATTGTCACACGCTGTATTTGGTTGCAAGTAACCTTGTTCGTATCTACAAGTTATACTATAGCTGGAGAGGGATATCCCTAGGGAAGATATCAGGGATTAAAAAGGCCACGTGCTAAAGATATCTTATTTTAGTTACTGTAATGGCATTAGCTGATACCGTAAATGTCAGATTGAGGTTAATGTCTCCCACAATACAATTAACTCGTTATTTCCTTTATGTTTCATTCACCAACATTTTAGATCTCTTCTATATTAAACTGTACATCTATTCAGACCATCAAGATATATCCTCTTGTATATTTGTTTGTAAGTTCTACTGTACAGCCTAACTCAGCATTAAAAACAGATATACTATGTACCATTTGGTGCCAAAGAACTCATTAGATTTCAGCTTAGCTAATTCAAAAACATACTTTCTTGAAGAGCTTGCCTTACAGGTAAAATTAAGTGTCCTAAAATGTGAAAATTTGAAATGACAATATTTTGCTCCAGTGACTAAGGGGTGCAGAAATTACCATGAAGCCATATTCTATATTTATTTTCCAATAAATATGTTTCTTATTTTTCCTAATAGTCATAGTTTTCAAATTAAAAAAAAACTATGCAAATTTAAGCTTATATCGATAATGGCCTGTGTGATACATTTCAGGAAATTGACTGTCAAGGAATTTGTAAAGCTCTATGGTAGCCAGTATCAGTCAAGGACAGGTGCAACTGGACGTAGGAATCATTGTGAAGTTGAGGTGATGGATTTTGGTTCTGTTGGCTTGTCTGCAAACAAGGAATCAGATCAGCTCAAGGAAGCCATGCAAAACATGATCACTTCTGATTGCAATTGCAGTTTTTTGATTAATGAAGCTAAGGAAGTAATTGGCACTGTGACAGCAAGGGATGTCATAATGCAGTTTGCACCGCCAACTTTAGAGCCAAAGGCCGGAGGAATTAACTTCGTCGAGTCTGCCCTATATCAAACAGGGTGTGTCATGGAAGGCGGAGAAATGATATGCAATTGACTAATTTTATCATGTGGATCAACAGATCATCTTAACAAACTGTGTAGCAATGGGCAATCCTGAACGTGCTCCGGCTGTGGGATCATGAGGATGCTTCTATGTCCCTTTGATCAAAGCGAATCATGAGGAAGCTTTGGGAAGTTTGAAGATCGACCGTACGAGAAGCTCAGTGTTCTGCTACACACATGCTTTCTGTTGTGAAGTTTGATTTCTTATGCATGAGTGTGAGCATGTTTATTTGATCTTAGTCATATAATTTATTTTCTCTCTAAGCAAGAAGAACGACTTTAATAAAAGTATAGAGGACCTTGTTGCATCGGAATTAGGGGTGCACATTTTATCTCTCCTCTCATTAGCTGGAGGCTGTTTTCCTTTTCTAGCATATTTACTTTGTGATATAGGTTAAAATTGATTCATTACACTAAGGGCATGTTTGGTAGGAGAATAAGCCTTGGAATAAGGAATAAGGGGCCAATTCTCCTCTCGACACGGTTCCCAGTGGTACGACTATTCCCCATTATTCCATCTTATTTCACTCTTATTCCTATCTTTATCCCACCTTACCTACCTTTATTTCACCTTATTCTTCTTATTCCTATCCTCCAGTCGAACGGACAATACACCCTTATTCCGCTTATTCTCCATCCTTATTCCTGCTTATTCTCCTACCGAACGGGCCCTAAGGTGGCAAGTCCACTTTTCCATTTCAAACCAGACCATTTATAGGGGGCCTTTCATAAATGCACTTGGTTAGGGAAGAGGATCGGACGCGGATCCTCTGCCGTAAGTGGATTGCAGCAGAGTCTGCTGCAATCCACAGATGGATGACACGTGGCAAAGAACCATCCAACGGCTGAGGATCCCACCCCCAACCCTCCTCTCCCCGAATCCTACTCTCGTCCTCGACCCTCTCCTCTCGCCCCCGACCATCGCCGCCTCCCCGAACCTCTCTCGCCCGCCCCCGAGCATCGCCGCCTCACAAGCCCTCTTGTCGATCATCGCCCCTCTCGTCGCCTACCATCGCCGCCTCCCCGACCCTCTCTCGCCCGCCCACGACCTCGACGTGAAGCCCCGAGCATCTTGTCGACCATCGCCAAGCCCTATCTCGCCGACCACCCCGACCATCACCGCCTCTCGTCCCCAAATATTGGAGAGATTCGAACTGCGCACTCCATGTGATTCGTGGAGAGGAAATTTTTTGTATGGAAAAAAAAGATTAGTATATGAGAACCTGAGAATTCACATTTTTTGTATATTGGAGAGATTCGAACTGCGCACTCCATGTGATTCGTGGAGGGGAATTTTTTTGTATGGAAAGAAAGATTGGTATATGAGAACCTGAGAATTCACATTTTTTAGACTTTAGACATGAACTTCTGTATGATCTCAAACATATACGTAAACTTACTTCATAGGAATAAGTGTATTTTTGTATATCTATGCATGCTTTTGTATATATGTGCGAGTTTTGGTATGGATCTGCTCACTGTTGTATGCAAGTGTCCACTTTTGTATCTCGGTGGTCGTTTTGGTATGGAAGCGGCTCTTCTTGGATAAATGGTCTGTTGGTATATATATGCGTGTTTTTGTATATATGTGCGAGTTTTGATATAAATATGCTCACTGTTGTATGCATGTGTCCACTTTGGTATATATGTGCTCGTTTTGGTATGGAAGAGGCTCTTCTTGGATAAATGATCTCTTGGTATATATATCTATGTGTTTTTGTATATAGGTGTGCGTTTTGGTATGGATCTGCTCATTGTTGTATGCAAGTGTCCACTTTTGTATATCGGTGCTTGTTTTGGTATGGAAGAGGCTCTACTTCAATAAATGATCTCTTGGTATATATGTGCATGTTTTTGTATATAACTGCGAGTTTTGGTATGGAAGAGGCTCTACTTCAATAAATGTTCTCTTGGTATATATGTGCGTGTTTTTGTATACAGGTATGTGTTTTTGGTATGGATGTGCTCACTGTTGTATGGAGGTGTCCACTTTTGTATATCGGTGCTCGTTTTGGTATGGAAGAGGCTCTTCTTGGATAAATGCTCTTGGTATATATGTGCGTGTTTTTGTATATATGTGCGAGTTTTGGTATGGATGTGCTCACTGTTGTATGCAATTGTCCACTTTGGTATATATGTTCTCGTTTTGGTATGGAAGAGATTCTACTTGAATAAATGGTCTCTTGGTATATATGTGCGTGTTTTTGTATATATGTGCGAGTTTTGGTATAAATTTGCTTATTGTTGTATGCAACTGTCCACTTTGGTATATATGTGCTCGTTTTGGTATGGAAGAGGTTCTACTTGGATAAATGGTCTCTAGTTAAATATGTGTGTGTTTTTGTATACTGCGAGTTTTGGTATGGATCTGCTCACTGTTGTATGCAAGTGTCCACTTTGGTATATATGTGCATGTTTTGGTATGGAAGAGGTTCTACTTCGATAATTAGTCTCTTGGTTTATATGTGCGAGTTTTGGTAGTGACTATATCCGCTTCTGTATATCCGCTTTTTGCTTGTGTTTCCATCGAGTTTAGATCACTGATGTTGGATAAGCATCAAAATCCAATGCAATATTACAACGTAATGCACACAATACACGTTTTGGATACGCAAGACCAATACAAGCTCGAATGTAACGGCCAATGGTCGGAGGTAGGTGGCGAGAGGATGGCGGTGGGAAGGAGAGAGGGCGGGAGACGGTGGCGGCGAAGCGAGAGGGCGACAGGCGGCGATGCTTGGAGGTAGGCGGTGAGGGGAACGAGAGGCGGCGATGGCCTGGGGCGAGAGGGCTTGGCGATGGTCGACAAGATGCTCGGGGCTTCGCGGCGAGGTCGTGGGCGGGCGAGAGAGGGTTGGGGAGGCGGCGATGGTAGACGACGAGAGGGACGATCGTCGACAAGAGGGCTTGTGAGGCGGCGATGCTCGGGGGCGGGCGAGAGAGGTTCGGGGAGGCGGCGATGGTCGGGGGCGAGAGGAGAGGGTCGGGGACGAGAGTAGGGATTCGGGGAGAGGAGGGTTGGGGGTGGGATCCTCAGCCGTTGGATGGTTCTTTGCCACGTGTCATCCATCCGTGGATTGCAGCAGACTCTGCTGCAATCCACTTACGGCAGAGGATCCGCGCCCAAGAGGATCCTCTACTGTGGAGAGGATTGCAGTGGAGAGGATTGCAGCAGAGGTGATGTAATCCTGTTTATATTTTTTACGATTTGGATTGCAAAATCCAACCTTATAGATTGAATCTTAGATTGATGCTTTATATACCATTCAAATTTCATTTAAACCCGTGATTATTTGCTATTTTATCTTGATAGCTGAGTACTCGGATATTTTTTAAATGGAGTTTAAGTTGCTTAGATCTTGACCGAATGTTTGACCATTAAGATAAAATAGTAAATACTCACGGATTTAAACAACATCTGGAGGGTATATAGAGCATCAATCTAAGATTCAATCTATAAGATTGGATTTTGAAATCTAAATCACAAAAAAAAAATTAAAGAGGATTACAGGATTACGACACCTCTGTTGCAATCCTCTCTACAGCAGATGATCCCCTTCAAATTTGACATGATTTGGCTTGAGGGGGGGGGGGAGGTCTACTTCCCAAGGTTGTAAAAACCGGACTGGAGATTCAACCGCTCAGTCACCGGTTTGATCCAATCTTGTAAGATTGTCGGTCCAAATCGGTTGGACCATTGATGATTTTAACATGATATCATCATTTCTATCGACTAGAAAAAAATCGGATCGGGCTTAATTTACTTGTTCGACCGGTCGAATCAGTTTTTGAATCGATAAAATCGGATACATATATGTAAATATGTATTTATATATCAATGAAATAATTGTTTAAAATATCAAATCTTTCAATAGAATAACATAATTATCTATTTCAGGTAAAACTCTACAAATGCTAGTCACATTTTCTAGCATTATATATGAATATAATATTGTGATAATTTATTTATAGTTGCTTCTAGAAAATTACTCTAAGAAAGTAGTAGCATAAATTATATTCCAAAATTGAAAGGGTCATAACTGGAGTTGTAGAAGTTAAAAATGGCAGAAGTGATAAAAACCCTATTATTTCATTATTTAAACCTTTATTTTTTTTAAAAATATATTAAACCATCACAACTTGGTCAATTCAGGTCAACCCAATCCAACCATCCGGATCAACCCAGTCCGACCACCGATCAGACTCGATTTTTTATTTTCTTTTTTGTAGAAAATTAATGACTTAAAATCGGTTGAATCGATTGGATCAGGATCGGTTCCCGGTACAATCGATATGACTGGCCGATCCGGTCCTATTTTTTAAAACCTGCTACTTCCTTCTCTTCTTCATATCCATGGATATGAAGGAGGAGATGGTGACAAAGAAGATCATACGCGTGTGGATATGGAATGGAAGGGGAGCTGATCTCCTTCAAAACCATGTAACTGGGAATAGAAATGGCATGGAAATGGAGATTGTGCGCCGCTAAAGCACAACCTCTCCGGTGGGAATGAATCCTTTGCTGTTTTAGCACCTGTTGTAACATGCAAAGGGTTGTCTGTTGGGCAACCGATGGCGCATGTAGGTGAAAGGGTCCATTTCGATATCCATGGGATAGTCCCTATGTGTTACAATAGGTGTTGTAACAACAGAGGATCCATTCCATGTAGAGGTTGATAGAGAAACCGGCCACAAACAAAAATCAAACATTGAAATCGCGATTATAGAGGTTGATAGAGAAGGGTTGTTTATATAGTTGTAGGTTGAAGAAGAAGTTGGGAGGAAAGAGTAATGAAACAAGAATCAAAACTAATCCGTTAGCCAATCAACAATCAATCAATTATTTGGCATATTTAAGTTACCCCATATCAGAAAGATCGATGGATGAAATGAAATTCAACTAAAACCTTTTAAAGGGATACTTATCCGATAGGAAGAAAAAGAGTCGAATATACGAAAGACCAAACATTGAAATCTCGCTTGGCGTACTTAAGAAAAAGTGAAGAGCATAAAAAACTGATAAAATTGGAGCAAACATTTTATTTCGTTAAAATTAAATAAATTTGAATTTAGATAATTTGTTTGTATTTATTTACAACTGAATTGAAACTTCAGGGACTTTTATTATTTATTTCTAATAATGAAGTGTATTTATTTTTTATTTTATTATTGAAAATGTAATTTTATTTTTATCTAGAAATTTGAATCAAAGAAAAAAGGAGTAAAATGAAACAAACAAAAAAGTTTGAAGTTGGAAATGTGTACGTAGATACAACTTGGGACCAAAATTAACGTTTTATATTTTAACACATTTTTAATATATTTAGTATTTTTATAAATAAATAATGGCTAGTGAAGTATTTTGACACTAAGCATATATAAGTCGGAGTTATATATAAATAGATCTGAATAAGGGAAGTTGCCAATTGTTTTTGATGCAGTATTTTCTCTTCGTGTTTGAAATTGACTTTTATTTGTATAATTTTTATGGTGAAAGGATTTTGGTGAAATATTTACATATATTTTGGAAATAATTAGTGTGGAATGTTATTTTATGTATAAAATTAGTTATTGGATAAATTATAATTTGGGTCATCATCTATGAATCCGATCCCAAAATGGGTCCCCATCTTTAAATTGTAATGATTCGGGTCCTAGGGTCGTTTAGGAAATGAAATTTTTTGGGTTCATGACGAATATGTCCTTGTCGAGAAGGGAATGAGGGTTGGGTTCCAACTTTTAAACAAGGGCATAGTCGACATCAGCCTCAAAAAATTCATTATGTTAACAACCCTGGGACCCGAGTCGTTACAATTTAAAGATGGGGACCTATTCTGGGATTAGATCAGATCTATAGATGAGGACCCAATTTGTAATTTACCCTTAGTTATTTTTGGGTATTTCTATATGCATTCCTTATCTCTCCCTGATTTATTGTTAGTCAACCGATCCAATATAGTCTCTGTATTGGGGTTAGCCCAAGTCAATACATATTTGCATATTCATTGCCTCTCTTCACTTTCTTTCTTTATTTTTTCTCTTTAATATACCATTTGTCTTGTTTAGTGTTGAAAACACATTTTATTCATGAGATGTACTTTGTTAAGGAATCGATTTTAATGAGTATTTACAAGTGATTTACCTCAGATTCCAGATTAAATGAAAGAATAAAAATGACGAGTAATTGATTCAATACATGCCTAAAACAAGTGGTGAGAATATACAACCCCATAGTCAAGTTGTATCTAACTAACGTCATTGACCCAATTGAATATGAGATAAACTTGGATTTAGATAGATTAACTCCGTCACTTGCAAGAGCCAACTAGACATTATGAACATCGTTTATGAAATACAGATATCAAAATCAAATGATTTCAACTCAACTGATTAGTAGGATGATGCACCATATTATCTTCAACAATGTTAGTTCTTTATTGCTATGATATTTAAAGATAAACGATATACATATATCGTAGTGACTCACTTCTGTATTATGTTTGCAGGACTACAACTATGATTCAGCTCAGACTGTCAATGAAGTTACGACTACATAAAGTTGCAAAAGCTTAGAAAGTTGTAAATTTTGTTAAAATAGTTGTTGCATTATTTACTTGTATTTTTTATAAAGTTATAACCTCCAGAAACATCTTCTGAAAAGATTCTAAATTTAAATATCAAACAATTCATCTTTGATCGACCATTCTTATTTATTGATCGATTGTCACAAATCGATCATGATAAGTGTCTGATTGATCATACTTGATCGACCATAACCTTTTGGTTGATCGGTCATATTTTGAATCCGGACTAACGATCACGCAAATGATTGATGAACCTTTTAGATCTAATCGATCATTACATTTTGACTAATCGATCACTAACACAAAAATCACCTATTTGTTGTTAAATTTGTTTCCAACGATATATTTCTTGGAACCCTATATAAGGGATGCTATACCCATTGTTGGAATATGCACATTTCAAATATTCACTCGTATTCTCTTCAGAAAAGTAGAAGCTCTCTCTAAGTGATTTCTCAAGTATTCTCTCTTGTGTTTTGATTCATTTGACTATTTCGAGGAGAATTTCCCAAGAAGATAGCTTTGTAGAAATGTTATCAAATCACCCAATTGCTCGCTAGTGCTCAGGTCTTTCTGATAGTCATCACAATACTCGTAACATCCTTCTCAAGCCATGTGATATTTATTTTGTGAATTATATTTGCTTATTTCACATGTGCTATTTGTGATATAATTATATTTGTGAATATCTGTGCAACTATATTTTGTTAAGTATCCTTGCTATGACGGCTCTTTACATTGAAAATTATTCTTAATAGCTATGAAAACGATTGGTGTTCTAGAAAATATTATTGGAATATATATAGGGGGCACTTCAAATGAGGTGGGGTCTTACCGAAATTGTGGTGAGCCATCAATCAGATTCGTCAGATCTCAATCTGGCGGTTGAATCAAAAACCTCATCCAAAAGGGCATTTTCGTCAAACTGATTTCATTAATTTCGAGTTTCATTTATTGGTTTCAAATTACCATTCTAAGCTTTTCACGATTTGGTATTTTCACAAATTCCTTTATTGATTAATTTCCGAATTTGTTCCAAACGATCTGAAATTAACAACAGTTTTGTAAATTACAACGAGTTTTTGTAAAATATATTATAGTCTTTGTAAAATTTCATTAATGATTTCATTTTATTACTGTAATTTCATTTTGTAAATGATTGTACAAGTTTTGTAAATGTGTACATTCATTTTGTAATTTCAGTGAGTTTTTTGTAAGAGTATTTTTCCTCTTTGTAAGCTTCAACTTTTTTGTAATTGTGTACGATTGTTTTATAAAAAAATCCGTGAATCTTTGTAACTGAATCTCCCTTCTTTGTAAAATTCATGCATGTTTTCCATTGCGTTAAAGTTCAATTGCCATACATGTTTTCGAGTCCTGCAAAATAGAGAAAAAACATTGAGATTTGTAAAAAAGGTAAATAAATATGTAAATCTGAATATTAGTTAACTAAAAATATTATACGATAATGTAACTGAATCTCGCTCCTTTGTAAGAATGTCTGATCACTTTGTAAATTTTAGGCGCTCTTTTGTAAAATGAACTGATCACTTTGTAATAATTCTGTAGAGTTCTGCGACAAATAGGTAAACTGTTAGATATTGGAAATGTAAAAAATTGACATGCTATTGTAAAAAAATTCAATATTTGCACAAAACATTCTCATTTTTGTAAAAAAACCTCGATTGGTAAAAAACTAAGAGGCCCCTCCTCCCCGCACATCTCGACGCTTCGGCGTCGACGGCGAGGTGCCGCATTGGATGACGCGCAGGAGGAGCGTAACTTGACAGAGAGCGGGGCCGAGGGCGGGCGGTAGGGGCACGAGCGAAAGGCTACCACCTCGCCGAAGAGGACGGCGCGCAGGGCTGCGGCTCTGCTGCCTCGCGTGAGGCTGAGGTCACCGAAGAGGACGGCGCACGGGATTGCGACTTCGCCTGAAGGTCGGTGCATGGAGGATGGCGGACGATGCCGCCTCGTGTGAGGAAGAGGTCATAGAAGAGGACGACGCGTGGGACATTGGCTCCGCTTGAAGATCGGTGCGTGGAGGAAGGAGGGCGGTGTGTGGAGGAAGGCCGCCGATAGAAGTTGCCGGAGAGATGGAGGACGTGCGGCGGGGGGAGGATGTGCGGCGGGGAGACGAGGCAGAGGAGGCGGCTGGGCTGGGATTAATCAAGAGAGAGAGATTAGGAAATTTAGTTTTCACATTCTATATTTAGAATTTGACAAATGACCAAAATGGGTTTTTTACCATTAAAATAATGTGATTAATGTGAAATTAATCACAGCCGTGAGATTTAAATTAAATGGATGACATGGAGGGGCTCAACAAAATATCGGTGAGACCCCACCTCATTTGAAGTTTCTCCTATATATATATGCTTCTATCGTTAACATCTTTTGTAGAACCTTGTTGATGTTCGATCCTTAAGTTTGTAGAAAGTACTTGGATCCGTAGATTATGTCGATCAAGTGAAAGTCAAAAGAAAGTCAAAGCTCATATATTCTTCTACAATGACTACAATATGCATGATCTGTAGTGTTGATCTTGATGTTTGATCCAAGATTGTGAAGCTGGAAGCTTTGTAAACGATTAAGATGTCTACGCAAATATCTCAGGTTTATAGTGAAGCATTTGATTTGCTTAGCTAGTAGGGAAATTCTGAGTCCAAAGATTGACATGGTTTTTAAACAGGAAGGTTTCCGCGCTAAAATAGAGTGTAGCGTGCTTATTGGCTTGATTGTTCTGATCATTCTGTGCTTGTTGGAAATTACCCATAAAGTATTTAAATTGTCTTAGACCACTATTCACCCTCCTCCTCCGAGTAAGAGTCATAATCTTTAAACTCACATTTGGTATTAGAGCTTGGATCAATATTTTGAAGTAAGACATCAAAATATATATGATTGTATCAGCAAGCAAAAGCTTTGAGAGTCTGTCTAATGTTAGACCATCGCATTACAATGGAATAAATTACAACTATGGGAAGGTATGCATGCAAACCTTTTTCGAGTCAATTGACATTGAGTATGAAACATCGTAGAAAGAAAATATGAAAAATCAGTTTCTGGAGTTGTTTTGTTAGATATTGACAAGAAGAAAGTGATGTACAATTTAAAGGCAATGAATGCCAACTTCTGTGTCATCACTACATATGAGTTCAACTACATCTCGACATGTAAGATTACATAGAATTACCTACAAAGGAACCTTGAAACTACAAGAATCTCAGGTTAACCTTTAACAACAAAGGTGCATGATATTCAACAAGAGAGGTGAATCAATCAGAGATATGTATGCAAGATTCTTGGCCATCATCAACAACATCATGAATCTCAAAGTGGAGATTGCCGAGCGATAGCAGTAAAGAAGACCTTCGATCTCTCACAGTCGTATGGTTTACAAAGATCACAGTAATTAAAGAAGCTGATGATGTCAAGACTCTCTCATCGATGAACTAATTGGGAAGCTTCTATCCTATAAAGTAGAGAATCCCCATACGACTAAAGTATAGGCATAGACCAAGAAGAAAAAGGGGATTGCACTTCAAGCAACAGAGTCAACCTTAGAAGAAAATTATGAAGATGACATGTCTATGTTCACTTTGAAGTTTAAAAAGTTCTTTGAGAAAGGTTATCGGACAAAACAAAATGATCTGAGGTGCTACAACTATAAAAAGGGTCACTTCAAGAAAGATTATCCCTTACTCAAGAAAAGCATCGATGACAAGTCAAAAAGCCAAGAGTCAAGCAAAGGAAAGAGAATAGCTAAAATTCGTAGGAGAAAAGCCCACAAAACATTTCTACAAGCATTCAAAGAGGAAAGCTCTTCAAGCTACTTGGGACTTATCCAACATAGTCTCTCCCACTTCAAGCTCTTCTGGAAGTGACTCAAACTGCTCCAAAAAGAAAGAAGCTCTGCTTTGAATAATGGCCCTTGACAATGAAGAGGTAAATTCCAAAGAACCTTCTATAGATGAATTATAAGAAGCCCTTTCTCATTTACATGGAATTTTTGTGAAACTGAAAAAGAAAATAAGTTACTAAAAGCTAATGCACACACCACTTTATCTAGCCAAGAAAAACATGTTTGTTCACTTAAGGAACACATTAGAGAACTCACCTCTAGTATTTCTTCATCTGAAACACAACATGAAACTGAAATAAAGAGTCTCAAGGAAAACATGGACAACCAAAAAACAACTAATACCGAGCTAAAGGGAAAAACAAATATTTTAGTAAATGATCTAGCAAATGTCACTAAGGACAACAAGAACTTAGATAAATTACTATGATCCAACTATCATACTAGAATCAAGTTTGGGATTGGGTATCAACAAAGTGAAGCAAGTTGTTATAAATCAGCTTAAAAAACTTGTGAAATGTGTTAATAAAAGTAGAAGTTACTCTGTTTGAATGAAAGCTAGACAGGTTATGGAACCAAGAAGAAATCCAAGTAACCATAATAACCTTCCAAGGACCCAAAAGCAATGGGTACAAAAGAAGTTGATTAACTGTTTTGCAAAACCAAGGATCTTATACATGAAGCAACATGAACATCACTATATGACCAAGCCGTATTTTGTAGGACCTCAAGCACGAAAGGCATGGGAAGTGGATCATGGATAATGGATATTCAAACAATATGACTGGAGATAAAGGCATGTTCCTCAACCTCAAGGCCACAAAGGTATCCCTAATAAACTCCTTTGGGCGATCACTTTTGTAGATATCCCTAATAAAATCCTCATATATTCGAATCATGAACAACTGGTGGGACTGCCACTTTGTCAATAACCGCAAAGGTGGCGA
Organism: Ottelia alismoides; assembly: GCA_037367405.1. NCBI lineage: Eukaryota > Viridiplantae > Streptophyta > Magnoliopsida > Alismatales > Hydrocharitaceae > Ottelia > Ottelia alismoides. Next base: position 254,523 of record JAZKJV010000869.1, on the reverse strand, counting down.
AGGTGCGATTGAAAACCCCAATACTTCTATTAATCATTTTAGCCTCGTTGAAGGTCTGAAGCACAACCTGATGAGTGTTTCTCATACACATTAAATGTTTTAAAGTTGTGTTTTCTATGTGTAGTTTTGAAGTTGTTAAGGAATACATGCTAAATATTTTGCTTAAGGGAGATAGGCACTAAAGTATCTACATACTTAGATCCAATGAATGTTCATTGCTAGAATGCGTTTTGACATCCTAACAAAAACCTTACAATGACAAAAGATTAGGTCATAGTCACATGAACTTAATCCATAGGCTTAGTAATCTTGACCTAGTTAAAAACCTACCTAAGTGATCTTGTAAGCAGATAAACATGTTCTCAACATGTGAACTAGAAAAATTTCGTAGGATACCTCTAAAATCCAAATATAGATTTGCCATACCTTTAGAGATTTTACATCTAGAGAACAACTTCATTTATTCAAAGTACTTAGCTTTCTCTAAAATTTGAAAATCTAGTCAAATGGACTGAGAACGAACAAGGATCTACCATCACTAACCGAGAATGAAAAGTTTTCTAACTACAGTGCTAATGCTGGAATCAAGCATGGATTTTCTGCATCTAGAACATGAACACAAAATAACGTAGTTGAGAATAAGAGTCAAATTCTTCAAGAATGCCCTACACAATGCTATACAAATCCAACATGCCCAGGTATTTTTAGGCAGAAGCCGTGAGTACACCGTGCTATATCTTAAACATGACTAATCCAATCATGATTAAAGAAGACATATTTTGATATCTACTATAGATACCCACCAAGGATAGGCTATTTCTGTATTTTTGGAAGTAAATGTTTAACACTATGGAAAATCTTGACAAGTTTTATCCAAAAAGTGACAAAGGTTTCCTCCTAATATATTCTTCATGTAGCAAAGCTTAGAAACTCTTAATTAAGAAAATGATAGACTACCATTGAAGCAGTTAAAGTTACATATGAATCCTCAATAACATGAATTAAAAAATGAGGAAGACAATGAAGTACATCCTTTTAGTGTACCTAAGAATAGTGAATCTCACAATTTAACTATGGATTTTATCTTTATTAGAGATCGCCCAAAGGAGTTCATAATTGAGGACACCTTAAAAGGAACCCAAACTAGATCACACTTAAATACATTTACGTTGTATGCTTTTGTGTCCTCGGTGGAACTAAAGTTTGTTGACGAGGCTTGCAACATTGATTCTTGCTTAATGGCAATGCAAGATGATCTTGTTCAAATTGAGCGAAACCATGTATGAGAGCTTGTTTCAAGAACTGAAAATCGCATGGTTATTGGAACCAAGTGGGTTTTTAAGAACAAATTGGATGAGTCAAGGATTATTTGTCAAGAATGTACACAATAAGAGGACATAGATTTCGATGAAACTTATGCACATGTCTCTAGGATTGACCAGAGTGTTGTTATCATTTGCTTGTTTCAAGGGAAGCAGGATTTTTCAAATAAATGTCAAAAGAATGTTCTTAAATGACTTCATTAAAGAAGAAGTTTATGCCAAGCAAGAATTCATTTTTAAGAACTCCTCCAAACCAGAACATGTTTTTAAGTTCAGGAAAGCTCTTTATGGATTTGAGCAAACTCCTTGAACGTGGTACGACCGACTTAGAACATTTCTACTCACCTCAAGATTTACATTAGGTAAAATAGATTGTACTTTGTTTATGAATTCTATCATGTTGAATTTATTGATTATGCAAGTTTATATTGATGACATCATGCTTGGTCATTGATGCAATGCTTTTGCAAGGAACTTTCTCAAGCTATTTAATAACAGTTCAAGATGAGCATAATGGGAGAACTGAAGTTCTTACTAGGCTTATAGATTAACCATATAGAATTCCATACTTTCTTCTCACGACAGAAGTACAAGAAGGAGATGCTCACAAAATTCAGCTTTCATAATTAAATTGACTGCCCCAACGATGCAACTTGACCTAGACAAGACAAGGAAGCTTGTCGACTAGAGATTGTGAAGAGGTATGATCCGATCTCTACTCTACTTAACTACAAGCAAGCTTGATACACTTTTAGTACTTGTTTAGCTGCACGTTTTCGGTCAGCACCACAAGAAAGTTACCTAAAATCCATAAATGGGATTTTTCATTATCTTGTGTCTACAAAAGATTAGGTTTTATTCGAAATACATTCCATAGGTTTATTTGCATACAATGATGTAGACTATGGTGGTAGCTGCACAGACAGAAAAAGTGCAAGTAGCACCTACCAATTCATGGAGAATGCCCTTGTATCTTTATGTTACAAAAAAGAAACTTGTGTAGCTTTTTTCGACTACTGAAGCAGAGTATACAATTGTATCACTAGTATGTTCCCATCTTTTGTGGATGAAAAATACTCTTTCTGATTTTGGCCTCTTGTTCATCTGAAATTGAATCCTTTGTGCACAATAACTCTAAAATTAGCTAAGAACATGTTAATCACATTAGGATGAAGCATGTTGATGTTAGACATCATTTCCTTCGAGAAAATGTTCTAAAAAGTGAAATTTATTGGAATAAATTCTGATAGATAGGCAACTAGTAGACACTTTGACTAAACTCTTAGCTGCACCTCAAGTTGAGAAGATTATAAGAAATTTGGATTTATGTAAATTGAATGATATTTGTTGAATATTTTATTCCAAAAAAGAAAAAGAAACTTGATTAGGGCAAATGATCGATAATCAAGAATCAATTGGTCGATACCCTTATCGATCATCAAGATAATCCTAATCTATCACCCCTAATCGATCATGCATAAGGGACTGGTCGATCATTCTGGGAAAATTTGAATTTTAAAAAAAATCAAATTTTTGCAGGAAACAATATTGGAAAGTGCATATTTGTTGCATACTAACGTAACTTATTAGGACTTTTTGGATCTGGAACATTCATATTCATTACTTTGTCAAATCAATTTTTATCTTCATTTTTTGGAAGTTTTTCCTATTCCTAATACCTAGAAATCCAAGATTTGATATTATTTCTAGCCCCTCTAGTGTCCTTAAATACAACTCTTGGCCAACCCTTTCAAACCACACCATCATAAGCAAGAAAAACTACTAACTCCCCCTTCTCTCAGCACAACAGATCCTTGATCGATCACTCTTCGTAGGTTGAGCGACCAAGCTTGATCAATCAACAAAGATCTCCTGATCGACTATCTGTAAGCATGGTTATTACTTTTTTTATTTTTTTCTTAATTCTCGTGTCGAATCTAGGAACCGATCAACTCTAACACCTTACAGGAACTGATTCAAGGTAGCCATGCACCCCAAGAGATTGAAAAAGATACCTTTCTCCTCCCATACTACATCAAGTCTAGATTGCCTCCAAGCTTATTCTTGTTTGACTTTGATATACAATAGACCCAACCAGTGGAACATATTCAAAGAATACTTCCCTTCCTTTACCAGGATCTTCGATCTTAACCACCTTACATTTTCCTGATTCACTCATATAGTCTTATATCTCATGATTCCGTAGCAGAGTTCTACGCCAACTTAGAAGATATAGGAAATACCTCTTCTTATTGTCTTAGGACTTTCAGCAATGGACAAACCTTTGTAGTCGACACATCTTTTATTTCTACTATCTTAGGATGCCCAAACTCAAAGTCCATGATCTCATAAGTAGTTGATACCTTAGTTCATGATGATGTTAGGGAAGCCCTAATGTCAATATACCATCTATCAGCCCTCAAACCTCTGTCGGCTTCTTATCATAGGTCCCTAGCTCATTTTCTGAATCAAGTCTGCTCGTGGTGTTTAAGGAACAAGACCATGAACCTTAAATGTGACTATAGAAATCCAAGCCTTGATTTTAGCCTTCATTAGGATCCAACCCTTTAACTGGTCGAATTACTTTTGTTATCTTCTCTCTCAGTGTCTGGTTAACCACCTCATCTTGATTTTCTGGTTACACACATCCTCACTCACTTATTTGTATGATATCTCGTGATCTATATCCTCGAGTTTGACTATTTGGTGTAGAAGCCATAAGGTTTACTGTTGATTATGAGGAATCTCAACCTCCTCAGTCCCTTACCTCTGGACCAAGCCATGTCCTTCCTACACATGCCCCTCATTTCCATGTTTTCGTGCCTATGCCTATTCAAGCCTCGCCGTCCACCTTTGACTCAACTTGGGGCTACTTGGATTATTGCATCACCCTTGGAGAATAGTTATCCCACCATGACATCATCGACATCTACTCCTTGGTGCTTCATTAGATCTGGGAGACGACCGATGCAATAATGAGCTTTCAAAGGAAGATGAATACTTTCACGAACGATTGTGTTCAGTTTGTGAATGACCAGTTTGAGGTCATCTACAAACTTACCGATGAAGTTCATCATATGCACATCTCGATGAATCCTCTTCCAGCTTGACCGACCTATGCCCCTCATGCTCATGATATTCACATTTTCCTTCCAAGAGCACCTTCTCCTACTCCTGTTCAACATCAATCCCATCCTTTTTCTCCTGGCTCCTTCTCCTACGGAAACTCTATTCAATTGACAGATCATGAAATTGAAGAAGAAGAAGAAAGTGTTGATTTTGATTGGTCCAGTATTCTCGAGTTTGTGTATAACTCCGATACCCATCATCTTACAGAGTGTGGCAAGAAATCTTACAAAGCACCATGTGATGCCTCTAAAGACCATTTTTTATCATTCTTAGTTTTTTCTTAGTTCATTGGTTCCTCCCATCTCTTTCATCCTGCGTATGTATGGGAACACCATTTGTTAGCTACAAACATTTTGAATCGTTTCCTTATTATTATCGAAGTATGCACGGTCTATTTTCTCTCTTTTGTCTACTTTTTAAGTGATTACAAAAAGGAGAAAAGGTATAGAAGCTTAATATCTTGAGAGACATTGAATTAAGAGGGATAAGCGGATTAAAGATCAAAGGATTAATGGTTTAAAAAATATTGAAAGAAAAGTTTTTTAATATTCACACACCTTACAAAATAAAGAATTAAGTTTTACAATTCTTTTAGTAAGAAGATAAATTAAAATTAAAGACTCAAAGTTATTTAGTTATTATATTGACTTACCTTGATTTACTCAAGTTTTATTTGAAAAATGATTATTTAATTGGTTACATTCCTTAAGCTCTTGAAAAGTGTTGTCATCATTCGAAATGGAAAATATTATTAATTCTTTGTTTCTTTGATGTTTTAAAGATTAGACACACACATATCACAATCGCTCGTCTGTGTATTGTATTTGTAGGACTACAAGTGTGATTCAACTCAAATTGTCGATAAAGTGACGATTGAAACAAGTTACAAAAGATTAGAAAACTGTTAACTTTGTTCAAAAAGTTGTGTTATTTACATTTATTTTTTGTAAAGTTGTAACCTGAAGAAGAATTTTTGACAAGATTTTGAATCACACTATCGAACAATTCAGCTTTGATCGACTATTCTTACTGATCAATCGTCACAAATTGACCATGTTATTATGTCTGATCGATCTTTCCTAATCGATCACAACCTTCTAATCGATTTATTAAATTCTAGACCAACGATCATGCAAATAATCAATCATCCTTGTGGATCTGATCGATAATATTGATCTGATTGATCATTGCATTTTGATTGATCGATGACACAAATCATCATCAATTTGATGTTAGATTTGTTTCCAACGATCATTTCTTAGAACCATATATAAAGGATCCCATACCCATTGTTGGAATACACATAATTCGAGTATTCACTACTATTCTCTCTAGAAGAACTAGAAGCTCTCTCTAAGTGATTTCTCGAGTATTCTCTCTCATATTCTTCGACTCAATTGATTATTTTGAGGAGAATTTATCAAGAAGATAATTTGTAGCAACACCATTGAATCAACAGAGTTCAACCTGAAGGATATGGTTAGATCCTCAAGCGCGTCACGGAAGCGTGATCGTCGTATCGAATACGACGAAGAACGACTAGTCGTACTAGTTGTTCTATGCAGCAGAAATTAAAATTTTTTCATGTGACGAAACCACATGATCCAAGAACACTTCTCGGATCGTTTCGTCTAAACCACAAACAAGTATTAGGTTTACCTCTTGATGCGTGGTTGCAATCGAGTCTCTAAACGAAGAGACCTCCTGTCTCAAGTCCGATCCGACGGAGGAGACGCTTGCGAGCGCGGGGATGAACCGCGTGCTTCTCGCAATCCATGTTGATGATCCAAGCGGCGGATCTCCTGATCTAGACACACGAGATCCGACGTCTTCTTCACGAGCAAGGCATGCTGAAGTAGACAGAGTTCCACGAGTAAACCATCGGGCAGCATAACGACAACACTGCGGCGATGGAGAACCTCTCTAGGGCATCCATGGTGGACGGCCATGAGAGGGAGAGAGAGAGAGAGAGAGATATGCTTCTCAAGCATTGTGTGTAAGGAAGAGCAATGGGGTGCCTCTCCTTTTATAGGGTTTTGGGATCCATGGATCTCAATCCATGGGACAACACAAATCCAATGGCTCTCATTGATTGTGTTTCTTTTAATGGTCAAGATTTGTGTTGGTAAAACCAACAACAATTAATTTAATTTAGATTAAATATATGTTGACAAATCAACATAATTTAATTACCAAATTAAATCAAGATCTCTTGGAGATCATAGGAGAGAGAGTGCCTCCTTCCATGTTGGAAGGAGGGGACGGCCACACATTCCAAATAGGAGTGGTGGCCATCCACTCCATATACATGGTAGGTGGCTCTCATCTCTTTAATGTAATCTCCAAGATTATGCAACAACTTTTGTTGCAAATTATTCTACAAAAATAATGCACAATTATTTTGTAGACATTGCAATCTTGCCATTAAAAATTTGTGATCACATTCACAACCCAAAATAAAATGTAAATTACATTTTCAATTTAATGTTCAATGTGAATCCAATTCACATTAACATTTAATTAATAAATGTAAATTACAAACATCTCTCTTATATATTATAAATCACATTTATAATATATATGACTAATATGGATATTGTTATCCACATTATTCATATCCATGATAATTAAATCACACTTAATCATCTTGGATCTTTATTCTCTTGTGTTCAAATAATATGAATCATATTCACACTATTTACATCTTTGATAATCAAATCACATTTAATTATCTAAGATAGCTTTCTTTATAATATGAATCAAATTCATATTAATCATGATAATTAAATCGCATTTAATTATCCATTTTCTTAATGCTCGGATACATAAATCAATAATAGAATTATCCATGAACTCCTTCAAGGATAATGCGCTTTCTCCGCAGATACTTGGAGATAAAGACAGGGCGATTGTATTGTTCCACGTATAGTGACATGGATATTGAGATCGTATCTCAAATCCAGATCGCGGGCCTCCCATAGATGCTTGATTAAATCAAGACTGTAAATCTAATCTTCTCATTGTATCTGAATCACATTCAGATCAATGTCCAACACTTGGACCAAGATCAGATCACTTCTCTACTGAGAGGAGTCACTAAAATCCAGACCCGTTTCATCACTCCCTAGGAATGGAAGCGTCATGGTTATACAATCGTTTATGATCACATCACCCTCAGGTATTCCCAATACATGTACATCCTGCATACTGGAAGACTCAGACTAAACCCGAAGTATTGGATCAACTTTATACTGTCTACTTCATGGTTTTATCAGTAAGTTTCTCATTCGATCATTGGGAGTTGGTATCGATCATATACTTTCCAAAAGCATATATCATACCTAGGTCTTGATCATATACTTTCCAAAAGTATATATCAAACCTACAAATTCAGTCAAGCTTCCAAAGCAAGACGACCGTACGCACGGAATTTGATTCCTCCCAATATCTCATGAGTGAGCTCATGTCTTCCGGTTCAGTGAATGAACCTGTATGTTCCCTTTGAGAGATCGTATTACTCATATACCCTTACATGCACACCAGCGCGCCGGTGTATAGACCTTGATTAGGTCATCAACCTATTGGTCTGCCAAATGTACATACTCAGACATGTAGTAACACATCTGTCTCCGGTCAGAGGATGCGTGCCTATATCATGACATCATATGATATAGGACTTCGGTTATCTCGATCTCGTTAAGTCAACTCTTTGACCTAACTAATCTGACACCTCCGAATCTCTATTCCTATGCAGAGGACCTGCATCAAGAGGTCGGTCAGATATCAGCCTTTAAAGATAAGGATTGCCATCTCCTACTCAGGCTGGAGATCATCTCTTAACGGTCATTTGACGGTGCTCGATGAGTCCTCAATCTAACTCATTAGATATTCATCTAAGCACCAGCCTCTATGATTCAATAATTGAATCAACAGCTGTATGATCATTAAGATGGCCATGGTACATAACCCTAATTGTACTAAGGGACCTATTATGCAAATTATGTACTCTTTATTTCAGTTTTAAGGAGTGAATTGCAATAACATTTATTGCATAATGGCTCGTCGTGGGCTCGCATGTCCAACAATCTCCCACTAGCCCAAAGAGCCATTGATGGGCTAATCATTTAAACCCACACTCATGTGACAGTCATAGGCTATTTAGAAAATAGCTAGGTAAGCTGATCAGTCACTCTGTTCCCGAGAGACTATGCCAAGTCCTTTTACGACACTTACATATCCCTAGTAACAGTGCTCGCATCTAATGCGATTGTTGCATCTCATGCAACCAATACTCAACCTTGTTAAAGCTATTATAGTGTTCTTGACACTATAGCTTAATAATTGTTATAACCAGTATTTTCATAATCCTTATAAGAATACCCTTATTCATGAAGATCTCTATCTCCAAAGGTATCTAGGGTTAAGACCCTTATAGATCACTACCTACAAGGTCTTAAACTTTTGAAGATAAGACTTTGAGATCACTATCTCAAAAATCTCCTCATCTATGAAGATTTTGTTATTAATGCAATCAAGTGTTTTATCTCTACAGCAGGATTAGTAACAGTTTACTACTCCCACTGCATGACAGACATCTGGTATTTGTACACTCTAGCATACACTCAGCTTCTCGTAACTAATGCACAAGTGCAAGTAGTTGTAGCATTTACTTCCTCAACTTTTTGATGTGTTATCCCTTAAGATAGGTCAGTACCATATCTTAAGGGTTAGAAGCCTTTCTTGGAATTTCTATGAATAGAATATGTCCAAGGTGTACTATAAATGTGACAGTCCAATTATCCTCTTCTCTTGGCTTCTGAACAACTTCAGAACTAAGATCTAAGAGGTATCTTTGAAATCATATTTCAAGATATGGAATAGCCAGTCTATAAAACACTTATTATCATCCTTATATCATTCTAAATGATTAGGATATTATCTACATTTAGCATGATGAACACAAAGGCACTCCCACTAAGCTTCACATGGCTCATCCAGATTCTATCTGAAATCATAACATTTATAATTTCATCAAATCTTATGATCCAACTTTAAGAAACTTCTTTGAGTCCATAGATGGATTCCTTAGCTTCTACACCTTGCTTTCCTCAACCATGAAGCCCTGGGGCTACTTCATGTGAATATCCTCAGAGAGGTATTCATAGAGGAATGCAATATTGACTTACATCTTGAAGATGCAATAGTCAAGTTGTGTAGCTAAGGTTAGCAATATTCTGATGGTTTTAAGCATGGTCACCGAAGAGCAAGTCTCATTGCAAGCAATGTCTTCTCTTCCAGTGTGTAGCTCATGGCTACAAACCGTGCTTTGAAGGTCTCTACCTTCTCATCAGGTTCCCTTTCTCTTGAAGATCCATTTACACCTTTACAGGTTTTACCCATATAGGTGGATCCACGAGGGTCCATATACAACACTTGCATATGAAGTCTACATTAGACTTTTATTGCTAACATCCATCTATCCATGCTATGATCTTCAGAAGCTTCATCACATGAAGTTCAATCATTGTCAGATTTCTCTGACACATGGAATCCATCCTCAAACTCATTTGAAGAGGTATTAGTGTTTCATTTTTCATTGTCCTCTTAGTTTCCAATTTCAGGAGCCTCATTATCTTCTCAAGATTAAATGAGTTCCTACACTTTATTTTCATCTTGATTCTCAAGAGTCTCAACCTCTAAGAATCACATTCTCAGAGATGAGAGACTTTAAGAATCTCAAGGTCATAAAGTAGGTATCCAATACCATCCTTTATTTTCCTAATGAAGCAGCACTCTCAAGTGCTAGATTCCAACATACATGGAACCTTACTAAGGATATACATTGTAGTCTCCACTACACATACATACCTCGAAACTAAGGGATAATTATGCTAAAATTCATCATTGAAAAGATCATGTTACACATGATCCAATTGTATCTCCCTATAACTCTATTGAGTTAAGGTGTTTTAGGAGGATTGAGATAGAAATGATATTCATATCTCTATAAGGTATTCTTTGAATTTATCTAACAGGTACTTGCTACCTAGATTAGATCAAATTCATTTTGTCTTCCTTCAAACTTTGGTTCTAAACCAAAAATATGAAATCTTTGGACATTTCAAAGGTTTCTTAGGTGAAGAGAAGAAATCTCATATCATACATAATCATCAATAGATATCACATATCCACAATGTTCACTATGATATGGATGATCCACATACATCAATATGTATGAGATCCTGAATACCTTGGCTTCTTACACCTTTCTCGAAGAAGGGTGTATTGGATATTTTACTTTGAATATAATATTCATAAGTATGTAAGTTTTGAAATTTTAGACATTCTAAAGTTTCATCTCTTACTAGTCTATTGATCAAATCAATAAACAAATGTCCAAGGCTTGATGCTAGATCATTGTCAAATGATCTTTATCCTCATATTGATCTTAAGGTTTAATTTCAGCATTTAAAAATGTTAATGAATCATTCATCAATTTTCTAATTTAGTGGAGTCCACTAGATTTTAGATTACTATCTGAAATATTTCCATCATAACTCTTTATGATAGTTCTACCTCAGAATTCATGTTTATTTCCAACATTTAGAAACAAACAATGAGTGTATTCTTATATCTAGGTCATAGAGACATTCTCTAAGACTAAGGACTCTCCCACTTAAATTAACAAGTCTATCAATCCAACAGAGATTGTTGCAACAATTGCATCAATATCCATGTGGATAACTATAAACCTTTAAGATCAAATTTTCCAGTCTTTTAAAACATATGCAACCTATTGCAAATGTCATCAGAAGATTGAGATACAATTATTTGACTTTATCTTATCAATGATTTATGTAGATTAATCCGATGCTCCATCCGAGTCCTTCTCTAAGGATTCTAGATAGACTTGATAGTCATACTATCAACACATCAACTTATTGCAGTATTGGCATTCATCCAACTCTTCGGATGACATATGGAAGTCATAGATGTATAGTCAACTCTTTGACCATACTTCTTACTCAGGTCCAACCCATGCTTCCACTGCGCTCCCTTTATCTATAAGCAACCATTGCTTAAGACTAAGGATCTCTTATGTAAGAGCATTTCAACATTTATACATGCTTCATTAAATTCATACAATATGAATATTATGAAGCTTCATGGATGACCAGAGTATAGATAGTAGAATGATGACATCATCATCTACATCCATCTAAACTCTTAAATCATAGGTTCAGGTAGGTACTCAAACAATTTGAATACATCATCTCTTATAGAGCCACCATTCTGCATGATGCAGTGAACCATCTCATTCATGTTAAATGTCAAGAGCACATATGTATGCCAGAATATCTTCATTAATTTTATAAGGATTATTTGACAATTGCGATCATCATCGGCATGTCACTTCCAAAGTACATCCGATGAGAGATCAAGACTATAGAGACATACAAACCCTAGGGTTGTAGTCCTATTATCTATTTAATTGTCATTCCTCAATATTATGAGGAAACTTGCACATTGCAACCACATACATTATGTGTCCAATTGCAAGTACAATATCTGGATCATGAGTCCAATCCATGATATTTATTAGTTATTATTGAGTATATCATTGAGTGTGTTTTAATGAAGGATTATCTGAAATAAGAAATTTGCATAAATATATATATATATATATATATTTTACTTTGATTTAAGAATTTTTATATCAAAGTTGTCTTGTCTTGTCAACACTGAAAGTTCATTTCCCTAATCACTTTCAATGTAAGAGATATACTTACCATTATATCTCAACAAGATCTGGGATCTCCTTCCTTATCTTTGTTACATCCCAATAATATGAGAATCTGCAACTCGGATAAAAAGAAGCGGGAACACATTCCACCTTGCAAGTCCAACTTGCATTCTCAATTCGGTCTTTAACACCCGGGCCCACCACCCCTAAGGCGATGTTGACCCGTCGTTAATTGAACCAACCGTCAACAGGAATAGTACTCGCTATACGCAATCCAATATCGCCCCAATAATATGAGGATCCGATATTGGGGTCACTACGTATACGGCCTTACTCTTTCGAGAAGCAAAGAGCCCGATCCAGATGCGCTTGCATACAGGAGCTGTCACTTCGGACAGGCGTCTCCTACATACAATCCCTGGCGACGGAACCCTTCGCCTTGACGGGAGACCATGGATGTCACTTATGTGATCCTCCATATCATATTCAAATTCTAATTAATCATTATGAATCATATTCATTATGATTAATTCTTCCAAGGGAAATAACATCTCTATTCATAGAGTGTTTTAATTTTAATTGGATTCCAATTAATCTAATCATATTAAATTAATGATCCAATTAATATCCAACAAACAATTTTAATTGTTACTTGAATTATGGTATTATCTCAAATACGTATTATTTCGAATTTTAATAATTAAAAATACATCATGATTTCTTAAGCATTATACTAACCCTACCCGCTGTCATGGCCAGTACCGACGAGAGTGGGACGGACCACATACGTTGCAACCCGCAACCCCAATGCTCTCCGACTAGACACCATATCCACCTCGGGAAAGGATAATGCAAAATAGATCATTTTGTACTTGAGATGATCATCGGTTCTTCAACCGAAATTATACCATATAGTAATAATCAAAACAATTTTGATTAACATTATAATGAGATTTGCTAAATAAATCCCAAGTCCTATTCAAGCAACATGTTTGTTGGAATGTTGATCATGTAGATGATGTAACCAATCTTGATCTAGATCACATCTAATCATTTGTTGGTTAGGGCAAAGTCATTTAAGGACATAATTATCATTAAATATTTCACAAATATTTATGCATAATTATTCCAGGAAATTAAATAATTTAATTTCACTAATTAATTATATGACAATCACTAGGTTCTTGATTAGGAAAGTATTTTCAGCAGTGACCCTCACTTACTAAAAATACCATATCTCAATCAATTTAAATCCAAATAAAGCAAAGTAAATTTCTAAAGTTTGCTAACTTGATTTAAAACAGAACCCAAGTGATTTGCACGCATTTCAAGGCGTTTCAAATCCGCAATCAACATCTTAATTACGTCATGATCCGCAGTCCCCGAAACAGTGGATACATGTTCACTAAAATGAGCATATCTAGAGCAAACGGAATCGAAATCATGCAAACTAAGATCCTATGGTTTGCTTATTTAATGGGGAATAAAATACAAGTATTATTTTCATGTTTAAACAATTTAAACAGTGCCGAAAATGATATCAAAACAGAGATGCGAAAATGAAATGCAAGAAAAACTTTCGCAAACCCTAATGAACCCAAGTCGTCCTCGGTTTATGGATCGTATCCAAAACCACCGACCTAAGGCTCTGATACCACTTTAAGGATATGGTTAGATCCTCAAGCGCATCACGGAAGCGTGATCGTCGTATCGAATACGACGAAGAACGACTAGTCGTACTAGTTGTTCTATGCAGCGGAAATTAAAAATTTTTCATGTGACGAAACCACATGATCCAAGAACACTTCTCGGATCGTTTCGTCTAAACCACAAATAAGTATTAGGTTTACCTCTTGATGCGTGGTTGTAATTGAGTCTCTAAACGAAGAGACCTCCTGTCTCAAGTCCGATCCGACGGAGGAGACGCTTGCGAGCGTGGGGATGAACCGTGTACTTCTCGCAATCCATGTTGATGATCCAAGCGGTGGATCTCCTGATCTCGACACACGAGATCCGATATCTTCTTCACGAGCAAGGCACACTGAAGTAGACGGAGTTCCACGAGTAAACCATCGGGCAGCATAACGACGACACTGCGGCGATGGAGAACCTCTCTAGGGCATCCATGGTGGACGGCCATGAGAGGGAGAGAGAGAGAGAGAAAGAGAGAGAGATATGCTTCTCAAGCATTGTGTGTAAGGAAGAGCAATGGGGTGCCTCTCCTTTTATAGGGTTTTGGGATCCATGGATCTCAATCCATGGGACAACACAAATCCAATGGCTCTCATTGATTGTGTTTCTTTTAATGGTCAAGATTTGTGTTGGTAAAACCAACAATTAATTTAATTTAGATTAAATATATGTTGACAAATCAACATAATTTAATTACCAAATTAAATCAAGATCTCTTGGAGATCATAGGAGAGAGAGTGCATCCTTCCATGTTGGAAGGAGGGGACGGCCACACATTCCAAATAGGAGTGGTGGCCATCCACTCCATATACATGGAAGGTGGCTCTCATCTCTTTAATGTAATCTCCAAGATTATGCAACAACTTTTGTTGCAAATTATTCTACAAAAATAATTCACAATTATTTTGTAGACATTGCAATCTTGCCATTGAAAATTTGTGAATCACATTCACAACCCAAAATAAAATGTAAATTACATTTTCAATTTAATGTTCAATGTGAATCCAATTCACATTAACATTTAATTAATAAATGTAAATTACAAACATCTCTCTTATATATTATAAATCACATTTATAATATATATGACTAATATGGATATTGTTATCCACATTATTCATATCCATGATAATTAAATCACACTTAATCATCTTGGATCTCTATTCTCTTGTGTTCAAATAATATGAATCATATTCACACTATTTACATCTTTGATAATCAAATCACATTTAATTATCTAAGATAGCTCTCTTTATAATATGAATCAAATTCATATTAATCATGATAATTAAATCGCATTTAATTATCCATTTTCTTAATGCTCGGATACATAAATCAACAATAGAATTATCCATGAACTCCTTCAAGGATAATGCGCTTTCTCCGCAGATACTTGGAGATAAAGACAGGGCGATTGTATTGTTCCACGTATAGTGACATGGATATTGAGATCGTATCTCAAATCCAGATCGTGGGCCTCCCATAGATGCTTGATTAAATCAAGACTGTAAATCTAATCTTCTCATTGTATCTGAATCACATTCAGATCAATGTCCAACACTTGGACCAAGATCAGATCACTTCTCTACTGAGAGGAGTCACTAAAATCCAGACCCGTTTCATCACTCCCTAGGAATGGAAGCGTCATGGTTATACAATCGTTTATGATCACATCACCCTCAGGTATTCCCAATACCTGTACATCCTGCATACTGGAAGACTCAAACTAAACCCGAAGTATTGGATCAACTTTATACTGTCTACTTCATGGTTTTATCAGTAAGTTTCTCATTCGATCATTGGGAGTTGGTATCGATCATATACTTTTCAAAAGCATATATCATACCTAGGTCTTGATCATATACTTTCCAAAAGTATATATCAAACCTACAAATTCAGTCAAGCTTCCAAAGCAAGACGACCGTGCGCACGGAATTTGATTCCTCCCAATATCTCATGAGTGGGCTCATGTCTTCCGGTTCAGTGAATGAACCTGTATGTTCCCTTTGAGAGATCGTATTACTCATATACCCTTACATGCACACCAGCGCGCCGGTGTATAGACCTTGATTAGGTCATCAACCTATTGGTCTGCCAAATGTACATACTCAGACATATAGTAACACATCTGTCTCCGGTCAGAGGATGCGTGCCTATATCATGACAGCATATGATATAGGACTTTGGTTATCTCGATCTCGTTAAGTCAACTCTTTGACCTAACTAATCTGACACCTCCGAATCTCTATTCCTATGCAGAGGACCTGCATCAAGAGGTCGGTCAGATATCAGCCTTTAAAGATAAGGATTGCCATATCCTACTCAGGCTGGAGATCATCTCTTAACGATCATTTGACGGTGCTCGATGAGTCCTCAATCTAACTCATTAGATATTCATCTAAGCACCAGCCTCTATGATTCAATAATTGAATCAACAGTTGTATGATCATTAAGATGGCCATGGTACATAACCCTAATTGTACTAAGGGACCTATTATGCAAATTATGTACTCTTTATTTCAGTTTTAAGGAGTGAATTGCAATAACATTTATTGCATAATGGCTCGCCGTGGGCTCGCATGTCCAACACAACCGCTCCCCAGTGCTTGAGTCATTCTGATAGCCATCAAAATATTGTTGGCATTGGCAGCCTTCTCAAGCTCGATGATATTTATTCTATGAAATATATTATTTATTCACATGCTGTATTCGTGATATAATGGATGCTCTTATAAATATATGTGCATCTATATCTTCCTGAGTATCCTTATTATCGATGTTTTTTACATTGAGAATTATTGTTGATAAATGTGAAAGGAACTTGTGTTATAGAAAAGATTATTACAATATATATGTTTCTGTCATTAACATCTTTTGTAGGAGCTTGTTGGTGTTTGATACTCAAGTTTTTAGAAAGTACTTGGATCTGTAGGTTTAACTGATCAAATGGAAGTCACGAGAAAGTCGAAGCAAGCACGTTCTTCTGCAAGGACTACAATGTGTGATCTCTAGTGTTGATCTTAGTGTTTGATCCAAGATTGTGAAGTTTAAAACTTTTTAAACAGTCGAGACATCCACGTGAATATCTCAAAATTTATAGTGAAGTAGGTGGTTAACTTAGCTAACTAGAAAATCCCAAGTTAGGAGACTCGGGTCATGGTTTTAATCCAGAAGGATTTTCATGCAAAAATACGATGTACAATGTTGATTGGCTTGATTATTCTGATTGTGCTTGTTGGAAATTCCACAAGAAGTATTTAAACTGCCTTGGACAACTTTTCACCTCCCCTCTAGTGGTGTCATGATCCATAAACTCATAGACAACTCATCCATTTGAATGTTTCAACAACATAAACAATTGTTGTAACCTCATAATTTAAAGTAAGTATTGTGAAACTTGTATTTGTTAATGCTTCTTACGTGTTCTTTGATTTTAGTCTCAACTTCGAAATTCCTTTTTTTTGTGATACAACTTTTATGTGTTCTTTGATTTTAGTCTCAACTTTGAAATTCCTTTTCTTTGTTATACCAACTCTTAGGAAATCCTTGTTAGTGTGATGTAAAACTCAGAAACACTCCAAGATTCTAATCATGCACGTCTATGTACTTTTTATTGTGCTCTAGCATTTAATAACTCTAATAGTACTAGTACTAAGTCTTCTCCCAGTATAAGTAGGGTCGGCTACATGGATTCTTACTCAAATCCTCAAATCCATGTTGAAAGATTCGACTATTTTTTACGCTGGCCGTCGACTACCTAACGCAACCCCTGCAAAAGTGGGATTTGAAGCCTTGTCTTTTGTGTGTAGACTCTAATATTCAATAACTCTAATAGATTCTTTAAAAATTCACTTTATTTCCAAAAATTATTGGTTCCTCAACATCCATAAGAAATGTGTAAAATTGATAGATCTCTTCAATCAAGTTGATCATATTCGTATGATTGACATCAAGGTAGCAAAAAAGCAGCACTCGGGATGTGAGAATTTAAACGAAAATTAAATGGCTTATGATGTTTTTGTATTTTTTTAAAACAAAAAATTATTACATATATATAATTATAAAAAAATAAATAAATTAAAAATATAATCACATATTCACAACATAGATCAAATATTGTGAAACTCAAAGAATTTTTTATCCAAATGTCGAAATAGATAGCATAAACAACTAGAATTCGTAGCCAAATGTCAAAGGAGATAACATGAACTTACAATTCATAGCATGAATCCAAAAAAGTCATGGATATCACAAAAGTCTGCAACTAAACTATTTTAACGGTTGTTTAACGCCATTTATGCAGTCGTTTTAAGCCGTTTATGTGGTCGACCCGTTTATGAGCCCGACTTTGACTAGTCGGTGCGGTCGAGGGCTACATACGTTTAAACGACCACTTAAATGGCTATTTGAGCCATTTTTTGCATCCCTGATTGATGTATTATGTTGAGTGATGATATTAGTAACAGATGCATGAGCTGTCTAACATGGCAGATTGATCGATCAGTCACCTTAGATGATTGATCTATGTAGATTGATCGATCGACATCGATCACTTCCTCAAACTGTGGCATGGACTGATCGATCAATCACTTTAGAGAAGTTGTTTGATAGAAATTAAAAGTTTCAAATCTATTATTTAGTGTCAACTTTCGATCTCCCACCATTCACATCACAACGATATGTTTCCCATCAAAACCCGATGTGAGGATCTTTCAAAATCTTGGAAAATGACTAACTTCATCTTATCCAAACAATCCTAACATGTTACAAGTTTCTCCTATGGGGTTGTAAGGCTTTACATACACAAAGGACAATGAAATGTATAAAACCGACAACGAGAGGAGAGTTTATTTTGTTATATATGAGGACATTCCCTAAGGAACTCCTCCCATGTGCAAACGACATTTTTGACACTCCGATCATCATGAATACATGTTTGTCAAGATGACTTTGCGACACTCTTCAAAGTAGCTCCTAGATCTTCAAATAGACAAACTTCCGCAACGACGCCTACGACCCTCCAATGACTGTTCCAATAATGGTGATAAAACTTTGAGGAGGGGCGAACGAGAGTGATAAGAATTAGTAGCTCCTCTCCTCTATTTATAAAAAAACCTTCATATTCAAATCCAGTTATGATCATATATGAATTTTAACTCAATTAAGTTAACATGATCATAACTTGAGCTAGTAAGTTTGGATTTCAACGTTCTTAAATTCGTTGGAAATGTAACAATGAGCTCTACTAGACTCATGGAGAGAAGGGAGATTGGGTTCATCACATTAATTGGACATTGGAAATTCTCCAAAAGTCGGTAGATGCGTTTCACAGACTTTATTACAATGAAGATTGAGATCCATTTGACTTCTAAGTCTCCTTTATGATTACATGATTGTTGTCTTGAGTCTTAGATGGTTATACTTATTTTTCTGTGTTGACCACTAAGTGTACATGTTTTCCATACACAAATATTTTGGATTTATATACAATATTCAAAATCTACTGGCTTATGTTGAGTTCTTGTGAAATAAAGGAATTTTCCTAGAGTTTTTCTTACTAAAAAAGAGTACAAGTGTAAGGATGATATTTGATACGTTATCGAAGAAGTGATGTTAGTTGATCGTGGGTCTTTTTCCTTTGTAGTATATATCTTATTTTTTTCATATTTTTTAAATTTTTTTGAAAAATATCACCATGTATATTCATCTATATATCTCTCTAATATGCCACTCGAATTTCATCAAAAATGGAGACTCCTATACCCTCCATCTAGAACAGGTAATGTTAACGATTTAAATATTGTTGTAATCGACATGTTCTACATTGAAGGCATATGAGTCTTCATTTCTGAGGAAATTCGAATGACATATTGAAGGGATATATAGATGAATATACATGGTGATATTTTTTAAAAAATAAAAAAAACTGCAGAAAAATAGCACAAGACAATCCATTGGGCAGCCCCATCAAACCCATATCTCTATAGAAGAATACTTCAGAACTATAAAGAGAATTCAATCTTGATGTTCATGAGACTCAAGCAGATTATAGATCTCATAAATAGAGTAGAGGAGCCATTAAAACAAAAGGAAAATCATTTCCAATCCGAAACTCTCCTTAAATGATCCAAGTCTTCCTCAATACCCGAGGAAGATGTTGGACATAAGCATAACCCTTTGAGGATATTGATTCACATGGACAAAACTACAATTGATGAAGATGAGTGTCTACTCATCATCAAGGAATAAGGCACAAGCTCGTGATGATCCTGAATGAGCGAATGTCGTGAACGAGGAGATAAAGGTTTCTACATGGAATGACATATTGAAGTGTGGTCGACAACCCTCACAAAGCTCGTCCGAAGGGGTAAAAAAAGCCTAGGTCGATAAAGTACCCGATTAAATGGGTAGATTGAAAGGTATAAAGCTAGTCTTGTGGTAAACAACTTCATCGAAAAATACGACATTGATTACTTAAAGACTTTCCCCCATGTATGAAGTTGGACAACATGCATGCTATTCTCTTGTTGGCCATCAACTTAATATTAAGAATGCCATCTTTAATGGAGACACAAAGGATGGGGTCTACATGGACATGCCTCCTAGGTACAAGAGCATAGAAATTGTATTCGGTTAAAGAAGGCTTTGTATGGATTGTTAACAATCTCCTATAATTTGCTCTGGCGAATTGAGAGGCTAGTAAAAAAATATTGTAAAGCGTTTACATAAAGAAAGGAAAATAAGATGACCATTCTTGTCTATGTTGATATGATCATCATTGGTGATGATGCTGAGATTATACGGCTAAAGAAAAATCTTATCATGGGAAGGAAAAACATTTCTTGGGTTTCAGATGGCAAGATCTAACAAAGGCCTCATCCTATGCCAAGTGAAGTATGCCACTTGTCTTTTTCAGGAGACGATGAAGTTGGGATGGAAATCTGCTTCAAATCTAATTGATACAAATCAGAATGTTTTATCATCAAAGATGAAGAAAGGCTCTTGATCAAGTCTTAGAGAAGGTATAAACAAATTGTTGAAAATTTTACTACTTTACATTCTAAGGTTTTAAAAATCGACCAGTCGGTTGAATCAGTTAGATCAAGAACTGAATGAAAAACGATCCAACCTCCCTATTTTTATTAAGAAAATAAAAATCAATCAAAATCCGATTGAACCAATTGAATCAAACCACCTATCCAATCATCCGTTTTTATTTTTAAAGAAATCCTAATAAATTAATAAAACACAAACTTTTCAAAACTATTCATAATATAGTCTCATTCTAATCCATAGAATAGTACCCCTATATCTCTTCTCCTTTGCATGGACTAATGACTAATTATCGCATGTCCATTCCTGACATATGAGCATTGCATCTCTCTTCCCACATTGTATATGAAGTTGTCCACTTATAACAATAACAAACGAAGAAGACATTGTCATATTCATTAACAACATTTATCATTAATTAGAGTTTAAACAACTTAAGATTATTGATTTTTTACATTACATCTATGTATTATATGAATTTTACAAAATATGCTTATTATGCCCTTTCGAGTTTTTTTAATAAAATTTATATCCCTAACTTTTAAGCAATTTAAGTCGTGCCCCTATATTTTCTTTAAAAAATTCATAATATTATATTTATGTTGGTATAATATAAGAGCACAAGTGTACTAATAAAAGGCTACTACTATGCATTCTGTAAAAATATAGGGTTACCCATGTGATTTTATACAAAATGAGTATATATGTTATTGGAAAATTTTGGAAGGATGAATAAACAAACCATCAAAAGATATGATGCAGCATTTTTCATATTTATTTGTATGATATACCAGTCTAACTCAGTTTGATTCGGATGAACCATACGAATCAAACCAACAATACTACACGTCGGTCTTTTCCAATTTTTTATGAACTGCTGACATCATCATCGATTCAACCGATCAACCCCTTGGTCTGACCATAAAAATTAAAAACCGATACCTGCCTAATTTGATGTCCGGTTCAGTTTTTAAAACCTTACTTTACACTAGTTAAACTGGATATTACATATTTTGTGAACCTTATGAGTCAGTTTAAGCATGCTCCTAAAGATATGCATCTTTAGATGGTCGATTGTATCTTATGTTACATGATGAAAAATCTTGAAAGGGGGGTTATTTTTACAAGAGGACATGAATTGGCATCCAAAGATACACAAATGTTGACCGGGCCATATGCATTGACATGAGATAATCAACAACTAGATATTGCGTTTACTTAGAGAGCTAGCTCGGGTTTTTCTTAAGAGGACATTGTATCTTTCAGAAAAAGGAATCGAATGCAACAGTTCGACACCCCTAGAAATGCCAAAAGAGTTATATCCTATGAAGGGAGTCGAAGTGTGAAGCATTCAGATCTGGGTAAAGATTCAATAAGTCGAAATCCAGGTGAACTTAGGAGTCACAATGCATCTTGAAGATAATGTTCATGTCAATAAAGTGATCTAATGAAAAATACCAGACTCCAACTCCTCAAAAATTCACACAGGAACAATAAAGTGATCTAATGAAAAATACCAGACTCCCAACTCCTTAAAACTTCACACAGGATGATATTATTGTGTATCTTCTGTTATTGCGAGGTGAGAACAGGGACAAGTTTGTTTTGCAGGCAGCATATTCCTTCAAGTATTGTCACACAATCATTGTCATATAACAGTCGAAACATCAAGATTTGAAATTTTTGACAACAAGCTGTACCTGGAATACCCATAAAACTCAGATTCATTAGTAAGAACATCATCAATTAATCTAACTAAAGCTTCAGGATCAAGAATTTGGTTGCTGCAGTTTTTGCCAATATAGGATCTTTTGAAGTCTTCTATTGAATGGTCGGCCACACCACACTCACTTGGGTTCCCAGATATGTTGCTCGCTGCAATCTGATATCCCTTAAAATTCATTTTCCACATTCCATATCTTCTACCCACCGCTTCATATAATTTCGAAAACTGCTGCTCTTCCAAAATTTTATTCGCGTCAAAAAGTGCCGCAAGTTTATCATCAGTACATCGTCTTTGCAGATTTTCAGGAGAAAATGCTTCAGAAGATTGCATCTTTACTAAGACATGCCGAATGACCATCACATTCCAAAGAAGAGATTGCTCCGCAGAAGCTAGGGTGATGGAATCACCGTGTCTTTTGATGAGGAGGAGATGGATCATATTGGCCAAAGAAAACCGTACCATAAAGATGAAGAAATCATAAAAATTCATGCCTGCAAGGTTATTATATAGACAAATTAAGAACTAAACGAGGTGACCAATAAAAACATCGCAAAAAAAAGCAACAGTGACAATGATATTAATGAGTTCGTTAATACCTGTATTAGCTGCGAGATTACGTTGGCATAGTCCTTCGAAGTCATCAGTTATTCCCCGTATGTCTTCTATATAATATTTGGCTTCACTGTAATCCCTCAACAGCAGATTCCACTTGGTAACAGATGTGTTCCAATTACATTCAGTCCAACAGCTGATATTCCTCAAAAATTTAAAATTTCCATCCCATGAAAAAAGATGCATAATGGCAACTTACCACCCATGAGAGATTGTATCCGTTGAACCAGTTGTGATTTATCGATATTGTATCCTCCTGTCGAAATATCACAGAAAACAAATGATGAAAATTTTTACAAAAATGGCCTCCCAGTAAAAAAACAGTATGGATAAGTGATAAATTCCAAATAAAACTAATAATGTAAAAAAAACTGCCTGAAATTTCATCTCTCCGGTAGTTTGTATCATCTGTCTGACTATAAATGAAGGGATTTTTACCCCCTAGATCCTATAACTTTGCCAATTATCTTCTCGACTTTTGAAACAACGTATTTCCCCCATCGACTTCGTAAACTTGCTCCGTCTTACCCCACAAACCTTGCCGTCAGTTTTAATTTTATTTGAGTCAATCGCTTGGGTTAGTCTTGAGTTAATCTAACCAATGGAAATCCAACGGTGGATATTCCACATCCATGTTCATTCCAAAAGTCATCCTCTCCCCTTTCTTCTCCAAGCACACGGCGACGGATGCTGGGGATGAAGGAGGTGGAGTCGCCTAGGGATCCAACAACAACGTGACCGTCGAGGAAGAGGATGTGGAGTGGGGAGGCGGAGGGCGAAGGGCCTGTAGGAGGAGGTGGGCAAACAACCTGGAGTAGGAGGTGGAGTTTGGGGAGAAGGCAGAGGTTGAGGAGAGGTTGGGGTGGGCGGAGGTCAGGGAGGGACAGAGGTTGGGAAGGTTGGAGTTGGCAAAGGTCCAGGAGGGGTGTTGGTCGGGGAGGGGCAGAGGTCGAGGAGGGAGTCCAGGTCGGGGATGTAGAGATATTTCTAGTATTTATGTACTTATTTGTCATGCTTACTTTTGTTGTTCCATCTTATGTAATTTAGCCGTAGACTTCCTCTATATAAGAGAGCCTAGGGTTCCCTGGAATAAACATATTCTCTATTTCTTCCAACATGGTATCAGAGCCTACACCCTAAACCCTAGCCGCCCCCCTCATCCCCACCGCCCCCCCTCCCGTAGCCTCTCATCCTCGCTGCCCACCCCTTCCCCGCCGCCTCTCCTCCTCCCCACCGCCCACCCCCTTCCCGCCGCCTCCTCCCCACGGGCGTCGTAGTCCCTACCCGCAACCCCTACTCCGTGCGCGACCCCTAAGCCCCCCCTCCCCCTTACGTCACCACTCATCCCGCCGCCCCTTTTTCCCTACTCGGCGCTGACTACATCTCCTTCTCTTCATGGGTATGAGTACATAAGTCTACATATGCACTCATATCCCTACATGTTTCTGTAGACGATTCTTCATTGGTCTACAAACCCTAGTTCTTTATCTCCAGTAACTATGTCAGAAAACAAGGTCGATATGCCCTCCATTGGCACCTTCAAAGGTCCAGCACCAATAGTCAAGATGGATGGGACGAATTACGAGCTCTGAGCGATGAAGTTCCTGAGCCTCATGAAGTCCAACGGTAAAAAGCACATTCTTACCGAAGATGAGCCGGCGGAGAAGACGTCGATTTACGCCTCATGGGAGGCTGATGATACGTATGCCAAGGTCTGGCTTTCTGGAACTCTGACAATGGAGATTATCAATGATGTCCTACATCAACACACGGCTAAGGCCAAGTGGGATATTCTTGTCACGACGTACTCGCAGATGAGGAATGAGACCAAGATCCTCCAACTTCAGCATGACATCTTTACGATCAAGCAGAATAGCCAACCGTTGCATTCGTTGTATACATCCCTACGGGGGATGTTTGAGAAAGACGTTCCGGAATGCTACAATGGTGGGGGGATCTTACTTGCGACACTAGACCCAGAGTATGATGCGGTTCGCTCGCAGATACTGGCAGATGCTACTATTCCTCCATTGGAGGAAGTGTATCGACGACTCAGCCGAATCTAGATTCCTTCTCCAGCGTCTACGCCACCTCCTTCAGCGATGACTGCTTCCTGAGGCAGAGGTGACCTTTCCTCTTTTCGTGGCCGTGGACCTCATGGTCGAGGTGGCCGCTTCCGTCAGCCATGCACCTTCTGTCATTGCCCAGGTCATGCAGAAGATACATGCTATTCTAAGCATGGTTTTCCTGCATTTGCCCGTGTAGCCGAGCATGTTGTGCCTACACCGCCATCCACTTCAGACCAGCGGTTCGAGGATCTTGTCGCCAGACTACGGGATATCATGCCTCCTGCCACTACTGACTCACCGGGAGGACATTCAGACATTGCAGTTTCAGCCTCTGCCAGCACGTCAGCTATGGCAAGCACATCAAGTAGCATTTATGCCTTTACATCATGTCACAGTTCTGGTGTTTCGGAATGGATCACGGACTCCGGTGCGACACATCATCTCTGTCGGGACAGAGATAATTTTACATCCTACAGGAGGTTTCCCCAAGGAGATCGGTAGTAATAGCAGATGGGGCTCATTCCCCCATCATTGGATAGGGAAAGATCAGTTTGACACCCTATATTAGCCTGCTGAATGTTTTGTGTGCTCCAGATTTCTTGATGAACTTACTTTCTATTAGTCAGCTTACAAAGGATTTACATTGTCAAGCTATATTTGACCCATCATCTCTTACTTTTCAGGACATTCTAACGGGCAGGGTGATTGGCTGTGGCCGTGAGCAGGATGGTCTTTATCGGTTGGTTCGCACCTCATATGCTGGTGTCTCATCTCAGTCCGTTTACCTGGCATCTACGTTTTGGTCATCTTCCTCTTCAGAAGTTGCGTCATATCTTGCCCCAGATTTCACCAAAGTCTTCTTTTCAGTGTGAAGCCTGTCAGTTGGGAAAGCATCACAGGTCTCCTTTCCCTCGTCGTGAGTCTAGGAGCAGTCGCTCCCCTTTTGAGTTATTGCATGTTGACATTTGGGGTCCGAGTCGTGTACATGATCACCAAGAACATAGATTTTACCTAGTGGTCGTAGATGATTTCTCTAGATTGTCTTGGGTCTTTCTATTGAAAAATAAATCTGAAGTAGGGGATGTAATTAAAAATCTTATCAATGAAATTCAGAATATTTTTTCTTCTAATGTGAAGACTGCGCGCACATTAGAATTTTGCACTCGTGCTCTGTCTCATTTCTTCTTATCTCGTGGCATTATTCATCAAACAACTTGTGCCTACACGTCTCAACAGAACGGTTTTGCAGAGATAAAACATCGTCATCTCCTTGATGTGGCTTGGACTTTACTCATTCATAGTTGTGCTCCTCTCTCCTTTTGGGGTGATGTTGTTCTTATGGCAGGTTATCTGATCAATCGTATGCCATCTTCTGTGTTGGGTGAGAAAGTCCCTCTTTTTGTTGTCTTTCCTGACAGGGAATTGTTCTCACTAAATCCTCGTGTTTTTGGTTCAGTTGCTTTTGTCCATCATCTCACTCTAGGGATTGACAAGCTCTCACCTAAGGCTGTCAAGTGTGTGTTTCTGGGGTACTCTCGTACTCAAAAGGGCTATAGATGCTATGATCCTGTGAATAACATATATTATGTCAGTGTTGATATCACCTTCTTTGAAAATGTCATGTATTTCTCGCCTACAGGTGACAGGATGACTCCTTCCACTACTGATGATGACATTTATGTACCACCTCCTATATGTCAGTCTGATCACATACCTACCCTTGCTGTGCCACCACCGTCACCATCATCACCACCTTTATAAGATCAATAGGAGGATGAAGATCATTTGACAATGATCTAGCATCAAGCCTTTGACATTTGTCTATTGATTTGATCAATAGAATAGTAAGAAATGAAACTTTAGAATGTCTAAAATTTCAAAACTTACATACTTATGAATATTGTATTCAAAGTAAAATGTCCAATACACCCTTCTTTGAGAATGGTTTAAGATATCAAGGTATTCAGGATCTCATACATATTGATGTATGCGGATCATCTATATCATAGTAAACATTATGGATATGTGATATCTATTGATGATTATGTATGATATGAGATTTCTTCTCTTCACCTAAAGAAACCTTTGAAATGTTCAGATATTTCATCTTTTTGGTTTACAACCAAAGTTTGAAGGAAGATAAAATGAATTTGATCTAATCTAGGTAGCATGTACCTGTTAGATGAATTCAAAGGATACCTTATGGAGATATGAATATCGTTTCTATCTCAATCCTCCTAACACACCTTAGCTCAATAGAGTTATAGGGAGATACAATTGGATCGTGTGTGACATGATCTTATCAATGATGAATTTTAGCATAATTGTCTCTTAGTTTCTAAGTATATATGTGTAGTATAGACTACAATGTATATCCTTAATAAGGTTCCATGCATACTGGAATTTAGCACTTGAGAGTGCTGCTTCATTAGGAAAATAAAGGATGGTATTGGATACTTACTTTATGACCTTGAGATTCTTAAAATATCTCATCTCTGAGAATGTGATTCTTAGAGGTTGAGACTCTTGAGAATCAAGATGAAAATGAAGTGTAGGAACTCATTTAATCTTGAGAAGATAATGGGGCTCCTGAAATTGGAAACTAAAAGGACAATTAAAGATGAAACACTAATACCTCTTCAAATGAGTTTGAGGATGGATTCCATGTGTCAGAGAAATCTGACAATGATTAAACTTCATGTGATGAAGCTTCTGAAGATCATAGCATGGATAGGTGGATGTTAGCAATAAAGTCTAAAGTAGACTTCATATACAAGTGTTGTATATGGACCCTCGAGGATCCACCTATATGGGTAAGACCTGTAAAGGTGTAAATAGATCTTCAAGAGAAAGGGAACCTGATGAGAAGGTAGAGACCTTCAAAGCACAGTTCGTAGCCATGAGCTACACACCGGAAGAGAAGACATTGCTTGCAATAAGACTTTCTCTTCGGTGACCATGCTTAAAACCATCATAATATTGCTAACCTTAGCTACACAACTTGACTATTGCATCTTCAAGATGTAAGTCGATATTGCATTCCTCTATGAATACCTCTCTGAGGATATTCGCATGAAGTAGCCCCAGGGCTTCATGGTTAAGGAGAACAAGGTGTGCAAGTTAAAGAAACTCCATTTGTGGACTCAAATAAGCTTCTTGAAGTTGGACCATAAGATTTGATGAAATCAAGGCCCTAAATGTCGGTTTCGGTCACCATTTCGGTATCGACCAAAATAGAATTTCGATGGAATTTCGGTGGAATTTCGACCGGAATTTCGATCATTTCGGTCATTTTTTGTACTAGGACCCCAATATTTCGGTCGTTTCGGTCATTTCGATCGAATTTCGATTTCGACTGGATATCGATATTCTACAGAAATTCGACTGAATTTCGCTGAAATTTGAGGCCATGGATGAAATCATAAATGTTATGATTTCAGATAGAATGTTGATGAGCCATGTGAAGCTTAGTGGGTGTGCCTTTGTGTTCATCGTGCTAAATATAGATAATATCCTAATCATTAAGAATGATATAAGGATGATAATAAGTGTTTTTATAATCTGGTTGTTCCAATAATTTGAGATATGATCTCAAGGATACCTCTTGGATCTTAGTTCTGAAGATGTTCAGAAGCATAGAGAAGAATGTATTGGGACTGTCACATTTTGTAGTACACCTTGGATATATTTCATTCTTGGAAATTCTAATAAAGGCTTCCATCCCTTAAGATATGGTAATGACCTATCTAAAGGGATAGCACCTCAAAGAGTTGAGGAAGTGAATGCTAGAACAGCTTGTACTTGTGCATCAGTTACGAGAAGCTGAGTGTATACTAGATGTGTACAAAAGCCAGATATCTGCCACATATGAAGAAGTCCACATGCAGCAGCCTCCGGGGTTTACTGTTGAGGGGAAGTGTCATATGATGTGTAGACTTCACAAGGCCATATATGATCTTAAACAAAGTTCGCAGGCATGGTTTCAGAAGCTTTCAGATCTCATCCAGAAGCAAGGGTTCATAAGATCAAATGTTGACCACTCCTTGTTTGTCCAGAAGACTCCCAGATGTACTGTTGTTATTATGGTATATGTTGATGATATACTTATTACGGGAGATGACATGCATGGGATAAAGATGGCAAAAGCATTTTTAGGCCATCAGTTTGTGACCAAGGATCTTGGTACTCTACGATACTTTTGTTGGACATGCGAGCCCACGGTGAGCCATTATGCAATAAATGTTATTGCAAATATCATTCCCTGATCTGAAATGAAGAATAAATAATTTGCATAATAGGTCCCTTAGTACAATTAGGGTTATGTACCATGGCCATCTTGATGATTATACAGCTGTTGATTCAACTGTTGAATCATAGAGGCTGGTGCTTGGATGAATATCTAAAGAGTTAGATTGAGGACTCATCAAGCACCGTCAAATGATTGTTAAGAGATGATCTCCAACCTGAGTACGAGATGGCAATCCTTCTCTCTAAAGGCTGATATCTGACCGACCTCTTGATGCAGGTCCTCTGCATAGGAATAGAGATTCAGAGGTGTCAGATTAGTTAGGTCAAAGAGTTGACTTAACGAGATCGAGAGAACCAAAGTCCTGTATCGTATGCTGTCACGATACAGGCACGCATCCTCTGACCGGAGACAGATGTGTTGCTATATGTCTGAGTATGTACATTTGGCAGACCAATAAGTTGATGACCTAACCAAGGTCTATACACCGACGCACTGGTGTGCATATAAGGGCATATGAGTAATACGATCTCTCAAAGGGATCATACAGGTTCATTCATTGAACCGAAAGACATGAGCTCACTCATGAGATATTGGGAAGAATCAAATTCCATGCACGATCGTCTCACTTTGGAAGCTTGACTGAATTTGTAGGTTTGATATATACTTTTGGAAAGTATATGATCAAGACCTAGGTATGATATATGCTTTTGAAAAGTATATGATCGATATCAACTCCCAATGATCGAATGAGAAACTTACTGATAAAACCATGGAGTAGACAGTATAAAGTTGATCCAATACTTCGGGTTTATTCTGAGTCTTCCAGTATGCAGGATGTACATGTATTGGGAATACCTGAGGGTGATGTGATCATAAACGATTGTATAACCATGACGCTTCCATTCCTAGGGAGTGAAACGGGTTTGGATTTTAGTGACTTCTTTCGGTAGAGAAGTAATCTGATCTTAGTCCAAATGTTGGACATTGATCTGAATATGATTCAGATGCAATGAGAAGATTAGATTGGCGGTCTTGATTTAATCACGCATCTATGGGAGGCCCGCGATCTGGATTTGAGATATAATCTCGATATCCAAGTCACTATACGTGGAACAATACAATCGCCATGTCCTTATCTCCAAGTATCCGCGGAGAAAGCGCATTATCCTTGAATGGGTTCAGGATAATTTCATTGTTGATAATATATATCCGAGCATTGAGAAAATGGATAATTAAATGTGATTTAATTACCATGAGTAATATGAATTTGATTCATATTATAAAGAGAGTTATCTAAGATAATTAAATGTGATTTAATTATCAAAGATGTAAATAATGTGAATGTGATTCATATTATTTGGATACAAGAGAATAGAAATCCAAGATGATTAAATGTGATTTAATTATCATGGATATGAATAATGTGGATAGCAATATCCATATTAATCATATATATTATAAATGTGATTTATAATATATAAGAGAGTTGTTTGTAATTTACATTTGTTAATTAAATGTTAATGTGAATTGGATTCACATTGGACATTAAATTAAAAATGTAATTTACATTTTATTTTGGGTTGTGAATGTGATTCACAAATTTCCAATGGCCTGATTGCAATGTTCACAAAATAAATTGGATTTATTTTTGTGAAATAATTAGCAACAAAAGTTGTTGCAAATATTGGAGAGAATCGTGAGATAATGTAATCTCATGTAATAGGAAAATGGCATCCACCTTTCATATAGGAAGAGTGGACGGCCACAATTCCCATAAGGAATGTGGTGGCCGTCCACCCTCCTTATGGAAGGAGGCTTGCCTCCTTTCCTATTTCTTCACTGAGGATTGATTTGATATAAATCAAATTATATTTAATATATATTTGATTTTTATTGAATTAATTGTTGTTGATTTTTACCAACATAAATCTTAGCCATTGAAAGAAACACAATCAATGAGAACCATTGGATTTGTGTTATCCCATGGATTGAGATCCATGGATCCCAAAATAATATAAAAGGAGAGGTACCCCTTTGCTCTTCTTGACACATAAGTGAGACAACAAGTCTCTCTCTCTCTCTTTCTCTTCACACGCCTACTCTCTATCTCCCTCTCATGTGGTCGTCCACCATAGATGCCCTAGAGAGGTTCTCCATCGTTGCGGCGTCGTCGTTATGCTGTCCGATGGTTTGCTCGTGGATCTCCGTCTACTTCGGCGTGCCCTTCTCATGAAGAAGACGTCGGATCTCGTGTGTCAAGATCAGGAGATCCGTCGCTTGGATCATCAACATGGATTGCGAGAAGCATGCGATTCATCCCCACGCTCGTAAGCGTCTCCTCCGACGGATCGGATTTGAGACATGAGGTCTCTTCGTTTAGAGACTCGATCACAACCACGCTTCAAAAGGTAACCCTAATACTTGTTTGTGGTTTAGACGAAACGATCCGAGAAGTGTTCTTGGATCATTTGGTTTCGTCACATGAAAAAATTTTAATTTCCGCTGCAAAGAACAATTAGTACGACTAGTCGTTCTTCGTCGTATCCGATACGACGATCACGCTTCCGTGATGCGCTTGAGGATCTAACCATATCCTTCAACTTTCTGGGATTGGAGTTTGCGAGGAATGCACAGGGTCTTGTGATGACCCAAAGGAAATACATTACAGATATGCTTGTTGAGACAGGTATGATCGGGTGTCGACCCTCCACTACTCCCATGGATCCTACTATGAAGCTATATGGATATGATACAGAGGAAGTTGACAAAAGAAGATATAGAGAAGTGGTGGGAAAACTTCTCTATATTACTATCACCAGACTTGACATTGCTTTTGTAGTTAGTCGAGTGAGTCAGTCATGAAACAACCCAGACAGATACACATGGATGTTGTATATATGATACTAAGATATCTAAAGTCCTCTTCGGATGTATGATTGTTGTTCAGGAAAGAAACAAATCTTCATATCTCTGCATGTGTTGATGCGGATTATGCAGGATATCCTAGGGACCGGAATCTACCTCAGGTTTTGCAATATTTGTTGGGAGTTCCTTAGTTTCTTGGAAAAGCAAGAAACATACAGTGGTGGCTAGATCTAGTGCTGAATCTGAGTACAGAGCCATGGCACAAACAAGTACAGAGATGATGTGGGTTCGAGCCGTATTAGCAGATCTGCATATAGATGTACCATTGCCCATGGAGTTACAATGTGACAATCAAGCAGCATTATTTATTGCTAATAATCCAGCATTTCATGAAAGGACGAAGCATATTGAGGTAGACTGCCACTATACCAGGGATATGATTCAGAAGGGGTTGATTTCTACTTCCCATGTTAGTTCAGGAGAGCAGACTGCAGATATTTTTACTAAGTCGTTGCTTAGAGGGTCGTTTCAGAAATGTTCTTCCAAGCTGAGCATGATTGACATCTATGCTCCATCTTGAGGGGGAGTGTAGAGATATTTCTAGTATTTATGTACTTATGTGTCATGCTTATTTTCGTTGTTCCATCTTATGTAATTTACCCATAGGCTTCCTATATATAAGAGAGCCTAGGGTTCCCTGAAATAAACATGTGCTCTATTTCTTCCAACAGGGGAGGGGCGGAGGTTGGGGAGGTCAGGGTGGGCGGAGGTCCATGAGAGGTGTAGGTCGGGAAGGGGCAGAGGTAGGGGAGGTCCAAGAGGTCGGGGTAGGCGGAGGTTGAGGAGGGGGTGCAGGTCGGGGAGGGGCGAAGCTTGGGGAGGTCAAGGTGGGTGTAGGTCGGGGAGGGGCAAAGCTTGGGGAGGTGGGCGACGACCTAAAGGAGGTGGCTAGTTGGCGGTATGAGGGAAGTTGTTAGCGACACAAGGGAGGGGGCGCAGGTCAGCGACAACCTCGCGGGGGCACAGGTCTGCGGCGCGGGGGAGGTCTGCAGCGGCCTGCAAGGGGTGCAAGTCAGCGACAACACAAAAGAGGGCTAGGAGGTCGAGGGTGGCACAGAGGAGGTCGACAACGGCACAAAAAGGGCTGAAAGGTCGAGGACGGCGTGGGGAAGGTCGGCGACGGTGGAGAGAAGAGCTGGGAGGACGAGGGCGGCGCAGGGGAGGTTGGGGACGGCATGGAATAGGTAGATGGGAAGGAAATGTAAGGATGGGGGTTAGGGAAGAAGGATGTCATCTTTTGTAAATTTTATAAACAAAGAGGGTAATATGCACATCTTTTTAATGGAATCCAGTTAAATTTAACAGGCAAATGGATGTTGGTTAACTACAGGGTCTGTGGGGTATGTACATGTAATATTTGTGGCCAGACTCACTTATTCTATATACCTCCTATTATGGTTATTAATACTGCAATTTTTTTAATAATGTACTCAATAGTACCGTTGGGAAAAATAATAGATGTGTTTATTTCTGGGAATCCTAAGTTCTCTTATATAGAAGAGGGACTTATGGGTAAATTACATAAGATAAACATAAAGAAATAAAATAACCAAAAAGATACATAGGAACATAGAAATATCTCTCCACTCCCACTCAAGATGGAGCATATATGTCAATCATACTCATCTTGGACAAACACTTCTGAAATGGCCTCCTAAGTAATGCCTTGGTAAAGATATTCGTTGTTTGCTCTCCTGAACTAACATAAGAGGTAGAAATCAAACCCTTCTGAATTATATCTCTATTATAATGGCAGTCTAACCTCAATATATTTCGTTCTCTCATGGAATGCGGGGTTGTTTGCAATGAATAAGGCAGTCTGATTATCACATTGTAACTGCATGGGTAGAGGAACATATATATGGAAATCTGCTAACACTGTTCGAACCCACATCATTTTTGCACTTGCTTGTGCCATAGCCCTATACTCAGATTCAACACTTGATCTAGCCACAATTGTTTATTTCTTGCTTTTCTAAGAAACAAGAAAACTGCCAACAAACATTGCGAATTCCGAAATAGATTTCCTATCCTTAGGACACCATGCATAGTTAGCATCAGCATACACAGATACAGAGAGAGTTGCTCCTTTCCTGAAATGTAATCATGCATCCGGAGAAGAATTTAGATATCTCAATATCATGTATATAGCGTCTATATGTACTTCTAGAGGTTGCTCCATAAACTGACTCACTCGACTCACTATAAAAGAGATATCCGGTCTGGTGATAATAACATAAAGGAGCTTTCCTGCCATCTCTCTATATCTCCTCTTATCAACATCATCTGTATCATCATTGCATAACTTCATGCAAAGATCCATAGGAGTAGTAGAGGGTCGACATCCAATCATGCCCGTCTCAACAAGCATGTCTGTAACATATTTTCTTTGGGTTATCACAAGACCCTGCGCATTCCTAGAAAATTCCAATCCTAAGAAATATCTTAAGGTGCCCAGATCCATAGTAACAAACTGACGGCCTAAAAACTCTTTTGTCGTCTTTATCCCCTACATATCATCTCCTGTAACAAGAATATCATCAACATAGATCATGATGACAACAATACCTCTAGGCGTCCTCTATACAAAGAGTGAATGGTCTGCATTAGACCTCTTGAACCATTACTTCTCAATCAGATTCGAGAGCTTTTGAAACAACGCCCTTGGACTTTGCTTAAGACCATATATCGCCTTATGGACTCTACAAACCTGCTGACACTCCCCCTCAGCAGCAAACCCCGAAGGCTGTTGCATGTAAACTTCCTCCTGTAGATCTCCATACAAAAATACATTTTTAACATCCAACTGAAACAAAGGCCAATCATGTACCATTGCTACCAAAAGTAGGACATGCAGTGTAGAGTGACGAGCCACTGGAGAAAACATGTCCAAGTAATCCACACCGTAGGTTTGAGTAAAGCCTCGTGCCACTAATCTTGCATTGTAGCGATCAAGACTGCCATCTGCATGATGTTTAACAGTAAACACCCATTTTCAACTGACCACAGACTTCCCAGGAGGAGCAGTCACCAAACTCCATGTACCACGTGACTGCAACGTAGCCATTTCTTCCTCCATAGCCAAGCACCAACAACTATCCTTCAATTCCTCATGATAATTATCTGGAATTTACACGGTAGATAGAGCCACTGCAAATATCTGAAATTTCCCTGTTAGACGATGAAAGGAGACCTGAGAATCAAGAGGGTAGGAAACACAAGACCGCTTCTGCTTCTGAGCTGCAATAGATATATCCAGGCCATTGGGAACATCCTCCATATGTGGGTTATTCTCCTGTAATGATTCCTGCATAGATATATCTCCAGACACATCGTTAGAAACCATGTTATCAAAACAAACCTGAAGCATATTGGATGAAGGGCGATGACCATGAGCAGAAGCAGTCCGACAGATATAGAATTTAGGTAATGGTGGAACACTAGGCATATGCGACTCGGTAGTAGGAGGTAGAGGAGGTAGTGGTAGCAATAGTGGTGGAACCATAGGCACAGGAGGAGGTAGTGAATGATTCGTAGGAGGGGGTGGCATGTAAACCTCATCATCTGAGTCTAATGAAGTCAACCTATAACCTGTAGGAGAGAAATACATCACAACCTCAAAAAATATGACATCAACACTGACATAGTATTTTCTGCGCGAAGGATCATAACATCGATATCCTCTCCTGGATCATGGAGTACCTCAACAAACACATATTTGACAGCTCTAGGAGATAGCATGTCAAGACCTGGAATCAACTGGTGAACAAAAGCAACAAAGACAAACACACGAGGAGTAAGTGAGAATAACTCCTTCTCAGGGAAGTTATAAAGAAACGAATTTTCTCACCCAAGACAGACGATGGCATGCAATTTACCAAATAACATTCTGTAAGAACCACATCACCCCAAAACGAATGTGGGACACGACTATGAATGAGAAGAGTCCGAGTAACATCGAGTAGATGACAATGCTTTCTCTCAGCAACACCATTCTGTAGATAAGTGTAAGCAAAACATGTTTGATGAATAATCCCACGAGATGAAAGAAAATGGGATAGAGTACGAGTATAAAATTTCAAAGCATTATCAGTCCGCATAAATTTCACAGAGGTAGAGAAAACATTCTGCACTTCATTAGTAAAAGTTTTGATCACATCCCCTGCTTCAGACTTATTTTTCAAAAAAAATACCCATGACAACCGAGAAAAATCATCCACAACCAAAAATAAAACCTGTCCCTGGTGATCAAGAACACGACTCGAACCCCAAATGTCAACATGAAATAACTCAAAAGGGAGCTACTGCTCCGATTCTGATGACTAGGAAAAGAAGACCGATGATGCTTTCCCAACTGATATGCCTCGCACTGGAAGGAAGAATCTGGTGAATTTGCGGCAACATGTAACATATACCCGAGCTCCGGTCTAGGACCGTCGCTTTGATACCATGTTGGGAAAAATAATAGATGTGCTTATTTGTGAGAACCCTAGGCTCTCTTATATAGAGGAGAGACTTATGGGTTACATAAGATAGATAAAGAAATAAAATAATTGAAGGTACATAGGAACATAGAAATATCCCTACAAGTACCACTTTAACATTAATAGTAGCGCATTCTCAAGAGTATAATAATATTATTTACCAATTAATATCTTCACCATTGTATTTTCATTGACTTCTTGCCTAATGATAACACTATAATCGATGCACCTAACAAACCTTTCATGGAGTTAATGATTTTCAATTCCTATCTCATAGAAAATATATTTTACTCGACTTAACCTTATAGTATTTTATGATAAATTTTATAGGAATTCAGCAATCATGTTTGACTGATATCATTAACTTTCTCTTATGAGCAGAGTTATTCATGTGTAGGTATGACTTTTCTTTAGATTTATCTTTTAAAATTTCCACCTATAAAAATGTTAATACATATGCAACACATAAGTCCTCATTCAAATTTGTGTGTTGAATATCCTATCTCTATCAGTATAGTCGAAAAAGTGTTTTGATATTTAGGTGAAGATGGATAAAATACCATATACAAGCGAATATATTCGTATTCATTTGTAGCTCTAATGAATCCAAATCATTTTAAAATCGAATACATGCCGATACTTAGTAAGAAACTACTATATCCATCAACAACAACAAAAAAGCCTTTTATCACAATTAAGCAGGGTCGGCTACATGGAATCTTCGCCTCCATTTAGATCTATCTTGGGTCAATCACAGGCTTATATCCATAAAACTAAGATCCCCTCGTATGGTATCTTTCCAACACTTCTTGGGCCGTCCTCGCCCTCTCTTAGCTGGCTCAACATCCCAACACTCGCATCTCCTAATTGGTGCATTAGTTGATCTTCTTTGCTAATGACCAAACCATCTTAAGCGGTTTTCTCGCATCTTATCCTCAATCGAAGCTACACTAACTTTCTTTCTGATTGCATCATTTCGAATCCGATCTTTACGTGTGTGTGTGTCCATATATCCACCTTAGCATTTTCATTTATGCTACAACCATTCTCTGCACATATCTATGGTTCACGGGCCAACATTCAGATCCATAGAGCATAGCAGGTCTCACAGCTGCAATTGTAAAACTTTCCTTTAATTTTTAAAGGAATTTCTTATCACAGAGAACAACAGAGGCTCCTCTCCACTTTAGCCACCCTGCATTTATTCTATTAGTAACATCTCCATCAATTTCCCCATCATGTTGCAAAATAGATCCCATATATCTAAAAGAATCTCTCTTCTGAATGTTATCATCACCAATCTTCACCTCGATTCCTTCACCATTGCTTCCATCAAAGATGCACTCCACATATTCCCGTCTTAGCCCTACTTATACAAAATCATTTAGTCTCCAACTTATGTCACCATACCTCAAGTTTCTCATTTTACTCCATCTCTAGTCTCGTCAATCAACACAATATTATTAGCAAATAACATACACTAAGGTAACTTGTCCTGAATATGACTTGTCAACTCGTCCATAACAAAGTAAAAGAAATGAACTCAAAGCTGAACCTTGATGTAAACCAATGTTGATGTCAAAATAGCCAATCTTCCCAAACGAGATCCTTACACAAGATAAATCCCTATCATACATGTCCTTTATGAGGTTAATGTATAGGACAGGTACTTGTCTCTTCTCCAAAACTCTCCACAATATCTCTCGTGGGACAGGAATCATAAGCCTTCTCCAAATCAATAAAGATTCATATGGAGGTTCTTCCTTTTAGCTCTATAAATCTCCAGTTCTCCTCAGCAAATGAATGGCTTCAATAGTTGATTAACCTGACATGAATCCGAATTGGTTTTCTTTTACTTGGAACTTGCTCAACCTTCTTTCGATCACACGTTCCCAAATTTTCATAGTGTGACTCATCAGCTTGATACCTCTGTAATTAGAACAATTTTGAATGTCACATTTATTCTTATAAAGAGGAACCACAATACTCCTCCAATCTTCAGGCATTTTCTTGCTTTACCAAATAACGTTGAATAGATTTGTAAGCCAAGTCAAACCGCGCTCACCTAAAACTCTCCATACTTCTACAGGGATGTCATCCATTCCTACACCTTTCCCAGGTCTCATAACCTTCAAAGCCTCCTCTACTTCCTTTCTTTGAATCCATCTATAACTTGCACGATTCAAGTAACTTTCAATACTAGCTAAATCATCCAATGTGATCTCTCTATTTCCTTCCCCAATGAAAAGTTTATGGAAGTACTGCTCCCATCTAGTCTCTATATCCTTCTAAGTAACAAGTACGTGACCTTCGTCGTTCTTAATGCATCTCACTTGAGAAAGGTCTTTGGTCTTTCTTTCTCTTACTTTGGCCAACCTGAATATATCCTTCTGACCCTCCTTAGAGTCGAGATTTTTATACAAAACTTCATAAGCTTTTGACTTAGCTTCGCTTACAGCCTTCTTTGCTTCCTTCTTCGCTATTTTGTAGTTTGTGACTGTTTCCTTTGTTTTGTTCTTAGATACAGCCTTAAAGCATGCTCTTTTAATTTTTAGCATCTCTTTCACCCCTTTACTCCACCACCAAGCCTCCTTTTGATATGGGGCTCCTCCCTTTAACTCGCCTAACATCTCTTTGGCTACCTTTTAGATATATGATGCTACTGCCTCCCACGTCTCGTTTGCACTTCCACTATAATCCCAAGATAAGTCTTCTAAAACCTTCTCCCCTGAAGCTCGATTGCTTCAGTGGAAGATTCCACCATCCAGTTCTAGTGATCTTAGGAATCCTCCTTTTCTTTACCAGCCATTTTATTTGTACATCCAATACTAACAAGCGATGTTGGGTTGTCAAACTCTCTCATGCGATTACTTTGCAGTATTTACAACACAATCAATCTCTTCTCCTCAATGCAAAGTAATCTATCTGTGTTCTAGTTGGCTCACTCTTATAAGTAACTAAATGCTCCTCCCTCTTCTTGAAGAGAGTGTTTGCTATGAAAAGATCATATGCCGTTACAAAATTCAGGATGACTTTTCCCTCTTCATTTCTATCCCCAAAATCATGTCCTCCATGAACACTAACATACCCTGACGCATCTTTTCCCAGGTGTCCATTAAGATCTCCACCTATGCAAATTATCTCTCTGTGTAGGATTCCTTGTAAAATCTTATCTAGATCCTCCCAAAAAGTTTATTTAGTCCTTTCATCTAAACCAATTTGTGGTGCATAAACTGAGATTATATTCAAAATTTTTTCTTCAAGCACCAATTTTAGCAAAATAATCCGATCCTCGAATTTTTGCACCTCAACCACACAATCCTTCAAATCCTTATGAACAACTACTCCAACACCGTTCTACCCTTATCTTTGCCTGAATACTAAATTTTAAAGCATGTCTTTTCGATCTCCCTTACTCTCCAACCCATTTAGTCTCTTGAAGACATAGTATCCACTATCTCCATCAGTTTTCCAATTAAAGTATCAATATTCTAACTACCAATTCATAATTTCCGTTGCAATCTCTTTTGGACTAACTTCTTTACTCGCACGTGTCCATTATGCGAGAACCCTTGTAAATTTTGGACTGCATCCGGGCAGTGATACAGCGGAACTAGCTTACTTACCCGCATGGTTCCTCATATGAGAACCCTTGCAAATTTTGAACTACATCCAGGCTGCGATGTAGCAGCCCTTCCCAATTTTTCATTGCATCGGGCGATGCAACGCGTTGCAAGTAGGGAACACCCCAATGAAATCTGTATGTTTGCTTAAATCATGTTGAAAAGACCCGACTGTCATGAGGCAACTTTCTAAATAGTATTTTTAAAAAAAATATTATTTAAGAAGTTGTCTCGGACTGTTTTACGTTGGCTGTCGACTACCTAACGCAACCCTCCTCATTTACCCGAGCTTGGGACCGGCCATGGCTGAGTTAAGAAACTACTATATCCATATCATGGAAAAATCAAAACAGTATCCATATCTATACCCATAACAAAATGAAAACACTCATATATATTTATTTATTTGCATCCATAAACACGTCATTATCCTAAAGAAATAAAAAATAATATTTCAATATGTATCCATGTATGCAAAAAATATATAACACGTATCCTCTTATATGTTGGTATGGGCAAAATAAAAACAAATTGGGTATATTTGTTGGAGTATATGTGATATGCGTCGCTTATGTTACAGATGGGTAACGATCACTCCAGGATCCATATACCACATCTAGTGTTTAGTACCGCATCTAGCAGTGGTGGGACTTGGAGGGTTTGTGGCTGTTATATAAGAAGCCCCATACCTCCTGTATCAGATGAAAAAGTGCAATAGACATACCAACACATTGAGTCGTTCTCCTGTGGTTTCATTCCGCTCCTTAAGTATTAGAAAATAGGAATGCGAAAGCGAAAATGATAAATAAAGCATAAAGAACAGAAATATGAAACATGAACACCAAGATTTTTAAGTGGAACTCCACTTCCTAAGGAGCGGGATGAAACCACGGGAGAACGCCTCAAAAGGCTGATAGTCTATTGCTTTTTCTCATCTGGATGCAATGGGTGTGAGGGTCTATATATAGCCCTCACTGAGTCTCCACATCTCCCAACTAGTAGATGTATGACTAAGACATGGATATGGTAAATGGATTCTGGAGGGATCCATTTACCCATCTCCCACATAAGTGACAAATAACAAATATTCCAACACTTCCCCTCAAGCCGGAGCATGCAATGCTCAGCTTGGACAAACAAAAAGAAATCTCAACTCACGCTACATAACACTACAGACTACCAACTCAACGCGCTTCTCATGCCATGTAGGTGAGGAGGAGGAACGGGCTGGAGTGTGAGTCAAACTGAATCTCCTCGTCGGAGAGCATGTACTCTGTACTACGCCTGTCAGAGTCACTGCAACTGAAAATGAGTCTCCACCTAGACAACTCTGGCCCGCCACAACATGTGAATAACTGCTCCACCTCTGAAAAAGGGGACGAAAAGACCATTGATAGTCATCCATACGCAGATCTCTAAAGATGGGTCTCTCTCATAGGGACCTTGAAGTGGGTTTTATCTAAGAGGAACCTCGGAAGAATCTCGTATTGGAATTCACGATATTGAGAATGGAGTCTGAAGAAGTCTCATCGTCGGAGAATCGAGTCTCTCCCATCTGACACAGAGAATGGTACTCTATTCTGGAGTTCCTATAGAATCACATGAGAAACCTAACCAACATGGCATAGGGAATGGTACTCTACTCTGGAGTCCCTATGACTAACATGAAAACTCTGGCCGAAAACAAGAATGATGGGGACCGCACAAAAGATGACAAACATGTGTTCATCTGAAAAGACCGCATACATGTGCGTATCTGAAACTGAGGACTCGGAATCGATCTGATGTCGAGTCTGAAACTGACAAACTATCTCTGTAGAGTCTGGACAAGTAGCTCACAATACACCCCCTTCTCCCATACTGGTTGGAATGAAGACATCGACCAAGTTGGGAGAAGACAAGATAATGAGGGAGAAAACAAATGAATCATGCATTTTTTTAATAACACTTTTTATGGCTTTTCTTTTCACATTTTTTCGATTTTTTAAAGTTGTTTCACAATTTTTTTCGGTTTTTCTGCCCAATTTTTATAAGTCGTTCAACCTTTTTTTATACGACTTTTGCAATTTTAGCGTACGACTTTTCTTTTGTACATGTCTTCTCTTTTTTCCTCTTTTTTTTAACAAAGAACTTATGGTCCAATTGAACCGAAGTCTGAACTCTCTCTTCCCTTTTTGCTCTTCTTCTTTTTTTTATAACTTGCAGACTGGCTCTCTTTTGGTTTCTCTCATTTTCTCATTTTTTCAAATTTAAATCAACCCACTTGGGCACGCACAAGGGAAGCCTTCTTTAGGGTTCCCCAATAAGAACCCTTACTCACGCACGAGTTGTCCCATGGGAAGAGCTCCGCGCCGCCAGTAATGGAGGAGAGGCATCGTCGTGGCAGGAGGCTTCAACATCATCGCAGATGCGAGCATCGAAGCGGACTGGAGATATGACCTGGAGAGGTAGCTCGCGATGGCATGCGTGGAGAAGGGGAGCGCTGCGAACAATGTTGCTGAATGCCGTCGACCCTTGATGTGGGGCCCAGATCTGGAGAAGGGAAGCTGGGCGACAATGAGGTTGCGACAGAGGAGGAGATGCTGCCAAGAGGAGTAACAGGAGTGTGACGCGACATGGATGAGGGCCCCGCACCACCTGCGCGAGTACTTGGGGCTAGGGTGTGATAGGATGACGATGGGGTCCCTGCGTGAATCAAGCACTAAGGAGGAGATGGGGTGCGAGCTCTACGCACCGGAGGAAGATGGCTTGTCATCTGTACTAGGGAGATAGAAGAAGTGGCACCGCTGGAGCTCGAGGTTGCCTGGAGATGGTGCACGACACAGGGAGAGGGCTGCTTGACAGGATCTCACGATCTAATAGGAGGGCATGGGGGGCACACAATCAAAGGAGGTCTTATGAACAGAGAGTTGTCGCTGCTCTCACGTGTTGTAGGGTTCCAGAGAACCCATCGTGATCTGCCTGATGGTTGCGTGCAATCTGCGCCTGGGGCTGAGGAACATTCGCGTGGGGCGAACTATGCCCTAGGAGCGTGATGTGCGAGGATATGGATGTTGAGGATGCTGCAAGAGATATGAGCGGCTCTACCTAGACTGGAGAGCATCGAATTCCAGAAATCATGGAAGAACAAGATGGTTGCACGAGGCTAAGATGCGTGGCCTCGAGAACGGAGATTGATGCCTGACCCATGATGATCTAAGGTTTCATAAGAAACCCTAGAATCAACTTGAACAATACATAATATTGATCTTCAAATATAAATCTTTACAATTTTTACAATCGAATCTCGAATAAATAAAGATCAAGAAAAGATCTTCAAAAAATAAAATCACCAAAATCGAATCTCAAATAAATGAAAAAATAGGTCCACGAGAAT
This sequence comes from Ottelia alismoides, assembly GCA_037367405.1. NCBI lineage: Eukaryota > Viridiplantae > Streptophyta > Magnoliopsida > Alismatales > Hydrocharitaceae > Ottelia > Ottelia alismoides. Next base: position 210,519 of record JAZKJV010000869.1, on the reverse strand, counting down.
CGAACCCGCTCTGATACCATGTTAGAAAATAGGAATGCAAAAACGAAAACGATAATCAGAGCATAAAGAACAGAAATATGAAACATGAACACCAAGATTTTTACGTGGAACCTTACTCCCTAAGGAGCAGGATGAAACCGCGGGAGAACGTCTCAAAGGGCAGATAGTTTATTGCTTTTTCTCATCTGGATACAATGGGTGTGGGGGTTTATATATAACCCTCACCGAGTCTCCACATCTCCCCAATCGGTAGATATGGCATATGGGACTAAAGACATGGATTTTTTTTGGATCATGGAGGGATCCATTAACCCATCTCCCACATAAGCGACACATATAACAAATACTCCAATATTAGGGAGTAGGGTTCCACGTAAAAATCCTGGTGTTACTTCAATGATGTTTATTTCTATTATCTCTGATATTAGCTTCCGCATTCGTATTTTCTAACATGGTATCAGAGTAGGTTTGATTCTTGTGGATTTATCGTTGAAGATTTAAGTTATGTTTGAGATTTGATTCAATTATTGTTCGTTCTTGAATATCATTTTTTATGAAGATCATGTTCGTGAAGATTATTTGTTCCGATCCGTCCAAATATTCTAGAATTCTAGGGTTTCTGCAATCCTAGAAAAGTACTGACTTCATCATGATGTGTTTATAGTTCTGGAAATTCAGATAGTTGTTAAGTTGGAGAAAACTTTAGGGTATTTCAAGACCCCTGTTCTGCGCCTTCAAGATGGTTCAATCCCAAGCAGCAAACTCCAGAGGCGGCTAGACCCCTCTTTCTCAGGCCCCCTCATGCACACCTCTAGGCAGTGCCGCCTCATCCCAGGTGGCGCTTAATCTCCAAGTGATGGTGGTGGTGGCAGTCCTCATCACCCTCTTCCCAGTTTTAACTGAGATCCGATGGGGGGTGACACCTGAGGGCTCCAGCGGCGATCCCCAACATTAGAGGCAGCGCAAAACCTCCATACGTCACCACCTCCTCATTCTCCAGCGACTCGCACAACCCCTAGAGATCCGAGAGAAGCCCTATGTGGCGATCCTCTTCGCGCACGCTTGAACCCCCCCCCCCCCCCCCCGACAGGGATCCTCTTCGCGTACGCTCAAACCCCTCCAGGCAGCGATCCAACACCCTCTAGGCAGAGGAACCTCGATTTGAACACGACAGCCTATCGGCCCCTCCTGACGATGCTCGAACTCTAGGCAAGGCCTCACATAACCCATCGTCGCCCTCTAAATACACCTCCCTTCCAATGACGACATGTGTAGGAGGAGCCTCATTGGAGGCGTTGTGTCTTCGAAAAAGGGTTCTCAAGTGAGAACCCTAAACAAAGAGCCCAAGTAGGCTGCATTTTTATAAAAAAAATATGTAAGAGCCCAAGTAGGCAGAAAGAAAAAGAGATAAAAAAAAGGGAAGTGATTTGTATTTTAGGCCTAAGTTAGGCTCAATTTTAAAAAAATGTGTATGTGGTTGTTTCAAAAAAAGTGCGTACAAAAGAATAACCGTACACAAGACAAAAAATGAGGAAAACCCAAAAAAAGAGGAGAATGAAAGGCTAATTAAAAAATGATTTAGAAATTTTATTGAAACGAAAAGTTGAAGAAAAAAATGTTATTGGCTTTTTTTATTTTTATCCTCCCCATCTTCATTTGTCTTCTCACAACATTGTCGATGTCATTGTTTTCCGACAAGTATGAGAGAAAGGAAGAGTATTGTGTAGAGTTCTAAAGCTAGATTGTCAGATTCTCTAGATTTCATATTCCAGTTCAGAATTAGATTCTCCAGTCAAAATGCATGGTCAGATTTCACTCTATAATTTTTCAGATATTCAGGTGGAAATGAGAATGAGAACTTGTTTATTCAAGGGAACCCTAGTCTCTCTTATATAGAGAAAGCTTATGGGTAAACTACATAAGGTGGAACAAGAAAAAATAAACATAACAGACGAGTACATAAATTCTAGAAATATCTCTACACCCCCTCTCAAATGGAGCATAGATGTCAATCATGCTCAACTTGGAAGAGCATTTATGAAACGACCCTCTGAGCAACGACTTAGTAAAGATATCTGCAGTCTGCTCTCCTGAACTGACATGGGAAGTAGAAATTAAACCCTTTTGAATCATATCCCTGTTATAGTGGCAGTCTACCTCAATATACTTTGTCCTTTCATGCATGATTATTAGCAATAAATAATGCTGCTTGATTATCACATTGTAATCGCATGGGTAGAGGTACATCTATATGCAGATCTTCTAATACGGTTCGAACCCACATCATCTCCGTATTTGCCTGTGCCATGGTCCTGTACTCAGATTCAGCACTAGATCTAGCTACCACTGTCTGTTTCTTGCTTTTCTAAGAAATTAAGGAACTGCCAAAACACACTGCAAACCCTGACGTAGACTTCCGGTCTCTAGGACATCCTGCATAATCCGCATCAGCAAATGCAGAGATGGAAAGATTTATTTCTTTCTTGAACAACAATCCTGCACCTGGAGACGACTTTAGATATCTTAGTATCATATATACAACATCCATGTGCACTTGTCTGGGTTGTTCCATGAACTGACTCACCCGACTTACCGCAAAAGCAGTGTCTGGTCTAGTGATTGTAATATAGAGAAGCTTTCCCACCATTTCTTTATATCTTCTTTTGTCAACTTCCTCTGTATAATCTCCATATAACTTCATACTAGGATCCATGGGTGTAGTGGAGCGTCGACCCCCGATCATACCTGCCTTAACAAGCATATCTGTAATATATTTCCTTTGGGTCATCACAAGACCCTGCGCATTCCTCGCAAATTCCAATACCATAAAGTATAGTAGAGTACTAAGATCCTTAGTCACAAACTGATGTCCTAAAAATGCTTTTGCCTTCTTCATCCCCTGCATGTCATCTCCCGTAACAAGTATATCATCAACATATACCATAATAACAACAGTACCTCTGGGAGTCTTCTGGACAAACAAAGAGTGGTCAGCATTTGATCTTTTGAACCTTGCTTATGAATTAAATATGAAAGCTTCTGAAGCCATGCCCGCGGACTTTGTTTAAGACCATATATGGTCTTATGAAGTCTACACAGTACACACCATCTGATACTCCCCCTCATCAGTAAACCCCGGAGGATGCTGCATGTAGACTTCTTCCTACAGATCCCCATATAAAAAGGCACTTTTAACATCAAGCCTAGAACAAAGGCCAATCACGTACCACAACGACTGACAAAAGAACACGTAGAGTGGAATGACGTGCAACCGGAGAAAACGTGTCCATATAATCCACGTCATATGTTTGAGTGAATCCACGTGCCACTAGCCTTTCTTTGTAGCGATCAAGGCTGCCATCTGCATTATATTTGACAGTAAAGACCCATTTACAACTGACAACAGAAGCTCCTGGGGGAGCAGCTACCAAACTCTATGTACCTCGAGACTATAGGGCTGCCATTTCCTCCTCTATGGCTAACCGCCAGCTGCTATCTTTCAAGGCATCCTAATAATTCCGTGGTATCTCCGAGGTAAATAAGGCAACATCAAATCTCTGAAAATCACCAGTGAGGCGATGGAATGAAACCTGTAAAGCAAGTGGATAGGACGCACATGTCCGCTTAGACTTCCTCAATGCAATAGGTACATCCAAATCATCAGCAGTGTCCACCTATATGTCACTCTCCTGCACGTGTGCAATGTCAGTCCCATCATTACTAATATCACTTGGACATACCTGGGGCGTGGTGGATGAATGACGACCTCCGTGAGTAGAAATCGGATGACGGGTATAAAATTTAGGTAAAGGTGGGAATGGTGGTTGCGGAGGTGGTGGTGGTGGTGGCGCAACAGGAGTTGATATGTTATCAGTGTAACGCAGAGGAGGAGGTGGCACATAAATTTCATCATCAGTAGGGAAAGAAGTCATCCTGTCACCTGTAGGCGAAAAATACATCACATTTTCAAAGAAGGTGACATTGGCACTAACATAATATCTTTTGCTCACAGGATAATAGCATCGATAACCCTTTTGAGTACGAGAGTACCCAAGAAACACACACTTGACAGCACTAGGTGAGAGCTTGCCAATCTCCTAAGTGAGTTGATGGACAAAAACAACTGAGCCAAAAACACAAGGAGTTAGGGAGAACAATTCCTTGTCAGGAAAGACAACAGAAAGAGGAACTTTCTCACCCAAGACAAAGAATGGCATACGATTGACTAGATAACATGCCATAAGAACAACATCACCCTAATAAGACAGAGGAGCACAACTATGAATGAGTAAAGTCCGAGTTATATCAAGAAGATGACGATGTTTTCTTTCTGCAACACCGTTTTGTTGAGACGTGTAGGCACAAGTTGTTTGATGAATAATGCCACGAGACAAGAAGAAATGTGATAGAGCATGAGTGCAAAATTCTAAAGCATTATTTATGCGCACAATTTTCACATTAGAAGTAAAAACATTCTGAACTTCATTGATAAGATGTTTGATTACATCCCCCGTTTCAGATTTATTTTTCAACAAAAAGACCCAAGACAATCTAGAGAAATCATCAACGACTACTAGATAAAACCAGTGTCCCTGGTGATCAGGAACACGACTCGGACCTAAAATATCAACATGCAACAATTCACAAGGGGAGCGACTGCTCCGAGACTCAACGACTAGGGAAAGTAGATCTGTGATGCTTTTCCAATTAACATGCTTCACACTGAAAAGAAGACTTTGGTGAAATCTGTGGCAAGATATGTCGCAGCATTCTGAAGAGGAAGATGACCAAAATGCAGATGCCAAGTAATGGGAGAAGCGGTTCCACTGGACTGAGAAGAGACACCATCATAGGGAGTACATACCAACCGATAAAGACCATTCTACTCACAGCCACATCCAATCACTCTGCCCGTTAGAATGTCCTGAAAAATAAGAGACGATAGGTCAAAAATAGCCCGACAATGCAAACCCTTTGTAATCTGACTAATAAAAAGTAAGTTCATTAAAAAATCTGGAGCATGTAAAACATTCTGTAGTCGCATGATGAAGGGTGTCAAACTGATTTTCCCATGTCCAATGATGGGTGAATGAGTCACATCCACTATTACTACCGATCTCCCTGGTGGAACCTCCCTGTATGATGTAAACTTATCTCTGTCTCGATAGAGATGATGTGTCGTGCAGGAGTCCATAATCCATTCTGAAACATCAGAACTATGACAGGACGTAAAGGCATAAACGCTACCTGATGTGCCAGCTGGGGCTGACGTGCTGGCTGAGGTTGAAGCTTCTATGTCTGAGTGACCTCCTGGCGAGTCAGTAGTGGTCGGACGCATGATATCACGTAGTCTGGAGACAAGATCCTCAAGCCACTGATCTAAAGTAGATGTCGATGTAGGCACAACATGCTCGACTACATGGGATGATGCAGGAAAACCATGCTTAGAATAGCATGTATCCTCAGCATGGCCTGGGCGATGACAGAAGGTGCATGGTTGACGGAATCGGTCACCTCGACCATGAGCTTCACGACCACGAAAAGAAGAAGATGCACCTCTGCCTCTGGAAGCTGCCATCATTGAAGGAGGTGGAGTAGTGGAAGTAGAAGGAACTGTGATTCTGCTCAGCCGTCAATACACTTCATCTACTGGAGGAATAGTGGCATCCGTCAGGATCTGCGAGCGTCACATCATAACTCCGGATCAAGTGCTGCTAGTAAGACCCCCACCATTGTAGCATCTCTGGAATGTCTTCTGCTGCTTAGGGGTCGCCATCAGGGGAATGATATTGTAAAGCTTCTCAAACATCCCTCGTAGGGATGTATACAACGAATGCAACGATCAGCCATTCTGCTTCACTGTAAATATATCATGCTGAAGTTGGAGGATCTTGATCTCGTTTCTCATCTGCGAGTACGTCACGGCAAGGATATCCACATGGCCTTAGTTGTGGGCTGATGGAGGACATCATTAGCAATTCCATCGTCAGAGTGCCTGAAAAGTCAGACCTTCGCATACGAATCATCAACCTCCCATGAGGCATAAACCCCAGTCTTCGCTACCGGCTCATCTTCGGTAAGAATGTGCTTCTTACCGTTGGACTTCATGAGACTCGTGAACTGCATCGTTCAGAACTCCTAATTTCGTCCCATCCATTTTGACTATTGGAGCCGGACCTTTGAAAGCACCGATGGAGGGCATGTCGACTTTGTTTTCTGACATTGATGTCGGAGACAAAGAACTAGGGTTGTAGACCAATGCATAACTGTCTACATAAACATGTATGGAGTTGAGTGCATAAGTATACTTATGCACTCAAATCCATGAAGAACGAGGAAGATAAGGGGACGGCGCTGGGTTGAGAGGGAAGGGGAGGGGAGGGGTTAGCGCCGAGTAGAGAGGGGAGGGGTGGCGGGAGCGGCGCGCTGACGAGGAAGGGTAGGCGGTGGAGGGGCCGGCAAGGCTGGGAGAGGTGGCGACGGGGATGGTGGGGAGGGAGGGCGGCGACAGCAGGATGAGAAGGGTAGAGGGGCGGCGGCTAGAGTTAGGGTTAGGGTTTTGGGTGGAGGCTCTGATACCATGTTGGTGGAAATGAGAATGAGAACTTGTTTATTCCAGGGAACTTTAGACTCTCTTATATAGAGAAAGCCTATGTGTAAATTACATAAGGTGGAACAAGGAAAAATAAACATAACAGACGAGTACATAAATTCTAGAAATATCTTTACAGTTCCGAATCTTCATTTTTATGCGCACAAGTATGCGACCATTTTTATGTGGTCTCCATCTTTTGTTTTGGCCTGAGAGTTTCATGTGTTCCATAGGGACTCCAGAGTAGAGAACACATTCCCTATGCCATGTGGGTTAGGGTTTTCATGTGGTTTCATAGGGATTCCAGAGTAGAGATCCAATTCTCAGAGCTAGTACGTGAGAGACCCAGTTCTCCGACAAGGGGGACTTTTCATACTCCATTCTCCAACAACTGTGGATCCCGATGAGGATGTCTCCACGACTTTTTTAGTTCGGTCCTTCGAAGATGGAATAGTTGTCCACATGATTGTAGCGGAACAAAGTATTCCGACGAGGAGACTCATTTCTACTTTGCAGTGACTTTGACATGTATAATACAAAGCACATGCTCCCTGACAAGGAGATTCAGTTTGACTCACACTCTAGCCCATTTATTCCTCCCTCACCTACACGGCATGAGAAGCAAGATTCTCGACAACAATCGGCAGTTGTGTTTGCATTGAGTTTGATATTGTCTGTTGTGTCTTGTATTGTGAGTTTGAGTGATTTCATCCTGTTTATTCAATCTGAGCATTGCATGCTCCAGCTTGAGGGGAGTGTTGGAGTATATGTGTTATGTGTCACTTATGTTGTAGATGAGTAAATGGATCACTCTAGGATCTATTTACCACATCCAGTGTTTAGTTACACAACTACTAGTGGTGGGACATGGAGGGTCTGTGGAGGCTGTATAAGAAGCCCCAGACCTCCTATATCAGATTAGAAAGTGCAATAGACACACCAACCATGTTAGAAAATAGAGAATGCGGAAGCAGATTGATACCATGTTAGAAAGTAGAGAACAAAAAGATAAAACATCCTTTGATACCATGTTAAAAATAGAGAATGCGGAAGCGAAATGATAAACATAGCATAAGAACAGAAAGATAAACATGAAGAACACAAAGATTTTTACGTGGAACCCTACTCCTTAAGGAGCGGGGTGAAACCATGGGAGAAGGCCTCAAAGGGCCATATGTTGCATTCAACTTTCTCACTGGATACATAAGGTTTGGGGCTCCTTATATTAGCCTCCCACAGAGCCTCCAAGTCCCACCACTGGTAGATGTGGGACTAAACACATGGATGTGGTAAATTGATCCTGGGATCCATTTACCCACCTATTACATAAGTGACACATGCTCCAAATACTCAAACACTCAACCTCAAGCTGGAACATGCAATGCTCAACTTGGACAAACAGAAAGAAATGCAACTCACAATACATGACACTACAGATAACATCAACTCAACGCGCACAACTGTCGGGTGTTGTCGAGGACGTTGCTTCTCATGTGTGCATGTGAGGAGGACGAACGAGCTGGAGTATGAAACTGGATCTCTCCCATCTGACTCAGAGAATGGTACTCTACTCTGGAGTTCCTATGATACCACATGAAAACCCTTGCCCTCATGGCATAAGGAATGGTCCTCTGCTCTGGAGTCCTTATGGCTCATATGAAAACTCTAGCCGAAACAACAAGAATGACGGGGACCAAGACAAATGATGGCATGCGTCGTCGTCGGGTCTGAACATATGATAACTGTAAAGTCTGAGAATTCTGGCTGGCCATGCAATATGGAGTCTAGAGAATCTGGAACTGGATCTGAAAACGGACATGTGACTCTACAATATACTCCCCCTTTCTCACATACTTGTTGGAAAATAGTGAGATCGATAAAGTTGGGAGAGACAATAATTCGAGGGAAACATAAACTTGCGGCTTTTCCATTTTTTAAAAAATAGCCGCCTTGAGTTTTTTTCCTCATTTTTAAGTTGCTTCATCTCTCTCCTATTTTTTATGGCTTTTGCAACATTTTCCTTCTTCTCTTGTTTGGAAATATGCATACGACTTTTTATATATACGTGTTTTTTCAAAAAAAACGGAATTTTTTTGAAACACGCTTTTTCCTTTTTTTTATATATGACCCAAAGGGCCCATCACTTCCCTTTTTCTTTGATGGACACCCTTTTTTAATGGCCATGGCAATCTGCTCTCTCTCTCTCTCCTTTTTCATTTTCACCAACTTGGGCTCTACAGTAACAATTTTTTTATTATCGACCAGCCTTAGGGTTCTCGCATGGAAAACCATTCATAAAGAACCCCCAACCCCAACAGGGGTTACTGCCGTTGCTGTCATCTGGAGAAGAGTTGTCGTGCCGAGGAGACTTCATCTCTCTGGAGGCGATCTGAAGGACGGAAGGGAGCACGATGGGGCTTGTGGGGGGGGGGGGGGGGAATCGCCTAGATCCACCTAAGAGATGCGCGCGCGCTGCCATAAGACTGGAAGGAGGCGGATGCGAAGAGGCGTCACACCTGTCGCTTGGGAGTGATCATCTGAAGTGTTGTGTGTCGCCCTTTGGGTCTTACTGCTAGAGCGACTGGAGGGAATCGAGCGCCACCGTCCGGTTTCATGATGGGGGGGGCGTTGCCGAGGGCTTGTACCGCCAGGGAGCTTGCGCGAGGAAGGCGGCGTCATCAGGCGCGATGAGGGCTTGCAGAACGAGGGCACCGTCGGCCTGGGGAGCCTTCCTACAAATGCGCGAGGGAGGTAGCCCTTCTGTTGTGGCGTGCACGGCAGGCGGCAGAGATGGAGTCTAGAGGCTACAGTCTGGAGCCAAGGAGATCCCAGCTGCCTGAGCGTAGCGCAAGAGATCCAACAAATCTCCGGAACTCAAATGCAGAAATAGGGCTTCGAAAACCCAAATTTCTTAATACTCGACGAATCTCATGAATAAATAATTCTTCAACATTAACATGAATCTCGAACAAACAAAATAAAGAACTTGAAATTCTCGAAAGTACCCGCTCTGATACCATGTTAGAAAATAGAGAATGTGAAGTAGAAAGATAAACAAAGCATCAGATAGAAAGATAAACATGAAGAACACATAGATTTTTACGTGAAACCCTACTTCTTAAGGAGCGAGAGTGAAACCACGGAAGAAGATCTCAAGGTCATATGTTGCATTCAACTTTCTCACTGGATACAGTACAGGAGGTTTGGGCTCCCTTATATAGCCTCCACAGAGCCTCCATGTCCTACCACTGGTAGATGTGGGGAATAAACACATGGATGGGTAAATAGATCCTGGAGGGGTCCATTTACCCACCTATTACGTAAGTGATGCATGCTCTGAATACTCTAACTGGAGAATGGAGTCTGAAAGTCTCCTCGTCAGAGAACTGGGTCTCTCACATCTAGCTAAGAGAATCGTACTCTACTATTGAGGCATTCTTCTGTGGTTTCATCCCGCTCCTTAGGGAATAGGGTTCCATGTAAAAATCATGGTGTTCCTTCAAATGATATTTATTTCTATTATCTCCGATATTAGCTTCTGCATCCGTAGTTCTAACATGGTATCAGAGCAGGTTCGATTCTTGTCGATTTATCGTTGAAGATTTATGTTCTGTTCGAGATTCGATTTACATTATTGTTCGTTCTTGAATATCATTTTTTATGAAGACTGTTGAGATATCAGTTATCTTTATTATTGTTTTCTTATTTACTATTTTTTCTTTATTATTGTAATTTGCCCAATAGGTTCCTCTCCTATATAAGAGAACCCTAGGGGCCTCTCATTATGTATGATTCGTTTTTTCCCCGAACATGGTATCAGAGCGAAGATCCTAGACTGGAGTTCTCCTACCCACAAATCCCTAACCCTTACACGCACCCCCCCCTCTCCTTCGCCGCCTCTCCCTCCCTCTGACAGAACCCCAGGGCCATCGCACGGCCTCCAAGTCCACCACCCATCCTCAAAAGCTGTTGTCCAGACCTCCAGGCCGGACACCAGGGGCACCACCCGATGTCGCACGGTCTCCAGGACCGCCGCCAGGCCTTGAGAGCTGTAGTCCAGGCCCCTGGGCTGCAACGCCGACCTCTGACGCCGATGCACGGCCCCTAGGGCTGTCGAACAAAACCCCCCTTTGACCGCCTAGGTAGCAGTCAGTCCTCCCGTACGCCTCTGCGCTTCTTTACAAGTTGTTCTGTGGTCTGATTTTGATCAAAATCGTGATTTCAGACCTATAAATCATGTTTTTCAGCCTTAGCAAGCAGAGATGATTGGTAAGGATGGTTGTATAAGTCTATGCGTACAACCAATCCCTTTATACGATTGTCTAGACTCATTCCAGTTAGTCTACTCCCCAGTCGAATTCCCACTATTTGGCTACAATTATGCAGAGAACAAGGGTGACATCTTTTCCTCGGAGCCTTCAAGGGTCAGACTCCCATCATTAAGATGGATGGGACCAACTATGAGTTGTGGTCCATGCAGTTTTTCACCCTCATGTAGTGCAACAACAAAACATACTGACAGATCCAGAGCCAACGGATAACACTAGGGCATATGCTCTTGGAAGTAAGATGATGCATATGCGTGTGTTTGGCTATGTGGGACACTCACACACAGAGATAGCCAATGCCTTTCTGAACGAGACCATCGCCAAGGCAATGTGGACACTTTGACCTCCACCTATGCTCAAGCGAAGAATGAGGCCAAGATTCTTCAGCTACAGTTTGATATCAGCGAGCCTTCAGATACTCTTGCTTCCAAGAAGATCCCACCTGGATGATATAGTCTCACGTATTCGAGAGATTATGACCTCTTTTTGTTACAAACACCGATGTCGTAGCCAGAGCCTCTTCGAGCTCTTCAGGTATCGCTTATGTTTTCACTGGTAGTAATGATGCATATGTGACAGAATGGATTATGGACTCTGGTGCTTCTCATCATCTTTGTGGAGATAGAGCTCAGTTGACGTCCTATAGGACCATACAACCTGATAGATGGGTTGTCAATGCCAATGGTGACCACCAACCGATTACAGGTTAGGGGGAGGTGCATCTGACGCCATCCATGCATCTTCAGAATTGTTTTATATGGGTCTGACTTTCACGTGAATTTACTTTCATTAGTCAGATACTAAGGATCTGCATTGTCGTGCCATCTTTGACTCATCGTCTCTTGTGTTTCAGGACATACTTACGAGCAGGGTGATTGGATGTGGCTGTGAGCAACGAGAACTCTACAGACTGGTTTAACCTCCTCATGTTGGCGTTCTATCATACCTACTAGACCAGTTCCTCCTTATCTGTGACATCTTTGTTTTGGTTACCTTCCTCTGCAGAAGCTATGTTTATGTACTCCCTTAGATTTCCACGAGATCCTCCTTTCAGTGTGAGGCATGCCAGCTTGGGAAGCATCATCATTCCTCATTTCCATCCTGTCAGAGTCGAAGCAGTTCTCCAGTTGTGTGAGCTCCATCATCTAGATATCTTGGGTCTGAGTCGTGTTCCTGATCATCAGGGACACCGCTTTTATCTTGTTGTTGTTGACAATTTCTTTAGACTTTCCTGGATCTGTCTTTTGAAGCACAAGTCTGATGCTAGATCTGTGATAAAATATTTATTAATGAAATAAAGAATTTTTTGCTAATGTCAAATATATTTGCACTGATAATGCCTTAGAGTTCTACACCTTACAACTATCAGAGTTTCTTAGATCTCTTGGTATTGTTCACCCGACCTCGTGTGCCTATACTTCCCAGCAGAATGGTGTTGTTGAGCCACAAAAATCGTCATTTGATGTGACCAGAACCTTGTTGATTCCTCACTCTTACTCTGGCGATGTTGTCCTTACTGCATGTTATTTGGTGAACCGCATACCCTCATTTGTGTTGGGAGAGAAGATCCCTTTCTCGATTGTGTTTCCAGAGAAGGATCTTTTCTCTCTTACACTTAGTGTGTTCCGATACATTGACTTCGCTCATGATGTCTCTCCAGATCGTGACAAGCTCTCTTAGAGCAGACATGTGTGTTTGTTGGCTATTCTCGTGTCCAGAAAGGTACCATTGCTTTGATCCGCAAAGGTGGAAGTACATTGTCAGTGCTAACGTCACTTTCTTTGAGTCTTTATGTATTTTTCTCCTACAGGTGACAGACTTGCCCCATTTGACTCTGACGATGAGATCTACATGCCTCCATCTCCTACCATCGTTTCCTCCACCTCTTGTTCTTTTTACCACCTCCTCAACCACCACCACCACCTACACCTATTCCTGTCGTTACACCACCACCATCTCTTGTTCTTCCACCACCAGCTTAGCCACCACTACCACCTGCTCCTGTTGTTACACCTGCTCCTATGGCACCACCTTCTATTGAGACTCAGTTTTTGCCACGTGGTTTTACTCACATATCTCGTAGAGTTCCCCCTGCTCACAAGTCTTGTCCGTCATCTAGCATGCCTCAGGTATATAATGAGCACATTGTTTTGACTGATGGAACTAGTGAGTTGTTCTGTGCAACATGATATTATACAGGATGAGCAGGTGCCCTCTCAAGAGGGGAACTCACAGGTTACAGACTTGGCAGATACTCTTGATGTACCGATTGCTCTACGTAAGCCGAAGCGTAGGTGTGATACTTATCCTTTTGCAGCTCAGGTTTCCTTGAGGAGGTTGTCAGAGGATTTCAGGAGATTTACCTTGGCATTATTAGTCGTGGAGATACCACGGACATATCAGGAGGCTCTTCAGGACAGTCTGTGGAGATTGGCCATGAAGGAGGAGATGGATGTGCTACAGTCACGTGGTACATGGATTCATGTTTAAGCTCATGTCGGTGCATCTGTTGTGGGATGCAAATGGGTGTTTTACTGTAAAACATCGTGCGAATGATAGCGTGGATCGCTATAAGGCGAGACTTTGTGGCATGGGGGTTCACCCAGATATGGGGTGACTATTATAATACTTTCTCACCAAGTTGCCAGACATTCTACTCTGCGTATTCTACTTTCTGTTGTTGTGACATGAGGTCGGCCCCTCTATCAGTTTGATGTGAAGAATGCCTTCCTCTTTGGTGATCTACAGGAGGAGGTCTACATGCAGCAACCACTGGGTTTGCTGCTGGGGGTGTCAGAAAGTTTGCAGGCTACAAGCTATCTATGACCTTAAGAAGAGTCCAAGAGCATGGTTCCAGAAGCTCTCGGACTTAATAGAGCAGCAAGGGTTTGTGAGATCGATAGTCGATCACTCCTTGTTTGTGCAGAGGACCAAGAGGTATTATTGTCATTCTTGTTTATGTTGATGATATTATTGTTATAAGGGTGATAAGCAAGGTATTCGGGGTGCCAAGGAATTCACAGATCAGTAATTTGTGACTAAAAGATCTTGGATATTTACGTTACTTCCTTATACTGAGTTTGCCAGGAACCAGCGAGGTCTTGTGATGACCTAGAGGAAGTACGTTACAGATCTTCTTTCAAAACAGGCATGACACAACATGCCGCTACTCATCTTGACCCGAGCATGAAAGCTCTATGATGATTATAACTGAGGAAGTCAACAAGAGGAGGTACAAAGAGCTTGTTGGCAAGCTACTATTTGTGACTATTACCAGGCCTGACATATCCTTTGTCGTGAGCAAAGTGGGTCGGTTTATGGAGCAAACCCAACAAACACATTATGGATGCAGTTCATATGATTCTAAGATACCTGAAGACTTCACCTGGTACTGGACTTCTTTTCAGCGGGGCACATCTCTCTCAATTATAGCATGTGCAGATGCAGATTATGTTGGGTGGTCCAAAGGATAGAAAGTCTACATCAGGCTTGTTGTGTTAATAGGGAAATTCTCTTGTTTCATGGAAGAGTAAGAAGTAGATCGTGGTTGCCAGGTCAAGTACTGAGTCGGAATACAGAGCCATTACGCAGGCTAGTGTAGAGAGTGATGTGGGTCAGATCTGTCCTTACTGACCTGACTACAGAGGTGGCCTCTTCCCATGCATCTCCAATGTGATAATCGGGCTGCTTTTTCATTGTTAACAACCCAGCCTTTCATGAGATGAAACACATAGAGGTGGACAGTCACTACACTCGTGACATGATACAGAAGGGTCTTATCGCTACTATGCATGTCGGCTCTGGAGACCAGACAACAGATGTTCTTATAAAGGCCCTAGCGAGAGGATCCTATCAGAGATGTTATTCCAAGCTGAGTCTGATTGATATCTACTCTCCAGCTTGACGGGAAGTGTTGAGATATCAGTTATCTTTATTATTGTTTCTTATTTATTATTTCTTTTTTTCTTTATTATTTTTACTTTGTCTAATAGGTTCCTCTCCTATATAAGAGAACCATAGGGCCTTTCATTATGCATGATTTGTTCTTTCCTCAACAAAGACCATGTTTGTAAAGATTATTTGTTCCGACCCGTCCAAGTATTCAAGAATTTCTAGGGTTTCTGCAACCCTAGAAAAGTACCAACCTCGTCATTATGTGTTTATAGTTCTTGAAAATTCAGATCGTTGTTAAAGTGGGAGAAAACTCTAGGCTTTTTCAAAACCCATATTCTGTACCTTCAAGATGGTTCGATCCCAAGCAGTAAACTCCATAAGCGACGAGCCCTTCCTTCTCAGGCCCCTTCGCGCGTACCTCCAGGAAGTGCCTCCTCCCAGAGTCGCTCAATCTCTAAGTGATGGCGGTGGCGGCGGTCCTCACCGCCCTCTTCCAAGTTCCAATCGAGTTCCAAGTAGGGGGTGACACCCAAGGGATCCAGCAGCAATCCCCAACATTGGAGGCGACACCACCTCATCCCCAATGACTTGTGCAACCCCTAAAGCTCTAGTGGAGCACCATGCAGGGATCCTCTTTGAACACGCTCAAACCCTCCAAGGCGGCAACCCAACACCCTCCAGGCGGAGGAAACTTGGTCTCCAAACAACGACCTATCGACCCCTCTTGGGGATGCTCGAGCTCCAAGCAAGGCCTCGCACAGCCCATCACGCCCCTCTAAATTCACCTCCCTTCCAACGACAACATGTGCAAGAGGAGCCCATCGGGTGCGTTGTGTCTTCAAAAAGGGTTCCCAAGTGAGAATCATAAATAAAAGTGGAGTGCATTTTTTTTAAAAAAATCATTGTAGGGCCTAGGTGGGTTGAAAGAAAAGAAAAAAAGAAGTGATATGTATTTTGGGCCCAAGTTGGGATCAATTTAAGAAATTGTGTATTGATTGTTGTAAAAAAGTGCTAGAAAAATAAAGATCGTACGAAAGAAAAAAGGAGAGGAAAAGCTGCAAAAAGAAGAGAATAAATGGCTAATTAAAAATGATTTAAAAAATTGATTGAAAAGAAAAGCTGAAGAAATAAATGTTAACGGCTTATTTGCATTTGTCTTCTCTCAACTTTATCGATGTCATTATTTTCTGACAAGTATGGTAGAAAGGAAAGGTATCGTGTCGATGGTCTACATACCATATTGTCAAGTTCCCCATATTCATATTCCAATCAGATCTCCAATTCAGATGTATTTCAGACTCTACAATTTTTTCAAATGTTCCGAAGAATTGGCTCCGAGTCTTCATTTTGATGCGCACAAGATGCAATCATTTTTTGTGTGGTTCCACTTTTGTTTTGACCTCAGAGTTTTCTTGTTTTCCTAGGGGACCCAGAGTAGTGATCTCAATCCTATGCCACTTGGGCTAATGGTTTTTCATGTGATTTCATAGAGACTCTAGAGTAGAGATCCCATTCTCTGAGCCAATATAGGAGAGACCCAATTCTCTGACAAGGAGACTTTTCAGACTCCACTCTCCAGCAACCGTGGACTCCGATGGATGTCTCCATGATTTTTTTAGTGTTCTGAACTTCAGAGATGGTGCAATTGTCCACATGAACTGGTGGGCGGGCCAGAAACTCCCGAGGAGGAGACTCATTTCTAGTTGCAGTGACTGTGATAGGCACAGTACAAAGCACATAACTTGGGAAAAATAAGAGACTTGTGTTATTCCATATGCCCTAGGCTCTCTTATATAGGAGAGTAGCCTATGGGTAAATTGCATCAAGAGTCCAAAAGAAAAGAGAAAAATATGAAAAAGGTACAAAATAACATAACATATATCTCTACACTCCCCTCAAGGTGGAATATAAATGTCAATCATGCTAAGCTTGGACGAGCACTTCTGAAATGGCCCTCTAAGTAACACCTTGGTAAAGATGTCTACAGTTTGGTCCCCTAAGCTAACATGAGATGTAGAAATAAATCCCTTCTGAATCATATCTCATATAAAGTGACAATCAACCTCAATGTGCTTGGTTCGTTAATGAAATGCTGGATTATTTGCAATAAATATAGCATATTCATTGTCACATTCCAGAGCCATAGGACGTGGGACATCTATATATATCTGTAGAAACAGCTTTCACCCATATCATTTCTGTACTGACCTGGGCCATAGCCCTATATTCAGACTCAGCACTGGATCTGGGTATAACCGTTTACTTCTTGCCTCTCCATGAGACCGGAGAGTTTCAGACATACACAGCAAATCCAATGGTGGACTTCCTATCCTTGGGGAATCCTGCGTAATCTGCATCTGCACATGCTGAAATAGTAATCTCTTGTCTTTCTTGAACAACAGACCTGCACCTGGAGATGACTTAAGATACCTGAGTATCATATGTATAGCATCCATATGTACCTGACGTGGTTGCTCCATGAACTGCCTCACCCGACTAACAGCAAAAGACATATCGGGTTTGGTAATAGTAACATAGAGAAGCTTGCCCACTAGTTCTCTGTATCTTCTCCTATCCACCTCATCAATGTCGTCATCATATAAGTTCATACTCGGATCCATGGGTGTAGTGGCAGGTCGACAACCAAGCATTCCTATTTTCACTCAATAGGCAGTAACATATTTCCTCTGGGTCATTACCAGTCCATGAGGAATTCTGGCGAACTCCAGTCCTAGAAAATATCCAAGAACTCCAAGATCCTTGGTGACAAATTTACGACCCAACATTTCTTTCGCCCTCTGAGTTCCTTGTTCATCATCACCTTTAATCAAGATATCATCTACATACACCATGATCGCAATAATACCTCTGGATGTCTTCTGTGTGAACAAAGAATGATCTGCATTGGAACATCTGAACCCCTGTTTTTCAAACAAGTCTGAGAGCTTCTGAAACCAAGCTCAGGGGGTCTGCTTAAGGCCATAAATGGCCTTATGAAGTCTACATACTTTAGAACACTCCCCCTCAACAGCAAAACCAGGTGGATGTTGCATGTAGACTTCTCCTGTAAGTCACCATAATAAAAATGCATTCTTCACATCTAATTGGAATAGTGGCCAATCACGAGTAATCGCAACAGAAAGAAGGATCCATAGGGTGGAATGGTGAGCAACCAGCGAGAATGTATCAAGATAGTCCACCCCATATGTCTGTGTAAATCCACGAGCAACCAGGCGTGCCTTGTATCTATCAATGCTGCCATCTGCATTCTGTTTAACTGTGAAGAACCTATTTGCAGCTCAATGTAGACACATCAGTAGGTGCAGGGACAAGGCTCCAGGTACGTCTCGACTGAAGAGCAGCCATCTCTTCTTTTATGGCCAGATGTCATCTAATGTCCTTCAATGCATCTTGGTAATTCTGTGGAATATCCACCGTCGATAGTGCAATGACAAAGCCCCTGAAGTCCCCAGATAAACGATCAAAAGAGACGATGGATGCTATAGGATATGACGCGCAGCTGCGCTTCTGCTTCCGGAGTGCAATAGTAGATCTAAATCACCTGCATCCTTATCCTGGCCTCTGTAACACATCCTGCTCAGGTAAATCGTCAGATCCATCAATATTGATTATATTCTCAGAACATACCTCAGGCAAGCTAGATGCTGAGCGATGACCATCAACAGAAGCAGGCTGACGGGTATAGTAGAGTGGCAATGGGGGAACAGGAATGTAACAAGAGGTATAGGAGATGTAGGTAGTGGTGGAGGTGGGAATGGTGGTGGCATGTATATGGATTCATCAGTGCTTGAGGATACCAGCAGGTCATCTGTAGAAGAGAAGTGCATACCAGACTCAAAAAAGATAACATTAGCACTAACAAAATATTCCTGCGTAGTGGATCATAACACTTGTACACCTTTTGTGTTCTGGAGTACCCTACGAAAACACACTTGACAGCCTTGGGAGAGAGCTTGTCAATACATGGAGACAACTGGTGAACAAAGGCCACCGAGCTAAACATGCGTGGAGTGAGGGAGAATAATTCTTTTCAGGAAAGACTAGGGAGAAAGGAATCTTCTCACCTAAGACAGATGACGACATACGGTTAATGAGATAAGATGTCGTGAGGACAGCATTGCCCCAGAAAGAATGAGGAGCATGACTTTGTATGAGAAGCGACCTAGTGACATCAAGTAAACGACGATGTTTCCTTTCTCAACTCTATTTTGTTGGGAAAATATAGGCACAGGATGTTTGGTGGATAATCCCTTGTGTTGAAAATAGTTGGACAAATTATGGGTACAAAGCTCCAAGGCATTATCACTTCACACAATCTTAACATATGCAGAAAAACATTACGAATTTCATTGATAAAATTTATGATAATATTCCCCAGTTTCAGATTTATTCCTTAACAAAAAGACCCAAGACACACAAGAAAAATCGTCCACAATAACCATATAAAACATGTGTCCCTGATGATCAGGAACACGACTAGGACCCCAGATGTCGACATGAAACGACTCGAACTTGGAGATACTGCTTCGACTCTGACGACTGCGAAAGGTAGACCGATGATGCTTTCCCAAACTGACAAGCCTCACATTGGATAGACGTGTGAGGTGAAACCTGGGGTAACACGCGACACAATTTCTGAAGTGGTAGATGGCCAAGGCGCAAGTGTCACAAGAAGGGGAGACAGATCTAGCAGGAAGAGAGGAGACTACGGCATATGGGTTCTACTGAGACGATATAGGCGCCCTACTCATAGTCACGTCCAATCACATTGCCCGTAAGGATGTCCTGAAAAATGAGAGAAGATGGATCAAAAATTGCTCGACAATGTAAATCCTTTGTAAGTTGACTAATGGACAATAAATTCATAGAAAAGTCAGGTGCATGCAACACGTTCTTGAGGTACATAGAGGATGTCAGGCTAATCTCCCCCTGACCAGTAATCGGGGAGTGTATCCTATTAGCAATAACCACAGTACGGGCTGGAGAAACCTGTCAGTAGGTTGTAAGTAGACCTCGATCACCGCACAAATGATGTGTGGCACTAGATTTCATAATCCACTCTAAAGTATCAGATCCACTACTGTTAGTAAATGCATAAGTGCTACTTGAGGTACTGGTGGAGTCAGAGGCAACAACATCGGAATGACTCTCAGAGACAGATGTTGGTGCAACGGGAGCGGATGGAGGAATAATGCCCCTCAGACGAGCTACAAGATCGTCAAAGCGTTGATCCAAAGATGAAGCAGACGGAGGTTCAATCTGTCCAGTTACTCGTGCAGAAGCAGGAAATCCATCCTTGGAATAGCATGTGTCTTCTGTATGTCAAGAACAGTGGCAGAAGGTGCATAATGGTCGAATACGACCTCCTCTATCTCGTGGTCCACGACCACGAATTGATGATAGCCCCCACGACCTCGAGAAGCAGCCATAGCGGAAGCAGTTTGATTGGTAGGAGATGAAGGAACAGTAATGCGACTCAGTCTGTGAAAGGCTTCCTCCATCGGAGGAATAATGGAATCTGCCAAGATCTGAGAACATGTTGCCTCGTACTCTGGATCAAGGACTGCCAGGAATACACCAACCATAGTGGCATTAAGGTACGTCTTCAGTTGCTCAGGAGTGGATGTGAGAGGCATGAAGTTGTAGAGGTTCTCGAACATTCCACGTAAAGACGTGTATAATGAGTGTAAAGGCCGACCATTCTGTTTGATTGTGAAGATGCCATGCTGGAGTTGCAGAATCTTCGTCTCATTCTTTACCTGTGAATATGTAGCAACCGGAATATCCCACATTGCTTTTGCAGTGGGCTGATGGAGAATATCATTGGCAATCTCAATTGCCAGAATTCTTGATAGCCAAACCTTGGTGTATGCATCATCTGTCTCCCATGAGGGAGTTGACCCCAGTCTTCTCAACATGCTCTTCCTCAATAAGAATGTGCTTCTTACCGATCGACTTCATCATACTCATAAATTGCATTGCTCACAGTTCGTAATTTGATCCGTCCATCTTCACAATAGGCGTTGGACCTCTAAAGCACCTGTAGATGGGATATATGTCTTGCTTTCTGACATGATAATAATAGAAGACTAGGGTAGTAAAGTGAAGATATGATCGTCTACACCATGGTTTTAAAAGGCGGCACCTCGAGGCGCAAAGGCGTACGCCTCGAGGCGAGGCGGGCCCAAAACGCCCCGAGGCGCACGCCTCAGGTACATCTTAAGAGGCGTACGCCTCAGCCTCGCCTGAGGCGCTCAAGGCATGAGGCGCTCGAGGCGAGGCTGAGGCGCAAGCCTCAAAAAATCGTATTTTTTTTTAATTTCACCTTTGCACGTGACCTTTTTTTGTAAAATCGAAGGGTCGGGGGTCGGGGGGCGTTCAAAGAGAATTGATTGCTTGAAATAAGTGAAGCTCCATGATCTTGTATACATCATGTTCCATTTATCATACACCTACACATACTATTTCTATTGCACAAAGATTTGAGTTTGAATTGTAATAAATATTTTATATTAGTTGCAAGTTTTCAACTTGATGTTGTTATTTGGTTATATAAGTTGTGAAGGTTAGATTAATTATCGTATATATGAAGAAGAAAGTTTGAAAATAAAGCGTATGGGGTTCTCCGACAGCGAGACCCCCGTCTTGTTGGGGTATCATATGGCAGGAGGGGATGCATACGGTTCTCCGACAACTTCCAGCAAGACAAATGGTTGGGATTCAAGGTATGTTGGTATTTTTTTACTTCGAACACTAAAAAATATGGTTTTTATAGTACTTTAGTATTAAGTATAGACTTTAATTCAATACTCATATAGAATTATTGAAGTTGGAGTTGGAACTTAATATTTCATATATTAGTAGCTTAGTATTAGTTTTTTTCGAACTACAATGCCTTCATCGCTTATGTAGTGTATCTTTTACTAGTGTTTAACTATTCTTAAATGTGTATTTGGGAAAACTTAATATTATCAGATACTTTTTTCAATGTATTTTGCTCTAATTTTAATTTTTTTCCAAAAAAATTGAGGCTTACGCCTCGACCGCCTCGAGGCTTACGCCTCGCCTCGATTTTAGGAAAAACGCCTCGGACCGCCTCGCGCTTTTTTAAACCTTGGTCTACACTGACATTCACGGGATTAGTTGCATGTGTAGACTCAGGCAACCAAACCCATTAACTTGGAAACGCGAGCGAGAGTCTACTCTATCACGAAAGTACCCTAGGGTTAGACGAACCCTAGGATGTGGGACTACTCGCAAGTCCTAGGAGGGCCGAGACGCACTAGAAGTAGTGCACACCACCCGATGAAGGCGCACGGTGGATGGACACCGTACACACGCGGGACTAGGGATGGAGCCGCACGCGCACGGGATCAAGGTTGGAGTCACACGCACACGGGACTGATGCGAGACTAGGGCTGGCGGCGCAGAACCGGGGCTGGGAGGCGGCGCGCGCGGAGGGCTCGATGGTGGAGGCTAGGATTAGGGTTTGGTTCGAGAACTCCGGTCTAGGACTGTCGCTCTTATACCATATTAGGAAAAATAAGAGGCTTGTTTATTCCATATGCCCTAGACTCTCTTATATAGATGAGTAGCCTGTGGATAAATTACATCAAGAGTCCAAAAGAAAAGAGAAAATATGAAAAGGTACAAAATAGCATAACGTAGATCTCTACACCCCCTGACCAAGAGATTCAGTTTGACTCACACTTCAACCCGTTTGTTCCTCCTCACCTGCATGACATGAGACGCAACGTCCTCGACAATAGCCTATAGTTGTGTTTGCGATGAGTTGATGTTGTTTGTAGTGTTTTGTATTGTGAGTTTGATGTTTTCTTTCGGTTTGTCCAAGATGAGCATTGCATGTTCCATCTTGAGGGGTAAAGTTGGAGTATGTGTTATGCATCACTTATGTTGTAGATGGGTAATAAATAACTCCAAGATCCTTTTACCACATCCAGTGTTTAGTCTCACATCTACCAGTGGTAGGACTTGGAGGGTCTGTGAAGGCTATATAAAAACCCCAAACCTCCTATATCAAATGAGAAAGTGCAATAGACACACCAACCCATTGAGGCATTCTCCCGTGGTTTCATCCTACTCCTTAGTGAGTAGGGTTCCACCTAAAAATTCCAGTGTTCCTTCAATGATGTTTATTTCTATTATCTCTGATATTAGCTTCCGCATTCGTAGTTTCTAACAATATTCAAGTCACATTCAATTTAATTTCGAATATGAATCCATACTGATAGGAAAATATAATACTATATATGTATATATATCCTTAAAAGAATTAAAATGGTATCCATATATGTGTCTTCATTGTTAAGAAATTATATATTTTTGTCCGTATATGCAAATTAAAAGAGCATGCTTTAAAGCTATGTCTAAGGATAGAATAGAGAACTCTCACAAATTATAAAATAGCGAAGAAGGTAGCAAAGAAGGCTGTGAGCGAAGCTAAGTTAAAAGCTTTTAATATTTTGCACAAAAATCTCAACTGTAAGGAGGGCCGGAAGGATACCTTCAGGTAGGACAAAGCAAGAGAAAGAAAAATCAAAGACCTTTCTCACGTAAGATGCATTAAGGTAAGGATGAGGAAGGTCACATGTTTGTTACTTAGAAGGATATAGATACTAGATTGAAGCAAACCTTCTGACACTCCCCCTCAACAGCGAACCCGGGAGGATATTGCATGTAGACCTCCTGTAGGTCATCACAAAGAAACGCATTCTTCATACCAAACTGAAATAAGGGCCAGTCCCGTGTCACGACGACAGACAGAAGGATCCACAATGTAAAATGTTGAACTATTGGAGAGAAAGTAGCATGATAGTCCACCTCATATGTCTGGGTGAACTCACGAGCCACAAGTCTTGCCTTATAGCAATCTACGTAGTTGATTGTGGAGGTCATGATTCTAGTATAAGATGGGGAAGTGGTCATTCAAAATGTGACTATTACTATAATGACATAAAGGTAGCGAAGTTCCTTGTCAAACAAGTTTCAACCAACATGAAAGGCATAACGATCTGGGCACTGTCTCGAGGAGAGGCTCGTTGGAAAAAGACATGTTTGTGAAGATTGAACAACATGTACCTGGACAGAAAGACCATATAAAGCTTTATTGATCACTGGGATTGTCTCGGGACCTTTCCTGTGCAGTATTGGTATAACTCGGTAGATATGGCTAGTTAGAAATGGTGTAATTTTTGTGTTTGATCATTTTATGGGAAAATGTAATTTTTCATGGCAGTACTCTCCTTGAGTAGTGGTTGTTAGTTCCACCTATTCTTTTAGTATAACATAACCAAGACAGGCATCTTTGTGTGTTCCCCATTTTTTGACCTCAACAAAATAACTCGATGGATACGATGGTGGAGATCTTTGTTGGTAGTGATGGTGGGTGTAGGACTATGATAGGCATAGAACTCTATTTTAGGAATATCGCTCTGATACCATGTGAAAAAAATGTTAGGAGGTGATGAGATAATTTTATTGAAGAGATCGACTTCATATATAGAGGTGAAAACTACACACCCTATGAGAAAAACAAATGAATGAGATGTTTAATCTGAAGTCATAGGGCTCCTTTATATATAGGAGAAACCCTAAAGATCAAATAAACAATTGGAGAAATTACATAAAAAATAAAGAAATATATAAATATTGTTTCTTAAAAGACTCCCCTCAAGATGGAGCATAGATTTCTATCATGCTCGGGTTGGAAGAATACTTATAGAATGGCCACTTGGCTAGGGTTTTTCAAAAAATGTGATGTTCCCATGAGCTAATATAGGAAGTAGAAATGAACCCTTTTGTATCATATCTCTAATGTAATGGAAATTCACATCGATGTGTTTGGTCATTTCATGGTGTAGAAATAGTTAGTAGTGTTATTATCTCTTTATGGAGTTTGTTGTTATTTCTTTCTTTTATATAGACCTCTCTGTAATTTACCCTAAGGTCTCTCCCTATATAAGAGAGCCTAGGGTTTTCTGAATAAACAACGAAGTCTCTTTTCCCAACATGGTATCAGAGCCACCCTAGGGCTCTCCTCCCTCCCGCCGCCCCTTCCCCACTCGCCTCCCTCTTCTCGGAATCGCCGCCATCCCGCCGCTTCTCTCTCCAGCGGCAGCCATCTCTCGCCGCCGCCTTCTCCTTCTCCATCTCCAGCGGCAGCCTTCTATCGCCGCGGTTGGATCCAGGCCCTCCATCTGGTTGGATCCCATCCTCTAGCGGCCCCGCCAATAGCCCCTGCCAGCCGCCGAAGGGATCTCAGCCCCCAACGGCCTCCGCCAATAGGCGGCATCTCCATATGCTGCCCGCGCACGGCCTCTGGGTGCGTGAACAGCAACAAGCACAAGGACTTCTAGCGGCTCCTAGCCGCTGAAAGGGCTGTCAGCCTCTTGTTAGGCGTGCCCTAGTTTCTTCCACATCCATTCTATGGATTTGAGTACGTAACGTCTACATACGCACTCAAATCCGATGCAGTTTTTGTAGACATCCAGCATCACGTCTACATATCCTAGTTCTTCTCCAAGCGGCAGTATGTGAGAATCAAAAGTTGATATGCCCTCCACCGGCGCATTCAAAGGTCCTGCGTCAATAGTCAAGATGGATGGGTCTAACTACGAGCTCTGGGCTATGCAGTTCATGAGCCTTATGAAGTCGAATGGTAAGAAACATATTCTTACCGAGGATGAGCCCGTAGAGAAGACTGGGATTTATGCCTCATGGGAGGCTGATGATTCCTATGCAAAGGTCTGGTTGTCCGACACCTTAACGACGGAGATTGCCAACGACATCCTCCATCAGCCCACTGCTAAGGCAATGTGGGAAAATTCTTGCCGCCACATATTCGCAAGTGCGAAATGAGACGAAGATGTTGCAGCTTCAGCACGACATATTCACAATGAAGCAGAGCGGCAGACCTCTCCATTCTCTTTATACATCCCTAAGAGGGATGTTCGAGAAGTTATATAGTATCATCCCTCTGACTGCAACTCCTGAGCAGCAGAAGGCGTTTCGAAACGCCACCATGGTTGGTGTTCTTCTTGCGGCCCTTGACCCAGAGTACGATGCAGCTCGATCTCAGATTCTCGCTGATGCAGTTATTCCTCCAGTTGAGGATGTTTACAGACGGCTTAGCCGCATTCCAGTCTCCTCCAGCTCTTCTACTCCACCTCCTTCAGCGATGGCAGTCTCGCATGGGAGAGGTGGACCACCATCTGGCCGTGGTCGTGGACGTGACCGTGGACCCCAGGGGAGGGGTGGTCGCTTTAGTCAGACATGCTCCTATTGTCGTCGCACAGGACACTCGGAGGAGACATGCTATTCGAAGCATGGATTTCCAGCATCAGCACGTATTGCAGAGCACTCTCAGTCTCCACTGACTTCTACTGCAGATAGTCGATTTGAAGAACTTGTCGCCCGTCTCCGAGAGATTATGCCACATGCTTCTGGTGATTCGCCTGGTGGTTCCTCATATATTGCTGCCACTGCCTCTGCCAGTTCTTCCGCAGCCGCAAGCTCCTCAGGTAGATCTATTACATCTCATGATATATCCGACTGGATTATTGATTCTGGAGCCACACATCATCTCTGCCGAGATAGAGGTAGATTACAGGCCTACAGGGACATTCCTCCCGGACGTTCAGTGCAGATAGCAGATGGTACCCATTCGCCCCTTATTGGACAGGGGGAGGTTTTCCTGTCCTCCACTTTGCATTTACAGAATGTTCTGCATGCTCCTGAGTTCTCAATGAATCTGCTATCTATTAGTCAGATTACGAAGGATTTGAACTGTCGTGCCATATTTGACCAGTCTTCTCTCATTTTTCAGGACATAATCACGGGCAAGGTGATTGGTTGTGGCTCTGAGCAGAATGGTTTATATCGGCTGGTCCGGGATTCATATGCTGGTGTCTCCTCTCATTCCACTGGACCAGTCTCTCCGTACATTTGGCACCTCCGATTTGGTCACCTTTCACTTCAGAAAATGCGCCATCTTCTGCCTCAGATCTCTCCTACTTCTTTGTTTCAATGTGAAGCGTGTCAGTTGGGAAAGCATCACAGGTCGAGCTTCCCACGTCGTCTGAGTCGGAGCAGTAGCTCCCCTTTTGAGTTGTTACATATAGATATATGGGGTCCAAGTCGTGTTCCCGATCATCAGGGACACAGGTTTTATCTTGTGGTAGTGGATGATTTCTCTCGTATGTCATGGGTCTTTCTTTTGAAAAATAAATCTGAAGCAGGAAATGTGATCAAAAACTTGATTAATGAAGTATTCAATGTCTTTTCTGCAAATGTCAAATATATTCGGACTGATAATGCCCTTGAATTTTGTACACGCTTACTGTCACAATTCCTGTCATCAAAGGGCATTATTCACCAAACCACTTGTGCATATACCTCACAACAAAATGGTGTCGCGGAAAGGAAGCATCGCCATCTCTTAGATATTACTCGTACATTGTTGATTCAGAGTTGTGCCCTTATTTCTTTCTGGGGCGATGCTGTCCTTACTGCTTGTTATCTGGTCAACTGTATGCCATCCTCAGTCCTTGGTGAAAAGATACCTATGTCCATTATTTTTCCAGATAAGGAGTTATTCTCACTAACTCCACGTGTCTTTGGCACTGTTGCTTTTGTGCATCGTCTATCTCCCGGACTTGACAAACTCTCTCCTAGAGCAGTCAAGTGCGTCTTTGTTGGTTATTCCAGAACTCAGAAGGGCTACCGGTGTTATGATCCCACAACTAAGAGATACTTTGTGAGTGCCGATGTCACTTTCTTTGAGTCTGTCATGTATTTCTCTCCTGCAAGTGACAGAATGGTACCATCCACTACCACTGATGAGATCTATGTTCCTCCACCACCTACATTGAGTACACCTGAGTCTTCCCCTGTGTCTGTCTCCACGCCAGCACCACCTCCACCACCCCCACCACCTCCTCCACCTCCACCCAATCCACGGCCTATCATATCACCGTTACCGAAATTCTATACGCGTCGGTCAGGTCCTGCTCAGACCACACAGCAGCCGATCATCCCGCCTCAGGTATGTTCAGATGGCATTACTACTGACGGGTCAGGTTTGGTACATGTGCAGGATCCCTCAGTTCAGGCCGACACTAGCCCATCTCGTACATCAGATGATGATCTTGATGTTCCGATTGCTATTCGGAAACAGAAGCGGCAATGTACCACTTATCCGTTTGCTTCACAGGTTTCTTTTCACCGTCTCACAGGTGATTTTCAGATATTTGCCACAGCTTTGTCTTCCGTGGATATACCACGGACATATCATGAAGCTTTGCAGAATGAATGCTGGCGATTAGCAATGGAAGAAGAAATGAGGGCCCTGCAGTCTCGTGGCACATGGTCTTTGGTCCCTGCACCTTCTGATGCATCCTTTGTGAGCTGCAAATGGGTCTTTACAGTCAAATACCGTGCAGATGGAACCTTGGATAGGTACAAAGCACGCTTGGTCGCTCGTGGGTTTACGCAAACCTACGGTGTGGATTACATGGATACATTCTCTCCAGTGGCGAGACATTCTACCCTTCGTATTCTCTTATCTGTTGCTGTAGTCCGTGATTGGAGTATCTCTCAACTAGATGTCAAGAATGCATTTTTGTATGGAGACTTGCAGGAGGAAGTCTACATGCAGCAGCCACCTGGGTTTACTGCTGAGGGGGAGAAGCAGATGGTCTGTAGACTTCACAAAGCGATATATGGCCTCAAACAGAGCCCCAGAGCATGGTTCCAGAAGTTGTCCAACCTGATTGAGCAACAAGGATTCAAGAGGTCAAATGCCGATCACTCATTGTTTGTTCAGAAGTCATCGGTAGGTACGGTTGTTATTATGGTCTATGTGGATGATATTCTTGTTACAGGAGATGATGCACAGGGCATAGAAAAGGCGAAGGCATTCCTTGGCCGTCAATTTGTTACAAAAGATCTTGGGACCCTGAGATACTTTCTGGGGTTAGAATTTGCAAGGAATGCACAGGGTTTGGTAATGACCCAACGGAAGTATATTACAGACTTCCTGACTGAGACGGGCATGGATGGTTGCAAACCATCAAGTATTCCTATGGATCCCAGCGTGAGGTTGTATGATGGTGATACCGATGAAGTAGATAAGAGGAGATATAGAGAGATGGTGGGCAAACTCCTCTACATCATCATAACTCGCCCAGACATTCAATTTGCAGTTAGCAGGGTGAGTCAATTTATGGAGCAGCCAAGACAGGTTCACATGGATGCTATACACATGATACTGAGGTATCTAAAGTCTTCTCCAGGTTCAGGGCTGCTATTCAGAAAGGACACGGACTTATCCGTCTCAGCATGTGCAGATGCAGATTATGCAGGATGTCCTAAGGACCGAAAATCAACCTCAGGGTTTGCAGTGTTTGTTGGAGGCTCTTTGGTTTCTTGGAAAAGCAAGAAACAAACTGTTGTGGCAAGGTCAAGTGCCGAATCCGAGTATAAGACCATGGCTCAAGCCAGTACGGAAATGATGTGGGTTCGCTCAGTACTAGAAGATCTACATGTAGCGGTACCTCTACCTATGAAGCTTCAGTGTGACAATCAGGCAGCATTGTTCATTGCCAACAATCCAGCTTTTCATGAAAGGACCAAGCGTATTGAAGTTGACTGCCATTATACTAGGGACTTGATCCAGAGAGGATTGATATCTACTGCACATGTGAGCCCAGGAGATCAGACTGCAGATGTATTTACCAAGCCACTGCTCAGAGGACCATTTCAGAGATGTTCGTCCAAGCTGAGCATGATAGATATCTATGCTCCACCTTGAGGGGGAGTGTAGAAATAGTTAGTAGTGTTATTATCTCTTTATGGAGTTTGTTGTTATTTCTTTCTTTTCTATAGACCTCTCTGTAATTTACCCTAAGGTCTCTCCCTATATAAGAGAGCCTAGGGTTTTCTGAATAAACAACGAAGTCTCTTTTCCCAACACATGGAAAGCAGGATTGTTGACAATGAATACAATAGTTTGATTGCCACATAGCAACTGCATGGGAAGAGGTGTGTCAATAGTTATGCTATTCAGAATAGACCCGACTACATCATTCAATGCTTCCTTGTATCATATCTCTCTACTCGGATTTAACACTTGACCTAGCAACCACAATTTACATCTTGCTTTTCCATGAGACCTAGGAGCTCATTATGAACACTGCAAATACAGATGTGGACATCATGTCTTTTGGACATCTCGCATAGTCATCATCTACATGGGACGTGATGGAAAAAGATGTCCCTTTTCTTAATAGCAACCATGTACCAAGAGAAGCCTTCATATACCTTAAGATCATGGAGATTGCTTTCGTGTGACCAGACGCGACCACTTCATAAACAAGATGGCTTTGCTCACTGCAAAAGAATATATATGGCCTAGTGAAAGTTACATAGAGAAGCTTCAAAATGAGCTCCATGTATCTCCTCTTTTTCAGCTTATATATATCATCATATTAGAGCTTCATGTTGGGATTCATAGTAGTAGTGCAGGTCTACAATTTGTCATCCCAATCTCTAGAATGAGATCTGTGATGTACTTCCTCTAAATCATTACAAGATCTTCTGATTCCTATCCAGCACAAGTATCATAGTTCGTCAAGGTCCTTCCTAACAAAATATTGTCCAAGGAACTCCTTAACCTCATTGATCCCCATTAAATCATCTCCTGTAATAATAATGTCATTAACATAGATTGGAATGACAAAATTGTTACAATACCTCATAATGTCATGTGTATAAATAGCGAGAGATCTGTCGTTGATCTCTTGAAACCATACTATTCTATGAGGTGAGAGAGCTTCTAGAACCCTGCTCTGGGAATCGCTTAGCCATAAATAGCCGTATGAAGTATACATATCCTGACACTCCTAGTCAACAACAAGCCTATGTGATTGTTGCATATAAACTTTCCTCTAGCAGATCGCCATACAAAAAGGCATTCTTGCCATCAAATTGGAAGAGTGACCACTCTCGTACCACAACAACAGAGAAAAGGATCCGAATAGTAGAATGATGAAAGTAACAGAAAAAAGATTCTTTATTTCAATGATGAAAGTTTACATAATAGAATGAGTCTCAAATTTATTTTACAAAAGAAAATCCCAAATAAGTATGGAAAATCAACAAGGATGCAGAAATTAGTCGGTACTCGGTTGGTGGGGTCACTGACAAAGGATTAAACGATAATCGGGCGATTAATCGGATTTGGTCGATCATTAGTCGGTTTTGATTTCTTTTTATTATTTTAAATATATAAATCATTTTTTATACATATATTCTTATATATTTGCATAGATTTGTACATTTCATATACTGTCATTATGAAACAAAAGAAGTCGGTATGATTAACTTTAAATATAACATTAAGCATATTAGAATAAGTTTGATTTTAAAAAAGGAAAATAATAAAATAATAAAAAATTTCTATGTAAAAGTCGGTCTGATTAATCAGGTTGACCAACTAATGGCTGACTAGACCTTGTCGAGTCGGCTACCCCCCCCCCCCCCCCGACTCGATTAGTCAGACTGACTAGTTGGCCGACTTTTACAATAATGAAAATCATCATCAGCTATAAGATAGAACCCGTGTCCTTGGAGATCAGGAACATGACTAGGACCCAAAATATCAAAAGGCAATAACTCAAATAAAAATCTACAACTATGACTCCGATGATTAGTAAAATCGGTATGATGTTGCTTCTCAAGTTGGCAAACCTCACACTGAAAAGTAGACCGAGAAGGAATCTATGTGATGACTCTAAAAAAGCTTCTACAGAGGGAGATGATTGAACCAAAGATGCCAGATGTATGGAGAAACTAATATAGTAGGTAAGAAGATTTTCCTACATGAGAAGACATGACCAATCTATAGAGACTCCCTTGCTTACCATCGCATCCAATCACCAACCTGCAAGTATATCCTGATAAATAAGGAAATGAGTGTGAACCCCCTCGGATCCGGGTACCCATTTACACACATTTCGCACTATTACATTCGCATAAGGTCGCAGAAGGTATTGAAATTTCAAGGAAATTTTTTTGCGGTACTATATTTGCACATGACATTCCAAACCACTTTCATCAGATTCAAACTGAGACAATTGCCACCAAAATTTTATTCTATTCATTTTCATAATATATAGACATAGAAGTCCACAGTACAGAAAACCCAAAATCTTATGCAGAAGAGAAAGGGAAACATTTACATTACGAACCGAACAAAAACTGAAACAAAAGTATGTGTACCGTCCGGTATATACCCTATCGCCTGTAAACATTAATAGCTACTGAGCAGCAGGCTCTTTGCCTGCCAAAACATGTTGGAAAGAAGAGGCGTCAGCGGGCGCTTGTATATCCCAAAAACTTATAAAAATAATCAAGCATTTATTATGTTCAAAACCAAGCAAGTAGAAAGGCAGAAACAACTCAATTTTATTTCTACTTGTGTATGTAAAAAAGTTTTCAAGTTACTTGTAAGTGCCTCTCATGATCACACATTTTCCCAAAATTTCATATATACAACATAATTATCTTGTAATTGATTTATCATAAGTATGCATATATTATTCTCATATTATTCAGAGATCATGTTTGTAAATTTTAATAATGGGAAAGTTGAGATTGGAAAGATTTCTTGATTTCATTTAAATTCTTAAGTCTAGTGGATAGTCCGTGGTCTTGGTCTGTGTGTCACCTCACACTATGACTCTAAGATGTGGAGAGTGCCTTAGAATTGGGGTGCATCTGTAGGCATGCAGAGTTGTATAATGCATCCTAACTAAGTTCCCAACACGTCCACTAGCTTATAAGGATTTCAAACCAGATTATACTCACTTCCAATCAACTCAATTTTAATTGAATTTCCTCCAAACCTTAACTGCAACTCTCTCAGATGTAACTATAGATGATTTAGATGCAGATATGGATGATCTGGATGTAGAATCGCCAAATCTGTTGGCGAAAGTAAAACTCAATCGGTGAGGTAGCCAACAAAAGGGCTATTCCGTCTCGCTCTCTAATTGGAAGTGTGGTCAAATAGAGGGAAAGGTCTACTCCAAAACTATGCCCCAGAGACGGGTGAGAGAGACTCTCTGGAAAAGTCACTTTAAAAAAATGGCCCGACTAGTACGGGCGGACGAGCTCGTACGAAAAACTGAAAACCGAGGATCCCCCACATGGGTATCCTAAAACTGAGGGTTAACGGAACTTGTCAAAGTCGGGATCCAACCGAGGCGTAAAAACACTGCGAGCTCGCGTAAAAATCGTGAAAAGACTGGGATCCTAGACCCGCGCACTTGGCGGCCACTGCCCAAACCGAACTTTCTATCTCCCGCCCAGTTGAGGGTCACTGCGCCCTCGCACGATCAGGTGTAAAGGTCACCGTAACCAGCACTAATGTATGTTATCAATGATACTCATCAAATCATATATATGTGTCATCATTCATGAATAAGCCAAATGTGTATATTAACCAGATGATCTATTATATGATGTATACACCTAGTATTTATCTAAGTCATGATACCCAAAAAATGACGGATGAAGATTGGAGTTGACTGAAATAATTAGAATCCTCTTTATTCTATTATGAGAAGATTCTAAAAGAGTAAAAAATCAAGAATTAAAATAACCAATGACAGTTTGAATCAATAATAGAAACAGTTTGCTGATTGGAATTTCATATTCTCTTCCTTTTATTTAACCTTGTGATTCTGGATTTATGTATCTGATGTTTATTGAAAACCCAAAACTTCCCAACCATTATTTAGTACATTACTGTTATGTTACTGGCAACAACCCTCCCCCTTTTTTTACCCAACACAAACCCTTCCAAATCGCAAAGACCGCATATTTTCAGTATCATGTAACACATTCCCTGGCATTTCACACTTGTAAGCATGGTAATTTTTCTACCATGCTGAAGAGACTAGAGCATTCTTACAATCCAATGACTTTCTAATCTCATCAATAATTAAGCTCCCAGAGATGAACACCCTAGCTTGATGCACATCCAGAAATCAGCAAAAAGTTCACATGAATGTATTCAACTCAAGGCATAGTATCTCAGGGTGAAGGCACATCCAAATGATGGTGTTATGCATCATCATGCTCATAGACACAAATTTGGGCATAATATCCTCTCTCGGGGTTTAAAAATACTTGGATTTATATACCTTAAAAGATTTCCGTTTAATTATTAGGTGAATAGCTTAACCCCAACAGAATCTCCCTTCTTAGGCCAATCTACATTCTTTCACTAGCAACGGGTGTCTGGTTTTGAACCACACCAGATCTTAATCACAAGAAATTAATTTAAGAATTATTTCTAATTAGAAGAGTGGTTATTTTTAAACCCAACACGAGCAGTAAAGACAAATTTATTTAATTTTTTTTAATTTTCCAGCAGCCTATGTACATTACATTCAACCAATTTCATTATAATATATATGATTTTTTTACAGCAGTATTTGCGGTTACAATTTAGATTACAGAAATTATAATATATACATATATTTTAGCATCCGTTCCAAAAAACAGAACCCTTTTTTCAATTTTTTATTTAAAAACATGACAGTTAGTACTGCATGTAAAAGTACGTTAATCTTTTCATTTCAATTGAGTAGCAAACATATGCCAAAATTTTTACCTAAATCTCATTCTCTAAGTTTTGAAATTTAAGAGCCTATCAAGAATTTAAAAATCTCATGCCATCCCTTAAGTTCCATCAAAACATATCAGGGACTGAAATTTCTGAATTTTGAAAGTTGAAATAAATTTGTGTGCAATTTACACAATAGTCAATAAAAGAGAAGTGTAATTTGACATGCGTGGCAGCAAGATGGAGGTATAGGGAGGTACCCGTTTGGATCAATTTTTGAAGGGGAAGAAGGATTGATCCTGCATGCAACAGGGAGGGTTGTTGTAGCCTCAAGGGAATGGAAGACAACAGCCTATAGCTGCTGATTTTGCTTCTGAACAGACTTGCAGCAGGAGCCAAAATGGCTCCAGTAGCTTGGCTTTGGAGAGCTGCTACAATAAGTTTAGATACTCCAAGTCTCCAAGAGAACTCCAAGAATGGCAAACTTAGAGAGAGAAAGAAGTGGTTTTCGTTGGAATTTGGGAAAAGGAAAAGAAAAAGAACATCTGAATTACGGCTGGAATAGGCTTAAATAAGAAAGAGGAGGGTAATAGGAATGGGGAAAGAGGAAGGAAGTTTCCTCTTGACATGATGTCACCCATGACATCATTAGCATGACATCTTTAGTGACATCGGCATGCTGATGTCATAATTACAAAATATATTTCTTCTATTTTTGTTTTGTATTTATTATTTTTTTACCGTTGGAATTGCACTCTGCTACAGTAAAAAAATTAATAATTATTTTTCATTTTTCTCTCTTTAATTGAAATTTTTAAAGTTGATCCTATACGAACTTTGGATTTCGGATTTCGACGTACCATATCTCGATTTGATCGTCTTTAAACAACGATCAAAATGCGTATAATATTGATATACTTCTGATTGGGTTTTGCACCACGGAAATTTTTGAGATACGGTTTTGATTTGTAAATTTTATGATTTAAATTTTGTAAAATTAAAATATCAAACGACCTCCGATTGACGAAAGGTCGATTCAGTTGGTCTTATTTCATCGAATCGGATCTCATGGCAGTCTCGATTTGTTTTGTGGTTTTCGAATTTATGTCGTGACTTTTTCGGGTACGCATTACGATGCGATCGATTTTTGGTCGATTTCTCCCGTACGACTTTTGATTCATGATCAATTAATCGATTTATGTTGTTTAGCATTAACCAACAACTTTATTGGGTTAATTGGACCCAAATCGGATCGGTTTCGGGTTTGGTTGGAAACTGGATGTTACAAATATAAAAACCTCAAAGGGAGTCTCGTCCTCGAGACTCGAGTCAAGGTCCTTATGTGTATTGTTTGTACTTCGTCTAGTCATAAAGACCTCAAAGGGTTTTGAACCCATAAAAACCTCAAAGGGAAAACAAGCCATATCCTTTAATATGTAATTAATTAACTACGCTTGTTTTAATTATTACCTGAGAGAAGTTGCGGGTATCATGCCCGCATATCGGCTTCGGTCTCCCACATCGCCTCTTCGACGCTATGACGGTGCCACAACACCTTGACCAATGGAATCACTTTGCTGCGAAGCTTCTTCACAGCACGGTCAAGTATCCGTACTGTCCTTTCCTCTTATGTCAAATCAGGCTCCACGTCTAAATTCTCGTAACTGATGACGTGTCGAGGGTCATATACATACTTCCTCAAGTTGGATATATGGAAGACATCATGAATAGCAGAAAGATGTGGAGGAAGGGCTACTCAGTATGCTACCTTTCACACTCTAGCAAGAATCTCGAATGGTCCAACATATCATTGCGTCAGCTTGCCACGAATACCAAATCTCTAAATTCCCTTCATGGGAGATACACGGAGAAATACTCAATCTAACACCTATAATTTATAAGAATGTCATTAATATGATATTTAAGTAGTATATATAAGTCATAATTGAATGGATGAAGAGGAAAGAATTGGATAACCTGGAACTCCAAGTCTCTTCTCCGACGGTCTGCATAGCTCTTCTGGCAGCTTTGTGCCGTCAGAAGCCTCCATCTCATAAGATCAACAGCTCTCGCAGTCTCCTTCAAAAGATCTACGGAGTAGAGAGCATGATCACCTACCTCACGCTAGCTGACAGGTGTGAGGTATCTCCGTCGTATATGGCTTCGAATGGTGCCATGTCGATACTGGAATGATAGTTGCTGTTGTACGTGAATTCAACCAATGGTAGATGGTCCTTCCAGGACCCTTTCCATTACAAAGTGCATGCGCGAAGTAGATCCTCAAGTGTCTGAATGGTGCGCTCACTCTGACCATCGGTCTGTGGATGATAAGCAGAACTCATCTTCAGCTCTGTCTATAGCGTTGACATGAACTGATGCCAATAGTGCAATGTAAATCTCGAATCCCTGTCAGAAACCACCTCTCGTGGTATACCATGTAGCCTGATAATGTTCTGCACATATAGCTTGGC
Organism: Ottelia alismoides; assembly: GCA_037367405.1. Lineage (NCBI taxonomy): Eukaryota > Viridiplantae > Streptophyta > Magnoliopsida > Alismatales > Hydrocharitaceae > Ottelia > Ottelia alismoides. The sequence goes on along the minus strand of JAZKJV010000869.1, from coordinate 173,562 downwards.
CAATCTGGATGGAGTGTAAGTCATGTTGACACGTATGAAATGGGCTGACTTGGTCAACCTATCAACAACGACCCAAATGGAATTATGGCCACCTGATGTCTTCGACAATCCCGTGACAATCCATAGAAATGCTCTCCCACTTGCACTCGGGAATGGGGAGAGACTACAGTAATCTTGGTGGTCTCCTATGTTCGGCCTTGACCATCTAAAATGTCATGCATCTGCTGACATGTTGCGCCACATCATGCTTCATCCCATCCCACCAGAAATGTCGGCGCAGATCACAGTACATCTTCGTACTGCTGGATGGATCGATAACCGTGAACTGTGTGCCTCATCAAGTATGTCCCTGCTCAACTGCTCGTAGTTGGGCACAACAACCCATCCTGCCTTCCATAAAATAGACTCCGCCACAACAAAATCATCAACCTTGTCCTTGACGGCTCACATGTATTTATCTCGAATTCAATGATCTGTCTTTTGGCCCTCGACGATGCAATCCCACAAACTGCTGAATCGCGGAGGTAAGGCTGTGGAAATGGATGCGCTCTCCTGTGGATGCCAATCAGTCAAAGCTGCGAGCATATCCCATGTATATAGCCAGTTTGTCGTACCCTCAACATGAGCTCTCCTGTTAAGTGCATCAGCAACCACATTTCCCTTATCGGGATGGTAAGAGATCGTGCAATCATAATCCTTCAGTAGCTCGAGCCACCTGTGTTGTCTCATATTCAACTCCTTCTGATCAAATATATACTTTAGGCTCTTGTGATCCGTGAAAATCTCGAAGTTTACCCCGTATAAATAGTGGCGCCAGATCTTCAAGGCAAACACAATTGGCGCCAACTCCAAGTCATGCGTAGGGTAATTCCGCTCATGCGGTCTCAACTATCGTGACGTGTATGCAATCACCTGTCCTCGTTGCATCAATGCCGCTCCTATACCTTCTCCAGATGCATCTGTAAAGACTGCATAGTCCTGAGTGCCTGAAGAAAGAGCAAGAGTAGGCGTTGTAGTCAATCTCTCCTTCAGTGTCCTGAAGGCTTGCTCACATGAATCACCCCAAATGAATGGAATTCCCTTCTGCGTAAATCGTGTCAAAGGGCGAACAATGCGTGAAAACCCATTGACAAAGCGTCTGTAATAGCTTGTTAATCCGAGGAAGCTCTGAATATGAGTAACTGTCTTGGATTGCTCCCAAGACATAACTGCTTCAATCTTCGCAGGATCAGCTGCGATACCTACTCCAGAAATGACATGCCCCAAAAATCAGACTTGGGACAACCAAAACTCGCACTTACTCAACTTGGCATATAGTTTGTGCTCCCGCAATGTATCCAAGATAGTCTATAGATCATTCACATGATCACATTCATTCTGTGAGTATATGAGCACATAATCAATGAACACTATCACAAATTTGTCGAAATATGGATGGAAGATCCGGTTCATCATATCCATGAATGTTGCAGGTGCATTGGTGAGCTCAAACGGCATCAACACAAACTCGTAGTGTTCATAGCGAGTCCTGAAAGCAGTCTTCGGAATATCACTATCGAATCCTTAACTGATGGTAGCTTAAGCAAAGATCGATCTTCGAGAACACCGAAGATCCCTAAAGTTAGCCGAACAAATCATCGATACGCGGCAAAAGATAATGGTTTTTCACCGTTCTCTTATTCAGCTGCTTGTAATCGATGCATAACCTCATGAATCCATCCTTCATCCTGACAAATAAAACCGAATCACCCCAAGGTGAAGTGCTCAACCTCACGAATTCCAAGTCCAGTAACTCCTGCAATTGCACCTTCAGCTCTCTCAACTCAGCCGGTGCCATAAGGTAAGGAGCCATCGAGATTAGTTGTGCATATGTTAGTAATGTGATCTCAAACTCGATCTCTCTCTTAGGAGGTAATCCTGGCAACTCATCAGGAAAAACATCTGGATAATCTGATACTACTCTGATATCTCACGTCATCGGCTCGTGATCAGATACCTCTGAAACAAATGCAATGTATGAATCACATCCCTGATCAACTAGTCGCTGAGCTCGCAACACCAAAATGTACTCCATTTTAGAGTCAAGTAAAGTACCCTCAAAAGTAAACTCGGGTAAATCTGAAATCCTGAAGATAATCGTCTTCCTAAAGCAATCAACAAGAGCATGATGAGCTGATAACCAATCCATGCCTAGATAAAGTCAAACTCATCAAGCTGCAGCAGTAAACAATATATGATCATCTCGTGACCGCCAATCAATACTGGCAAGTGCCGGACTATCAGGGAAATGACAAATAATTGGCCACCTGACCCTCGGATGTGATATGGAGAGGAGAAAGTCTCTACAACTCTACCTAAAGAAGCAAGTAGCCTCGAAGCAAGAAAAAAATGTGTCGCATCAGAATCAAATAGAACATGGAAAGGTCAACCCAAGACTGAGACCATACCTTTCACCAAAGTAGCCGCTGAACGTGCCTGCTCCTCAGTAACTACATGTAACTGCCCCTGCCTGGCTGGCGCGGCACTGAAACCTGTCACACTCTGCGTCTGTCTCTGTTGTTGTTGTCTAAAGTTGGAGTTCCTACCACGGAAACTCCCTGAACGCTATGTCTGAGGCTACGACTGTGACGGTTGTGGCTGAGGCTCACCAGCTCTAGAGACACTGATGTCTGTGATGTCCCCATTCATGACACAAGTAACAACAGACTGGCCGGGTAGGTGGTGGTCGTGTCTGTGCTCCGGGCTGGTCCTGCCAGTGGTCTGTCTGCTCGTTGCGACTCAGATGGTCGAGCAGAATCTGTGTCACGTCCGGCAAGTGCTTCCCCTAAAGTAGTCGATGGAGAAGAGCGAGCACTGCCAGAGAATGTCGAACCTGTAGGTCAGAACCGTCTGGTTGACCTCTGCTAATGAAACGGTCGACGTATCAGTCCAAAAGATCGTCGCAGTCTAGGCGTTGCTCCAAACGAGCTCCCGAAACGTCTCCCTCTAATGTCTTCGAACTTCTCTGTTGCATCGGTAGCCTTGGAGATGGAAGTGACGTTTAGCCCATCCAGCTTCTCATGTACCTCCTCTCGCATGCCGCTAATGAACTTTTCTAGATTCTCCTCTAGAAATGCGCCAGCTGCTCGTGTATGTCGTGACAGTGCTGTGTATGGGATAAAGTAATCTCTGGTTGTCATCTATCCCTGATGAAGCTCTGCAAAAAGTCAGCACTGGGACTCCTTCCACTTCACAGAAAAGAAGTGGGCTCTGAATCTCGTCTCGAAATCGTCCCTGTAGGCTCTCGGCCTAACTCAGAAACTACAGCATCCAACCATCCCTCAGCAAAGTCTGTAAGTGAGTACTCCATGAAAGATAGCCATGTGTCCCGTGGCATGCGAATCATCTTCAGTACCTTCATCACTCTCTTCGGCCATTGTTCAGCAACATCTGATGTACCAGTGCCCTCGAACAACGTTATATTGGCCCGCTGGTAGGATGTGAAGACCGACTGATGCCTGTAAATAGCGGAGTACTCGTGTGCACCCTCGTCGGCAAATTCAACTCGGTCCTGGTCCTGTCATGTTAACGCATATAATAATAGTAGTATCTATACTATTTTCTATTTTGTTTTTCTTCACAGTATGCTTTATGTAATTTACCCATAGGCTACTCTCCTATATAAGAGAGCCTAGGGTTCATGGAATAAACAAGTCATTCAGTTTTCCCAACATGGTATCAGAGCGACGGTCCTAGACCGGAGTTCTCGAAACCCTAACCCTAACCCTACCACACCTTCCAGCCCTCCTCTTCCTGCTCTATCGGCGCCGCCTCTCCAACCAACGTCGCGTCGCCGCGAGCAGCCTCTCCAACCACCGTCGCGCCGCTGCGAGCAGCACACGCTCGCTTGGGCGGCGCTTAGCGCCTCGCATCCTCAGGTGCACGCGCTGTAGTGCTGTGCGCCTGCGCCTCCGTGCACGTACACCTCCAGTCTCGTGCGTGCATCTCCTTGCGCATGCGCCTGCGCCTCCGTGCATCTCCCTGCGCATATCCAGAGCCAGTGCGCGCATTCCCCTGCGCATCTCCAGTGCCAGTGCGCTGCGCGTACTGTAGCACCAGTGCACACAACCACTTGTGCGCATTCACGCAACCACCTGTGCGCATATTCTGTGCCTGCTCGTGACTACTGCGTGCGGTTAGGGCTTAACGTGTACATTTTCATGGGGACAGTTGCTTGAGGTCTACACATGCAACTAATCCCGTCTATGTTACTGTAGACAAAGCTTATCTTCGGTCAATTGCTCCAGTCTTCCATCTCCAGTATGTCAGAAATCAAGGCGGATATCCCATCTATTGGCGCCTTTCGTGGTCCAGCACCTATTGTCATGATGGACGGTACAAACTATGAACTGTGGGCAATGCAGTTCATGAGTATGATGAAGTCAACGGGTAAGAAGCACATTCTTACCGAACCTGAGCCTGCAGAGAAGACTGGAGCCAATGCCTCTTGGGAGGCTGATGATGCATATGCCAAGGTTTGGCTATCTGGTACGTTGGCTATTGAGATTGCCAATGACATCCTACATCAACCCACAGCCAAGGATATGTGGGATATTTTGGCAGCAACGTACTCCCAGGCGAAGAACGAGACTAAGATTCTGCAACTTCAACAAAACATATTCACAATAAAGCAGAATGGTCGCCCTTTACATTCTCTCTATACATCATTGAGAGGGATGTTCGAGAAGCTTTATAGCTTCATGCCCCTTACTGCCACGCCAGAACAGCAGAAGACGTACAGGAATGCGACAATGGTGGGTGTGTTCCTGGCTGCACTCGATCCAGAGTATGAGGCAGCACGATCACAGATTTTGGCTGACTCAACTATTCCTCCCATGGAGGAAGCTTTTCATAGGTTGAGTCGAATCACAGTTTCTTCTACAGCCGCGAGTCAGAATTCGTCAGCTATGGCAGCTAGCAGAGGTCGTGGATTTCATCACCAGGGCTGTGGACGTGGACCCCGTGGAAGGGGTGGCCGCACTAGGCCAACATGTACCTACTGTCACCGAGTTGGACACAATGAAGATACATGCTACTCAAAGCATGGTTTTCCTGCATCCGCACGAGCTGCTGAGCAGATAGAGCCACCATCTGCTGCTACTTTAGACCAGCGGTTCGACGATCTAGTTGCCCGTCTGAGGGGCATTATTCCACCATCTGGCCCAACACCGACTACAGAGCCTCAGTCTGATGCTGCTGCTTCCGCCTCCGCTTCTACCAGTACCTCAGGTAGTATACTTACACCGAATAGTAGTAGATCAGGTACTTTACCATGGATTATGGACTCTGGCGCTACACATCACCTATGTGGCGACCAGCGTCTGCTTTTAGGATACACTCGGATCCCTCCAGGTCGGACAGTAGTGATTGCCAATGGCACTCATTCCCCCATCACTGGTCAGGGGGATATTAGCTTGACATCTTCTATGCAGCTCAAGAATGTGCTACATGCACCTGATTTTTCTATGAACTTATTGTCAATTAGCCAGATTACGAAGGATCTACATTGTCGTACAATTTTTTTATCCATCTTCTTTGATTTTTCAGGACATCCATACGGGCAACGTGATTGGTCGTGGCTATGAGCAAGGAGGCCTCTATCGCTTGAATCAGACTCCTTTTGCTGGATCTTCATCCTCTCCTTCTGGACAAGTATCAACCTTATTATGGCATCTGCGTTTTGGTCATTTACCGCTTCCGAAGTTGCGTCAGGTTTTACCCTATATTCTACCTCACACACCTATTCAGTGTGAGGCGTGTCAGTTGGGAAAGCATCACAGGTCGTCATTTCCCAGTCGTCCAGGTCGGAGTAGTACCTCCAGGTTTGAGTTATTTCATATTGATGTCTGGGGTCCGAGTCGTGTTCCCGATCATCAGGGACACAGATTTTATATAGTATTTGTGGATGATTTTTCTTGAGTGTCATGGGTATTTTTGATGAAAAATAAATCTGAAGCAAGAAATATCATTATCCATTTTCTAAATGAAATAATAAATGTTTTCTCCACATCTGTGAAAATTGTGAGAAGTGATAATGCTTTAGAATTGTGCACCAATATTCTTGCCAATTACTACTCCTCAAAAGGGATTATTCACCAAACATCTTGTGCTCATACATCTCAACAGAATGGGATTGTTGAGCGAAACACCGTCACCTTCTTGATGTCACAAGATCTCTCCTTATACAGTCATGCTCCCTACTCCTACTGGGGTGATGCAGTTCTCACTGCATGTTACCTAATCAACCGTATGCCTTCGTCAGTCTTGAATGAACAGATCCCGTTCTCACTTATTCATCCTGACAAGGATCTGTTCACTCTCACTCCTCGTGTGTTTGGATCGGTTGCGTTTGTCCATCAGTTGACGCCGGGTACTGACAAGCTCTCTCCTAGGGCTGTCAAGTGTGTCTTGTTGGGTACTCCAGAACTCAAAAGGGGTACAAGTGCTTTGATCCTCTGCGTCGGCGGTATATGATCAGTGCAGATGTTACATTCTTTGAATCTGTTATGTATTTTTCAGCATCAGGAGACAAGCAGATTCCACCTATACCACCTGATGCCATATACATGCCACCACCACCACCTCAGATGCCATCATCAACAACAACACCACCACCTCCACCACCACAGCAGCCTATCTCACCGTTCCCGTTCCATTATACCCGCAGGCCTCCTCCACTAGCTCATGGTCATGACTCATCCACTAGCTCGCCTATGGTATGTAATGAGAATATTAATGTTGATGGATCTGACGCATTTCTGAGCAGGATGTGGTGCAGGAGTCAGATGAGCCTACAGCTGATTTGGATATTCTCATTGCTTTACGGAAGTCGACGAGGAGTTGTGCCAAATATCCATTATCAGCTTCTGTATCTTTTGAGCGGCTATCTGGAGATTTCAAGTCGTTTGCTATGGCACTCTCAGCTATAGAGATTCCACGGAATCATCATGAGGCTCTGCAGGATAGTAGATGGCGGCTAGCAATGGAAGAAGAAATGGCAGCACTTCAGTCCAGAGGAACTTGGACTTTGGTTTCTATACCTCCAGATGTGAACCCAGTGAGCTGCAAGTGGGTGTTCACAGTGAAGCAAAATGCAGATGGCTCTATTGACAGGTACAAGGCGCGTCTGGTGGCACGTGGCTTCACACAAACATATGGGGTGGATTACCTTGACACATTCTTGCCTGTGGCACGTCATTCCACTCTGAGGATCTTGTTGTCAGTTGCAGTTGCTCGAGACTGGCCACTCCATCAGTTGGACGTGAAGAATGCATTCCTATATGGAGATTTGCAGGAAGAGGTGTATATGCAACAGCCACCTGATTTTGCTGTTGAGGGGAGTGCTCCAAGATATGCAGGTTGCATAAGGCTATCTATGGCCTTAAACAGAGTCCCAGAGCATGGTTTCAAAAGCTCTCGGATCTCTTCGAGAAACAAGGATACCGACGCTCCAATGCTGATCATTCCTTGTTTGTACAGAAAACCGCGAGAGGTATCATTGTCATTATGGTGTATGTTGATGACATCTTGATTACATGAGATGATGAGCAGGGCATAAGGCAGGCAAAAGAAATGCTGGGTAGTGAATTTGTCACTAAGGATCTTGGAGTCCTTAGATACTTTCTGGGGCTTGAATTTGCTAGAAATTCATATGGGCTAGTCATGTCACAAAGGAAATATGTTACAGATCTGTTGAGTGAAACAAGTATGCTTGAGTGTCGACCTGCTACGACACCAATGGATCCCAGCATGAAGCTTTATGAAGATAACACAGAAGAGGTGGACAGGAGAAGATACAGAGAACTGGTAGGCAAACTGTTGTATGTCACGATCACTAGATCAGATATATTATTTGCAGTAAGCGTGTGAGCCAGTTCATGGAGCAACCACGCCAGGTGCATATGGATGCAATACATATGATACTTAGATATCTCAAATCTTCTCCAGGTGCAGGTCTGCTATTCAAGAAAGGAAAGGGGATCTCTATCTCAGCATGTGCAGATGCAGACTATGCAGGATGTCCCAAGGATAGGAAGTCCACCTCAGGGTATGCTGTCTATGTTGGAGATGCCCTAGTCTCATGGAGAAGTAAGAAACAAACGGTGGTAGCTAGATCTAGTGCTGAATCCGAATATAGGGCTATGGCCCAGGCTACTACAGAGATGATGAGGGTGAAAGCTGTGCTTACAGATCTATGTTTAGATGTACCACTCCCTATGAACTTGGAATGTGATAATCAGGCTACCTTGTTTATTGCAAACAACTCAGCATTCCATGAGCGGACCAAGCATATTAAGGTGGATTGTCACTTCATACGTGATATGATTCAAAAAGGGTTCATTGCTACATCTCATGTTACCTCAGAGAATCAGACGGCAGACATATTCACCAAGGCATTGCTAAGAGGTCCATTTCAGAAGTGTGCTTCCAAGCTGAGCATGATTGATATCTATGCTCCATCTTGAGGGGGAGTGTTAACGCATATAATAATAGTAGTATCTGTACTATTTTCTATTTTGTTTTTCTTCACAGTATGCTTTATGTAATTTACCCATAGGCTACTCTCCTATATAAGAGAGCCTAGGGTTCATGGAATAAACAAGTCATTCAGTTTTCCCAACATGTCATATTCTCCATCATCTGCATCATGCTCAGGTATCTCCTCAAGTGGATCATCGAAATGAGGTTGTTGTACCTCTACAGATTATCGTTGGTCATGGCGTGTGCCGTCATGAGATGGATGGTAGGTGGAATCTGATAACTCCTCAAATCTCATCTCCATGTCCATCTGTCTGTCAGCAATCTCTGTCTGCTGAGCTAGAAGCTGGTCCTGTTGACCTCTCATAGCAGCCTATTGTTGTTGAATATCGGTAAGAGCAGCCAGTATACGTGTCAGCTGGTCAACAGTCTCCTGGCCTGGTCGATATGCCATGGATGTGCATGAGAACCATATTTAGTCATAAGAATACCATTCGTAGATACAATCATGTATGCTTTTTCTCTTCTTGGGATATAATATGAAAATTATTGAAATTAGTGACATCTATGGTGATTGAATTTGAATGTCATAATTCCCTTCTCAAACTCACGACAAGTCGGAAGACTGTCGTTATCTGAGACTTAATGCGATCGGAATTGTAATACTACGAATGTGTGTATCAGGGTACCACGGCTCTGATACCAAATGTGAACCCCCTCGGATTCGGATACCCGTTTACACACATTTCGCACTATTACATTCGCATAAGGTCGCAGAAAGTATTGAATTTCAGGGAAAATTTTCCGCGCTGCTATATTTGCACATGACAATCCAAACCACATTCATCATATTCAAAACTGAGACAACTGCCACCAAAATTTTATTCCATTCATTTTCATAATATATACACATGTACCTTAGAAGTCGACAGTATAGAAATCCCAAAATCTTATACAGAAGAGAAAGAGAAACATTTACATTATGAACCGAACAAAAACTGAAATAAAATATATGTACCGTTTAGTATATACCCTATCGCCTGTAATCATTAATAGCTACTAAGCAGCAAGCTCTTTGCATGCCAAAACATGTTGGAAAGAAGAGGCGACAGCGGACGCTGGTATCTCTCAAAAACTTATAAAAATAAGCAGGCATTTATTATGTTCAAAAGCAAGCAAGTAGAAAGGCAGGAACAACTCAATTTTATTTCTACTTGCGTATGTAAAAGGTTTTCAAGTTACTTGTAAGCACCTCCCATGATCACGCATTATCCCAACCTTTCATATATACAATATATTTATCTTGTAATTGATTTATCATAAGTATGCATATATTATTCTCAAATTATTCAGAGATCATGTTTGTAAACTTTGATGATAGGAAAGTTGAGATTGGAAAGATTTCTTGATTTTATTTAAATTCTGTCTAGTGGATACTGTTGAGATAATAATGTTTCATGACTACTCAGTTTTCTATTTTGTTTTATTTATGTATCTCTTATGTAATTAACCCAGGGCTTTTCTCCTATATAAGAGAGCCCTAGGGTTTCCTCTATGATATGAAAAACGCTTCTCCCAACATGGTATCGGAGCAACGGTCCTAGATCGGGGTTCCCGTATCCCACCCAAACCCTAACCCTACCCCCTCCTCATCTCGGCGCCGTCGGCAGCCCAGCCAGGGCCCTCCGCCTGGCCCGCCCCCAGGCAAGCCCTCTGGCGCGGCCCCCCTGCACCAATGGTCAAGATGGATGGGACCAACTATGAACTATGGTCCATGCAGTTTCACACTCTTATACAGTGCCACAACAAAGAACACATTCTCACCGAATCCGAACCGGCAGACAAAACTGGAGCTAATGCTTCGTGGAAGCAAGATGATGCTTATGCTCGTATTTGGCTCTCTGGGACGCTCACCACGGAGATTGCCAACGATATTGTCAACCAACCCACCGCAAAGGCTATGTGGGATATCTTAGCAGCCACATATGGGCAAGCCAAGAACGAGAGCAAGATTCTTCAGTTACAGTTTGACATTTTCTCGACCAAACAGAATGGTCGCCCGCTTTGTGTGCATTGTTCCCATCCTCGCGGCATGTTTGAACGCCTCCACAGCTTCATGCCTATCACTGCCAGTACCGAGCAGCAACAACAGTATCGGAACACCACTATGACGGGGGTTTTCCTATCCTCTCTTGATTCCGAGTATGATGCAGCACGTACACAACTTCTAACTGGAGAGACGATACCTCCTATGGAAGAAGTGTACAAGCGACTGAGTCGGATTACTACTACTCCCACTACTGCCGCTCCGAATCCTTCCTCTATGGCCGTCTCACGTAGAAGGGGAGGGTCTTCCCATTTTAGAGGACGTGGTCCTCGTGGTCGTGGTGGAGGCCATCCGTGTAGCCCATGTTCTTTTTGCCATCGCCCTGGTCACTCTGAAGAGACATGCTTTCATAAGCATGGATATCCAGCATCTGCAAGGGTTGCTGAACAGACCGAACCTGCCTTGGCTTCATCCCAGGATACTCGCCTGGATGATATTGTTTCCAAACTTCACGAGATGTTGTCCGCTCCTATTATTCCGGCTGCGACTTCTTCTGATGCTGCGGCTACTGCCAGAGCTTCGTATAGCTCCTCAGGTACTACTTATGCTCTTACGAATTGTAGCAGCTCTGATTTGACTGACTGGATTGTGAATTCGGGAGCATCACATCATATGTGTGGCGATGGAGCACAGTTTACTTCTTACAGACCGATTGCTTCTGGTCGATTCGTGGTGATTGCTAATGGAGTTCGACTACCTATTGTTGGTCAGGGGAAGATCGTTCTAGCTCCTTCTTTTCATTTGCAGAACGTTTTACATGCTCCAGCCTTTCAGATGAATCTTTTGTCTATTAGTCAAATTACAAAAGATTTACACTGTCGTGCCATATTTGATCCATCTTCCCTTGTGTTTCAGGACATACTAACGAGCGGGGTGATTGGATGTGGTCGTGAGCAACGAGGATTGTACAAGCTTACCATACCATCTCATGCTGGGATCGCTACTATTCCTTCTGGATCTGTTTCACCGTTCACGTGGCATCTACGCTTTGGACATCTTCCTCTTCAGAAGATGTGTCATGTTCTACCACAATTATCTACTCGTACTACCTTGGATTGTGACGCTTGTCAGCTTGGGAAGCACCATCGCTCTTCTTTTCCGTCTCGTCAGAGTCGTGACAGTAGTCAGTTGTTTGAGCTATTTCATTTTGATTTTTGGAGTCCTAGTCGTGTTCCTGATCATCAGGGACATCGGTTTTATTTGGTTGTTGTTGATGATTACTCTAGACTATCTTGGGTATTTTTGTTAAAACATAAGTCTGAAACTGGTGCTCTAATCAAATCCTTTCTTATTGAGGTCAAAAATATTTTCTCCGCTAATGTTAAATTTATTCATACGGATAATGCTTTGAAATTCTCTACTCTATAATTATCTGCATTTCTCGGATCTATTGGTATTATTCATCAGACCTCTTGTGCTTATACGTCACAGCAGAATGGTGTAGCTGAACGCAAAAACCATCACCTTCTAGACGTTACTCGGACCCTTTTGATTCAGAGTCGAGCCTCTCATTCTTTCTGAGGAGATGTCCTTCTTACAGCTTATTACTTAGCGAACAGGATGCCTTCCACCATGCTAGGAGAAAAGGTTCCTTTCTCGATTGTGCTTCCCGAGAAGGACCTATTTTCTCTCACTCCCAGAGTTTTTGGTTGTATGGCCTTTGTCCATAATTTTTCTCCTGGTCGTGACAAGCTCTCACCCAGAGCGGTCAAATGTGTTTTTGTTGGATATTCTCGTACCCAAAAGGGGTATCGTTGTTTTGATCCTGTAGGACGGAAATTTTATGTGAGTGCTGACGTCACATTTTTTGAGTCTATTATGTATTTTTCGCCTACAGGTGACAGATTGTCCAATGGTAGTTCTGAAGAGGATGTGGTTGTTCCTCCATCACCTCCTTCTCCTCCAACTCCGCCTACTCCACCACAAAACTCTCCACCTCCACTTCCATCTCCACCTCCACATCTTCCTCCACCTCAATTCTTGCCACATGTTTACACTCGTCGGTCTTCTACTCGCCCCGCTGCTCATATGCCCTCTACATCATCCAGCACGCCTCAGGTATGTCATGAGCATATTGTTTCATCTGATGGTGCTGGTCTTTTGGATAGTACACAGGCTGAGTCAATTGTACAGGACAGTGTGGATGATGACCTGGAGGTTCCCATTGCTTTGAGGAAGCCTCGTCGTCAGTATGCTACTTACCCTCTTGCTGCACATGTTAGTTTGGATCATCTTTCCGAAGAGTACAGGCGCTTTGTTGTGGAACTTTCTGCAGTTACTGTCCCACGAACATACCAGGAGGTGTTACAGGACAGTAGGTGGCATATGGCCATGGAAGAGGAGATGGCGGTCTTGCAGTCGCGGGATACATGGAGTCTTGTGCCTGCTCCTGTGGGTGCCTCCGTAGTAAGCTGCAAGTGGGTCTTTACAGTCAAGCACAAAGCGGATGGCAGTGTGGAGCACTACAAGGCGAGACTTGTGGCACGTGGGTTCACCCAAACCTATGGGGTAGACTACCAGGATACTTTTTCCCCAGTAGCCCGGCACTCAACGCTTCGTATCCTTCTATTAGTTGCAGTTTCCAAGGATTGGCCTCTTTATCAGCTTGGCGTGAAGAATGCCTTCCTATATGGGGATCTACGGGAGGAAGTATATATGCAGCAGCCACCAGGGTTTGCTACTGAGGGGGAGTCCCAGAGGGTATGCAGGCTCCATAAGGCGATTTATGGCCTTAAGCAAAGCCCTAAAGCCTGGTACCAGAAGCTATCGGACCTAATAGAGCAACAGGGGTTTGTACGGTCTACTGCAGATCATACACTTTTTGTCCAGAAGACACAGAGAGGTACCGTTGCTATTCTTGTCTATGTAGATGATATCATTGTTACAGGGGATGATGAGCAGGGCACTCAGACTGCCAAGGAATTTCTTGGTACGTAGTTTGTGACCAAGGACCTTGGTACTCTTCGATATTTTCTTGGACTGGAGTTTGCCAGGAACCAGCAAGGTCTTGTGATGACCCAGAGAAAGTTTGTGATGGATTTGCTTTATGAGACAGGTATGACAGAATGCAAACCTGTTGCTACTCCTGTGGATCCAAGTGTGAGATTGTGTGATGATGACACTGAAGAGGTTGATAGCAGGAGATACAGAGAGCTTGTTGGGAAGCTCTTATACGCCACCATCACTAGACCAGATATTTGCTTTGTAGTGTGCAAAGTTAGCCAGTTTATGGAACAACCCAGGAAGGTACATATGGATGCTGTTCAGATGATTTTGAGGTACCTGAAGAATTCACCTAATACTGGTCTTATCTTCAATAGGGATACATCTCTTGAGGTGACTGCCTATGCAGATGCAGATTATGCAGGGTGCCCCAAAGACAGGAAGTCTACTTCTGGCTTTGCTGTTTTTGTGGGCAACTCCCTTGTTTCATGGAAAAGCAAGAAGCAAATAGTGGTTGCAAGATCTAGAGCAGAATCTGAATACAGGGCCATGGCACAGGGAAGTGCAGAGATGATGTGGATTAGATCCGTGTTGACGGATCTTGCTGTTGATGTTCCTCTTCCTATGCAGTTGTTATGTGATAATCAAGCAGCTCTGTTTATTGCCAATAATCCTGCCTTCCATGAACGAACTAAATATATAGAGGTAGATTGCCATTACACTAGAGACATGATTCAGAAGGGTCTCATATCCACCTCTCATGTTTCTACTGAAGATCAAACAACTGATATCTTCACCAAGGCACTTACTAGAGGTCCATTCCAGAAGTGTTGCACCAAGCTGAGCATGATAGATATCTATGCTCCAGCTTGATGGGGAGTGTTGAGATAATAATGTTTCGTGACTACTAAGTTTTCTATTTTGTTTTATTTATGTATCTCTTATGTAATTAACCCAGGGCTTTTCTCCTATATAAGAGAGCCCTAGGGTCTCCTCTATGATATGAAAAACGCTTCTCCCAACAGATACTCTATGGTCTTGGTCTGTGTGTCACCTTACACTATGACTCTAAGACGTGGGAAGTACCTTAGAATTGGGGTGCCTTCGTAGGCATGCAGTGTTGTATAATGCATCCTAATTAAGTTCACAACACGTCCACTAGCTTATAGGGATTTCGAACCAGATTATACTCACTTCCAATCAACTCAACTTTAATTATAATTTCCTCCAAACCTTAACTGCAACTCTCTCAGATGTAACTATAGACAATTTAGATGTAGAAATGGATGATCTGGATGTAGAATCGCCAAGTCTGTTTGCTATCAATGATACTCATCAAACCATATATTTGTGTCATCATTCATGAATAAGCTAAATGTGTATATTGACTAGATGATCTATTATATGATGTATACACCTATTTTTTATCTAAGTCATGATGCCCAAAAAAATGATGGATGAAGATTGGAGTTGACTGAAATGATTAGAATCCTCTTTATTATATTATGAGAAGATTCTAAAAGAGTAAAAAATCAAGAATTAAAATAACCAATTATAATTTGAATCAATAATAGAAACAATTTGCTAATTGGAATTTCATCTTCTCTTCCTTTTATTTAACCTTGTGATTATGGATTTATGTATCTGATATTTATAGAAAACCAAAAACTTCCCAACCATTACTTAGTACACTACTATTATGTTACTGGCAACAGCCCCCCCCCTTTTTTTACACACTTAACACAAACCCTTCGAAGTCGCAAAGACCGCATATTTTTAGTATCATGTACCACATTCCCTGGCATTTCACACTTGTAAGCATGGTAATTTTTCTATCCTGCTGAAGAGACTAGAGCATTCTTACAATCCAATGACTTTCTAATCTCATCAATAATTAAGCTCCCAGAGATGAACACCCTAGTTTGATGCTCATCCAGAAATCAGCAAAAAGTTCACATGAATGTATTCAACTCAAGGTATAGTCTTTCAGGGTGAAGGCACATCCAAATGATGGTGTTATGCATCATCATGCTCACAGCCACAAATTTGGGCATAATATCCTCTCTCGGAGTTTACTTGGATCTATATACCTTAACAGATTTCCATTTAATTATTAGGTGAATAGCTTAACCCCAACAGAATCTCCATTCTTAGGCCAATCTACATTCTTTCGCTAGCAACGGGTGTCTGGTTTTGAACCACACCAGATCTTAAATCACAAGAAATTAATTTAAGAATTATTTCTAATTAGAAGAGTGATTTTTTTTAAACCCAACACTAGCAGTAATGACAAATTTATTTAAGTTGTTTTTTTTATTTTCCAGCAGCCTATGTACATTACATTCAACCAATTTCATTATTATATATATGATTTTTTCGCAGCGGTATGTGCGGTTACAATTTAGATTACAGAAATTATAATATATACATATATTTTAGCATCCGTTCCAGAAAACAGAACCCCTTTTTTCATTTTTTTATTCAGAAAACATGACAATTAGTGCTGCATGTAAAAGTACGTTAATCTTTTCATTTCAATTGAGTAGCAAACATATGCCAAAATTTTTACCTAAATCTCATTCTCTAAGTTTTGAAATTTAAGAGCCTATCAAGAATTTAAAAATCCCATGCCATCCCTTAAGTTCCATCAAAACATATCAGGAACTAAAATTTCTGAATTTTGAAAGTTGAAATAAATTTGTGTGCAATTTACACAATAGTCAATAAAAGAGAAGTGTAATTTGACATGCATGGCAGCAAGATGGAGGTATAGGGAGGTACCCGTTTGGAACAATTTTTGAAGGGGAAGAAGGGGGTTGATCCTGCATGCAACAGGGAGGGTTGCTGTAGCCTCAAGGGAATGGAAGGCAACAGCCTATAGCTGCTGATTTTGCTTTTGAACAGGCTTGCAGCAGGAGGCAAAATGGATCCAGCAGCTTGGCTTTGGAGAGCTGCTACAATAAGTTTGGATACTCCAAGTCTCCAAGAGAAGAACTCCAAAAATGGCAAATTTAGAGAGGGAAAGCAGTGATTTTCGTTGGAATTTGGGGAAAGGAAAAGAAAAAGAACGTCTGAATTACTGCTGGAATAGGCTTAAATAAGAAAGAGGGTAATAGGAATAGGGAAAGAGGGAGGAAGTTTGGCTTTGGAGAGCTGCTACAATAAGTTTGGATACTCCAAGTCTCCAAGAGAAGAACTCCAAAAATGGCAAATTTAGAGAGGGAAAGAAGTGGTTTTCGTTGGAATTTGGGGAAAGGAAAAGAAAAAGAACGTCTGAATTACTCCTGGAATAGGCTTAAATAAGAAAGAGGGTAATAGGAATAGGGAAAGAGGGAGGAAGTTTCCTCTTGACATGATGTCACCCATGACATCATTAGCATGACATCTTTAGTGACATCAGCATGCTGATGTCAGCATGCTGATGTCATAATTACAATATGTCTTTTATTTTTGTTTTGTATTTATTTTTTTTACCGTTGGAATTGCAGACTGTTGTCTTGTTGTCTGCTACAATAAAAAAATTAATAATTTTTTCCATTTTTCTCTCTTTAATTGACATTTTTAAAGTTGACTATACACGAACATCGGATCTCGGATTTCGACGTACCATATCTCGATTTGATCGTCTTTAAACGACGATCAAAATGAGTATAATATTGATATACTTCTGATTGGATTTTGAACCTCCGAAATTTTCGAGATATGATTTTGATTTGGAAATTTTGTGATTTAAATTTTGTGAAAATAAATATCAAACGACCTCTGATTGACGAACGGTCGATTCTGTTGGTCTTATTTCGTCGAATCGGATCTCATGGCAGTCTCGGTTTGTTTTGTGATTTTCGAATTGGCGTCCGGCTTTTTCGGGCACGCATTACGATGCGATCGATTTTTGGTCGATTTCTCCCGAATGACTTTTGATTCATGATCAATTTATCGATTTAGGTTGTTTAGCATTGACCAACAACTTTATTGGGTTAATTGGACCCAAATCGGATCGGTTTCGGGTTTGGTTGGAAACTGGATGTTACAATGAGACTCAGAATAGAACGACCATTCAGATCCTTGGTAATATGAGTGATAGATTATAAATTCATAGAAAAGTCGGGCGCATGTACCATACTTCGTAAATGCATGGAGGTTGTAAACTGAATCTCTCCATAACATGTAATAGGATAAGGTCTCCTATATGCAATGCATGCACGTCGATTAGGGTGAATGGAACTGTAGGATGTGAACTATTCACCATCGATGCAAAGATGGTGAAATGCTCCAGAGTCCATGATCCATTCTGAAATGCCTGTCTTGTGAGAAGTGGTAAGTGGATAAGTTGTACATGAGGCATTGGTAGAGGTTGCAATGCTAGATGAGGTCGGAGGAGCACTAGTAGAACCAATGATAGGAGCCATAATCTCCATCCAACAGGAGAGAAGATCGTCATACTTCTAATCAGCAGAAGTAATTGTGGGCTCAAAATGCTCAACAGCACGAGTAGATGTAGGGCGACAATGCTTCTGATAGTATGTATCTAAACAGTACCCTAAATGTTAGCAGCATGGAGTAGAGAAACAACATAATCACTTTGCATATAGCAAAAAATCCTAGAATCCACAAATGCATCACGGATTCTGAGGTTGACGACCATTCCACTAGAGACCTCACTAAGAGAGGTTTTCTCTGGAGGTATCTCTTCTATATATTAAACCATAGACATGTTCAACAAGGCAACCCCTAGTGCTTGACTCGCTCAATTTACTGACAATCTAAGCATTAATAATATTTACGATCCAACTCGAGGAAGAGAAATTGGGCTAGCAGGGTCCCTATGCGAATCACGGTCTTCATGTTGGTGAGGTGCATGCAACTACTTTCCAAGGCACGCAGGACGAGGTTGTTGGGTACCGAGGAGATCCTGCGCGATAGATGGGGTCTTGAGAAGGAGGATTCTGATCATCTTTTTTGGCTGTAGAACCTCGACCATGGTGTGGGAGCGGGCGGTTGTGCCATGGCTTTAGTCGATGGACAACGTGTTGCACTGAAGCTCGGTTAGGGCAGCTTGTGGAAGTTCTCATGAGGACGCGGCTGGTCCTTTTACCCTTCTTTGGGCCATTTGGTGTGATGGAAATGAGAAAATATTTCAGGGACGTCTGTTTATTTGTGAGGATGTTGGGGCACTGTAGGGCATTGATGTCATTATGGCTTAGTATGTTGTTTCCTTTTTGGTATTGTTCTGTTTGTAATATTGTAACCGTGTTCTAATGGATTAAATTTGCGGTGAGCTCCATTCGTGGGGCTACACCCCCATTCTCCTAAAAAAACTCAAGGAAGAGCATTAAAGTTTGATCTCCACATGTTCGGGGGTATTTATTTATTTTTACTTTCTTTTGTGATCCCACTTCCCTAGCCTCTCTCTATATAAAGAAGGCAACGGCCTTCTATTCTGCATATCAAGATTCCATTTCTTAAAAAAGGAAAAGTCATTCTAAACCTAAATTAATTGTGATGACTAACATACATTTATGAGAGTCGAATTTTATCTGTTCGGTGCAGTTTTGAACGTCTAACAATAAAAAGGAACTGTTTAACTGTGAACATGAATGATATACCAGTGATTATATCAAATTGGTACTTGAAACCATCAAACAGAATAGGGACATGCAAAAGGTATATGTATTGTCCATCGACTTTTCAATGCATGTCATTTGCTTTTTACTTCCTAACAAAATATGGTAGGGGATTCACAAAGCTTACCAAATTGAATACTTGATGGTACCAACCACTAGGCACAAAAATAATGTCATCTTTTTCTTGAGTGCACTCCCACCAAGAAGTCTACAAATGAACTAAGCGATAAAAATCTTTCTAAAATTTCAAAATGAAATGAATTAAGTTTTGCATGAGAATTTGACCTCCTTGAATCCAGGAAATTTCTTATCAGATACATCCACAGAAATATCATACACGCATCGTTTAAGATACCTACACAAGTGACATCTCAAACAAATTAGTAAATGCATCTGCTATATTTTTATTTATTTATTTTCGAACAGTGGATGTGGCCCGAGCGGAGCACACCAGAAACTTTCTTATTAATAAAAAAAGTTACAGCACAGAGTGAAATGCAACAATAGAACAACAAGAAAGAACAATAGAAGCACAAAGAAGAAACCCATCCAGAGTCACCAATTGTGCACACATCAGGGTGATGTCTGCATTTCATCAGGAAGAGAGAGACTGTTACATGCCCACAACAGAGCAGTATTCCATGGAAATATAGCTGCGACCACCAAACACAGAGACGCTGAGAAGATTCCGCGCCGAAAGGGAGTAAAGTAGGAGAAACGATGAAGTTGTGGAACTTATCAGATGTGCACACATCAATGAAAATGATGTGTGCACTTCCGTGCAGTAATGCAACATCAATGTCAGGCATGAGCCCAATCAAAGACCGATTAAATGCCACACGGTGAGAACATTTTTGCATGTTACACAACAATTTTCAGAGTATGGCGATCTCCACTGAATAGAACCCCATTCCTCGAAAGCAGATTAACGGTTAACCGAAGCAAAACCAAAGGGCACAAGCAACCCAGTGTTGAAGATGAACATGCAAGGATCGCCAAAAAATATTCCACGATGCGAATTGAAAGCTAGGTAAAGAAAAACTACCCCGGGCCTCCAAAGATATTTTGCAAAGAAAAGACGATGTAAGCTTTTCCATAAGAAGTTCACACGGGCATTACATGACATCTAAACTCTGAGAAAACCAGCAGGATGAACCTTCATAAGGAGCTTTCCCTGAAGCATTAGCCATAAGAAGAATAGCATTCTTAGAGGCACCAAAGAATAGCACTCTTAGAGGTACCCAGACTCCCTAATCGTCTGCAGGAGCTCCCTAAGAATGTATACGCACAACAGTTGCATCCCAGTAAGCTCTGAATATGCCAACTTCAAGTAAATCCCACGAAACTCAACCTCTAGTGGTCACAGTCACCTCTTCCATCGTCAATAAGCTCTATCTTTTCCATCAAAGACGTGAAATCTGCATGCCTCTGATCTAAGAATGTTGAGAAAGTTGGATACCAACACCTATTGAGGGAAATGAATAACTTGATTGATCAGAGGCCCTAGGGTTCTCTTATCTGGAGAGGAACCTATTGGGCAAATTACAAGAAGAGAACAAAAGAAATAGAAAATAAGAAAAACAACAACAAAAATAATAAATATCTCAACACTCTCTCTCAAGTTGGAGCGTAGATATCGATCAGACTCGGCTAGGAACAATATCTCTGATAATGCCCTCTGGCTAGAGCCTTAGTAAGAACATCTGCACCGGTCTCCAGAGTTGACATGCGTAGTGGAGATAAGACCTTCTGGATCATGTCACAAGTGTAGTGACAGTCCACCTCTATGTGCTTCATCCTCTCATGAAAGGCTGGGTTGTTGGCAATAAAGAGAGCAGCCTGATTGTCACATTGGAGGCGCATGGGAAGAGGCACCTCTATAGTCAGGTCAGTAAGAATGGATCCGACCCATATCATCTCTGCGCTAGCCTGCACAATGGTCCTGTACTCTGACTCAACACTTGATCTGCCAACCACAGTATGCTTCTTGCTTTTCCATGAAACCAGGGAATTCCCTGTAAACACAACAAAGCCTGATGTAGACTTCCTATCCTTTGGACACCCAACATAATCTGCATCTGCACATGCTATAACTAAAAGAGATGTGCCTCTGCTGAAAAGAAGCCCAGTACCAGGTGAAGTATTCAAATATCTCAGAATCATATGGACTGCATTCATATGTACATGTCTGGGTTGGTCCATAAACTAACTCACTTCGCTTACGGCAAAGGATATGTCGAGCCTGGTAATAGTCACATATAGTAGCTTGCCAACAAGCTCCTTGTACCTCCTCTTGTTGACCTCCTTAGTATCATCATCATAGAGCTTCATACTCAGGTCAATAGGAGTAGTGGCAGGTCTGCAATCCATCATGCATATATCTAAAAAAAGATTTGTAACGTACTTCTCTGGGTCATTACATGACCTTGTTGGTTCCTAACAAACTCCAATCCAAGGAAGCAACGTAAATGTCCAAGGTCCTTGGTCACAAACTATCATCCTAGGAAATCCTTGGCACCCTGAATGCCATGCTTGTCTTTCCCGGAAACAATAACGTCATCGACATAAACAAGAATGACAGTAGTACCTCTCTGAGTCCTCTGCACAAACAAGGAGTGATCAACAGTTGATCGCATAAGCCCATGCTGCTCTATCAGGTCCGAGAGCTTTTGGAGCCATGCTCTTGGACTCTACTTAAGGCCATAGATAGCCATGTGTACCCAGCAAACCTTCTGACACTCCTCCTCTGCACTAAACCCAGGTGGTTGATGCATGTAGACCTCCTCATGTAAATCACCATAGAGGAAGGCTTTCTTCACATCAAGCTGGTAAAAGGGCCAATCTCGTGTCACAGCAACAGAGAGTAGAATACGTAGAGTAGAATGTCTGGCAACTGGAGAGAAAGTATCCTAATAGTCCACCCCATATGTATGAGTGAACCCACGTGCCACGAGTATCGCCTTATAACGATCCACACTGCCATCCGCACGGTGTTTCACAGTGAACGCCCATTTGCATCCCATAACAAATGTGTCAACTGAAGCAGAAACAAGACCCCAAGTATTACGTGACTGTAGCGCAACCATTTCCTCTTCTATAGCTAACCTCCAGTGATTGTCCTAAATAGCCTCCTGATATGACTGTGGTATCTCCGCAGCTGATAGTGCCAAGGTAAACTCCTAAAATCCTTTAACAGCCTCCTCAAGGAAACCTGAGCTGCAAGAGGATAAGTAGCACACTTACGTTGCAGCTTACGAAGAGCAATCGGTACATCAAGATCATCTGCCAATTCTGTAACCTGTGAGTTCCCCTCCTGAGAGGGGATCTGTTGATCCTGTATGGAATCATGATGCACAAACAACTCATTAGTGCCATCAATAGAAACAATGTGCTCATTACAAACCTGATGCATGCTGGATGATGGGCAAGGCCTGTAAACAGGGGGACTGAGCGAGACGTGTGAGTAAATACATGAGGCAAAAACTATGTCACAGTAGAAGGAGGAGCAGTTGTAGGTGGTGGTGGAGGTGGAGGTAGTTGTGGTAATATGACAGTAGGAGGAGGCATGTAGATCTTAGCATCAGAGTTAGATGGATCAAGTCTATCATAGGAAAAAAACACAAGACAGATTCAAAGAAAATGACATCAGGACTGACAAAGTACTTCCCCTTGAGAGAATCAAAGCAACGATACCTTTCTGGGTACAAGAGTAGCCGACAAAACGCACTTGATAGCTCTGAAGAGAGCTTGTCACGACCAGGAAAGACATCATGAACAAATACAACCAAACCAAACACACGAGGAGTGAGGGAGAAAAAAACGTATTCGAGAAAGGAATCTTCTCTCCCAACATGGACGAGGGCATGCGGTTAACCAGATAGCATGCGGTGAGGACAACATCTTCCCAGTAAACATGACCACGACTCCGTATCAGCAAGGTTCTGGTCACATCAAGTAAGTGATGGTGTTTGCGCTCAGCAACATCGTTCTGCTGGGAAGTATAGGCACACGAGGTCTGATGAACAATGCCTATAGATCTAAGGAACTCGAAAAGTTGTAAAGTGTAGAACTCTAAAGAATTGTCAAAACGAAGGTATTTGACTTCGGCAGAAAAAATATTCATTATCTCAATAATAAAATACTTGATCACATATCCAACCTCAAAATTATTCTTCAACAAAACACCCTGACTATCTAGAAAAAACACCAACAGCAACAAAGATAAAAATGGTGTCCTTGGTGATCAAGAACACGACTCGAACCTAAAATGTCTAAATGTAGGAGCTCAAATAACTGAGAATTGCTCCGACTTTGACGGGATGGAAATGAGGAACGGTAAGGCGACATACTTTACACTGAAAGGAGGATCTCGTAGAAATCTGAGGAAGAACATGACACAGCTTTTGCAGAGGAAGGTGGCCAAAACGAAGATGCCACAAATATTGAGAGACATGTCCAGTAGGTATAGACCGTATAGTAGAAGCGCCGACATGAGGAGGTTGGACTAGTATGTATAGTCCCCGTTGCTCACTGCCACATCCAATCACCCTGCCTGTGAGTATGTCCTGGAACACAAGAGACGCGGGGTTAAAAATGGCATGACAATGCAGATCCTTAGTAATCTGACTAATAGAAAGTAAATTCATCCGGAAGTCAGGAGCATATGAAACATTCTGAAGACGCATGGACGGTGTCAAATGCTCCTCCCCCTGTCCTTTAATGGGTAAGTGGTTTCCATTAGCAATGACAACCCATCTGCCAGGTGGTATAGTCATGTAGGACCTCAGTTGTGCTCTGTCTCCACACAGGTGGTGTGAAGCACCAGAATCCATAATCGACTCTGTCATGTCTACACCAGTACTACCGGTAAAAGCATAGGCAAGACCTGAGGAGCTCGAAGAGGCTCTGGCTGTGGTTGCGGTGTATGTAGTGGTGTTGCCAATAGTAGAAGTCACTATCTGCAATAGGAGAGACAATATAATTTAGGTGAGTATCTGCCTGAGAAGTTGTAGCCTCTGAAGGCTCAATCTGTACTACTACACGACCCGAAACAGGATATCCATGCTTCAGGTAGCAGGTATCCTCTACATGTCCCGATCGAAGACAGAAGGTGCAAGGATCACGTAGACGCCCACCACCTCTACAACGAGGGGTGCATCCTATAGACTGGGCCAGCCCTCCTCGTCCATGAGAAGCGGCCATGGTAGAAGAGGGTGAAGTAGTGGCCGTAAAAGGCATGATAATCCGGCTGAGGCGGCTATAGGCCTCCTCCATGAGAGGTATGGTAGCCCCAGTGCGAAGCTGTGTCCGTGTTGCATCATACCCTTTATAAAGGCCAGCCATGAAAACTCCAACAATTATAAAGTTCATATAAGACTTATGCTACTCTAGAGATGTCGTAATAGGCATATAGCAATGAAGCTTCTTGAACATTCCACAGAAAGACGAGTAGTGCACGTGAAAAGGATGACCATCCTGCTTGGCATTGTAAATATCAAACTGTAGCTGAAGAATCTTGGCCTCATTCTTCGCTTGAGCATAGAAGGAAGCCAAAGTGTCCCGCATCGCCTTGCCGGTGGGCTAGTTCAGAATATCATTGGCTATCTTTGTGATTAGGGTCCCACATTGCCAAACACGCACATACGCGTCATCTTGCTTCCAATAAGCATTTGCCCAAAAACGATGTTAGGGGAATTCTTTGGAAAATAGACTTCTCTAAAGCCTATGATTCTCTGCGGTGGCGGTGGGGTAGACAAATTGGTGATTGCTATGCGGTGGCGTCCGAAATTATCCATGCTTGGCACAAAAACGATGTTAGGGGAATTCTTTGGAAAATAGACTTCTCTAAAGCCTATGATTCTCTGGACTGGAGGTTTTTGTGGTTTGTGCTTAAGAGGCGGGGATTCCCTCCGTTATGGATCTCGTGGGTTCGACGTTGCGTTTCGACTGCCTCTCTGTCTGTTTCTCTCAATGGCCGGCTGGCGGGGGGCTTCTTCCAGCCCCGTCGGGGTATTCGGCAGGGATGCCCCATTGCTCCCTTACTTTTCGTTCTGGCCTCTGACGTGTTATCCAGCATGATTCATAATGTCGTTGCGGCAGGCCTGTCCAGCGGCTGCTCCATTGGGCCCTTCTCTATGCCGATTATTCAGTTCGCGGATGATACCATTTGCTTTATTGAGGGCGGGGCGTCGAATGTTGCTGGGATGGCTACCACTTTGGAGCTCTTTAGTGAGGCGTCGGGACTTCTCATCAATTATAATAAGTCCTCCATGGTCCCCTTCTTCACTCCCCCTGAGGAGGTTATGGTTTGTTCGAGGATCTTGCGCTGTCCCGTGGGTTCTCTTCCGCTGAACTATCTTGGGCTCCCGTTGTCTACGGGTCGGGCACGCTTACGTGATTGGCAGCCGCTGGTGGATCGCATGGCTGCTCGTTTGGCTGGTTGGCGTGCCGCTATCCTCTCTCGGGGAGGTCGTTTGGTTCTTCTCAAGTCCGTTCTTTCTTCAATGCCTATATACTTTTTCTCGGTGAAAGGTATGCCTAAGGGGGTCCGTCGGCGGTTGGACTCTTCTTTGAGGTCTTTTCTTTGGGGTAAGAAAGGGGCTGCGCGTCGCGGTGTTCCTTTGGTCGCTTGGGATGATGTGGCTCGGCCAAAGAAGGATGGGGGGCTGGCGGTGAGGCGGTTGGATGTCGTGAACGAGGCTTTTCTCCTCAAATGGGTGACTCGCCTTTGGGGTCCGGAGGATAATCT
The DNA here is from genome assembly GCA_037367405.1 of Ottelia alismoides. Taxonomy (NCBI): domain Eukaryota; kingdom Viridiplantae; phylum Streptophyta; class Magnoliopsida; order Alismatales; family Hydrocharitaceae; genus Ottelia; species Ottelia alismoides. The sequence goes on along the minus strand of JAZKJV010000869.1, from coordinate 147,623 downwards.
TATGATTAACTTCTTGAGGTTGGCTGTGGGGGTTGACCGGGGTTAGGGTTTGGATGCTCGCCTTTTGGGCTCTCCATCCTGTTTCGCTCGTGATATTTGGAATATTATGGTCCGTAACCGTGCTCTTTTCGTCACTAAATTGGGCAATGGCTCGCTCATCCGCTTTTGGGGCGATGATTGGACTGGTAGGGGGCCTCTGAAGGATGTTTTCCCTCGCCTCTTCGCGTTGGTGGATGATAAAGACGCGAGGGTTGTTTCTTTCTGGGATGGGGCTGCTTGGGGGCCCAGATTTGCGGGCAATCTTTCCGATCAGCGCCAATCGGATTTCTTGGCTTTGCTGGAGGTTCTTGCGGTCTCGCCCTCGCCTTCTGTGGGTCGCGACCACCTTTGTTGGAAGGACGGCTGCTTCTCCATTCGCGAGGCTTACCGTGCTCTTCTTCCGCCCTTGGTTGTGGCTGATGATTCTTTGCTTCGGGACTGTAAATTCTTTTGGGGCCTCAGGGTTCCCGAACGAATGGGCATCTTCTTATGGCTATTCTGTCGTGGGCGTCTCTTAACTCGCAGCCGGTGTTCTGCTATTTTCCCTTCGGTTTCGCCTACCTGTGGTCTGTGCAATTTGGAGGACGAGACTCCTGACCACCTGTTCTTTCGTTGTGGGAAAATGTTTTGGCATTTGGGCGGACTTGGATTGGCTCGACGTCTCGAGCTCCGCCTCCTTCTGCGCTTGCTTGGTTCGTTCTCGGGCGAGGAGTAGGAACGATATTCTCTCTTCTATTTCACGGCTATGGTGCATCTGGATTGCTAGGAATGAAGCCATGTTTGCTGGTCAGCGATCTACTCGGAAAACGTCCTCATCTCTGCTTCTCGTTTGGTCTGTAATTGGTCTATTCCTTAGGGGGTCTTTGCTGTTTGGAGCTATCATATTGTGATACCTTCGGTGTTTTTTTGGGTTTCTTCTTTCTCCTTCTCTTCTCTCCGTGTACTCGCTGCAAGTTTGTTCTCAACTTTACTTTATTTTCAATAAATAATGGGGCGAGCACCAACGAGTGCGTCCCCCGTTTTTTTGAGCATCAAAAAAAAAGCATTTGCCCAAGTCTTATCCATTGGCTTTGGATCTGTCAGAATGTGTTCCTTGCTATTGCACTGCATGAGGGTGAGAAACTGCATGGACCACAACTCATAGTTGGTCCCATCCATCTTAGCGATGGTTAGTCGGGCCCTGAAGGCTCCGGATGAAAAAATGTCACCCTTGTTCTCTGACATGATGATAAAACTACCAAATTACGGAACTCAACTGGGAAATAGACTGATAAAACGAGTCTACACAATCATACAGAGGATTGGTTGTACGTGTAGACTCATACAACCATCCTCATCAATAATTGTTGCACACTAGGGCTAGAAAACATGATTTATAGGTTTAAAAATCGTGTGTTTCGATCAAAATCAGACCAATCCGAACGGCAGATCGAGCTACAGAGAAGCATAGAATCGCACGGTAGGGTGGGAGACGGCCTGGGAGAGCCTAAGGCAGCTTATGGCACAGCGGGGAGGGCCGAGCGGCGGCCTTGGTGGTCGGAGGGGACGACCTGAAGCGTGGTGGCATCTTGCGGTGGCTGTGGGGGTGGCCTGCAGTGGCCTGGGGACGGCCTTCGGTAGGCAGGGGGAGGCATGGGCTGGCAGCCAGGGTTGCCTTGGGCGACATGGGCTACAGGGGTGCGAACGGTGGCGACCAGCAGCGTCCAGGAGGGTGATTGTCGGCAGTGGCGGCGCGAGGAGGGTGCGGGTAGGGTAGGGCTAGGGTTTGATATGGGAACACCGATCTAGGATTGTCGCTCTGATACCATGTTGAGGGAAATGAATAACTTGATTAATCAAAGGCCCTAGGGTTCTCCTATATAGGAGAGGAACCTGTTGGGCAAACTACAACAAGAGGACAAAAGAATAGAAAATAAGTAAAACAATAATAATAAAAAATATCTCAACAACACCCAGTTGACCACATCCGATATGGTTGTGTTGCTTTTCCGTCACAAACAACTAGGGTACTTGTCACATAACATACCATAATCCATCCAAATATCCAGAATCCAAAGTGATGATCATCCCCAAATACATGCCTAATAGAGGGGCAAATCTTGTCGATGACCTCACAAATGTCATGCCAAAAACTTGATGATTTTCGCATGTCTGTTGCCACTAGTGTAATGCTAAGTATCCTCATTATATAGTGTGGAGAAAGAATGAACGACTTGTTTTATTCAAGGGGTCTAAGATTTCTTATATAGTGTGAAACTCTAGAGAGCTAAAAAGATAAATTACATAAAGGAGCCCAAAGAGTTACTTGAATCAATAAATAAATAAAGAGAAATAGCCCAATAATAAAATAACTCTTAACAGTCTCCCTCAAGTTGAAGCATATCTATCGATCATGCTCAACATCAAAATCATCAAAGAGAGGCATTTCTTTGGAGTTGACTAAGGTCCATCGTGACAAACACCTTCTGTGAAGCATCACTAGTAATCACCGTATCAACAATATAGACAACCAACATCATAGTGCCAATGGATCATCGTCTAATGAACACAAAATAATCAGATGTCGTCTTATGGAAGCCAAGAGAGCCGGATCTCAGTTGGTAAACATGTCAAACCAAGCTTGTGGACTCTACTTTTGGCCATAAATTGGCCTTACTGAGTCAGTGCACATGCTCCCTCTCGACATAGTAACGTGGTGATTGCATCATATAGACCTCCTCCTCGAGGTAACCGCAAAGAAAGGCATTCTTCACATCGAGCTGAAAGATTGACCAATTCTTCTTAGCAACAACTGAAAGAATAGTACGAATTGGTCTAATCCTAGCCACAGGAGAAAACATCTCAAAGTAGTTCACTTCATAAATTTCTGTGAATCCTTTTACTACAAACCTAACCTTTAGCCTCTCAATAGAAACATCATGAAATTGTTTGGTCGTAAAAACCCTTCGGCAAGTAACAAGATCGACATCTGTATGACACAGCACAAGATCCCACATGCCCCTGGATATAAGCGTGTCCATCTCCTCATCTGTGGTCTTTTTCCAATCATAATCCTGCAATGCATTACAATGATCACTAAGAACAATAATAGCCATAAGAGCATATGCAAATCGCCCATATAGACTGTCAACAACAACAACAACAAAGCCTTTTCCCCACAAATAAGTAGGGTCGGCTGCATGGATTCTTCACCTCCATTCAGATCTATCTTGGGTCAATCTCAGGCTTATATAATGTACTAAGCCTTCTCCCACTATAAGTAGGGTCGGCTACATGCTTGCACAAATCCATGTTATAAGATTCGATTATTTCTTACGCTGGATGTCGACTACCTAACGCAACCCCTGCAATAGTGGGATTTAAACCCAGGTCTTTGGTGTGGTAGACATACTGTACTACCACTAGACCATTAAGTGGGTACATGCATTCAGATCTATCACTACACCATTACGCTGGCCATTCTTCGGCTCCATTCAGATTTATCTCGGGTCAATCTCGGGCTTATATCCAAAAAACTAAGATCCCTTCGTATAGTCTCTTTCCAACACTTCTTGGGCCATCCTCGCCCTCTCTTAGCCGGCTCAACATCCCAACACTCGCATCTCCTAACCGGTGCATCAACTGATATTCTTTGCAAATGACCAAACCATCTTAAGCGGTTTTCTCACATCTTATCCTCGATCGGAGTTACACCAACTTTCTTTCTGATTGCATCAATCTGAATCTGATCTTTACGTGTGTCCATACATCCACCTTAGCATTTTCATTTCTGCTACAACCATTCTCTGCACATGTCTATGGTTCATAAGCCAAAATGTGAACGTGATATATAGTGCATTGCTTTTTTGTATAGACTATCAGTGGAAATAGAATGTGACATGTGATGTATAGTGCATTGCTTTTTTGTACAGAGCTAATACAGAGTTCTGGTGGAGCATCCAGAGCTGTAGTGGTGGGGGCATTTGAAGATGGCACACCATCCTACAAATAACGAACAAGTAACAATACATGGTCAAGATGACTAGTGTGTTTCCTTTTGTAGACAATGGGTTGTGGCGAGAGCTCCAAGGGTATGTTACTAACAGACTAAGTAGCTTGTCTGCTCAAAGAAAGTGACAACAATAGAAATGTAGTAACGATGACCAGTAGGGTCATAGCATAGGTATCCCTTTTGAGTGCGAGAATAGCTAAGGGAAACACACTTGATAGCATGAGAAGATAATTTATCCCTAGTCTGGAAATTATGAAAAAATGTGATGCAACCAAAGATCCTAAATGGGAATGGAAAGGATGTCTCACCACGATATAAGAGAGAGAAGGGAGTTACCCTTTTAGGGCATAAAAAGGGACCTAATTGATGAGATAAGTGACAATGAGAATGGCATCCTCCCAATAGGTATTGGGAACCTTCATGTCAGTAAGCAATATACGGGCTATGTTGAGAAGGTGGTGAAGTTTTCCTTCAGTTACCACATTCTGTGAGGGGTATACAGACATGATGTCAGATGAAGGGTTTACATAGAGGCAAAGAAAGACACCAGATCCTGTTGGATAAACTCAAGAACATTGCCAGTCAGTATAGTCTGAATACAAATAGAGAAAGATATGCTAATAAACTGAAAAAAACACTTAAATAATTTTGTTAATATATAATTATTCCTTAAGTAAATAGACCCAAGAATATTTTCTATACCCATCCACGAAGACAACAAAATATGTGTGACCACCAGTAGTACGGATCGTATTAGGGCCCCAAACATCACAATAGACTAAGAAGAAAAGGATAGATCGACATAGCTCGATCCTATGTGGAAAGGATGGCCGATGATGTTTTCCGAGATGGAATGCTTTGCACTCAAATGCTTTCAGTGAGGAAAGTTTAGGAAACATCTGTGAAAGAGCTTTACTAGAAGGGTGACCTAACTACAAATGACATATGAATGGGTCAGTGGAAATGGAGACTGCATAAGCAAATGTAGAATCAATAGGGATCGTAAGGTAGTAAAGGTAGTATTCCTCATGTCCCCCCACCAAAACACTGCAAAGTCCAAATGTATTGAAAATAGTAATGGTGCTCATCAAAAATAACTCCACAGTTCAATCCAACATATAACTTGTCAGAAATAGTATGAAATCCCTTGTCTTACTCCAATGGGTCTAGGGGTCCATATATAGGACAAGCCTAGAAACCCTAATGAGTACAGGAAGGAGAAAAGTACAAAAATACCCTTACAAGGGTTTTAGAGAGATCTGCTACATATTTCTAACACTCCCCCTCAAGTTAGAGCATATATATCAGTCATGCCCAACTTGGAAATAATTCACAGTAGTCGTTTCTTGGGTAAGGCCTTTGTGAAGATATCTGCTAGCTGAAGATCAGTGCTAATATGTGGAGTAGCAATTCTTCCAGTTTTGACAGCATCACGTACGAAGTGGCAATCTATCTCTATGTGCTTGGTTCGTTCATGGAACACTGGATTTGTGGCTATGTAGGTTGCAGATTTATTGTCACAGTATAGAGGAATAGGAGTAGTGACATTAATGCCAAGTTCCTGAAGGAAAGCCAATAGCCATGTAATCTCACATGTAGCTTGAGCCATTGCCCTATATTCTGCCTCTGCACTGGATCTGGATACAACGGTCTGTTTCTTGCTCCTCCATGTAACCGTATTTCCTCCAACCATCATCGCATAGCCTGTAGTAGAGCGTCGATCTTCTGGGGAACCAACATAGTCAGCATCCGCGTATGCAATAACCTTCGTGTGCCCATTTGCCCCATAAAAGAGGCCACGTCCTGGAGATTCCTTCAAGTATCGTAAGATTTGTAGGACATCTTGCCAGTGGCTGTAACTCGGTTGTTCCATGTGCTGACTAGCTCTGCTAACTGCATAGGAGATATCTGGTCTGGTGGCAGTAAGGTAGAGTAGTTTACCCACAAGGCTTCTATATCGAGTGACATCATCAAAGGTAGAATCAGACAGGCTGGCATGCTTCTTTGGGTCTGCAGGGATACCAGAGGGCTTGCATCCGAGAACACATGCTTCAGTAAGAATGTCCAGACAATATTTCCTCTGTGAGAGGTGAAGTCCTTCAGTAGTGCGAAGTACTTCTATGCCCAAGAAGTAGCGTAGATGACCAAGGTCTTTAGTAACGATTACCTTTTGAAGGAAGGCCTTGGTTTCTGATATCCCATTGCAGTCATCACCTGTGAGAACCATATCATCAACATAAACGGCAAGTATAACAGTACCAGTTGCTCGTTTTTTGACAAATACTGAGTAATCAGATGTTGTTCTCTGGAATCCAAGCGTACTAATTTCTGTGGTAAGTCTGTCAAACCATGCCCTTGGGCTTTGCTTGAGGCCATATATCGCTTTTCGAAGTCGACATACATACTCCCCAACGACTTCATAACCAGGAGGTTGCATCATGTATACTTCCTCATCAAGGTCGCCATAGAGAAAAGCATTTTTCACATTTAACTGAAAGATAGGCCAAGATTTATTTGCTGCTAACGAAATAATAGTCCTGATAGACCCCATACGTGCAACTGGTGAGAATGTCTCAAAATAGTCTACACCATAGGTTTGTGTAAAACCTTTAGCCACAAGGCGAGCTTTTAACCTGTCAATTGAGTCGTCCGGCGTGTGTTTGGTTGTAAAGACCCATTTGCATACCACCGGTCTAGTCCCTTTCGGACATTGAACAAGATCCCACGTTCGTTTGGATATAAGTGCATTCATTTCTTCATCCATTGCATGTCGCCACCCAAAGTCCTGTAAGGCATTGTGGTGATCTCGTGGAATGGAAATTGTCATTAGAGCATCTGTATACCGTCTGTCATAGTCAGATAAACTAGCAGTAGAGGTGTAGTGAGACATCGGATAGGAAGTACAATGTCTCTTACTCTTCCGTAGAGAAATTGGAAGCTCGAGAGGATCATCCAGGAGATCCTTGTGGGAAATACTTGGAGAGGGCATATCATCCTGGAGGACTGAGATGGGTAAAGGGACGTCGGAAGGTGCCGATACGTTTCTTCGTTTGTAGATGATGGGTGGGGGGGAAGTTCAAGGGGAATATCAGTGATAGTATGGGAGAAGAAGCTTGTGTTCTCAAAAAATGTAACATCTGCCGAGATGTAATAGCGATGACCATGGGGATCATAGCACCTATACCGTTTTTGAGTGCGAGGGTACCCCAGGAAAACACATTTGATCGCACGTGGCGAGAGTTTATCTGTATTTTGGAATTTATGAACGAATGACACACAACCAAAGACCCGTAGAGGTAGGGGAAAAGGAGACTCTGTGGGGTAGAGTAAAGAGAATGGAGTAGACCTATTTAGAGAAGGCGAAGGGACTCTATTGATAAGATGAACTGCAGTTAATATAGCATCACCCCAGTAGATTTTGGGAACTTTCATTTGAGAGAGAAGTGATCGGGCAATGTTTAGGAGGTGTCTTAATTTTCTTTCTGCTATCCCATTTTGTTGCGATGTATAGGGCAGGAGGTTCGATGTATTGTCCCTTGAGAAGCAAAAAATGTGGCAAGGTCATTTTGGGTGAATTCCAACGCATTATCCGAACGAAAAATTTGTATAGTAGTGGAAAAAATGATTTTGACATACTAAAAGAAATTTTTGATGATAATATTAATTCCCGAACGTTCTTTTAGTAGATAAACCAAGGACAGTATACTGAAATCATCAACAAAAACAACAAAATACTTATGGCCACTGAGTGTACGAACCGGACAAGGTCCCCAAATATCACAGTGGACTAGAGCGAAAGGAATAGAACGACGAGGCTCAGTTCGAGCAGGAAAGGATGCTCGATAATGTTTCCCAAACTGACACGCCTCACACTCAAAGGGTTTTAGCGACGAAAGTTCCGGAAACATCATGGAGAGGGCTTTGGCAGATGGATGACCGAGACGAAGATGCCATAGTAGTGGATCAGTGGAAATGGACGCAGCACCCGCAAAATTGGAATCAGTAGGGATGTCAAGATAATACAGCACATTCTTCTCAGATCCCCCACCAAAGATCTGCTTCGTCCGGATGTCCTGAAAGTAACAGCAAAATTTATCAAATATCACTTGACAGTTAAGCTCTGTGCACAGTTTATGGACAGATAATAAGCTAAGAGGACAGGCTGGAGCGCAATGCACGTTCGTGAGTCTGAGTGAGGGAGAAAATTCCATAAAGCCCACACTAGTAATGGGCGAGTGCACTCCATTGGCAACACATACGGTTTTCACAACTGAGGATGGTCGGGAAGAAGTAAGAATACTACCTTCCCCCGTTAGATGCGTCGAGGCTCCAGAGTCGATGATCCATGTGGGAGTTGATGTAGTAGTTGTGCTGGCGACTGTACCCGAAGTTGTGGCAAGACTGGCTATTGAAGCAGAAGTGGTAACATTAGTTTGAGAGTTCTGTAGTAGTTGACGTAGACTGGCAAATTCAGAGGCAGTAAAAGAATGCTGACTAGCATTCGCAGGTTCTTCTTGACTCGGGGCAGCAATCTCATAATCAGTATCAGAGGTAGTCATCTCATACGCACTGTTGGCATTAGAAGGCATGCCAAATTTGGCCCAGCAACGTTCCGATCGGTGATTCAGGTGACCACAATGAGTACACGGGGGAAAACGGGCAGTAGTATGATCACGACCTAGGGCTCGTGATGATCCGCGACCCCGTCCAAAGGCACGACCACGTCCTCGACCAGAGTCACGTCCCCGTCCCCCGTAATGGATTGATCGTCCCCTTACAAAGCGAGCCGATATTTCAGCAGATGGAGGGGGGTGTGGAGACTCAATTTCCTTCAGTCGGCCAAAGATGGTTTCAAGAGTAGGTAATGCACCGACAGTCAGAAACTGGTCCTTCGCAGATTTATATCGAGGATGTAAACCTGATAGGAATCGATAAACTTGACATTCTGCTCGTTCCCCAACCTGTTTATCACAACATGCCGGTTGAAAAATGAGGAGTTCCTCAAATAAACCTGTGAGCTGCCTGTAATACTCTATCAAGGATGTATCTCCTTGATTTGTAGACCAAATCCTAGTATATATATCTGAAAGCCGAGATTTGGTAGTTTTCTGTGAGTAGGTATTTTCAAGACTCTCCCACATTGTTTTTGCAGTTTCTTTATATAGGAGATTGGATGCAATAGATGGATCAACGTTGTTTGTTATCCAGGTGATAACCTGACAGTTATCGACGAACCACGTATCAAAGTCTTTGTCCGTCTCTGCTGGGGGAATTTTAGTGAGGACATAGGCCTTCCGCTGGCCGCCAATAAATATTTTAATAGACCGAGACCATAGAACATAATTCTCGGATCCTTTGAGTTTTAAAGTAGTGCCTTGAACCATCATCGATGTAGATTGGTACAGGGACTCGGAGTCCACAGATGTGGGAGTAGAAGTCATGGCGGCCACATAAGGCAAGTAGCAAAGGGCTAGATAATAGTGATAATTTCAGAGGACATGAGGCTGTAGTAAAATATCACCGGATGGTATTGCTGGAGTCGTTGGAGTAATCGGGCCGCATAATCTTGTTAGACTGGTGACTGCTCGTTGGAGTGTTGCTGTGCACGAGAGTCGCTGGAGTCGTTGGACAGAGCAGGGGTCCTGGAAGTTGTTGGAGTCCTGGAGGTCGTGGACGTGAAAACCGTCGCTGGAGTCGCTTCAGTAGTCGTCGTCGATGGAGTAGTCGTCGTCGATGGAGTCCTGGAGTCGCTGGAGTAGTCCTGGAAGGGGCTTCGCCTGGGGGGTCCGCCTGGTGGTGAAGTCGCCGTCGCCTGAAGAGAACGAGCCGCCTGCTCGCCTTTATTGTTCCCGATGGGGAGACTCGATGGGAAGGCAGGGGAGGGGGGCGCGATTGGAGGCGATTGGAGGTAGGGCGACTGGGGTCGCGTTGGAGGTAGGGCGACTGGGGTCGCGTTGGAGGTAGGGCGACTGGGGTCGCGATGAGGCGATGTAGGGCTTCCTGTTGAAGTCGTTGAAGGCGAGATGGGGAGGCGATGTGGTGAGAAGGCGATGGGGAGGCGAGATGGTGAGGTGCGATTGGAGATGGGGAGGCGACGGGGAGGCGATGAGCAGGCGATGGGGAGGCGATAGGGGGTGCGCGATGAGGAGGCGATGGAGGGGGATATCGCACGTGGGAGAGAGACTAGAGAGAGAGAGAGAGGCTAGGGATTGGGAGGGAGGCGGCGAGAGAGAGGCCTGCGGAAATGCTCTGATACCATGTCAGAAACAGTATGAAATTCCTTGTCTTATTCCAATGGGTCTAGGGGTCCATATATAGGACAAGCCTAGAAACCCTAATGAGTACAGGAAGGAGAAAAGTACAAAAATACCCTTACAAGGGTTTTAGAGAGATCTGCTACATATTTCTAACATAACTTAAGAACCGGAGGAAAATATGATGCATACTAATTGTCAAAAAGCCTGAGCTTGGAGAAAACCCCATCGTATCAATGGTGGTGACATGAGAATGGGTATCATTTGGCTAACCGAACCATCTTCATAGAGGAAGAGGGTTGAAAAGAGGTCAGAAGACTACCTTCTCCAGTTAAGTGAGTAGATGCACATGTGTCAATGATCCAGGTTGGTGTTGTGGCAGAAGTAGAGTGGCATGCAATACCTAAGGTAGTAGCAAGATGCGTAGTAGAAGTAGCCTCACTAGGGATAGAATTCTACAGAAGCTTCATCAAATGGGTAATAGAAGCCCCTTGACCACCGACGAAACCTTGAAAGCCCGAGACCAAAGCACGCAGTTATTTGTACCCTTGAGTTTGATAGACGTACTATGTACCATCATAGATGATGTAGTGTGCAAGGATTTGGTCTCAGTGGGATTTGATACCATTGTCGTCTGATAGAGAGATCGAGATATTGTTGTAGAGCTTTAAACTCGCATGAGATTCGGGCACAAACGCCCTGTTTGTGGTTTTAAGATACCAAAGCTAGTGTTGTACAGATCAGTTGCAGTTCTGAGGACCCTCAATATGTTTGCAATAGCAGCAGGACCCTCAATAGGAATGGACAGATCAGTTGACGGCACTTCAAGGTGTTGGTGGTACCTCTGATGGTCGTAGAAGGTGTTGGCAGCATCGTTGATAGCCCTAGAAGGGGTTGGCGATACACATGAAGTGTTGGTGGAGATACCTGATAGCCCAAGAAGGGCTTGAAGATGCACAAGAGGTGCTGGCAGAGACCCCCTATAGACATAGAGGGGTTAGAAGCAGCAAAAGAGGCATTGACGGTGGCTTAGATGGCCAGATATGGTCGTGTAGTGGTGCCGAGGTGGACTGGCTGGCGGCGAGATGGGTCATGCACCCTAGATGGGGTCCCTGGAGGCCGTGTGGCCTATTGCAAGGGACATTACAGTAACTCGATGAAGTTAGCAACCGATCTGCTATAAGGATTAGATCGGATTCCCGTCAATGGGTTAGGGTCGGTGGTGACGAGGGAGAGATGTCGGTTACGAACCCTGATCCGGGATCCTTGCTCTGATACCATGTGGAGAAAGAATGAATGACTTGTCTTATTCAAGGGGTATAGGGTTTCTTATATAGCGTGAAACCTAAGAGACAAAAAAAGAAATCACGTAAAGGACCCTGAAAGGTTACATGACTCAATAAATAAAAAAATAAATAGAAATAGTCCAAAATAAAATAACTCTAACATATACCATGATGTTGCGAACAAGAAGTGGATGGAGAAACAAACACACGGATAAGCAAACAAGAAACAAGCATAACACAATAATTACAAGATTCGTCTGTAACTAAGCTATGTCCATGGCAACCGTGACGGATCTCTCTTAATATAGTGGAAGAACAATAGTGTAGAGGATGATTTAAAACTCTCACCATATGGGAGCTTATATAGTATACCTCTACCTATAATTAGATCCTCGTAATCCTATTACATGTTGGATTTGAATCTCGATACAAATAGGATATGAATCCTAATATGTGGAAACTAAATAATGAAATTTAATTATGAGGAGCCCTAAAGTTCTCTTATATAGAGGGGTGAACTCATGTTGGGCAATTACATAATAGATACAAAAAGAAAAGGAATACATGAAATAGAGAAAATTTAAATAATCTCTCAACACTCCCCCTCAAGATGAAGCAAAAATATCAACCATACTCGGCTTAGAGTTACACCTCTGGAATGGCCCTTTGGCTAGGGCCTTGGAGAACACATCTGATGTATGTTCCTCTAAGCTGACCGGGGAGGTAGAGATAAAACCCTTCTGAATCATGTCATGAGTGTAGTGACAGTCAACCTCGATATGCTTGGTCATCTCATGGAAGGCAAGATTATTTGCAATGAAAAGAGCTGCCTTGTCGTCGCATTGGAGATGCTTGGGAAGAGACACAACAACAACTAGGTCAATCAAGATGAATCTGACCCACATCATCTCAGTACACCCTTGTGCCATGGTTCTAGTTGCAGAAGTCGGCAGTCGGTACTCGGTCGGCAGGGTCACTGACTAAGGATTAATCGGCAGTCGGGAGAGTAATCGGATTTAGTCGGGCATTAATCGGTTTTGATTTTTTTTAAATATTTTAAATATATAAATTAATTATTTAATACATATAATGTCATTTATATTCATATATTTAGCGGTTTAATATTTTTACAAAATTAAATGTCGATGGTTTCTTTCATTAAATGATAACAACCACAGGTGTTATTATAATTCAAAATTTATAATGACAAATCCGATGTTGCGCCGGGGCCTGATGGCTTCCCGGTTTGTTTCTACAAGGACTTTTGGGATATTCTTGCGAACGATGTTCTGGCTGTGGCGCGGGACTTCTGCGAGGGGAACGATGGATTCGATATTCTCAACCGGTCTCATATTGTCCTTATACCTAAATCTTCATCGGCTACTCGGATTGAGGACTTCCGGCCTATCTCCATCTCCAATGCGATCTACTTAATTATTGCCAAGGCCCTGGCGCGGCGCCTGGCACCGCTCCTCGACTCGCTCATTTCGCCTGCGCAGGCCGCTTTCGTGCGTGGGAGGCAGATTTCAGATTGCTATGCGGTTGTTTCCGAGATTATTGTGGCGTGGAGGAAGAATGCCACTAAGGGGATTCTCTGGAAGATTGATTTTGCGAAGGCCTATGATACTCTTGATTGGCGGTTCTTATGGTCCGTTCTTTGGAGAAGGGGGTTCCCTTCAACATGGATTACGTGGATACGACGTTGTGTGTCAACGGCATCACTTTCTCTTTTGATCAATGGTCGTTCGGTTGGGGGCTCTTTCCAACCTAGGAGGGGGATTCGTCAGGGCTGCCCCCTTGCTCCTCTCCTCTTCGTTTTGGCGGTGGATGTTTTGCCGCGCATGATCGAGGGTGTTGTGGCGGCTGGGCTGTCTCGCGGCTGCTCTTTTGGCCCTTACCACGTCCCGCTTGTTCAATTTGCTGATGATACAATTTGCTTCATCGAGGGTGATCCTTCGAATGTTTCCCCTATGGCTACTACTCTTCAACTTTTCAGCGAGCTCTCGGGTCTTCAAATCAATGGCAACAAATCTAAGGCGGTCCCTTTCTCCATGTCCTCGGCGGAGGAGGCGGAGTGCTCGCGTTTGCTGGGCTGTCCTGCCTCCGATCTCCCTTTTGATTACTTGGGTTTACCTCTGACGGTGGGTCGCGCGCGCACTCGTGATTGGAAGTCGATCGTCGAAAAGGTGGAGTATCGCTTGGCTGGGTGGCGCGCGGCTATTCTCTCCCGTGGTGGGCGGTTAGTGCTTCTTAAAACGGTTTTATCATACATCCCTATCTACTTTCTCTCGGTGCGGGGGATGCCAAAGGGGGTTCGTTTGCGTCTGGAGAAGTGTATGCGGGGCTTTTTGTGGGGGAAGAAGGGGGGAGGGGGGAAGGGTGTGCACCTCGTGGCCTGGGATGAGGTCACGCGACCTAAGAAGGAGGACGGGCTGGGCGTGAGGCGCCTGGCGACGGTGAATGATGCTCTCTTGCTCAAATGGGCGGCGAGAATTTGGGGTAGGGAGGACAATTTCTTGTTGAACTGCTTGAGGGTTGCGGCTGGGGATGGCTTTCTTTCTGCCTTTCGTGGTGATTATCAAGGTCAGGTATCAACTTTTTGGCGAGGGGTGATGGGCGCTCTTATCAGAAATCGCTCCTTTTTTTCAATTAAGCTCGGTGATGGTAATTTGATTCGCTTCTGGGAGGATGACTGGACGGGAAGGGGGCCCTTACGGATCCTCTTCTCCCGCCTTTACCCCTTGGTGCCCAACAAAGATGTAACGGTGGCCTGCTGCTGGGATGGGTGTGCTTGGTGCCCTCCAATTTCTGAGTTTTTGTCGGATCAGCGGATGCACGATTATATCGCTTTCATTTCCTTTCTTGTTGATGCCCCCGTGCCTTCTTGGGGCCGTGACTATTTGGCCTGGAAGAATGGGTCTTTCTCTACCACTGACGCTTATAAGGCCATCTTGCCCATCTTCGCTGGGGCGGATGACATATTCTTGAGAGACTGCAGATTCTTGTGGGGGCTCAAGCTTCCTGAGCGAGTTGGTATTTTCCTTTGGCTTCTCCGTCGGGGAAGATTGCTAACTCGTGATCGTTGTGCTCGGATGTTTCCAATTTCTTCGCCTCTCTGTGGACTCTGTAACATGGAAACGGAAAGTATTGATCACCTATTTCTACATTGCAGCTGTGTTTGTGCTCTATGGGCCGACTTGGGTTGGCTGGATCTGTCATCTTTCGCTCCTTTCTGTCATAGCTTGTTCTGTGGTAGGGGGCGGCCACGGCTTGCGCTGCTGGATCCAATTTCGCGGCTTTGGAGCCTATGGCTGGGACGAAATGAAGCTATCTTTGCTCGGCAGCGGTTCTATTTGGAGAATATTCGCTCCACGGCCTCGGGCTTCCTTCGTGACTGGACCTCATTGTAATATGTTTTTTGCTGCGGGGGTAACGCTCTTTGTTTACCCCTTGTACCTTGTTTTGTATTTTCTGCTCTTCCATTCCCCCTTGTAAGTATTTCTTCCTCTTTTTAATGCATTGGGGTGAGCACCTTCGCGTGTGTCCCCCTTTTTTGAGCCTCAAAAAAAAATTTATAATGACAAATAACCATATGGCTATAATAAATTAACCCCATGCAACATTACCATGAGATATTGTGGGGACTACCTATAATTTTATCCAACATCTCACTCGACTATATAACTTTTTCTAACTTCTTCTTATCAGAAATTTTCCAATAATAATTATAAACTGCACTCAACTACATATGCAGTGAAAATAAATCCCTAGACAGTGTTGATGGTTTCTTTCATTAGACCTAGAAACACAACCTAATTTCTAATATATGATTAACTGCAAATCATCAAGAAAGACAACAGCTTATGAACAAATGACAATCAAGGAGAACTACTTGTTACTTTCGTAAAAAAACCTAACCTAGGCGGCTAGGTTGGGCGTTGAAGAAGCTCAATGGAGTGCTTGGAGAGGAGCTTTGACCTCCCTCAAGGTCGGTGACTCCAAGGGGAGGGGTCCTTCGATCGGAGTCAGAGGAGATGCCATCCAAAGATGAGGTTTGGCAGAGGCAGAGTTGGAGGGTGCGGCGAATTTAGGTGTCGAGCAGAAATTAGGGTATGGAAGATTATTGTCGTACAGTAAACTCCATTTAGAGGATAATCAGGCATTCGGTTATTCGGGTTTTCGGAGGTTCAGTAAAAAAACATAAAAAGTTCTATGCAAAAAGCGGCCGAGTAATCGGCCGACTAAACCGAAAACCGACTACTCGGTCGAGTAATCGGGTCTGACCGATTAGTGACCGAGTTTGGCTAGTCGACTCGGCTACCCCACCGAGTCGACTAATCGGACCGACTAATCGGATTAGTTGGCCGATTTCTGCAACAGTGAATACCGTTAAAATTGAGGTAGATTTCCTGACCTTGGGACATCCTGCATAACATACATATGTGCATGTTGTAACGGTAAGGGTTGTCCCTTTGCTGAAGAACAGTCCAGTACCATGAGAAGTCTTCAAGTACCTCATAATCATATGTGTATCTATATATATCTGTCTAGGTTGCTCCATGAATTGGTTAATTCTGCTCACGCAAAAGATATTTATGGCATGGGGATAGTCACGTATAGGATTCAAGACATATCAACAGCCTCCATCAGGAATCCTTCGGTGCTACGGACCCTATGGGAGGAGATGGGTACCCAACAGGAAGCCTAAAAAGATGTAGAAGCAAAGATGGGTTCTCCTATTGAGAGCCTAAAGTGGAGAAGAGAGGGTTTGATGCATCTTTTAACATTGAGATTTTTTATTTGGCCGATGGATTATTTATGTAACTAAAGTGAGAAGAAAAAAGGGGGAGTGAAAATGTGGGCCCAAATAAGCTGCAACTGCTGGAAAAAAAA
This sequence comes from Ottelia alismoides, assembly GCA_037367405.1. NCBI lineage: Eukaryota > Viridiplantae > Streptophyta > Magnoliopsida > Alismatales > Hydrocharitaceae > Ottelia > Ottelia alismoides. The sequence goes on along the minus strand of JAZKJV010000869.1, from coordinate 131,160 downwards.
ATAACAACCCATAAAAATGAAGGGGTTAGAAAAAATGACAACCCGTAAAAAATGAAAGTATTGGAAAACAACTGTACAAAAATAAGTTTAAAAAATGAATGAAAAAATTTATGAAAAAAGGGATGATAAGATGGAAGATGTTTCTTAATTGACCACACTCTTCGTTTGTTCTTTCAACCTAGTCGGATATTCTCATGTTCCGAAAAATACAGAGAAAGTATGAGTATTGAGTAAAAATTCATGCCCTACCATTATTTGAAGCTCTCTATGTTAGAGTAACCCATTTTCTCGTAGCTCCAAAGAGATACTCATTCCACTCCATTCTCCAGTGACTGTGAACTCTTCGACCCTTCAGAGATATTGAGCAGTCTTTTGTCTTCTACATGTTGCAGACCAGAGTACTCCAGGAAGGAGACTCATCATTGCATGCTCCAGCTTGACAGAAAATGTTAGAGAATGCATATGGATGAATAATTAGATCTCTCCGAAATCTATTTACCATGCTCTCATGTTTAAACACATACCGACTATTGGTGGGACTTTGATGTGTTGGTGGGGCTATATAAAGAGCCTTGTACCCCACGTACTCGTTGAGATAGATAATACAATAGACAGCCCTTGGTGGCTTTCTCCCGTGATTTCATCCCACTCCTTAGGGAGTGAGTTCCACGTGAATGTCCATGTTTCTTGTTCTTTGATTCCACGTTGTCTCTTTTATTTATTCTACATGAATTGATGTAGATCAGGTAGTTATTTACTATCTATGACATCATGTTAAACATTTTCCTCGTGTGTAGTTATAATTGGATATTTCTTGAAAGATACTACATATCGAAGTTGATTGTCATTTCAACAAGATACAATGTCAAAATATAAGACCTTTCCTACAGTTTTATCATGTTACAGTAGATGTCTGACCATTAAAAATGTACATGCACAAGGTGCTCGCCTATTATTATGCAGCAAGTTGGGCATGCAGCATACATGAGTCCCAATTCAAGGAAAGTGTTTAGTGATTAAAGAACTTCCCGTTGGTGTATTTGTTTCATAACTATTTTGTTGTTTGCCTGTACGTTAGCCAACCTAATATCTATCTATGAAAACTGTGATCTCACACTAAAACAGTTGTGCTATTGTATGAAATAAATTGTCTATGGGGCATTTTCACTATTAATAATGTTTATTAGGAACTAGAGCAATAGCCATTTAAATCTTCGATGTGACTAGGGTAAGAAATATGAATCACCTGGTTACGTTTTGCATCATAATATACAAAGGGATCCCTAGCAGTGTGATTTACTTCGGATTCTCCTAAATCAATATAAACAAATGAATCCAAACATCGATTGTCAAATGGAAATAAGGATGTCACTGCTTTTCCCCACATTTGTACAAGAATCCAAGTAATATTTATCTTATCTAACATTTTGATTACAAACGAACCTTTCAAAGATAAGATGGCACTGCGGAGGTGGTAATAAAAGCCACAGTTTCCTGCCACACACATTAGCAGACCAACTATATGACCGGAAAACATCAGCATGGAGAGGAGTCCATGTACCTGAAAAAGAAACAAGATAGAATTCGGTGCACAAAATGGACGTAACAGCACGTGAATGATATAACTACTAAGTGAGGGGATTGAATACCTTTTGCACCCATATAAACAAAGCGATAATCAGAAGAATTTATCTCTTCTTTTTCATCAGGATGTGGAACATCCTCATGCATACTATAGCTGTCTAGGTAAATATTGAGCCAATCATCAGTGAAGAATGAGGGGGTCTCATAAGCAGCATAACAAGGATATTCCTGGATGACATTTATGAAGCCAAATAAACCATAGAGCCCAATATCCTTTTCAGGAAATATGCATTGCAATGAAGTCTAACTAGATTAAGAAAAAATGATCATTATGAAATCTCATTTAAACATGAAATCTTGTTATTAGAAGAGAGATGTTGAATGCCATCTGAGATATTTTGACATGCCCTCTGAAATAGCCAAAGAACAAATTACAATGAAACAAAAAGAAGAAAAATAACAAGATGGAGAAAGAAAAAATTATTTGTCTTATGTTTCAACACTCATTCACGCAAGAGCACCTGTCAAGCATTGCTGCTAACATACCATATAAAAGCAAGTATTTTCTATATTAGTTGCCTCCAAATAGATATATCTCGGCTTAAATTTGATGGTAGCTATCTTCGTGAACCAGCCATATATTTACGTGAAATCAGTAACTGCCAACGGATTTCTTCTCCAGAGTCAAACTCTCCTATGTACATTCTGGAAAGGATTGAAAATGAAAAGTTGAATCCACCATAGCCCTAGAGCTCTCTTATATAGGAGAAAAGCTCTAAAGGAAAATTACATAAAGAGATGGAAGAAAAAGAAAATAGCAAAGTAACGATAAAGAGATAAATATCTGAACACTCCCCCTCAAGCTGGAGCATACATGTCTATCATGCTCAGCTTGGAACAACAATGGTAGAATGGCCCATTGCAAGAGCTTTGGTAAACAGGTCGGCAATCAAATCGCCTGAAACAACATGAGAAGTGAATATAAGCCCCTTTTGGTTTAAATCGCGCGTGTAATGGCAGTCGACCTCAATGTGCTTTGTTCTTTCATGGAAGGCTCGATTATTAGCTATAAATAGAGCGGCTTGATTATCACGTTTAAGGTGCATAGGAAGAGGCACCTCAATTGTTAGGTCAGTGAGAACAAACTTGACCCACATCATTTATGTACTCCCTTGGGCCATTTACCTACACTCTAATTCAGCATAGGAACTAGCTACAACTGTTTGATTCTTACTCTTCCATAAAATTAAGGGATAATTACACACATAACCCTGAGTAATTCCTCAATCTCAATCATAACCCTGCATAATCGCGAATTACATGAAAAACCCTATAAAGTCACTCGTCTCACACTCATAACCCTCTGTTAGTCTAATACGTTAACTCAACCATATGAACAAGTTATCTAACCAACCTATAATCTAACGGCTAGGATTAGCAAAAAAACGTGGGGAGGGGGCTTCGAGCTTTGGCAGACGCGAGAAGGGAAGCTTCAAGCTTCGTTGCGGCGGGCCTGTAGACGGGGGTTGCTTCAAGTTTCGTTGCGGCGGGCTTGTAAGGTCGGGACTTGCAGGGCCTGTAGACGGGGGTTGCGGCGGACCCATAGACGGTCGGGACTTGCGGCGGGCCTGGTAGACGGGGGGTTGCGACGGGCCTGTAGACGGGGGGCCTGTAGACGGGGGTTGCTTCAAGCTTCGTTGCGGCGGGCGTTCCTTCGAGTTACGGGGGTCGGGGCCTACAGGCGCGCTTGCGCGCGGGGGGGAGGGAGGGGGAGTTACGGGGGTCGGAGCCTACAGGCGCGCTTGCGCGCGGGGGGGAGGGAGGGGGAGTTACGGGGGTCGGGGTCGGAGCCGGCAGGCGCGCTTGTCGGGCGCGGTTGGTGGTGGGCAGGCGGGGCAGTTCCGGGGAGGCACAGTTGGGTGCGGTCCGTGCGGACGAGTGGGGTTGGGGTCAAAGGTTAGCGCGCGGGGGTTCCGAGGGTCGGGGCTTGCAGACGCGCGGGGGGTTCCGGAGGTCTTTGCATGCAGAGGGTGTGGCTGCGGACGGAGGCGTGGCTGCAGGCGGAGGAAGAAGGGGAGGGGGTCGATTCCAGCTTGGCTGCCGGTAGGGGGGAACTTCGAGCTTCGGTCGAGGGTTGGGGTGGTTAGTCAGAGAAGCTCGGAAGCATGGCGGGTTGCGTGGGAGGCTTCGACCGATGAAGGGGAAGGCTCGACGCAGGAGGCAGGGCGGGTGGGGTGAGGGGGTTTCCAGTTGGGCATCGGGTTGCCGGCAGGGAGCTTCGAAGAGAGCTGCTCGGTGCTGGGATCGACGGGAGGAGCTGGCGAGCTGCTCACAGGCAGAGGATGGCATGTGTTTGTAAATAAGAATGAACTTTAGTGGTAATTTTGTCTTTTTAAACGGAAATTGTTAAATATAACGGTGGCTTCAAACGGAATATGACACGAGGTTATGTCATGTAAGAGTTAAGCATTACTTGGGGTTTCCCATGTAATTTGCGATTATGCAGGGTTACGATTGAGATTGAGGAATTACTCAGGGTTATGGGTGTAATTATCCCTAAAATTAATGAGTTGTCCACAAACACAGTGAATCCTGAAGTAGAGTCCTTGTCCTTGGGACACCCAACATAATCTGCATCTGCACATCCAGAAGCTGTGAGATACGTGTCTCTTCATAATATAAGTCCTGCACCTGGAGAGGACTTCAGATACCTCAAAATCAGGTTGATTGCATCCATGTAAGCCTGTCTAGGATGCTCCATAAATCGGTTGACCCTGCTGACAGCAAACGATATATCAGGCCTGCTAATAATAATTGTAGAGATAATTATGTAATTGTTGTATCATTTATGCTATTTTTATTTTCTTCGTAACCCCTTATGTAATTTACCCACAGGTTCTCTCTCTATATAAGAGAGCCTAGGGTTCTATGGAATAAACAGATAATTCTTTTCCACCAACATGGTATCAGAGCCAAAATCCTAAAACCCTAACCCTTCCTCGGTGCCCCCTCTCCTCGGCGTCATCGCCTCCTTCACCCCTTCCTCGGCGCCGTCGCCTTCCACCCCACCGCGCTGCAGTCAGGGCACCTCCACCGCCGAACCCCTTTCACCGCTGGGTTCCTCCACCACCACACCTCTCCACCTTCGAGCCCCTCCACCGCCGGGCCCTCTTCCCCGTCGGCGCCTCCTCTTCAACCGACCTCTCCTCCATGGATTTGAGTGCCTAAAGTCTACATATGCACTCAAATCCTATACTGTTTATGTAGACACTCGTCTTTTGGTCTACGGATGCAGTTAATGAGTCTCATGAAGTCGAACGGTAAGAAGCACATTCTTACCGAGGAAGAACCGGCAGAGAAGACTGTGATTAATACCTCCTGGGAGGCTGATGATTCATATGCCAAGGTCTGACGCTCAAGCACGTTGTCGATGGAGATTGCTAATGATGTTCTCCATCAACCCACCGCTAAAGCGATGTGGGACATACTGGCAGCGACTTATTCACAGGTGCAAAATGAGACGAAGATGTTACAGCTCCAGCATGACATATTCACCATGAAACAGAATGGACGGCCACTACATTCCTTGTATACATCCCTACGGGAGATGTTTGAGAAACTCTACAGTACTATACCTCTGACGACCACCCCCGAGCAGCAGAAGACTTTTAGGAATGCTACCATGGTGGGGGTACTGCTTGTGGCTCTTGATCCCAGTGTTGTCAAAAGCGAGAGGCACTCCAAGGCGCTAGGGGGTGCAAAATGCCCGAGGCGCTAGGCGCTCCCTAGGCGCTCGCCTGAGAAAAGCAAGGCGCCATATATAAAATAAATAAATTATGCACGAGTCTATGTAATATATGCACATACACACATGTGTATGTATATGTAATGGTAAATATATGTAAGTATAACTTATATTTCAATCTAAGGCCAATCCAATATATTTGTGGGTGTGTTTACATGCACATATATAAATGTGTACGTGTACATGTGTGTGTATGTATGTATAGTTGTAAATATATGTATGTATAGCTTATATTTCAATTTGAAACCAATCCAACATATTTGTGGGTGTGTTTATAAGCGTGTATATAAATGTGTACATGTACATGTCCATGTTTATGTATGTGTATGTATATGTATATGCTATCACCAAATTATATATTGCGATCAATCCACTATTTATTAATATGCGTATGTATAATGTATGCATGTACCTGCATATGTATGTCTATGTATTAAATATTTTTGTTTATGTGTGTATTTGTATGTATGTGTATCTGTATGCATATATATTTGCATACATGTGTATGTGTTTATGTATAAGTATGCGTACATGCCTATATATACATGTGTGTTTTGTCTATTTATATGTATATATATGTATTTATAATACTTCAAGCTAATATATATAGAGAAGAATATATACTTTTTAGTCAAAAAAGTATATGTAATATTTAGAACTAAAACATGAATGTACATGTATACGTATATGAAATAGAAGTGTGTGTAAATTACATATACATGTGTGTGCATATTTATAAGTATGTGTATTAATGACACTTAGAACTAATATATATCTAATATAAAAACCTAAACATGGATAAAATCACACAAAGTGGGAAAAAGCCTTATTTTTGCCTTAGGCGCTCAAGGCGAACACCTAGAGCCTCTAGCCAGGTGCTCGCCTGAGCGGCGCCTGAGGCAAAACGCCTCGCCTGGAAGGAGGCCAGGCGCTAGGGCCTCGCCTGGCCTGGCCTGGGAGCCTAGGCGAGCGCCTGGAGGGCTTTTAACAACACTGCTTGATCCTGAATATGATGCTGCCTGATCACAGATATTTGCCGATGTTATCATTCCTCCTATGGAGGAAGTCTATCAGAGGCTTAGCCGCATCTCTGTCTCTTCCAGTACTTCTACTCCACCACCTTCGGTGGTGGCTGTGTCCCGAGGAAGGGGTGGTAAGTCCTCATCCTGTGGTCGTGGACCTCGTGGTTGAAGTGGTCGTTTTCGCCAGCCATGCACCTTTTGTCATCGCACATGTCACTCTGGGGATACATTTATACTCCTTACTAATAGTGGGTTTTCCCCTCCTCTACCCCACTACACGACACGTGTCAGCTCCTCTCATTCCACTAACTTCTATATTCCTCCCTCTCTCTCCGTCTCTCTCTATCCACTTATTCTCTCACGGTCTCACCCGTTCCCTCTCCCCTCCCTCTCTCTATCCACTCTCTCCTCCTCTGTCTCTCTCCCTCTTCTCCCCATTTCTCTTCATCGATATCTCTCCTTCACACACTCTCTCTCCATGATTTCTCTCCCCCTCTCTCTTCATATTCTCTCCCTCCTCGCTTACTCTCTCTCTCTCTTCAAATTCTCTCCCTTTCTCTCTCTCCATCAACTCACATTTTATATTTCATTTCCTCTTTTTAGAAACATATTAATATTAATTAAACAAAAGCAATATCATAAATTATTTGTAGCCTTTATAAAATTTAAAATATATATTATTTTTTAAAAAAAGATATTTTCTTTTTAAATCTATTACTTGATAAAAATAATTATAATTTTTTAAAAATATTATTGACATCATGTAATAATTTTTTATTTGAAAAAATGAATAAATATTTTTATCATTATGATTCCAATAAAACTATAAATTTAAATAACGGATTGATCCATTAATTTTTAGTAAAAATTATTTAAAATTCTTAATTAAATATATAAATATGTTAACATAATAATGTATAAATATACAAGTTATATGAATTTGTCTTATACTTTTTTAAAAAAGTGCCGTGCGTGTATTGAGTTTTATTTTTTAAAATATATTATATAAACATAATTAAACTAAAAACTTTATTTAGTTTTTAGTCAAATCAAAATTTATATTCTCTCCCCTCCCCTCTCTCTCTCTCTCTTCATATTCTCTCCCTCCCCACTCACTCACTCTTTTCAGATTCTCTCCCTCCCTCCCTCCCTCCCTTTTTCTCTCTCTCCATCAACTCACATTTTATATTTCATTCCTCTTTTTAGAAGCATATCAATATTAATTGAATAAAGGTAATATTATATATTATTTATAGGCTTTATAAAATTTGAAATATATATTAGATTTTTATAAAAAAAAAAGTTGTTATTTTTCTTTAAAATCTACTACATTGGAAAAAATAATTGTATTTTTTAAAACTATTACTGACATCATTCGTACGTAATAATTTTTTAGTTGGAAAAAATGAATGGATATTTTTATCATAATGATTTCAGTAAAAGTATAAATTCAAATAGCAGTTTAATCCATTAATTTTTAGTTAAAAATATTTAAAATTCTTGATCAAGTATATAAATATGTTAGCATAATAGTTTATAAATATACAAGGTATATGAATTTGTTCTTATAATTTTTTAAAAGAGTGGCATGCACGTATTGAGTTTTATTTTTTAAAATATATTATATAAACATAATTAAACTAAAAACTTTATTTAGTTTTTAGTAAAATCAAAAGTTATATAAATAAATATTATCATATTAAGAAAATATATGTCACTTTTTATCTCTCTTTTTTAGCAATTCTTTCCTCTTTCTCTCCCTATTATTTAAAAGTTGCATTTTTCTAACTTAGCCACTCTTTCTCTCTCTTTGTATTCTCTCCCTCCCTTCATTTGTCTCTCTTTCTCTCTCTCTCTCCATCAATCGACGTCTCTTATTTCTTCTTTCTAAATTTAAAAACATATTAATATTAATTACATAATGACAATAACATATATTATTTATATCCTTTTATAAAATTTGAAATATATATTAGATTTTTTAAAAACTGCTACTTTTCTTTCAAATATATTAATTTGAAAGCAATAATTGTATCCTGTCGCGAAGTGCGGGTATACTCCTTAGTGCTACTCTAAGCATGGGTTTCCAGCATCAGCGCGAGTAGCCGAACATGTTTCATCCCCATCGGCATCCACTTCAGATCACAGGTTCGAGGAGCTCGTGGCGAGATTGTGTGACATTATGCCTCCCGCATCTACAGATTCTCCTGGAGTTTCTTCAGATATTGTTTCTTCAGCATCTGCCAGTACTTCTGGCTCTGTTAGCACCTCAGGTAGTGCTTATGCTTTTACATCATGTCATAATTCAAATGTCAGATTGGATTATGGACTCTGGCGCAACACATTATCTTTGTCGCGACAGAGATAAACTCGAGTCATACAGGGAGATTCTACCATGACGGTCACTGGTAATAGCCGATGGGACTCATTCTCCCATTATTGGACAGGGGAATATTATTTTGTCATCTTCCATGCATTTGAAATATGTTCTACATGCCCCTGGTTTTTCGATGAACCTACTGTCTATTAGTCATATTACCAAGGATTTGCATTGTCGCGTTATATTTGACCCATCTTCTCTTATATTTCAGGACATACTAATGGGCAGGGTGATTGGTTGTGGCACTGAACAGCATGGTCTCTATCGTCTGGTCCGGAATTCTATGCTGACGTCTCCTCTTATTCGGCTGGATCAGTCTCTCTGTATACTTGGCATCTTCGCTTTGGTCACCTCCTGCTTCAGAAGATGCGTCATCTCTTGCCTCAGATTCCTCCAAGTTCTTCCTTTCGGTGTGAAGCCCGTCAGTTGGAAAAGCACCATCGAACTAGCTTCCCTAGTCGTCAGTATCGGAGCAATAGCTCTCCGTTTGAATTATTTCATGTCGATATTTGGTGTCCGAGTCGTGTTCTTGATGATCACTATGGACATGGGTTTTATCTTGTCGTAGTTGATGATTTCTCTCGTGTCATGGGTATTTCTATTAAAGAACAAATCCGAAATATAGGATGTTTTAGAAATCTGTAATTGAAGTGCAAAATGTTTTTTCCTCTCATGTCAAATATGTTCGTACGGACAATGCTTTGGGATTTTGCACTCGTTCTCTCACATTTCTTTTCATCAAAAGGTATTATTCATCAAACCACATGTGCTTACGCGTCTCAACAAAATGGAGTTGCAGAGAGAAAACATCGTCGTCTTCTTGATATTACTCGAACCCTGCTTATCCAAAGTTGTGCGCCTATTTCTTTTGGGGTAAATGCAGTTCTTACAGCCTGTTACCTTGTGAATCATATGTCGTCCTCAGTACTTGGTGAGAAAATTCCTTTTTCTGTTATTTTTTCATACAAGGAATTATTCTCTCTTACCCCTCGTGTCTTTGGTGTTGTGGCCTTTGTTCACCAGTCGTCTCCTGGACTTGACAAACTCTCACCTAGAACTGTCAAGTGTGTCTTTCTGGGTTACTATAGAACTCAGAAGGGATACCGTTGTTATAATCCAGTAAACAGGAAATACTTCATCAGTGCTGATGTTACATTTTTTGAGTATGTTATGTACTTTTCACCTGCAGGTGACAGATTGGCCCCATCCACATCTAATGACGACGTCTATGTTCATCCTCCTATTCTGAGTTCACCTCCGCCCATTCATGTCCCGGTTGTCACACCAACATCATCCCCATCACCATCACCACCACCAAAACCACCTGTCCTGCCATTACCTAAATATTATACACGTCGGTTCGGTCCTGCCCATGCTGCTCGTCAATCATCCAGCACGCCTCGGGTATGTTCATAGGTCATTACTAAAGATGGGTCGGATAGAGTGCATGTGGAGGATTCATCTTTGCAGAAGGAATGTGAACCGGCGAAGACAGAGGATGATGACCTTGATGTCCCTATTGCTATTCGGAAGCAGAAATGTACTTGGGCATCATATCCCCTTGCTTCCCATGTTTCCTTTCACCACCTCACAGGGGACTTTCAGAGGCTTGTTGTGGCTTTGTCTTCCGTGAGATACCACGGAATTATCAGTATGCATTAAAGATTGACTGACGGCATTCTGCTATGGAAGAGGAAATGGCTGCCTTACAGTCACGGGGCACATGGAGCTTGGTTCTCGCTCCCTCATATGGGTATTCACAGTAAAGTACCATGCAAATGATAGTCTTGACCGTTACAAGGAAAGGCTAGTGGCGAGAGGCTTCACTCAGACATATGGCATGGATTATATGGATACCTTCTCTCCAGTTGCTCGTCATTCCACTCTTCGTATTCTTCTGTCTGTTGTTGTGGTACGTGACTGGCTCTATTTCAACTTGATGTTAAGAATGCATTCTTGGATGGCGATCTGCAAGAAGAAGTCTACATGCAGCAGCCCCCGAGGTTTGCTGCTGAGGGGTAGAATCATATGGTGTGTAGACTTCATAAGGCGATATATGACCTTAAATAGAGCCCAAGGGCATGGTTTCAGAAGCTTCCCATCTAACTGAACAACAAGGATTCAAGAGATCAAATACGAATCACTCGTTGTTCATCTAGGAGACTTCTAGAGGTACGGTTGTCATCATGGTATATGTTGATGATATTCTGTTTACAGGAGATGATGCTCAGGGGATAGATATAGCAAAAGCATTTTTGGGTCGTTAGTTTGTTACAAAGGATCTCGATACTCTACGATACTTTCTGGAGCTGGAGTTTGCCAGGAATGCACATGATCTTGTGATGACCCAAAGGAAATATATTACAGATTTGCTTGTTGAAACGGGCACGGTTGGATGTAGACCCTCGAGTACTCCTATGGATCCAAGCATGAAATTATATGATAACGATACTGAGGAGGTTTTTTTTTTTGAAAACTGCAAGGTAGGGGGAAGCACTCGGTGGTGCCCGTCCCATCAAAAAATATTTAAAACAGCAAAAAAGGTTACAACGCGCGGTTATAACACCCCACAAACACAAAAAACAGAAGCGGATCACTACAACAACCACTCATCTACCAGTCTCCTTGTAAAGCACTCTACATTTTCTATGATAATGATACTGAGGAGGTTGACAGGAGAAGGCATAGAGAAATGGTGGGTAAGCTTCTTTACATCACTATAACTCGACCTGATATTGCCTTTGCAATAAGTCGAGTGAGCCAGTTCATGGAACGACTAAGACAAATACATATGGATGTCATATATGTGATACTAACGTATCTGAAGTCGTCTCCAGGCACAAGATTGTTGTTTAGAAAGGATACGGATTTATCTATTTCAGCATGTGCGGATGCGAATTATGCAGGATGCCCTAAATATCGAAAGTCTACTTCGGCCTTTTTAGTTTTTGTGGGCGAGCTCTCTGGTTTCTTGGAAAGGCAAGAAACAAATTGTTGTGGCTAGATCTAGTGTTGAATCTGAATATAGGGCTATGGCACAAGCAAGCACGGAGATGATGTGTGTTCGAGCTATACTAGAAGACTTGCATATAAATGTACCTCTACCCATGCAGCTACAGTGTGATAATCAAGCTGCTTTGTTCATTGTCAATAATCCTGCCTTTCATGAAAGAACAAAACATATTGAGGTAGACTGTCACTGCACTAGAGATATGATCCAGAAGGGCCTGATTTCTATTTCACGTGTTAGTTCAGGAAGCAGACTGCCGACATCTTCACCAAGCCATTGCTCAGAGGGACGTTTCATAAATGTTCTTCCAAGCTGAGCATGATTGATATCTTTGCTCCATCTTGATGGAAAGTGTAGAGATAATTATGTAGTCGGTGTACCATTTATACTATTTTTTTCTTCGTAACCTCTTATGTAATTTACCCATAGGTTCTCTCTCTATATAAGAGAGCCTAGGGTTCTATGGAATAAACAGATTACTCTTTTCCACCAACAGTAACATACAACAACTTCCTACCAACTCTATGTATTGTCTCTTATCCACCTCCGCAGAGTCCATATCATAAAGCCTAGCATTGGGATTCATTGGGGTAGTAGTAGGTCTACATCCTATCATGCACGTCTCAGATAGAAAATCAATGACCTATTTCCTGTGTCATTACCATACCATGACGATTTCTTGCAAATCCTATACCAAGAAAATAACGCAGCTTGCCAAGGTCTGTGGTCACAAGTTGTTGTCCCAAGGAATCGTTAGGTGCCTGAATACCCTGGTCACTACTGCATGTAACAATAATATCATCAGTATAGACCAAAATAGCAATAATACCTCTCCGGGTTCTCTTCACAAAAAGAGAATGATCTACAGTAGACCTGACATATCCAAGTTATTCAATCAACTTTGAGAGCTTCTGAAGCCAAACCCTCAGACTCTGCTTAAGGCCATATATAGCCTTCTGAAGTTTATACACCATATTGGATTCCCCCTCAGCAGAAAATTCCGGTGGCTGCTACATATAAACTTCCTCTTGCAGATCTCTATACAAGAATGCATTCTTGACATCAAATTGGAAAAGCGGCCAGTCTTGTACCACAACAACCGCAATAAGAATCCGCAGTATAGAATGACGTGCAACTGGAGAAACAATGTCCTGATAATCCACCACATAGGTTTGGGTGAAGCCATGAGCAACCAATATGGCCTTATATCTTCCCACAGAACCATTTGCATGGTGTTTCACTGTAAACACCCATTTACTACCAACAACAGATGCAGCTGGAGGAGCCAGTACTACACTCCATGTACCATGAGACAGTAAAGTTGTCATCTCTTCCTCCATTGCCAGACGCCACTGACTACGCTGCAACACTTCCTGATAGGATTTTGGTATTGCCACAGCGGACAACCCAACAACAAACCTCTGAAAATCCCGAGAGAGCCATGTCAGGGAAACATGGAAAGCAAGAGGATGCATAGTGCATCACGCCTCTTCTTCTGTGGAGCAATAGGCACATCCAAGTCTGCATTATCCTTAGAAGGTGTATCATATAAGACATCCTACACCTCAAGTTGCATAATCAAATCACCAGTGCCATTAGTAGAACTCAAATGCTCAAAACATACCCTGGGCATGTTGGATGATGGAGGGGTCACATGAGCACGAGGACAGCGTTGGTACACCTGCGAAAAGAAAGTAGGTGTGGCACGAGGTGGCGGGGGTAGTGGGCGTGATGGTGGAGGAGAGGGTGGCGGTGGTGGTGGTGTAGTATCGCTTGGAGTAGGTAAAATCAGAGGTAGAGGCATATAGACCTCTTCTCCACTCTCTGAAGGAATGAGCTTGTCACCTGTAGGAGAGAAATACATAATGGACTCAAAGAAGGTGACATTTGCACTAACATAGTACCTTCGACAAACAGGGTCAAAGCGACGATATCTCTTTTGGGTCTTGGAATACCCAACAAACACACACTTGACAGCTCTAGGAGAGAGCTTGTCAAGACCTGGAGGCATCTGATGAACAAAAGCAACCAAGCCGAAAACACGAGGCGTGAGAGAGAAAAGATCTACCTCGGGAAATGCAATCGAGAACGGGATCTGCTCCCCTAGAATCGATGAGGGCGTATGATTCACCAGGAAACACGTAGTTAGGACCGCATCCCCCTAGTAGGAACGAGGAGAACGACTTTGAATCAAAAGAGTCCTGGTAACATCCAAAAGATGGCAGTGTTTTCGCTCAACCACCCCATTCTGTTGAGAAGTATACACACAAGATGTTTGATGCACAATACCATATGATCGAAGAAACTGAGAGAGCTGAGTACTACAAAATCAAGTGCATTATCAAAATGTATAAACTTGACATTTGCAGAAAACAAATTTCCTATTTCATTGATAAAGGACTGAATAATAGTACGACATCCAACTTGTTCTTCAGAAGAAATACCCACGACAATCTAGAGAACTCCTTGATAGCAACAATATAAAACATATTCCCCTTATGATCTGGCACACAACTAGGACCACAAATATCAAAATGAATCAAACTAAAATACTATGACTACTTGACTACTTTGACCCTGACGACTCTGGAATGTGGACTGATGATGCTTCCCAAGCAGGCAGGCCTTGCATTAAAAAGGAGAGCGAGGAGAGATCTGTGGAAGAACGTGACACAACTTTTGCAGAGGAAGATGACCAAACCGAAGATGCCACACAAAGGGAGAAACAGATCCAGTGTGAAGAGAGGAGGCACTAGTATAACGAGATTGTACCAGTCTGTATAAGCCTCGTTCCTTACGGCCAGATCGAATCATCCTGCCCATAAGAATGTCCCGAAACACAAGAGCAGAATGGTCAAATATGGCACGATATGTTGAGGGAAAATAAGTTCATGACTAAAATGAGACCCAAGGGCTCTCTTATATAGGAGAAAAGCCCTAGGTTAATTACACAAGAGATGCATGAAGAAAACGTAAAACATAAAAAACACCATAGAGATACAACTATCTCAAAACTCCCCCTCAAGTTGGAGCATATATGTCTATCATGCTCTGCTTGGAACAACACCTCTGAAAGGGACCTCTAGCAAGTGCTTTGGTGAAGATGTCGGTCGTCTGATCTCCAGTAGACACATGAGAGGTGGATATGAGACCTTTCTGGATCATGTCTCTAGTGTAATGGCAATCCACCTCTATATACTTTGTCCGTTCATGAAAGGCAGGATTATCAGCAATAAATAGAGCAACTTGATTATCACATAAAAGCTGCATAGCTAGAGAAAACTCAATAGTAAGATCAGTCAACACTGATCTAACCCACATCATTTCTACACTTCCCTATGCCATCGCCCTGTATTCAGACTCTGCACTTGATCTGACCACCGCTGTATGCTTCTTGCTTCTCCATGAAACAAGTGTTGTCGACAAAAATAGCAAATCCAGAAGTAGACTTTCTGTCTCTTGGACAACCTGTGTAATCTGCATCTGCGCATCCTGTCACCTCAAATGATGTATCCCTACTGAATATAAGACCCGAACCAGGTGAATTCTTCAAGTATCTCAAGATCATATGAACGGCATCCATGTGCACCTTCCTGGGATGCTCCATGAACTGATTGATTTTGCTTACTGCAAATGCAATATCTGGCATGGTGATGGTGGCGTATAAGAGCTTCCCAACAAGCTCTCTATATCTCCTCTCAACTTCCTCAGTGTCCTCATCATGCAATCTCATACTTGCATCCATAGGACTAGTAGCAGGTTTGCATCCTGTCATACCTGTCTCAGAAAGAAGGTCCATAACAAACTTCCTCTGAGTCATCATAAGACCATGCTCGTTCCTGGCGAACTCCAACCCTAGGAAGTAACGAGGATAGCCAAGGTCCTAGTCATAAACTGACCTAGGAATTCCTTGGCAGCATGAATGCCCTGCTCATCATCTCCTGTAATGACAATACCATCCACATAAACAAGAATAGCCACCGTACCTCTTTGTGTCCTCTGAACAAACAGAGAGTGATCCGCACAGACCCTTGTTGCTCTATCAACTCCGATAGCTTCTGGTACCAAGCTCTCGGACTCTGCTTCAGGCTATATATCGCTTTATGGAGTCTGCACACCTTCTGGGACTCCCTCTCAGTAGCAAACCCTGGTGGTTGTTGCATATATACTTCCTCCTGTAAATCTCCATATAGAAATGCATTCTTCACATCAAGCTGGTAAAGGGGCAAGCCTTGGAAACTGCAATCGATAAAAGAATGTGAAGTGTCGAGTGTCTTGTTACTGGAGAGAAGGTGTCCTGATAGTCCACTCCATGGGTTCGGGTAAACCCTCGGGCCACAAACCTTGCTTTATAGCGGTCCCCACTGCCATATGCTCTCTGTTTTACCGTAAATATCCATTTGTAGCTCACAACTGAGGCACCGGGCGGAGCGGAGACAATACTCCAGGTACCAAGTGACCGAAGAGCTGCAATCTCCTCCTCCATTGCAAGTCGCCCCCTACTATTTTGAAGTGTCTCATGATATGTACGTGGGATAGTAATAGCAGATAGTCCCACAATAAACTTCTTGTAGACCTCTGAAAGATAATCCAAGGAAACAAACACAGCAAGAGGATATACAGCACATCGGCGACGAGGCTTCCTTCGAGCAAAAGGCATCTCCAGGTCATCTGCTTCTCTGTCCTCTGGACTCATATTTTCATGTGTATCATTCAAAGCTCCGATTCCATAAGTAGAAATAGTATGTTCATAACATACCTGAGATGTGGTGGAAGACATGGATGGCGCATGAGCAGACGTGCGAGTAGAAGACCTGCGAGTATAAACATGAGGTAAAAACATGGACTTGGTTACAGGAGGTGGAGGTAGTGGCGATGGTGGAGATGGTGAAGACCGAGGATCATCACAAGGGGCATAAGATGGTGAAGATGGAGGTGAAGGAACCACGACATCCTCTCTAGAATTAGTATTAGACAACCTGTCACCTGTAGGAGAAAAATACATAATAGACTCAAAAAATGTGGTGTCTGCACTGACATAGTATTTTATCCCAACAGGATCAAAACACCGATACCCTTTTTAGGTACGGGAATAACCAACAAAGACACATTTAACAGCTCTAGGTGAGAGATTGTCACGGCCAGGGGTGAAGTTGTGGACAAAGGCCACCGATCCGAAGACTCTAGGAGTGAGAGAGAATAATTCCTTCTCGAGAAACGTAGTTAAGAAGGGAATCTTCTCTCCAAGAACAGTGGACAATTACAGGGTAATCGCCCCGTTCCGCCTTTCGTTTTTTTAAACCTTGAGTTGAACAAGAGAATGGTGAAACACCATTATCCTCTATCACGCATCGATGACTTATTTAATCAAATACAGGGATCTTCGGTGCTTTCAAAGATCGATCTTTGATTTGGCTATCATCAGCTGAGGATTCGTGAATCAGATATTCCGAAGACAATATTCAAGACTCGATATGGGCATTACGAATATGTTATGTGTCGTTTGAGCTCACAAATGCCCACGTAGCATTCATGGATATGATGAACAGGATTTTTCGTTCATACTTAGACAAGTTTGTGGTCATATTCATTGACGATGTGCTTATTTATTCTCGAAATGAATGGGACCATGCGAATGATATAGAGATAGTCTTGGACACATTGCGAGAGCACAAGCTGTATGCCAAGTTGAGCAAGTGTGAGTTCTGATTATCCCAAGTCCCATTCCTTGGGCACGTCATTTCTGGTGATCCTACAAAGTTAGAGATAGTTGTCTTGGGAACAGTCTGAAATAGTAACTTAGAGTCGGAGCTTCCTTGGACTAGCAAGCTATTATAAATACTTCGTCAATTGATTTTCCAGAGTTGTTCTTCCTCTGATGTGGTTGACACAGGAGGGAGTTCATTTTATCCGGGATGACTCATGCGAGCATGACTTAAGGACATTGAAGGAAAGGTTGACTACTACACCCATTCTTACACTTACATCGGGGACTCGGGATTATGCATTATTTACATATGCCTTAGGAGAAGATGTAGAAGTGGTTCTGATGCAGCGAGGTCACGTGATTGCTTACACATTACATCAGCTGAGATTGCATGAGCGGAATTATCCCATCCATGACTCGGAGTTGACGACAGGTGTCTTCGCCTTAAAAAAGGTGACACTATCTCTATGGGGTGAATTTTGAGATTTTTCGAATCCTAATAGCATGAAGCATATTTTCTATCAGAAGGAATTGAACATGAGACAGCGCAGGTGGCATGAGCTACTGAATGGATACGACGGCACGATCTCTTACCATCCCGGTAAGGGAATGTAGTGCATATGCGCTTAGTAGAAGAGCTCATGATGAGGGAACGACAAACTGGTTATACACGTGGGATATGCTCGCAGCTTCGACCAATTGACACCCTTATGAGAGTGCATCCATATATATTGTCGTGCCTCCACGATTCAGCAGTTTGTGGGATCGCATAGTAGAAGGCCAAAAGTCAGATCCTTGGAACAGAAACAAATACATGTGTCATCAAGGATGAATTTGATGATATGTAGTGACCATATCTATTTTGCAGAAGGTTGGTCAAGTCATTGTGCCCAACAATGAGCAGCTACAAAGATACATCTTTAACGAGGCACACAATTTACGATTGTTTATTCATATTGGCAACACAAAGATGTACCGTGATCTACACCAATATTTCTGGTGGGACGAGATGAAACGTGATGTGCAACATCATGTCAACAGATGCTTGACCTGTCAGATAGTCAAGGTTGAGCATAAGAGACTACTAAGGTTATTAGTCTCTCCCCATTTTTGTGGATTTTGTCGCTGGATTACCGAGGACACCGGTGTCCAACATACTATTTGAGTCATTGTAGATAGGTTGACCAAGTCAACCCATTTCATACCTGTCAGCATGACCTACACTCCATCTAGATTGGCCAAAATATATGTGCAGAACATTATCAGGCTTCATGGTATACCACATGAGGTAGTGTCTAACAGAGACTCGAGGTTTACATCTCACTACTGACACCAGTTCATCTCAGCATGTGACATCCTCTCGGATCCGGGTGCCCGTTTACATCGCATTAGCATTATTTCATTCACATAACATCGCACTAATTGAAATTTTGGGGAAAATTTTTCTCGTTGAAGCTACATATGACAATTACATTCAAATAACATTGTATCACCACAGAACAACACATCAAAAGAAGCCACCAACTTTTCTTTTCATTAATTTTCATATATAAATTTACAACATGTACATGAAGCTGATAGTACATTCACATATCCCAACATCAGACTGAAGAGGAAATAACATCTATAAAATAACAGTACAAAAGAAGCAATAAAAGAAGCTGAACCAAAAGAGATCGTACCATCTAGTATATACATGATCTTATGAAGTCATCAACCGCTACTGAGCAACAGGCTCCTTGCCTGCCAAAACATGTTAAGAAGAAGAGATATCAGCGAGCACTGGTACACTTATGATTCATATTATAAAATAAGCAGGCATTTAATATGGATACAAAAGAAACAAGCAGAAAGGTATAACAATCAAAAGTTGCAACAACTTGTTTGAGAGAGAGGTTTTCATGCTACAGTGATGTATGCTTAAAGTTTTCTCATTTCCACCTGTATTTCACATTATTACGTAGTAGTTAATGACATACGCAAAATTTCTGTAATTGCCTCATAGCCTTATATATTTTTCGATAATAGTTGATGACTAATATGTATATATACATATATTTATTAATCTCGTGTTTTATAGAAAACTAAAATATGAAGTTTTATAATGGGAATGATTTAGGTTTTTAACTTACTTGATTCTATTTAAACTCTTAGGTTTAGTGGATAGTCTGTGATTGTTGTCTTTGTATAACCCCACACTATAACTCTAAGACGTTAATAATGCCTTAGGGTTGGCACAAATCGTTTGTTACCCTTTGATCTGTGTGATACAACGAGGATGTATCAACGGAGAAGAAGGCATTGAGTTGTAAACTTCTAAGTTGTACTAATGTGTAGTTGTTCTTGTGAGACAATTATGTTAATGTATAACATTGTGGACAATTTAATGTAAGTAATTTGTGTCGATGTGTTTGTGCATCAATATATTAATTTTGTGAATGTGAATGTCTGTCAATTATGTGCACGTGGAGATCATAATTCTACAGAAATATTGTTTTTGCATGTTACAATGCAAGTTAGGTGAAAGTTCATGGAAATGATGCATACCAGCGTTAATGTTGGAATTCATGGACAATTACAGGGTTATGCTCAGATAACGCATGTTGAACATGCGTTATATGTGAAACTTCCTGTAATTGTTCCGGGAATGTTACAGGAAGATGAGCATATAGCGCATGTTCAACAAGCGTTATATGTGAAACTTCCTGGAATTATTCCGGGAATGTTACAGGAAGATCATCATATAGCGTACATCTAACATGCGTTATATGTGAAACTTCCTGAAATTGTTCCGGGAATGTTACAGGAACGTCCTCATATGACGCATGTTCAATATGAGTTATATGTGAAAGTTTATGGAAATCGCGAGGTTTATCGGGAAGGGATAACGCATATTCGACATGCGCTACAAATAATGCATATCGAAGATGTGCTACGCTTGTAGTTCCCAGGTAAAAAATAATAATACGAGTGTCGCATGTTTAACATGCGACGTGTCTGTAGCTATCACATAAAAAAACATTTCATAATACCTGAGGATTTAAGCATGGCCTCAAATTTCAGCGAAATTCGGTCGAATTTCTGTCGAATATCGATATCCAGTCGAAATCAAAATTCGACCGAAATGACCGAAATGACCGAAATGACCAAAATATGGGGGTCCTAGTACAGAAAATGACCGAAATGACCGCAATTCTGATCGAAATTCCACCGAAATTCCATCGAAATTCTATTTCGATCGATACCGAAACGGTGACCGAAACCGACATTTAGGGCCTTGGATTTAAGTAAATCCAAGGTACTACTTAGGAATTTGTCTCAGGTTGGGAGACTCCAAGAATGGCAGGGGAGTAGCAGCTAACAACTTTTAAGACTGTTGGACAGCACCTTGGAGAAGGATTTTGGCTCCCACAGCTGGAGCCAATTGGGGTTTTGGGGGGGAAATAGAGAGAAATAGAAAGAGAAAGAAAAGGGGGAGAGATAGAGATCCATAACGTTGGGTTTGGCCTTATATAGTGAGAGGAGGGAAAGGGTGAGAAGAGCGGAAACTTCCTAGAAGTTTCCCTTTTTCTTCTTTTTTTACAAAATATGGCATCACCATCATAATGTCATTAATGACATCATCCATGTTATAAACCTAATACTGTTGTTAACGTATACAATAATAGTAGTATCTGTACTTTTCTCTATTTTGTTTTTCTTCATAGTATGCTTTATGTAATTTACCCTTAGGCTACTCTCCTATATAAGAGAGCCTAGGGTTCATGAAATAAATAAGTTATTCATTTTTCCCAACATGGTATCAGAGCGACGGTCCTAGACCGGAGTTCTCGAAACCCTAACCCTACCCACCACACCCGCCGGCCTCCTTCTCTCTTCTCTCAGCCGATCGGCGCCGCCCTCTCTCCCGGGTGCTCGTCTTCTCCGATCGGCACGGTGCGCCTCTCCTCGCTGGCGCATCTCTTCCCGGTGGCGCACCTCATCCTGGTGGCGCCTCTCTGCCGCACATCTCCTCTCGGGTGAACGTGCATCTCCAGCACGTCTCCTGCGCGTGATCGCACACCCCTTGTGCGTGATCACGGCCCTCTGTGCGTGCTCAGTGCTCCTGCGCGCATAAACTCCTGTGCTCCCACGCGCGTATCCAGTGCAAGTCTGTGTGCGTGTCCTCCTGTGTGCGCATAACGTGATCTGTGCAAGGCTGTGCGCCAGCGCGCTCATATCCAGTGCGCATCTAGCGCGCATCCAGTAACTCCAAGGTGTGCTCCAAGGGTGCAAGGCTCTGAGCCCTAAAACCCATAACATCATCATGGGTTTAGTTGCGTGAGGTCTACACGTGCAACTAAACCCGGTTATGTCATTGTAGACAAATCCAAAGTTTGTCAATCGTTCCAGTCTTCAGTATCCAGTATGTCAGAAAGCAAGGTAGATATCCCATCGATTGGCGCATTCCGTGGTCCAGCGCCTATTGTAAAGATGGATACTAACTATGAACTGTGGGCAATGCAAATCATGAGCATGATGAAGTCTACGGGTAAGAAGCACATTCTTACCGAACCGGAGCCTACTGAGAAGACTGGAACCAATGCCTCCTGGGAGGCTGATGATGCATACGCCAAGGTTTGGCTATCTGGCACGTTGGCAATTGAGATTGCCAACGACATCCTCCATCAACCCATAGCGAAGGATATGTGGGACATTCTGGCGACTACATATTCTCAGGAGAAGAACGAGACAAAGATTCTGCAACTCCAGCATGATATTTTCACCATCAAGTAGAATGGTCGCCCCCTACATTCCCTCTATACATCACTAAGAGGGATGTTCGAGAAGCTCTATAGCTTCATGCCTCTTACTGCTATGCCAGAACAGCAGAAGACATACAGGAATGCGACCATGGTGGGTGTGTTCCTGGCTGCACTTGATCCAGAGTATGAGGCGGCACGATCTCAGATTTTGGCAGACTCGACTATTCCTCCCATGGAGGAAGCTTTTCATAGATTGAGTCGGATCACAGCTCCCTCAACAGCTGTGAGTCAGAATTCCTCAACCATGGCAGCAAACAGAGGTCGCGGATTTCATCACCAAGGCCGTGGACGTGGACCTCGTGGAAGGGGTGGCCGCACTAGGCCAACATGCACATATTGTCACCGAGTTGGACACAATGAAGATACCTGCTACTCGAAGCACGGATTTCCTGCATCTGCACGAGCTGCTGAGCAGATAGAGCCCCCGTCTGCTACTACTCTGGATCAACGATTCGAGGATCTAGTTGTCCGCCTGAGGGGCATTATTCCACCATCTACTCCAGCACCGACTACAGAGAGTCATTCTGATGCTGCCGCTTCTGCCTCTGCATCTACCAGTGCTTCAGGTAGTATACTTGCATTCCACAATAGTAGATCAGATACTTTGCCATGGATTATGGACTCTGGCGCTACACATCATCTATGTGGCGACCAGAGTCTGCTTTCAGGATACACTCAGATCCCTCCAGGTCGGACAGTCGTGATTGCCAATGGCACTCATTCCCCCATCACTGGTCAGGGGGAGGCTAGATTGACATCTTCTATGCAGCTCAAGAATGTGCTACATGCACCTGATTTCTCCATGAATTTATTGTCAATTAGTCAAATTACAAAGAATCTACATTGTCGGGCGACTTTTGATCCATCTTCTTTGATTTTTCAGGACATCCATACGGGCAATGTGATTGGTCGTGGCTATGAGCAAGGAGGCCTATATCGCCTGAATCAGACTCCTTTTGCTGGATCCTCATCCTCTTCTGGACAAGTATCAACCTTATTATGGCATCTGCATTTTGGTCATTTACCGCTTCAGAACTTGCGTCAAGTGTTACCTTATGGTCTCCCTCACACACCCATTCAGTGTGAGGCATGTCGGTTGGGAAAGCATCACAGGTCGTCCTTTCCCAGTCGTCCAGGTCGGAGTAGTACCTCCAAGTTTGAGTTGTTTCATATTGATGTCTGGGGTCCGAGTCGTGTTCCCGATCATCAGGGACACAGATTTTATAGAGTTTTTGTGGATGATTTTTCTAGAGTGTCATGGGTATTTCTGATGAAAAATAAATCTGAAGCAGGAAATATCATTATCCATTTCTGAATGAAATACAAAATGTTTTTTCTACATCTGTGAAAATTGTGAGGAGTGACAATGCTTTAGAGTTGTGCACTAATTTTCTTGCCAATTACTACTCATCAAAAGGAATTATTCACCAAACATTTTGTGCTCATACATCTCAACAGAATGGGATTGCTGAAAGAAAAGACCGTCACCTTCTTGATGTCACTAGATCACTACTTATACAAAGTCATGTTCCATATTCCTACTGGGGTGATGCAGTTCTTACTGCATGTTACCTAATCAACCGTATGCCTTCGTCTGTCTTGAATGAACAGATTCCGTTCTCACTTATTTATCCTGACAAGGATCTGTTCACTCTCACTCCTCGTGTGTTTGGGTCGGTTGCGTTTGTCCATCAGTTGTCGCCGGGTACTGACAAGCTCTCTCCTAGGGCTGTCAAGTGTGTCTTTGTTGGGTACTTCAGAACTCAAAAGGGGTACAAGTGCTTTGATCCTCTGCGTCGGCGGTATATGATAAGTGCAGATGTTACATTTTTTGAATCTGTTATGTATTTGTCAGCATCTGGAGACAAGCAGATTCCACCTATACCACATGATGCCATATACATGACACCACTACCACCTCAGATGCCATCATCAACACCACCACCACCACCACCACAGCAGCCTATCTCACCGTTCCCGTTCCATTATACCCGCAGGCTTCCTCCACTAGCTCATGGTCATGACTCGTCCACTAGCTCGCCTATGGTATGTAATGAGAATATTAATGTTGATGGATCTGACGACATTTCTGAGCAAGATGTGTTGCAGGAGCCAGATGAGCCTACAGCTGATTTGGATATTCCCATTGCTTTACGGAAGTCGACGAGGAGTTGTGCCAAATATCCATTATCAGCCTCTGTATCTTTTGAGCGGCTATCTGAAGATTTCAGGTCGTTTGCTATGGCACTCTCAGCTATAGATATTCCACGGAATCATCATGAGGCTCTGCAGGATAGTAGATGGCGGCTAGCAATGGAAGAAGAAATGGCCGCACTTCAGTCCAGAGGAACTTGGACTTTGGTTTCTATACCTCCAGATGTGAACCCAGTGAGCTGCAAGTGGGTGTTCACAGTGAAGCAAAATGCAGATGGCTCTATTGACAGGTACAAGGCACGTCTGGTGGCACGTGGCTTCACACAAACATACGGGGTGGATTATCATGACACATTCTTGTCTGTGGCACGTCATTCCACTCTAAGGATCTTGTTGTCGGTTGCAGTTGCTCGAGACTGGCCGCTCCATCAGTTGGACGTGAAGAATGCATTTCTATATGGAGATTTGCAGGAAGAGGTGTATATGCAATAGCCACCTGGTTTTGCTGTTGAGGGGGAGTGCTCCAAGGTATGCAGGTTGCATAAGGCTATCTATGGCCTTAAGCAGAGCCCCAGAGCATGGTTTCAGAAGCTCTCGGATCTCTTCGAGAAACAAGGATACAAATGCTCCAATGCTGATCATTCCTTTTTTGTACAGAAAATCGCGAGAGGTATCATTGTCATTATGATTTATGTTGATGACATCTTGATTACAGGAGATGATGAGCAGGGCATAAGGCAGGCGAAAGAAATGCTGGGTAGTGAGTTTGTCACTAAGGATCTTGGGGTCCTTAGATACTTTCTGGGGCTTGAATTTGCTAGAAACCCCTATGGGCTAGTCATGTCACAAAGGAAATATGTTACAGATCTGTTGAGTGAAACAGGTATGGTTGAGTGTCGACCTGCTACGACACCAATGGACCCCAGTATGAAGCTTTATGAAGATAACACAGAGGAGGTGGACAGGAGAAGATATAGAGAACTAGTAGGCAAACTGTTGTATGTCACAATCACTAGACCAGATATATTATTTGCAGTGAGCCGTGTGAGCCAGTTCATGGAGCAACCACGCCAGGTGCATATGGATGCAATACATATGATTCTTAGATATCTCAAATCTTCTCCAGGTGCAGGTCTGCTATTCAAGAAAGGAAAGGGGATCTCTATCTCAGCATGTGGAGATGCAGACTATGCAGGATGTCCCAAGGATAGGAAGTCCACCTCAGGGTATGCTGTCTATGTTGGAGATGCCCTAGTCTCATGGAGGAGTAAGAAACAAACTGTGGTAGCTAGATCTAGTGTTGAATCCGAATATAGGACTATGGCCCAGGCTACTACAGAGATGATGTGGGTGAAAGCTGTGCTTACAGACCTATGTTTAGATGTACCACTTCCTATGAACTTGGAATGTGATAATCAGGATGCCTTGTTTATTGCAAACAACCCTGCATTCCATGAGCGGACCAAGCATATTGAGGTGGATTGTCACTTCATACGTGATATGATTCAGAAAGGATTCATTGCTACATCTCATGTTACCTTTGAAAATCAGACTGCAGACATATTCACCATGGCATTGTTACGAGGTCCATTTCAGAAGTGTGCTTCCAAGCTGAGCATGATTGATATCTATGCTCCATCTTAAAGGGGAGTGTTAACGTATACAATAATAGTAGTATCTGTACTTTTCTCTATTTTGTTTTTCTTCATAGTATGCTTTATGTAATTTACCCATAGGCTACTCTCCTATATAAGAGAGCCTAGGGTTCATGAAATAAATAAGTTATTCATTTTTCCCAACAACTGTAAATATATTTTTTTTGCTGGAATCCAGTACAGGAAACAGCCTGTTTTTGGAGATTATATTTTTTTTATTTTTTTTTAAATTTGCTCTTTATTTGGTATACTTAAAATTAACCGTAATTGTGCATCGGACCTCGGATTTCGACACGTAATATCTCGATTTGATCGTCTCGCAACGATGATCAAAATGAGTATAATATTTATATACTTTTGATCGGGTTTGGATGCCTGAAATTTTCAAGATACGGTTTCGATTTTTGGGTTTAAATTTTGTTATTTAAAAATAACAAACAACCTCCGATTGACGAACGGTCGATTCCATTGGTCTTGTCTCATCGGATCTGATTTTCTGATGGTCTTGATTTGTTTCGCGGTTTCCGAATTTGCGTCACGGCTTTTTCGAGTACGCATTATGATGCGATCGATTTTTGGTCGATTTCAGCTGAACGACTTTTGATTCACGATCAATTAACCGATTTGAGTCATCTATGCCGACTGACAACTTTATTGGGTTAAACAGACCCTAATCGGGTCAGGTTCGGGTTTGTGTAGATTCGGATGTTACAAATATAAAAACCTCAAAGGGGGTCTCGTCCTCGAGACTCGGGTCAAGGTTATTAAGTGTCTTGTTCGAATTTCATATGGCCATAAAAACCTCAAAGGATTTTAAACCCATAAAAACCTCAAAGAGAAATAAGCCATATATTTTAACATATATCTAATTACAAAAGCTTGTTTTGATTATTACCTCAGAAAAGCTGCGGGTATCGTGCCCGCATGTCGGCTCCGATCTCCCATGTCGCCTCTTCGACGCCATGTCGGTGCCACAACACCTTGACCAATGAAATCTCTTTGCTGCAAATCTTCTTCACAGTACGGTCAAGTATCTGTACCGGTCTCTCCTCGTATGTCAAATCTGACTCCACATCAAGATTCTCGTAACTGATGATATGCCGAGGGTCATGCACATACTTCCTCAAGTTGGATACATGGAAGACGTTGTGAATCGCTGACATATGTGGAGGAACGGCTACTCGGTAGACCACCTTCCCCATATGAGCAAGAATCTCGAAAGGTCCAACATATCGTGGCGCCAACTTGCCACGAACACCAAATCTCTGTATTCCCTTCATGGGAGATACACGGAGAAATACCCAATCTGCAACATATAATTTATAGGAATGTTATTAGTATGAGATTAAGTTGAATATATATGTCATAATTGAATGGGTGAAGAGGAAAGAATTGGATTACCTGAAACTCTAAGTCTCTTCTCCGACGGTCTGCGTAGCTCTTCTGGCGGCTTTGTGCTGTCATAAGCCTTCCTCTCACAAGATCAACAGCTCTCGCGGTCTCCTCCAAGAGATTTACGGAATAGAGAGCATGATCACCTATCTCACGCCAACTGAGAGGTGTGAGGCATCTCCGTCCGTATAGGACTTCGAATGGTGCCAAGCCAATACCGGAATGGTAACTGTTGTTGTATGTGAATTCAACCAAAGACAGATGGTCCTTTCAGTACCCTTTCCACTCCAAAGTGCATGCGCGAAGTAAATCTTCGAGCGCCTGTACGGTGCGCTCACTCTGCCCGTCGATCTGCAGATGGTATGCAAAACTCATCTTCAGTTTTATTTGTAGTGCTGACATGAACTGATGCCAATAATGCGAAGTAAACCTCGAATCTCTGTCAGACACCACCTCTCGTGGTATACCATGCAGCCTGATGATGTCCTATACATATAGCTTGGCTAATCTTGATGGAGCATAAGTCGTGTTGACAAGTATGAAATGGGATGACTTGGTCAACATATCAACAACGACCCAAATGGAATGATGGTCACATGGTGTCTTTGGCAGACCTGTGACGAGATCCATAAAGATACTCTCTTACTTCTACTCGGGAATGGGGAGAGACTGCAGCAATCCTGGTGGTCTCATATGCTCGGCCTTGATCATCTGACAGGTCATGCATCTGCTAACATGCTAAGCCACATCGCGCTTCATTCAATCCCACCAGAAAGGTCGACGCAGTTCACGATACATCTTCGTGTTGCCAGAATGGATAGATAACTGTGAACGGTGTGCCTCATCAAGTATGTCTCTGCGTAGCTGCTCGTCGTTGGGTACAACAACCCATCCTGCCTTCCATAAAATAGACTCCGTCACAATAAAATCATCGACCTTGCCCTTGACGGCTAGCATATATCTATCTCGAATCCAACGATCTGTCTTCTGGCCTTCGATGATGCGATCCCACAAACTGTTGAATCATGGAGGTACGGCTGTGGAAATGGATGCGCTCTCCTATGGATGCCAATCGGTCAAAGCTGTGAGCATATCCTATCTATATAGCCAATTTGTCGTGCCCTCAGCATGAGCTCTCCTGCTAAGTGCATCAGCCACCACATTTCTCTTACCAGGATGGTAAGAGATCGTGCAATCATAATCCTTCAATAACTCGAGCCACCTATGTTATCTCATATTCAGCTCCTTCTGATCAAAGATGTACTTTAGGCTCTTATGATCCGTGAAAATTTCAAAATTCACCCCATATAAATAGTGTCGCCAGATAGGAATGATAACGCCCCCCGGTGACTGGCCTAATCAGGCACTTTTGGGCAAGAGACAACCCTGCAAGCGTCATTGCCGAGAAATCAAGATCTAATATCAAATGCGCCAATTCCGCGGAAAGAAGAAGCAAAGGAATGACTATGTCCCTCGGTTACAGGCTTTTCAACGGTTAGCAGTCCAAGAGCTCAGTAAGTACAGGAAAGGGATCAAAGAAGAGGCTGGGTAACTTATTTGTCCTCTTGGGGGGGCTTCTGAAGTCGAAAAAGTCCAAGCGGACGTGTGATGTGAGATTATTCGGAACATATTTCAAGTCTCATATTTTTGTTCATCATATTTGTCGACCGTGGATCACAGCTCTGTGCCTTCCTGCTGGTGTCGCAATCGTGGAACCTCGTTGTCCTTCCTCCCCTTCGCTTCCTCTGGGTTCCCAGGCTAGATACCCAGAGTCGCAAGATTAGCCATTTCCAGTTATCATAGTAGGTTCATATAGGCGGATTAGGCCCGAACAGTCCTGGGACATCTATATGAATTAGAGCCACATAAATGCGTCTCACAACCCCAAACTTAATGAATTGGAAACATAGTCCCGTCGGTTCGACGTCTCAGTTCCGCTTGAACTTCGACCATTGTTTTCTCTAAGTCGAAAATCAAATATAGTAATAGTTGTCTAGGAAAGAGGTGATGTTTTTTCTCACTTTCGGACAAATGGGGCTTTGCTTTGGAAACTTTTGTGGAAGGAATCGGAGCTGTTATAGCTACGGAAGAAGAAATTTTTTTTTAGGCTCCAAAAAAGGGGGAGACACTCAGCGGTGTTCACCCTAATCTATTAATAAGAAATGTAAAGAAAATGTACAAAAACAAGACGAGAAGCAAGACCCAAGATCCAACGTGTTAGCGCACGGCTAACACCCCAGTTACAAAACAAGAAGAAGAACCAGAGAAGACCTAGCTAGTACACCAGTCTGCCAGAAGACGCGTAGCAATGATAATAATATTTTCCTTGTAAAAGCGCTGGCCCTTGAAGACAGCCTCATTCCTTCCCAGCCAAATGCCCCACAACCTCGCAATCGGGGCCAACAATTCCTTTCTATCCCTGCCCCTGATGCTCGCCAAGCTACTGCAAAAAGCGACCATGCTGTCTGAGTTAACCCAATCTAGATCGTCCCAGAGTTCACGAACCAATCTGCATTCGAAGAATAAGTGGTCGATGGTTTCACGCTCCGCATCGCACAGCCCGCAATTAGGACCCACGTTCGGAATAAAACGCGCGCAACGGTCACGCGTTGGAAGCCTCCCCCTGCGCATAATCCAAAGGAAGAAGCCAATGCACTTAGGAAGCTTTAAGGCCCAGAAGAAGCTGCAATCACGCGCAAGACTAGCGTCCCCGACCGGAGTCCCGGCCGCAAGAGCGTGATATGCCTTCCGCGTGGTAAAAGTACCATTCTTCCAAGACCAATGATCGCGGCCAACATTAGGTTGGATCGCGTCTGCAAGCAAGGCCAGAAGCGAGAGAAAATCATCCACACGCTGACTCGAGAAATTTGCAACAAAACGAGGACTCCAGCATCCGTCCACCCAGCACGATGCCACAGAAGCATCCTTGTCTTCCACCAAAGCAAACAAGCGAGGAAAGCAGTCCTTTAGAACACCCTTCCCCGACCAATCATCGGTCCAAAAACGAAAGGAGTCACACATGCCCAACACCGGCTTAAACAGGTAGAGATTGCGAGTAAAAACTCCCACCACACCACGCCAGAAAAGAGATAGGTGCCTGTGGGCACTTCTCCGAGTAGCGCCCAACAACTCCTCGCCCAGGAGCTCCCGCAAAATGTTAAGCATGAAGTTATCCTCCTGCCCCCAAACCCTAGCAGCCCACTTCAACAGGAGGGCTTCGTTAACAACCTCCAACCGCCGCACTCCCAGCCCACCCTCCCGCTTTGGCCGCGAAACATCATCCCACGCCACCAAGTGAACCCCTCTTCCCCCCTCCCCCTTCTTGCCCCACAAGAACCCCCGCATACAACGTTCCAAATGCAGCCGAATCCCCTTAGGCAAGCAACGAACCGAGAAGAAATATAAAAGAATGGACGAGAGCACCGCTTTAAGGAGAATCAGACGCCCCCCTCGCGATAGTAGAGCCGCACCCAGCTAAGCGAGCCTCTATCTTCTCCACCACCGGCCTCCAATCACAGAGTCGGTCGCGACCCACAGTCAAGGGCAATCCAAGGTAGTCGAAGGGGAGGCCACAAGGAGAAGAACCCAGCACCCGGCCACACGCCACCGCCTCCTCCTGCGACATCCCGAAGGGGATCACCTTTGATTTAGCCCCATTAATCACGAGGCCCGAGAGCTCGCTGAAAAGCTCAAGAGTAATTGCCATACCGGAGACCTCGTCATGACCACCCTCGATGAAGCAGAGAGTGTCGTCCGCAAACTGAATTAAGGGGATCTGGAGAGGCCCAACAGAGCAGCCCCTAGTCAGCCCCACACTGATGACGTTGTCAATCATACGAGCCAATACGTCCGCCGCTAGCACAAAAAGAAGGGGAGCGAGAGGACATCCCTGCCGCACCCCCCTTCTAGGTTGGAAGAAGCCCCCCACCGGGCGCCCATTGAGCAAGACCGAGAGGGAGGCCGTGGTCACGCACCGCCTCACCCACGAGATCCAAGCCTCCGGGAAGCCCCTCTGCCTCAAGACTGACCACAGGAAACGCCAATCAAGACAGTCATAAGCCTTGGCGAAATCAATCTTCCACAGAACTCCCATCTTATTGGACTTCTTCCAAGCCGCGATCAGCTCGGAGGCCACCGCGAAGCAATCCGATATGTGCCGCCCCCTGATAAAAGTGGTCTGAGTTGGAGAGACCAACGAAGCAAGAAGAGGAGCAAGCCTCCTCGCCAGGACCTTGGCAATGATAAGGTAGATCCCATTCGATATAGAGATAGGCCTAAAATCCTCCACGCAATTAGTCGCAGCAGACTTAGGGATCAAAACAATAAGAGCCCTGTTAATTTTGTCAAAACCATTGTTCCCTCCACAGAATTCACGAGCAACCTCCAAGACGTCATCGGCCACCACATCTTAAAAATCATGGTAGAAAGCCACCGGGAACCCATCCGGGCCTGGCGAGCCATCCGCGTTAAGGTCCCAGACAGCCTCTTTGAGCTCAGCCAAGGAGATCGGCCTAACCAAGGCCTCAAAGTCCATAGGCGATAAGGAAGGAGACCCACGTCCCGACCAACGCCACCTGCGTTGAGCGCGGGACCCAAAAACAGTCTTGAAATGATCAGCCAAGACCTCCCCCAATTCGATATCCCCAGTAACGAGGGCTCCATTAACTATAAGAGAACGGATAGAGTTGAAGCGTCTTCGTCCGCTAGCCACCCGGTGAAAGAAGGTCGTATTCGCATCACCCTCCTTGAGCCACCTCAAGCGCGAGCGTTGTCGCCACTCCATGTTTCTTCTCATGTCCTCCACTTTGACCACCTCCTGCGCATCAGCACGCTCCACAAGCTCCTCCGAGAGCAAGTCTCTAGAATTTTCCATTCGGTCCAACCGAGCAATGACATCCTCCGCCGCCGCCCTTGCCGCCACACGAGCCAAACGCGAATCCTTTTTGAAAGACGCCAGGAATTGCCTCAGAGAAGCAAGTTTAAGATCAAATCTACGAGCCGCCGTTCCGAGAAAAGAAGATCGATTCCAGTGATTCCGCACCAAGTCTTTGAAATTAGGCTCCACGAGCCAGCACTTTTCATACCTAAATAGCCCCCTCGGCCTGTGGTCCTCCCCGGAGTCCCACAAAATAGGACTATGATCAGAGAAAGAACGTGGCCTAGAAGACACCGAGCACAAAGGGAAACCCTCCATAAGCTTGTTATTCGCCAAGAAACGATCAATCCTTGATCGAGAAGTATTGTTCCTCCAAGTATAGGAAATATCCTCGGGGACCAGCCCCTCCAAAGCAAGGTCACCAATGAACTCAAGAAAATCGCAAGATCCTGGATCCTGCCCCCCCCCTCTACCGCGAGGACGATCGGAGGAATGCGCAGTGACATTAAAATCCCCCCCCAGCAGCCACGGGATGTCACGGAACTCAGAGGTCACATCCCGCAGATCTTCCCAAAGCCCCCGCCGCAGCACGTGACACGATGGCGCATAGATACAGGAGAATGCAAGCGGGTCGAGGGAGCCAGCCCGAGTCAATTGACGTAATAAGAGGAAATCGGCACTGAAACTGGAGTTGATGCGATTGCTCTTGTCGATTGACTTGACTGAGTCGGGCCGGGAATTAGAACAAAAGGAGTCAGTGGTCCTCTCGCTTGGTCAGCTCTTGGCCAATCTCTGCATTCGAGCGATTCGCGACATGTTCAAAATCTTTGATCTTTTATTGATTCTTTTGCTATTTCCTCCTCGGATGCTAGGCTGTCGGTCATGACGGGTCCTCAAGATGCTCTGACGGGGAAGAGAAGGCCAATTCCACCTTCCCGGTCTGAACTGTCGTGACGCGTAAGCAATCACTTGGTCTCGCTGCATCAGTACTGCTCCTAGACCTTCTTCAGATGTATCTGTGTAGACTGCATAGTCTTGAGTACCTGAAGGAAGAGCAAGAATAGGCGAAGTAGTCAATATCTCCTTCAGTGTCTTGAAGGCCTGCTCGCATGAATTGTCCCAAATGAATGGAACTCCCTTCTGCGTCAATCGTGTCAAAGGGCGAACAATGCGTGAAAATCCGCTAACAAAGCGTCTGTAATAACCTGCTAGCCCAAGGAAGCTCCGAATCCGAGTAACTGTCTTAGGCTGCTCCCAAGACATAACTGCATCAATTTTCGCAGGATCAACTACGATTCCTGCTTCAGAAATGACATGTCCTAGAAATAAGACTTGGGATAACCAGAACTCACATTTGCTCAACTTGACATATAGCTTGTGCTCCCGCAATGTATCCAAGACAATCCGTAGATCATTCGCATGATCTCATTCATTCTGTGAGTATATGAGCACATCATCAATGAACACCACCACAAATTTGTCCAAATATGGACGAAATATCTGGTCCATCATGTCCATGAAAGTCGTAGGTGCATTGGTGAGCCCAAACAACATCACCACAAACTCTTAGTGTCCATAGCGAGTTCTGAAGGCTGTCTTCAGAATATCTGACTCTCGAATCCTCGGGTGATGATTGTGCCTAATCGAAGGTCGATCTTCGAAAATACCGAAGATCCCTGGAGCTGGTCGAATAAATCATCGATGCGCTGCAAAGGATAACGGTTCTTTATCGTTCTCTTGTTCACCTGCCTGTAATCGATGTATAATCTCATGGATCCATCCTT
The DNA here is from genome assembly GCA_037367405.1 of Ottelia alismoides. Lineage (NCBI taxonomy): Eukaryota > Viridiplantae > Streptophyta > Magnoliopsida > Alismatales > Hydrocharitaceae > Ottelia > Ottelia alismoides. The sequence goes on along the minus strand of JAZKJV010000869.1, from coordinate 96,986 downwards.
CTTCTTGACAAATAACACTAAAGCACCCTAAGGTGAAGTGCTCGGCCTCACGAATCCCAAGTCAAGTAACTCCTGTAACTGCACCTTCAACTCCCTCAACTCAGCAGGTGCTATGCGGTAAGGAGCCATCGAGATCGATTGTGTATCTGGTAGCAATGTAATCTCGAACTCAATCTCTCTCTCTCAGGAGGTAATCCCGGTAGCTCATCAGGAAACACATCTAGGTAGTCTGATACTACTCGAATATCTTGTGTCATAGGCTCATGATCAGCAACCTCTCGAACAAATGCTAGATAGGAATCACAACCCTGATCAACAAGTCGCTGAGCTCATAACACCGAAGTGTACTCCATTTTGGAGTCATGTAAAGTACCCTCAAAAGTGAACACAGGTAAATCTGGAATCATGAAGACAATTGTCTTCCTAAAACAATCAACAAGTGCATGATAAGCAGATAACCAATCCATGCCTAAAATCAAGTCGAACTCATCAAGCTGTAGGAGCAGGCAATCTGCGATCATCTCGTGACCGCCAATCAGTACGGGCAAGTGCCTGACTATCAGGGAAATGATAAAACAACTGGCCACCTGGTCCTCGGATGTGATATGGAGAAGATAGAGTTTCTGCAACTCTACCTAAAGAAGCTAGTAACCTTGAAGCAAGAAAAGAATGCGTCGCACCAGAATCAAATAGGGAAAGGTTGTCCCACGACTGAGACCATACCTTTCACCACAATAGTTGTTGAATGTGCTTGCTCCTCAGTAACTACATGTAATTGACCCTGCCTAGTTGGTGCAGTACTGGATCCTACCACACTCTGCGTCTATCTCTGTTGCTGTCACGTGAAGTTGGAGTTCCTGCCACGGAAACTCCCCGAACGTTGTGCTTGATGCTGTGACTGTGAAGGTTGTGGTTGAGGCTCACCAGATCTCTGAGGACACTGATGTCGATAATGTCCCTACTCATAGCATAAGTAACAACGAACTGGTCGGGTAGGTGAAGTAGTCGTGTCTGTGCTCCGAACTGGTCCTACTGGTGGTCTGTCTGCTCGTTGCGACCCAGATGGTCGAGCGGAATCTGTGCCACGTCTAGCAAGTGCTCATACTAAGGTAGTCGATGGAGAAGAGCGCGCACTGCTTGCGAATGACGAATCTGTAGATCGAAATCGCCTGTTTGACCTCTGCTGCTGAAACGGTCGACGGATCAGCCCAAAAGATCATCGCGGTCTAGGCGATGCTCCAGACGAGCTCCCGAAATGTCTCTCTCTCTCTGATATCCTCGAACTTCTCCGTTGCATCAGTAGCCTCCGAGATGGAAGTGATGTGTAATCCAGCCAGCTTCTCATGTACCTCCTCTCGCATGCCTGTGATGAACTTTTCCAGATTCTCCTCTGAAAATGCGCCAGCTGCTGGTGTATGTCGTGACAGCTCTGTGTATCGGACAAAGTAATCTCTGGTTGTCATCTGTCCCTGACGAAGCTCTAAAAACGCCCCCGAGACAGGTGAGAGAGACTCTCCGGAAAAGTTGCTCTGAAAACTGGCCCAACTAGTATGGGCAAACGAGCTCGTACGAAAAACTAAAATCGAGGATCCCCCACATGGGTATCCTAAAACAAAAGGTTCAGCGGAATTGGTCAAAAGTCGGGATCCCAACGAGGCGTAAAAACACTGCGAGCTCGCTTAAAAAACGTGAAAGGGATTGGGATCCTAGACACGCGCACTTGCACTTGCGGTCACTGCCCGAACTGGACTTCCTATCTCCCGCCCAGTTGAGGGTCACCACGCCCTCGCATGGTCAGGTGTGAGGTCGCCGTGACCGGCATAAATTTTTATCATTATTGATTCATTTTCAATCAATATCTCATAGATTTCATGATAATGTATGTTAAATTCCTTGATCCGACAAAACATAGAGTTTCCTCGATTCTAATGATTTGGTCTTAGATTTAGAGTCTACTTCATGCACCCTCCTTAGTACTCTCTTCTTGAAGATCATGAGATTAGAAGCGATTTTTTTATACAGTTCAGATCTATGCAAAAACCTTCCCAAATTACCAAATTTGGTTATCTAAAAGTTGGTCATCAAGTAACAATAGGAATTTAACATCCTATACTAGCACCTTAACTTATCAAGGTTTTTAAGTTTTCCAAAGTCACAATTTAGTGCTGTGTGCTAACCAACTAGAGAACTTCAAGCTTTAGATTTCTCTAACATAAACAAATCAAGTCCCCCCTCCTTTTTTTCTACGTTGACGTCTGTGTAGACTATGTGAATTTGTCAGTTCCAGATAAATCCATTATGGACATATCCGGCCTTGGATTCATATCCTCCTGCTTCTAAATTACATAGCCTTGAGTATAATAAAACTAATCAGTAGTATCCATGAATATCATGCAAAATAGAAGCATTTTATCATAATTTATCTAGACATCTATCTTTACGTTAAACTAAATGATCTGGGTACATTGAAATGACTAGGTCCCAGAAATGAATGCGCCGACCTAACGATCACTATGATACTTGAGGATTAAACCTATCAATACCTGAGGGAACCAAATGGAATTCAAAACCATTGTTTAATGATAACCGTACAATTCCCTTAAAATGCCAAGGCATGTTTAATGGATACTGCAGCTTTTCTAAAGATTATAAGAATACTTTGGTATCAACTATATTTGTCATGTCTAATAAATGATTTACAAAATTATTCTGTATTATTTTTTATTTACTGATTAACTTAATAAAGCATATAATTTTATATATTAACCCTTATATACGAGTCCTCACCAATACAGATGATGCCAATTATTCCAAAGTTTCGCAGGGTAATCATGATAAGTGGCTAACACCTAAGCCATGTGACTCATGTCCAACATAAATGATTAGCTAATCCAGAAAATATATGTAAACTTGTTTTGCTTTTCTTTCTGATTATCTTGTTGCTAATAGTTTTACATCCTTCACGTGTAATGCAACTTCTAAAGAACCATATCCCTAAAACTTGTATATTATCTATCTCAGGTATCTAAATTTTAAGTTCTTATTTAACAGCCGACAATAATAAACAACCTCGCCGCTTCCCTTTTCAGAATGGACACAAAGACATATTTGCTAATATAAAACAAAAATGTAATTTAGACTCTGCCTCTAATTTCTCACAACTATAGTGCAGAAAATTTTATCAACACTTTTTGTTTTGTTATCTGCACAGCATGTAATTTCAACAAGGGAACGAGAGCATGTATAGAAGCGAGGAGGAAGAGAATGGATGGTAATAAATGGGGGTGTAATTGTTCTGGAATGCTACTGGCAAATAAGGATAGGCCGACGAAGGAGATACTTTATCCAGTGGCCATACTGTGGGCGATTTGGCGGGGTAGGAATGATTTGTTGTTCTCGGGCCAAAGATTCTATAAGGAGAACGTGGGGATTTTTGCAAAACGCTTGGTGGAGGATTGGGCGTTGTAATGGTTCTGTATTATCAGCGTGTGGTTGTTTTCCTCCCTTCTTTTTATCTTTGTCTTTTGAATAAAAATTTTGGGGCGTGCACCATCGAGTGTCTCCCCCTCATTTATGGATTTCAAAAAAAAAAAAAATGGACATGCATGCAACAAGAAGTATGGATAAGGTTGTACCTTCTAGATCTCTCAAAAATGAGATTAATGTAAATGCAGAAAGAATATGCAGCAGCTTATATTTGCAGAACAGCAATTCCAAGTGCTGGAATTTGTAGCAGCATGAGCAAGGAAATTTGGGAGACTCCAAGAATGGCAGGGGAGTAGCAGCTAACAACTTTTAAGGCTGCTGGACAGCAGCCTGGAGAAGGATTTTGGCTCCCATTGGAGCCAATTGGGGGTTTTTTTTTTTTTGGGGGGGGGGGGGGGGGGGGGGGGATAGAGAAATAGAAAGAGGAAGAAAAGGGGGGAGAGATAGAGACCCATGATGTTGGCTTTGGCCTTATATAGGGAGAGGAGGGAAATGGTGAGAAGAGGGGAAACTTGTTGTCCTCTGTGGGAGGTATGGTCGCACCAATAAGGAGTTGTGCACTTGTTGCGTCATACTCAGGGTCAAACGCAACCAAGAAAACTCCGACCACCGTGGAGTTCTTGTATGTCATCTGCTGCTCTGTGGAGGTCATAATCGGCAAGAAGTTGTGAAGCTTCTTGAACATGACACGAAGCGAGGAGTAGAACGTGTGCAGTGGATGGTCATTTTGCTTTGCCCTATACATGTCAAACTGAAGCTGAAGAATCTTGGCCTTGTTCTGTACTTGAACATACGTGGATGCCAGGACATCCCACATCACCTTGACGATGGGTCGGTTCACAGTATCATTCGCTATCTCTATGGTGAGGGTCTTAGAGAGCCAAATATGTGCATAAGCGTCATCTTGCTTACACGAAGCATTGTCTCCAATCTTATCCGTCAGCTTTGGCTTCGTCAGAATGTGCTCCTTATTGTTGCACTGCATAAGAGTCAGAAACTACATGGACTACAACTCATGGTTGGTCCCATCCATCTTCACGATGGGAGTCGGACCCTTAAATGTACCAAACGAAGAAAAGATATCACCCTTGTTTTCAAACATGATGGAAGAACGGGCGGAAAAAGGGAACTCATCTGGGGAAGTTGACCGATTTTAAGCGAGTCTACACAATCATATGGAGGATTGGTTGTACGTGTAGACTCATACAACCATCCTCTTCAATCCCCGATCACGCTAGGGCCGAAAAAACGTGATCTAAAGGTCTGAAATTGTGTTTTTTCAACCAAAATCAGACCAAATCAGACTGTTGGTTGGCGCGCAGAGGTGCTAGGCTACCCTAGGGGGCACCAGCAACGTGTAGGGAGGATACAGGTGGCCAGGCGACGTGGAAAAGAGATTTGGGGACCATTGGTGGCGGGCCTAGGATGGCCTAGAGGGTACTGGTGGTGTCGATGGTGGCTGCAAGTGGCCTGGTTGCAGCGAGAAGGGGCTTGGAGGCCCTCATTGAGGTGCGCAAGTCGCGCAAGATGTCCTCTTGGCAGCGCGCGAGAGTTTGGGCCGGTGGTAGCGGCGGGAATTAGGTCAGAACTCCGGTCTAGGACCGTCACTCTGATGCCATGTGGAAAGAAAAGAAAGAAATTACTCATTGATGAAGTCATGGGGTTCTCTTATATAAAAGAGTAACATGTTTGGCAAATTACATAAAGAAGACAGAAATTAAATATTACATAAAAGATATGAAAGATAACTAATATCTCAACAAGGAGTAAGCCTAGTGAGAACATCATGGAGGACAAGAGAGGCAGAGAAGTATGATCGGAGGAGAAAGTATTCAAAGGAGTGGAAAGATATCAAATTGAGAGGTAACTAAAATTCATATCATCTATTCATGCTATTTCATTAAACATGATGGTGGCCTTATATAGAAAGTTAATACCATTTAACATATGGATGCACACGAAACGGACAAGATCCAATCCGATGTTATTGGATTGGATTAGTTTAGTATTTATCATTCAAACGGATCGGAGTGCAACTTTTCAAATCCTTTAAAGTATGGATCGGATCGGAACATTATCTAAATCCGATCCGATCTGTTAATCTGTTAACATGTATTTATATTTATATTTATTTATAAAAATGATATATATTCATAAATAAATATATCTATACGCATATACATATATTTATATATTATCTATTTACACCCATTTCCAATTTCTCTTAAGGCAATAATCAATGACATTCACCTCATGCCACCACAATTTCTTCTCTCTTGAAAGTCAAACTCAAAAATTAATAAAATATTAAAGTTGTAAACCCTATTTGTCTATTCCCCTCATGGTTCCTTATCCCTCTTAGTAGGGATGTGTAGGCGATAAGGTTCGAAGTTACCCGAGGCACATGCGATGGGTTCTTGGTCTCGAGAATGTCTTGGCACAGGACATGGATTCCAGAGGTGTAGGCCATGGAGTTTGAGGCACTAGTGGTGGGTTTGAGTATTTTGTGAAACACATGATGGATTCCAAAGGCACGATAGATGGGCTTACGAAACACCGAATCTTCAAGGGATAGCTTATTGCACAAGTGATGGGCCTTGGTTAGTAGAGACCTCCTGGTCCAAGCGAGGGAGAGGGGTAAAAATGCCGAGATAGAGAGGGATTTGATGGTGGAGGTTAGGGTTCTGCGTAAGAGGTGCCCAGAGCTCAGGACTAGGATGTTTCCTCTGGTACCATGTGAGAAAACCACTGGAACAGAATGAGGAAATTTTATTCAAGGGGCAGGGCTTCTTATAAAGAATGAAACCCAAAATCCCTAATCACAAAAAAGAGGAAAAAGACAATAGAGTACTTAATAGGACTGCTAAAATAGAAAAAGCAAATAAAACAAACCAAAGTGTCTAAAAATAGACAACATCCAATAATAAGGTTAAGACGTTGTCTGTTCCTTCACAACCATGGAGGACTTCCTCACAACCGGAAGGCGCTCAACAAAGATGCTAGAGTTTTCACAGTTAGCACTCGAATCTGTGATGATTATCTTTCCTTCAATGAAAGCAACGAGCCACGTTGGAGTAGTTGGTTGCTCGAGGACCCGACCAACCACAGAAAAAGCAAAAGATTTTTTTGAGTAAAGAAACGGGGGAGCCCTCCCAAGGCGGGAGTCACCACACCAAAGCATTCATTAATAAAGCAAAGAGTACATCAGTTTGAGATCCAGAAATTGTACAAAGCATTACAGTGGGCTACAACATTCTCAGAGTAAAAACGCTACCCTTGAAGACTGTGTCATTCCTACCCAGCCAAAATAGCCCACAGAGCGGCAAAATGCTTGGAGACATCATCAGAAGACCCATGGCCGACCGACGAATCGACCGCCAAAACTGATCCGCATCAAAGGCCCGGACCCACGTGAGCCCCAATGACTCCCAAACCTCTGCGGAAGACCTGCAACTAAAGAAGATGCGGTTCACATCCTCCAACTCGTCCTCGCATCAGTCACACTTCAGATCCGTCCCACCCAACAGTCTGCCTCTTCTCACCTTGTCACAGATACGACCTCTCCTCATACACCAAAGGAAAACCTTAACCCGCGTAGGAATCTTAGCTGCCCAAATCATCTTCACGTCAGCACACAGCTCTTCATCACGCTCCACCAAAGCCGCGGCAACCTTCCGATAGGCCGCCTTCACCGAGAACCTACCACCAGTCCACTCAAAATGGTCCGGGTTCCCCGACAGTTCCCTGGCAGGGGGAATCTCGGACAACATCCGCAAAAACTCCTCCAACCTCTGATTCGATAGATCCGCAAAGAACCTTTGCGCCCACGTCCCAGCTTCGACGACGTCCGCCACCCGCGCTCCCCTATCAGTGGCCATCGCCATCAAGCGAGAGAAGTGAGAGGCCCAGTGCCCCATCCCCCGTCCAGTCATCCAACCAAAAACGGAAACGGAGCCCATCCCCCAAAACCGGCCGAAGAAGCGACCGAAGCACCGGAAGAACGGCACGGATCCCACTCCACAGGGAAGACTCATGACGCTTCCTCACTGCCACCAACTCCCCAGTAACACCATAAATCTTTCTCAGCAGCTGCAAGACCGGCGAATCGGACGAACCCCAAATGCGAACCACCCACTTTGCTAACAGAGCTTTGTTCATAGATTCCACATCCCTAATGCCAAGGCCCCCCTCTACAACAGGGACAGCCAGGTCCTTCCAAGCCACCAAGTGCAACCCCCTCTTTGCCTGTCTTCCATCAGACCAGAAAAAGGATCTCATCAAGGTCTCAATCCTCCTCCTAACACCAACAGGCATTAACCTCGTCGAGAAGAAAAAAGTCGGGATGGACGAAAGAACGTGCTTCAGCAGTGTAAGCTTCCCTCCCTTGGACAGAGTGACCGCCTTCCAACCTTCCAGCCGTTCCTCCATTCTGCGCAGCACACAATCCCAATCGGACTTCCTTAGCCTGCCATCAACCAGAGGCAAACCCAGATAGGTTATCGGCAGCCTCCCCAAGGGGCATCCTGCCCACTCCGCCAGCCTGATGCTCTCCTCGCCACCTAAACCCATTGGAACAAGGACCGACTTCTGCCTGTTAATCTGCAGCCCAGAGAGGCACCCAAAAACATCCACCCGCACAGCTGCATTGCGGTTCTGCTCCTCCATCCCTCCCAGGAATACCAGCGTGTCATCCGCATATTGCAACACCGGGACAGAGATGTCCCCCAGTCGGAAGCCCTCGCACCAATTTTCCTCCACTGCCTGCTCAAACAAAACCGTAAGACAATCTGCAACCAACACAAAAAGAAGGGGAGCTAGGGGACAGCCCTAACATACTCCCCTCTGCGGCTGGAACCATCCACCCTCAGGCCTCCCATTTACCAGCACCGAGCATGAGCTAGTGGTGACACATCTCTTAACCCAAGCAATCCAATCTTCCCGGGAATCCCCTTTTCCGGATAGCTAACCAAAGGAATCTCCAACTGACATAGTCATAAGCCTTGGCGTAGTCAATCTTCCAAACTGCACCTTTCTTTTGAGACCTCTTCCACTCACGGCAAATCTCCGAAGCAGTCACGATTCCATCCGCCATAGACCGACCCGGAATGAAGGCGGATTGAGCCGGCAAGACCACAGAGGAAAGGCCCCCTCTAAGTCTGCTCGCCAACACCTTGGTGACAATAAGATAAATGCCATTGGAGATAGATATCGGCCTGTAGTCCCCCACCCCCACTGGGTTATCTTTCTTCGGCAGCAAAAAAATCGAAGCCCTGTTAACTTTCTGAAAGCCCAAGTTGCCCCTCCTGAACTCAGTCAGAACCTCTAAGATGTCCCCTTTAGCAGATCCCAGAACTCCCTGTAGAATGAAATGGAGAAGCCATCCGGACCTGGAGCCCCGTCTGCATTCAGCTCCCAAACCGCCTTGCGCACCTCAACCTCCGTGAATTCGGCCACTAACGAATCAGCATGGGCACCACTCAAGGACCTCACACCCCGACCCGACCAACCCCAGCCATCTTCCGCCAGCACCCTCCTCGAGGCACTCACAAAATGACCCCGCAAGGCGAGCCCAATCTCCCTTTCGCCGGAAACTCTTTGGCCCCCTACCTCCAACTCATGCAAGAAGCTCCTTCTCCTCCTCCCGGAAGCCACAGAATGGAAGAACCGCGTGTTGGCGTCCCCCTCCCTTAGCCACTTCTACCTGGCCCTCTGCCGCCAATGAACTTCCTCTTTTCTGTCCTCCCGAAGCACAGTCTCTAGCCATGCTGCCCTCCCCTCCACCTCCTCCGGAGACAGGCCCCGATCATCATCAAGCCCGTATAACCTGCTGATCCCAGCCTCTGCCTCTGCCCTGACGGCCCGACGCCTCCTGGCGACATCCTTCCCATAACTCAACAGCAACCGCCTCAGTGACTCGAGCTTGGCCGCAAACCGCGACACAGCCGAGCCCGCCACTGCCGCACTTCGCCAATGCTCGTGCACCATGTCCCGGAAACCATCCTCCAACAGCCACTTCTTCTCAAAGAACCACGCCAAGCGCTCCTCACCAGAAAACCACAAAACAGGAGCGTGATCCGATATAGTCCTCGAAAGAGCCCAAGCCCTCGCCAAAGGGACCTCCTCTGCCTCAACCGACATCAGGAACCTGTCAAGTCTGGACCTCGCCCTGACGTTCCTCCAAGTTTACTTGCACCCAGCCGCATCCACAACAGACAAACCCAAAGACCGAACCACATGCCTCATATCTGTTGATCCAGGATCCGAGCCTCCGCTCCCCCCGGCCTGTCGTCAGGTAGCAGTGTGACATTGAAGTCACCACCAATGATCCAAATTCAGTCGCCAGCGTCAGGCCCAGCACTCTCCAGATCCCCAGCCAGGCTACCATCCTGCCGCCGACGCGGGCCATATACATTAGTAACGCGCAGACAGATCCCATCCGCCCTCCGCCGCAGCTGAACAGACAAAGTGAACTGGGAGGCGGACATCCCCAGCAAGTCGAAAGAATCAGATCGCCAACCGGAGAGCAACCCCCGACGCCCCAGCAGCCTCCTTGTCCGCCAACGAGAACAACCCCCCCTACTCATCTCCCGCCGCAACTGGTCATCCAAAGACTGCAACTTAGTCTCCTGAAACAAGAAAATATCTGCGCCAGCCTCTCTCAGAAGATTCTGCACCCCTAGCCTCTTTTCGGGCCGGCCCAGGCCCCTCACATTCAATGATAACAGCTTCATCTGGCGACCAAAGCCTCCCTCTTCCTTGGGGGAATAACCCCCAAGCGACGCGCCATGTCCCTGTCAAGAGCCGCAAACCGGTTCCGCACCACCACCGGGCTTGCCGCCCTCTCGCTCACAACCTCAGCATCTGCCCCCGAAGCCAAAGATGCCCTTAGAGCAGCCCTCGCCTCCTCCCCAGCCCTCCTCCGTTGCCCTCTCCCCTTTTCATACGCCACACCAAAATTCCGCGGCAACTCCCCTCCCAAAAGCTACAAAGATCCTCCCTCCTGCCCCACCCCAGCCGGAACAGCCCCACCCCTAGCTGGAACCTCCCCACCCAACGCACCCTCAAGCGAACCAGCCACCACAGCCACATCAGCCACCCCTTCCAGAAGAAAATTCCGTCCCCCCGGATCAGCAGCCCACTCCCCATAGATACGTCCACGCGCGGAGAGTTCGCAGCTCTCCCCCTCTCCGAAGCGGCCCCCAAAGCATCCCCCTCCACATCTCGGGCCAAAACCCCCTCCTCAACCTCCTCCACCCACACAAGCAGCCGATGCTGACCGAACCCCCACTCCCTCCCAGAGCCTCCTCTCCGCCAGCAGACTGGGACGAAGCCGCCAGCAACCAAGGCAAAGAAACAACCGCCAACCTTGGAAACCCATCGCCGAAATGGAACCGAATCGAAGGCCCTCCCCCGGGGCTTGGGCCATGCTCGGAAGCCGCCCCCCCACCAAAAGTCGTCCCTCCTCTTGCCGCCCAACCCCCACCTTCGCAACATGTTGCAAATCCACCTCACCATCCACCCCCGCCACCTCGGCCACCGGTTATTCCTTCTTACGACGCTCATCTGCCAGAATAGCCGCCCATACATCAGCAGCCACCAGCTCAAGAAGAAGCCGCCTACCAGCCAGCCGAAACTCCCACCAACCCATCTTCTCGACACCGACCGGCCTCACCCGAATGAATACCTCCAAAGGCTGCCCGGGTTGACACCCCGAACTCTCGACTGAGACGACCACGAGAACGCCACGCAGCAGCTCAGAGATAGCCAGATTTTCCATCTTATGCCGCTCTTAGTGCCTCGGCCGTCCACAGCCCTTGTCGCCAAACCTCTAACAAGGACTTTATTTGGTTGTGTTTCCAACGTACATACTATTTATGCTCCAATTGGATGTTATTTTTATTATTTGTGTACCCTTTCGCTATTTCTTTTATGATTTTTGGACCTTTGCAATTTTCCACCACCCCTTTTTCCTATAGGATGAGGGGTAGACCACTCATAATACACAAGATATCCATTTTTCCAACAATGATAAAATGGATCTTGTAAAGGTACACAACCTGTATAACTAATTGCAAAATGGAACAACTTCAAACCCCTAATGAGATCAAGAAGAAGCATCAACGCAGTTGATTGTTTGTTCACCAGAATGATTTAACATGCAAATGCATTCATGAAACTTTTATAAGGACACCTCCCATGGATTTGACTTTCCACGAGATAAACAGAATCTCTTTGAAAGAAAAAAGGGAGGTGACCACAAATGGCTATTTAGTGGAGCATGTGCAGCTAAAGAATAACGTTAATGTTGTTCGAAGTGAGAATGATGCAAGCAGATCTGATTTTCAAAATACCTTGACAAAGTGCCAATCTTTAAGATAAAGAAGGGATTTTTCGTCAATCTTGCCATTTGAAGCAATATTTCTTTCAGACGAGTCCTTCTGCCAATGGTCGATAAAGCTTGACACTGACATCTCAGCTCTCTTTTGATCTGTGAACTCCCTCACACTGCAATCCGCCACCTGCACCATCAGAAAGGTCTCAGTTTGAGCCTTGATGACAAAATAAAGCAAACAAAAGGACCATTACAGCTGAACGAGCATGTGTGCCACTAAATGCTTTTGAAAAGCATATGGAATAACGCTGGCCAGCTAGATTCAGGTTTGTTAATGTAAGAATAATCCAAACTCTAAATCAACAAAAAAACATATTTGACAGATTTAACTATAAACTCAAGGTGAAAAGAAAAAAGGCAAAAGAGGCCTCATCTCGGATCATGCAATTTATATGTTGACGGATCAATGGAATGCTATGGAAGTTTGTTATTCCCCATTGCAGTGAGAAATAGATATATATAGATAGAGAGAGAGAGAGGGAAACCTGGAATCCATGAAATAGAGATAACGGAACCACCCAGAAAGAATGGAATGTGTTCTTAAGGTGGGAATGGACTACCATAAAAACTAGAGAACACAAAAATGATTCTAGTTATGGTTTTTTGTTGAGATATAATTACAATAATGATGTCCCTTTTCCAACTAGTACTTGCGAAAATACTTGAAGGCTCCGCAATATATGTTCCCTTTGCACACATTACTTAGTACCTTTTTTTGTTGTAGTTTTAAGTGTCGTACTGAGACTTTCACTCATAGCATGCCCTTTTCGTGGATTCGGCAGGTTCGGAGGAGCAGTCGCAACAGTGAGCAGTTCCCGGTAGGAGTTTGTTGAGATATTAGTTATCTTTGTTTCTTTTATGTATTCTCTTTTCTTTATGTCTTCTATATGTAATTTGCCCATTAGGTTTCTCCTCTATATAAGAGAACCCCGGGGCCTTAAGAATAAGCAAGAATGGTGATTGTTATAGATCACTTTAGGACTAATTTAAGTAATTGGATGCTGTCATTAAGAATTAATTCATGAGCTTAACATGTGATTGTATACTTGTATGCATTTCATTGCATTTAACATTTTTGCAACATATTGTTACATTGCTTTGCATATCAAAAAAACATAAAAATCCATGCATACATTGTCTTGTTCTAGATACCACTTTTTTAATCTATATATTTGAACTCTAAATAAATATTTCTAATTGCTCGTGCCCATGTGTTCAAACCCTGGACTTATCCATGTTATAAATTTAAGACAAGCCCTCTTCACAAAAATCTTTAGCTTGGTTTTGTCGAAATCCTAATCGATTCATATTACAATGAGACTTAGTTAACTTAGTCGATTAGCGCTTCACCACTCTCTGCTCTCGAAGCAGCGATTCTATGACTAGTTACAGATGTTGGAGCATTTGACGTCCACAACAGGTCCTCCTAAGGGGCGAGACCACGGGATCTGGAGGGATGGATTCTTTTCCATGAAAAAATCCTACAGGACACTCCAGGCGTTCATGAAGGAACCATGGGAGATCGGGAAAGGTGTTGCATGTTGATTTGGACGTTGAGGGTACCGTTGAATATAAAGGTCTACCTTTGGCTCCACGAACTGGGTCGATTACTGACTAAGGCAAGGAGATCCTCCTTCATCAAGGGGGGTGAAACATTGTGCTCTATATGTGCTATGGAGGACAAAGACCAGGATCACCTCTTTTACTCTTGTGCACGGGTTCGAGAGATCTGGATGTTGTTGAGCATTTCATCGGTAGACCTTTCTTCCCATGAAAGCTTTTAGGCCTCCCTGGTAGCCAACCAGTTCAGAGCAATGCCAGAACTTCTGCGCTCAATATCGGTCATTTGGATGATTTGGCTCCCTTGCAATGGGCAGATTTTCACTTCGCACAAATTTTATGTTGAGAACATTGTATGTTTAGCTGGATCTCTCCTCAAGACCTAGTTGTTGTAAGCAATATGTAACACTTTCCTCTTAATAAAAGCTTGGGACAGACACCTCCAGAGCGTTTCCCCCTTTTTTATTCGAAAAAATGTTTGGAACAAGTTCACTCTACTTTTAAATTTTCGGATAGGAATTAATGGGGTGGGTCTCGTGTTTCCCTTACAATAATATTTCCAAGCACCTTCAAACCAAAAAAGTCAGCATCAAAGACATGTTCTTTTAAAAAATATATTCTAATAATAAATATAATCAATAAAACATATAAGAATGTCATATCATATTACATATACCATTCCAACCCTTCCAGCCATCCAACCACCCACTATTCACAAAAAGGTTACACATCTTACTAACCCTTTCCAAGTAGCTTATCCAAGCTTTGTTACCAAACACGTAAAGGTGGCTTGACTGTTGACAAAAAAACCACCTCTTCAGAAGGAAGCCTTTGAGCAAAAGTATCGAAAGCCATCTTCTCTCGAGAGGATTGGATATGCTGCTGAGGAGACTACAACAGGAGATGCTATTGTGTTCCTGCTGCTGTCCAAATGATCTTGAGTGTCCAAGATCGCTCCCTAAGAATCAAAGGATCAAATGAGGCCGGTTTTTTTCCATGCGATGTTGGCCATTCGATCATTTGAATGGCCCTCCACAGCACCATCTATAATCCAATCTCAAGGCGATTTCTTGCAAAAGAAAAAGTTGCCTCATGGAGATATAAATTTCATGGCATGATTAATTACAAACTACTTTTTCTGATCATCTTCCCGGACTTGGCTACCCTTGTAAGGCGGCAATCCTTCAAGAAGAAAAAGTTTGCATAGTCTAACGAGAGCATAAGATTCCGTGTATGCTAAGTAAATCGAATATTGCAGGATCATCTCCATAAGATAATCCGACGGGACGGACAGAAAAAAATATGCCCGAACCGACAGCTGACCACGCCATAGCATTACTACCCTCCACTAATTGGGGGAAGAAGAAACTAAAACATGGCTGCCAAAGAAGTAAAGCGAATGCGAGATGATGATGACCTGCACAGTGGAGTTGGCGCAGTGGGTAGAGAAGAAGAGAAGATTGGGGGCATTTGCGTGGGTGACCCATTCCTTGGAAGCCCTCCAGTCGTCCATTAGGCCCGTCAGCACCACCGGTTGGTTGTTCGTCAGATATCGCTCCACGAAATCCTCGTAGCTGAGCTTCTTCCCGTCCACCTTTTCTACCTTTGCTCCAATATTGAGACTCGTCGCGTTAAACATTTCTTCGGTGATTTTCTTGGATCATTCAACTCTATGCTGGAATAGCGGTTGTGGGTACCAGATATTCGCTGTACTGCAATGGCAGGGAGGAGACGGGAGGTTGCCCCAAGAATTCCCTGCGTCATGTAACTTAATAAGAAGGATTATAGAATAGTAGAACTTCGTGTAAAATAAATATTAAAAATATTTGTAATTAATTAAATACGCATGAAGAATGAGATTTAAAAAAATAAGCACTAATCAGCACATGAGATGTTTATTTGAAAAGTCATACCTAAATCAGCACCTTATTGATTTGGAGGTAATAGTTGGGCATACCTTCCAAATCGACACCTGAGTTGTCAAGTTGGACATTGTCAATCGCCAAATAGTTGTTGCCCCTCCATTATTTTCCTATATAAAACCTCATACCCCCTCTCATTACTTGCTCTCTCCCACCCTATTATTTTTCCAACTTTACATCTCCTCTTAAACTCGTTATTTCTTTCTCCCAAATGCTCCCATCTCTCCTCTGACGTTCTCAAATTCTTCTCAAAACAAAGTGATTAGTTGTTTTCTCATAACTTTTATTTTACGGGAGCTTACTTTTGACTTTTGTTTTCTATGACTTTTGTTTAGCAAAAGCAAAAAGTGATTCCTCTTATAATCTATATAACTTGTTAGCTTCATATTTATTTTTTTATCTTCGCCTACACCTTTCTATTGCATATATTTTTAATAAAATTTTGTAAATGTGATAGAATTAGATCTAATATTTTATATATACCAGTATTGAATTAGTTATAGACCAAATTGAATTACAAAATCGACTTTGGCCTGACTTCTTCCAAATTTCATTGAAAATACTTTGATTTGTGGCATGTAGAATTTCTATAATTTTTTGAGCAGTTAATTTATTTCAGGAGCATTTTACACATATTTGAAAAATAAAAAAATAATCACATGTAGTCCTGCCATTCGCCCATACTAAGATATTTTTGTTGGATTTTTACTTGATCATATAATAAATAAATCAAAAATATTCTTTCTGGCTTCCCTAATAATTGATTTGTAGTTTATTCATATTCTATCAGAAAAAAAAACAAAAATCAAGAAGAAGATTCTCATCCATATACATAACATATCCAAAATATTTAATAGTTATTGAGCAAACATAAAAATTATGTAATCATTGATTTGTAGTTTATTTAAATTCTATCAGAAAAAAATAAAATCGAGAAGATGGTTCTCGTCAGATAATACAAAATATTTTGATAGCAATTATGCAAAACATTAAAATCATTTAAACATTTTGTTTACATTTTTTCTTATGTTTATTGGCTTGAAAATATTCATTTTTATCTTTCTTTTTATATGTGGGTATTATAAATCAATAATTTTTCTTTTTTGTTTATTCTTTAAACTAAAAAATATGTTTTGTTTATTAAAATAAATTTTAAATATTTAAAAATAAATTGAAAGATATTTAAAATGACATAAACATATAAACAACCCAACCAATTGAATACGTAAGATATCCATGAACTTGGATCAATTCCTCCACGACACAAATGTGATGCAAAATGTAGATTAGATTTAGACCAAATATTGTTGAATTTAATGTAGTTTCATTAGAAGTAGACCAAATGTGATAATTATATGTTAAATTTTTTCATCTTTGAATTAAATGTGACTGAATTAAATATTCTCATCTAAGTGTTCATCTGTTATTGTGACTGAAGAATATAAATATGTTCATCATAGAAAAACACATACAACGACTCTATTGTACACTGAACACCTTTCAAACCCACCACAAAGATCAATGGTTAAAAGAAGAAGCACTAAACAAATAAGTCAAGAAGCAGAATATCCATGAAAGTCATTAGCTAGGGCACCACCACCTGTGCACGTTCCAACACATTCTTAACGAAATATCAAGCGGAAGAAACAAAAAAATCTACACACGAAGATAATTAGAAGACAATAAGATGAGGTCAAGAAGGAGGTAGTGCAGTAAGCCTAAAAGGGTTTTTAAATCCTTGTAAATTTTAAAAATTATTTTTAAAAGTGATTATGAATGTAACATATTTTTTATGAAATTTAATGGAATATCTAATAAATTTTAAAATTAGATATTTACTTGACTCTATATTCAATTTTAATGTTTAATTCGACAATTATCTTTGGCATCAAAAAATGTACAATCTTAGTCGGACCCAAAAGTTTGTACTATCAATCAAGTCAATCAAGATCCCTAACTTATGTTGTAGTTTTGTGTCTGCAACACATTGTGTCTTCAGGTGTGTTGTGTCTCTAAGGCAAATATCAACATTTTCAATGAATGTGTTGTGTCTCTGAAGGCAAATATCAACATTTTCAATGAAAGTTATTGAAGTCCACCACATGTATTGGAAGTATGAACATGTGTATCTGCTCATACTAACCTTTTAAAAGTGTATCATAGATTGAACCAAACTTGATTAATACGTTTGAATTAGCTTGGATCGTGGAACCAACTCAATTTAACTGATGATGCTATCAAAAATTAAAATTGGATCAAGATGAACCCAAAAAGTAAAAGTTCTTGAACCAATTATTTTAAAATGATTTGATCGAAATATATGTGAAGACATTTATAAATATATCTAAACATCAGTCAATGCATATATACACACATACATTTTAAATATAATTTTATTATAAAAATGAAATTTGTGCCTACATGCTTATAAGCTTGCATTATAATGTATCAGGGTAAAATAGGGTTGCCCCTTGGAGTAGCTAACTTGGATCCTCTGTCTCATTTTTCCATTTTATTTTTTTATAATAAATGTATGAGTTGTTATCATTATATCTATATATTATGTCATTAAAGTTTCATGTGAAGCAGAGACTCCTACAGCCTCCATCCAAACGGGGTCGATTTCAAAATTTCTGCAATCGTTAAGAAATGATTGTCTGGATGGAAGCTGTAGGAGTTTCTATTTCACACGAAACTTGAATGACATAATATATCGATATAACAACGAAAACTCACGGATTCATCTTAAAAAATAGAAAAGGGAAAAATATAGCAGGGGAGTCAAGTTAGCTCCCCCACGGGATAGTCTCATTTTACCAAATGCATTATATTGTTGTTGTTAATCTATGATGACAAACTATTTATAATATATAAATTAGATCAATTACAAAAGTACTAGTTAATGTATATGTTTACATTATATAAATATTTTTGAAGTATTTATTTATATTATTGTTGTTGCTCTAATAAGGTATGAATTATGTTAATTACATAAGTAGATATAATGTATATAACACATATTTAATGAAGAATCAAATAAATTATTATAAACTCAAATATTCTAGTTTAAAAGATAATCAAAAGGATATTAAAAAGAAGAAAGTAGAAAAAATATAATAACTATTAAACAAAAAATAAGGATTCATATGATATTTGACCAAGCGGTGCAGCATAAATCGGCACCTCGGGTGGATTTTTTAATTCTCTACCTTGTATTTGTTTCACTAATTACGAATATTTGAACATGTATTTAAAAAAACTATAATAGTACGTCAAGATTTTGGACAAAATGACAATATTACTCTACTGCCGGAATACCAGCTAGTCGCTTTAATGTAGAAAAGAATAAGTAGACCATACTGGATTGGGATGGGTGAATAGTAATCTGTGAGGAGGAAGTACCCTTGTGAATAGTAATCAGGGTTGGGCCAACCCTGCCCAACCCTGCAACCAAACAGGCCCTTAAGGATATGCCATCGGTGCTAGATATTTGCTTGGATGGGTCGGCTTCCTCTTTCTCCGTGTATCTCCTTGAGATGGCAATTTGACAAGTGACAGCAAAGAATTTTAATATTTCACAACAATGATAAATAATCGACATCTGAATTTGACGTTTAACAACGACGAAGTTTAATCGTTAATTGTTGAAAAGTTTATTTTAAGTGAACTTAAATTAGGCTCGATGGAAACAAAATTTGTGATGGGTTTGCAATTTTGAGATGACATGTTTCATTAACACCGTCACAAATTGATATGGAGTAATAAAATTCTCGACATTCAAATGTCGAATAAAGTAAAGACTACGAGAGATATAGAGTAGTGTGCAAATGATAACATACTAAAAGATGATGCAGTATTGTTAGGAGGAGGCCTTCAAATGAGAGGAGTTGCTATGAAGGTTTTTTTTGGAAAAAATGTGAATACTGATTTTAGGCCTCTGTCTTGAGGACATAAACATCAGGTATATTCCTTAGCAATGTCATGGGAATAGATAATTTCCTGGATTGTAAAATATTTTTTTATTTCAGTACCATAAATAAATTACATATACAATGCAATATGTATGTCATGTTTCTAACCTATGACATACCGTCTTTTATGTTCTGGAGTTGCGAAATAAATATTGAATGTCGCATGCACGAGATGCGACATCAATAGAAGAAGCTTTGATCGCATCTTGTGTATGAGATATCCATTCTCCCCAAATTTCAATAACCACGAGAACATGTATGATACATTTGATGCATGTGATTTACATTTCACATTTTGTAAATGTGATTAAGGTAATAGTGAAGTAATAAAAACTTATTTTACACTATCCAGGAAATCATCTATTCCTGAGATGTTACTAAGGAATTTGGCATCACATAAGCATAGTCCAACCTATGATACACCTCCTCGATAAAAAGGGTGGGGCAAGATTTTATTCGTGAGAAAAATCTAAATGTTGTGATGTGAAAACCTCATATTTTTTTCCTAAAATGGAGTGTCTCTTGACATCCAAAAAGATACGCCATTTTGTAGATCTCGTCGAGATCTTTCCAATGAACCCAAGAACATCCAATTCCAACATTCCTAGCTCAAGATATCGATGTTTTAGGTTGGATGGTCAAGATCCATATATGGATCCGAATCGGATTCGAATTTGGATCCATTTCCACCAATCCTCTTATAAATAATGCATGATAGGCTACCCTCTCCAAAGCCCTAGCCACCACCATCCTCCCTCTCATTGGAGCACCACTGCCTTGGCCAGTTTAGTCGTCGGATGGCCGCCATCGACCTCGGAGAAGGAGCTCCGATTGAAGATCCGCGACCACCATCACGTAGGAAAGCTCGAGGTCACTGTGGTGCACGCCTCCGCACTACAATCAAGCAACGGAAATACCGTTTCCGTGTGAGAGGAGATTACAAGGGAACATCTTCGGAGGTAACGATAGATACCCTCCTCTTGTTGTTGGTTTCTCACGTACTTTTGCCCATATATTATTGAACATCTTTAGAGCCTTATGTGTTTCTTGTAGCATGATCAATATATTGTTGTTAGTGACAAACTTCGCGAGTTATACTTCGTCGACAATATTATCTCGAATTTTTTTGTGCCTTGATACAGAGGCAAATAAAACAAGAGTTTCATAACGTATCTATTTTCCTCCATGTTGTTGATTTCACATAATTTAAATTGTTCAAATATCAAAACTTATAGGAACATCAAACTTTCATTAGGTTTACATCTTCTAAAATTATCGTGGAATTTCTTTAAGATTTTAGTCTTCCGAACTCGTTCTTACTGAATAAGTTATTTCTATTGATACATATTGTTGGACGATGGTCGATTTGATGATTTCATGTGGTGGCTATATATATAACATTATCATCTCTTCGCATTCTCTTGTCTCGAGAGATACAAATGGTGGACAATTATATATGAAATGAGATGCGTCTTTGATATAGAATCTTTTAATTGATTAATCGTTCATGCATGCATATCCTCATACGCGTAATGTCTCTGCATAAACAAGATATAATCCATGCATTGATTCCAGGTAAATATCAATGAGTATCAACTAAGCTTTGTCAAAACTGTACTGTTTATCTAGCTCAAACAGAAAGAATCAAAGCATAATGTATGCGTCGAGAGGAAGAGAGAGAGACTATCATGTCTAACCCTTAAAAGCCATTGGTTGTGTTAAATGTTTCATTTCAAATTAACCTTATATAACGTGTTGGCATATATCATGATAATCATTTAGTTCCTAAGATTTCTGTTACAATGCAATAATGACTGGTTAGATGATATGATCCGTCACCCTTTTTTTATTTGTAACTTTCGTTTCCTTAGTGAGGTTAATATACCCACATTTACATGGTCATAATGTAGTAGTAATGGAAGTTATGAACTCTGTGAACTAATTACCATGCGATTATTAATACGACAGGTTTCATCACTAAAGGTAATCAGAGTACGGGTAAGGAGGGAAATGATAATCATTAGGTAAATTCAACCTAATTCTAGCATCACTAACTTAACGTGTACAAATCCAAGGGGGGATTCTACTTGCTTAATTGCATCATTAATCTCCTCAGTGTGTTATATATCCTACGGTTCCCTTTTACCATCAGAGTACATGCTCTTCATGAAGAGTCTGTAACAAAAAAAAATTCGACTTAACAGATAATGTCCGTTGAGTACTATATTGTGGTGAAATTATCGTTGAGTTATGACTAGTAGACGATGATCATCATCTTAATCTAGTGCATTTATCATCAGATTGTTGGGAGTAGATCTTCTCATGATCGTAACTATTATTGTCTGTTAGATAAAAATAATAATCTCATGATGATTGGGTAGATGGAGATAGTACCTCAAGGGATTGGGCATGCACCCTTAGGCCTCGGATAGATACCATGAAGGCCGCGATCCCAACGGATGAGTTGGGTGACGTTGCACCTAGCAGCCCGATTGTATCCGAAGTCGTTCGACGAAGTAGGCAGGTGGCACGGTTGGCATTCTTGGTTTCGCACTTATACACAATATTAGTACTCGGAGTATAATTGGGCGTGGCTGCATCAAATTCTATTTTGAGTAATATTATTGTGAGAGGTGTTCCGGGATGTGGTTTGAAGTTGGAGATTTGGGTTTTCGAACTTTTCTTGTTCCGGTCGAAAAGTGATTCTTGAGGGTTTACTCAAGACGACAAAGAAGTTCCCGCATAGCGGAGGCCTACGAGTCGAGTACTTGCGTGTGCTAATTTAATGCCAGAAAGGTGTCGTAATCGAAATTCAAAAATTTATATTATATACCATCGTGAGACTCTAATATCGGATAGAAATATCAAGATCAACGTTGTAGTCCTCAAATAATGATTATATTAAAAAGCAAATGTGACCACGTAAACCCTTATGAGTTAGAATAATGCGATAAATTCTAGTTTCTACATTATATGCAAAAGTCACTAGATAGAATCAATTCCACGTGCCTTATTACTTCTGCATTAGTTGTTATAGTTTTGTCTCGTTATTGGGCAATTGCTCATAACGTTACCCTCATGTGAACCCAACAGGTGTATCTGAGGAGCAGCCGCAACAGTAGCGGCCTATTCGAGGAGATCAGACTTCCTGCGTCATACTTGCATAAGACAGGGTGCGTTCCATTTAGAGTATTTTATTTATTCCTGCATTATTTTTTATTTTATTTGAGAGACAGTGTAATGAGATATTGGAGAACTTCTTCTGCAAGGTTATCGTTATATTGTGTATCTCATTTTGTGTGGAGATGGACTTCATGATTTTTATCAATGAGAAGGGATGTTGCATTTTAAATTTCCATTTTATATTATTCTACTGTTGTTATATACATTTCAAATGTTGATCTAATATGCATAAGAAAGTTTGTTGAGTATCATAGATCATGGGTGTATTTGGGTCGTAGGTTCGACGCTCTCGTTTCGTCAGTTTCGGTAGCCGGAGGGGCAGCGCATTACAGATGGTATCAAACCCCATCCTCCATTCTATCTTTTGCATATTATATTATCAACGGGATTTGAAATATAAATATAGCGACAAAGTCTTCTAATTTCGGCATTAGTTAAGGAAAATAATTGCAGTCCTGTTTAATGACTCCATTGTCTCTCCAACCATAGAAATAAATTATAATATAATGACTCTGCAGGGAATCATGCCACCTCGTGTTGATCCTGATGTTGCACAACAGTTGGCCTTACTAGTTCAGGTTGTGCGAGGTATACAACAATGTCAGGAGGTATTGGAGCAAAGTCTCCTTCAGCAGGATGACTCCTCATATCAGCCCTCTCGTGAGGAGGAGGATAGTGTTCACCCTTCGATGTCTCTAGACCCAGAAGGATCAGTGGACCTAGAGGCATTACAAAAACATCAGACGACCTGCGCAGCATATCAAAGGTCTAAGGTGCCACAATTCTTTGGCACGGCATGCCAGATGAGGCTGAGCTATGGATGGATCATGTATCTAAAATGATGAGGATGATTCATGCTCCTGAAGAGTCTTGACTTACATTTATGCAGTTTTCATTAGCAGGTTATGCTGAGCATTGGTGGTATGCCACCAAGGAACATCTGGAGGATCCCATAAAGTGGGAAATATTTCTTGACGAGTTCCGTAGCCAGTTTTACCATGATCAATGGGTTGAGGATCAGAGGAGGTTGTTTGCTGAGCTGAAACATGGGTCAATGACGGCCCAAGAATATCTCATTCGCTACACTGAACTCTTCCGCCACTCACCAGTGACCACTGCTTTCTCTGAGGAGAATTTACAGAAATTTATCCGAGGATTGCGTGACGATGTGCAACACTAGCTGTCTACCTTGTTTTCACTTCCATCAAGGAGGTAGCTTCTAAGACTACCAAGATGGAGGCAACTCAGAGTCGGCTTCAGGGGGGTCCATCACATTTCCAACCACCTCAATACTGGAGATCTGCTCGCTTAGATTTCTACAGAGCTTGTAGAGAGTGTCGTTTCCACCAAGTGGCTACCACTCCTAACATTAGCAGATTTGCCCCTACACCTACTTTGGGGCAGGGCTTGGCGAATCGCAGTATTACTTCCTTCCGCTCTTCGACACACTCGTAGAGTCGCAAGACAGGAGGTGCTAGCCTTGTCTCGGGAGGCTCCTTTTCTCAGTCAGGAGATCGTAGGTGTTTCCACCGCCAACAACTGGGTCATTTCAAAGCCAAGTGACCATTACTTGCCAGCAACTTAGGTGACCAGCAACCAAGTGTACGACCAACTTTCTCATTTGCACAGTCACATGGTTCAGCCTCCCGTCGTGGAGGTCGAGGCGTTCAACATCCTCCACCACGACCAACCTTTAGTGCTGCAGGTTCTAACACCCCACCACAGCCTCAGGGACAGTTGAATGCAATCACGCAGGGACAGGCCCACGCCTCAGGAGTTGTAGTGCGAGGTATGAATTCAGTGCATCGTATATCCTTACATGCCTTATTTGATCTAGGAGCTACGCACTCTTTTCTCGAACACCGATTAGTATCCAAGTTAGATAAAGAGTCAGTCTGTGTTTCATCCCCTTACTACATCAAGGGTCCATGGGGTCAATTATTCACAGTGCGACAAGCAGTGAAGAATGTAGCAGTGCAGATTGGCGGGCACCTAATGCCTGCAAATCTTTTACTCATTCAGTTAGAAGATTTTGATGTCATCTTAGGTATGGATTGGCTCGAGCAATATCACGCATGCCATGATTGCTTCGAGAAGACGGTAGTGTTTCGTCTCCAGGCATACCTACCTTTCAGTTTGATCAGATAGTGAGGTCTTGTATGTATCAAAATTGAAGGCCCAACACTTGCTCGATCAGGGTTGCATAGGTTTTCTCACCTATGTTGTGGAGTTACCTGTCGAATATCGTATAATTGAAGATGTCATAATTGTACAAGATTTTCCTGATGTATTTCCAGAGGAATTACCTGGACTACCGCTAGAGAGGGAGATCGAGTTCGATATTACTTTGATACCCGACATGCAACCGATCTCCATTCCTCCATACCGAATGGCACCGGCCGAACTCAGGGAGCTCAAAGTACAACTGCAGGAGTTGTTGAAAAAGGGATTCATCCGCCCTAGTACATCACCTTGAGGAGCACCGGTCCTCTTTGTAAAGAAGAAGGATGGGTCTATGCATTTGTGCATCGACTACAGGAAATTGAATAAAAAGACAGTAAAGAACCGTTATCCACTTCCACGAATAGATGATCTTTTTGATCGGTTGCAGGGTGCAGCGGTATTCTCAAAGATTGACCTACGATCGGGTTATCATCAATTGAGAATTAAGGAAACGGATGTGCTTAAATCTGCTTTTTGCACCATATATGGCCACTATGAATTGTGGTCATGTCGTTTGGACTCACGAACGCATCTGCCACGTTCATGGACATGATGAACATAACCTTCCATCCATACTTGGATCGTTTTGTGGTGGTGTTCATTGATGATATCTTGATCTACTCACGTGATGAACATGAGCATGAGCAACATCTTCATACTATTCTTGAGACACTCAGAGAACACAAGTTGTATGCAAAATACAGTAAGTGTGAGTTTTGGCTTAAGAAGGTAGCTTTCCTCGATCATGTAATTTCGGGATTAGGTGTGACAATTGATCAGCTAAGATAGAGGTAGTAATTTCCTGGTAGCAGCCCAAGACAGTTACAGAGATACATAGTTTCTTAGGCCTCGCCGGTTACTATGGACGTTTTGTTAGGGGCTTCTCACAGCTAGCCCTACCACTTACTCAGCTAACATAGAAATGTTGGACATGCGAGCCCACGGCGAGCCATTATGCAATAAATGTTATTGCACATATCATTCCCTGATCTGAAATGAAGAATAAATAATTTACATAGTAGGTCCCTCTATACAATTAGGGTTATGTACCATGGCCGTCTCGATGATCATACAGTTGTTGATTCATTAATTAAATCATAGAGGCTGGTGTTTGGAAGAATATCTAAAGAGTTAGATAGATGACTCATCAAGCACCGTCAAATGATTATTAAGAGATGATCTCCAGCATGAGTAGGAGATGGCAATCCTTTCTCACATAGGTTGATATCTGACCGACCTCTTGATGCAGGACCTCTTCATGGGAATAGTGATTCGAAGTTGTCAGATTAGTTAGGTCAATGGGTTGAGTTAACGAGATCGAGATAACCTAAGTCCTATGTTGAATGCTGTCACAGCATAGGCACACATCCTCTGACCGGAGACAGATGTGTTACTATATGTCTGAGTGTGTACATTTGGCAGACCAATAGGTTGATGACCTAACCAAGGTCTATATACCGGCGCGCTGGTGTGCATGTAAGGACATATGAGTAATACGATCTCTCAAAGGGATCATACAGGTTCACTTATAAACCGGAAGACATGAGCTCACTCATGAGGTATTGGGACCGATCAAATTCTATGCATGGTCGTCGTGCTTTGGAAGCATGACATGAATTTGAAGGTATGATATATGCTTTGGGAAAGCATATGATCGATACCAACTCTCAATGACCAAGATTGAGAAACTTGGTGATCAAACCCTGAAGAAGACAGTGTAAAATTGATCTACATCTTTAGGTTGATCATAGGTCTTCCAGTATGCAGGATGTACAAGTATTGGGAATACCTGACGGGTGATGTGATCATAAATGATTGTATAACCATGATGCTTCCATTCCAAGGGAGTGATGAAACAAATCTGGATTTTAGTGACTCCTCTCAGTAGAGAAGCAATCTGATCTTGGTCCAAGTGTTGGACATTGGTCAGAATGAGATTCAGATTCGATGAGAAGATTAGATTTGCGGTCTTGATTTAATCAAGCATCTGTGGGAGGTACGTAAGATCTAGATTTGAGATGAGATCTCAACATCCAAGTCACTATACGTGGAACAATACAATCACCATGTCCTTATCTCCAAGTATCTGTGGAGAAAGCACATTATTCTTGAAGGGGTTCAAGAATAATTCATTTGATGAATTATTTATCCAAGCAACAAGATGATGATAATTAAATGAGATTTAATTATCAAGAATAATATGAATGGGATTCATATTATGAGAATGATTATCCAAGATAATTAAATGGGATTTGATTATCAAGGATTACATATTATGGATAGTGCTATTCATGATATCTGTATATGTATTATAAATTTGATTTATAATATATTAGAGAGAGCACCTTTGTAAATAGCATTTGTTAATTGTTAATGTGAATTGGATTCACATTAAGTAATTAATTGGAAAAGTAATTTACAATTTAGTTTGGGCTGTAAATATGACTCACATTTTTTTCAATGGCATGATTGAAAGATTCACAAATTAATTGGGAATTAATTTAGTGGATAATTTTGCAACAAATATATACTAATTAATTTGTAATTAATTTAGTGGATAATGTTTCAAATGATTAAGAGATAATTAGATGAAATAAAAAAATGGATAATGTACCACCAAATGAGGCGGCGTCACCCATGACTTGGTCATGGGTGACACCCCATTTTTTGTGGGGTGAATTATAATTTTTTTATTAACCTATTATTTTGTGTTTATTGATTTATTTATTGAATTAAATTATGTTGATGATAATACAACATATATTTAATTTAAAATAAATTAATATGTTGTTGTTTTTAAAAACAATAATGATCATGGCCATTGATTTAATATGCATATCAATCTAACCATTGATTTTGTATATGCCATGGATTGTGATCCATGGACTTCCAAACTAATATAAATAGAGGGCAACCCTAGCCTCTCAAATGACACAAGATCAAGAGTTGTACACGCCTAATCTTCTCTCTCTCACACACACACATTCTCGTACTCTCTCTCTAAGGTGATCGTCTACCTTGTGTTTAGAGAGAACAAGCAATCGTCTCCACGCTGTTGTGCTGTCGCTTTGATTGCTCGTGGATCTCCATCAACGGATTTCGTTGGACGAAATCAGGAAATTCAAGGCTTGGATCTTAATCGAGGATTGCGGGAGGAACCCGTCTCATCATCGCGCCCGTAAGTGCCATCTTCGTGGATCGGACTTGAGTCAGGAGGATCTATTGCTTTAGAGATCTCGTGATTGCAACCACGCTTCAAGAGTTATTTCTAATACTTTGTAGTTTGATGAAACGATCTAAGAAATGTTCTTGTGATCTTGTGATTTCATCACTTGATTAAAAAAATTTTAATTTCCGCTGCATCTAGCGACTAGTGCGACTAGTCACCCCGATCGCATGAAATGCGATCAACACGCTTCCGTGATGCGCTTGAGGATTCCTAGTATCCTTCAAGAAAGATTTCCCCTTCGTTTGGAGCGACAAGTGTGATCTGAGTTTTCGCACGTTGAAGGAGAGATTGACGAGTGCTCTGATCCTCACCCTTCCTTCAAGCACCTTAAATTTTACGGTGTATACTGATGCATCGAAGGAGGGTTTAGGAGCAGTGTTGATGCAACGTGAGCATGTCGTGGCATATGCATCACAACAACTAAAGAACCATGAACGAAACTACCCTACTCATGACTTGGAGTTGGCAGCTATAGTCTTCGCGTTGAAGATATGGCGTCACTATTTATATGGGTTCACGTTTGAGATTTTTATAGATCACAAGAGTCTCAAATATATCTTTGACCAGCGAGAGTTGAATATGAGGCAAAGACGATGGATAGAGTTGTTGAAGGATTATGGCTGCACTATCTCTTACCATCAGGCTAAGGGGAATGTAGTAGCGGATACTTTGAGTAGGAGAACACATACCGAGGGTACGTCAACATGGCTACAGACTTGATATATGCTCACGACACTCAGTGAGTGGCACCCATTTGATAGCACTATAGATGTCGTAATTGTACCTTCCAAGTATATGGGACTATGGGAAATGATTGTGCATGGTCAGCAAACAGACCATAAATTACAAGGCTTATTCCATCTATGCCTAAAGGAGGAGTTTGATGGATTCAGAGTCTGTGAGTCCATCTTATGGAAGGGGGAACGTGCTTGTGTCCCTGATGATGATGAGTTAAGGAGAGACATTCTAGATGAGGCTCATTGTTCTAGATTATCTATCCATCCAGGAAGTACCAAGATGTATAGAGGCATCCGTCAGCACTTTTGGTGAGAGGGGATAAAGAGAGATGTTGCAGAACATGTTATTTGTTGCCTTACGTGTCAATTGGTGAAAGCAGAGCACAAGCGTCCTCCTGTACAGTCACTTCCTATTCCGTTGTGGAAATGGGAGAGTATCTCTATGGACTTCGTGACATCCTTACCTCGTACAGTAGGTGGATATGATGCTATTT
This sequence comes from Ottelia alismoides, assembly GCA_037367405.1. Lineage (NCBI taxonomy): Eukaryota > Viridiplantae > Streptophyta > Magnoliopsida > Alismatales > Hydrocharitaceae > Ottelia > Ottelia alismoides. The sequence continues at coordinate 67,789 of JAZKJV010000869.1, read as the reverse complement.
GGGTTATTGTAGAACGAATGACCAAGTTTGCACATTTCATCCCAGTGAACAAGACTTGCACTCCGGTAGATCTGACCAAATTATATATCCGGCATGTAAATTGCTTGCATGGGATCAAGGAGGTAGTATCAGATAGAGACTCTCGTTTCACGTCACATTATTGGGGAGAATTCATGAAGGCCCTAAAAACTGAATTGTGTCTGCATATCATCCGCAAACAAATGAACAATCAGAGAGGACAATTCAGACTCTTGAGGACATACTCCGAGCATGTGTCGTTGAGTGGCAAGGATCTTGGAAGGATCACCTTCCTTTGGTGGAATTTACTTATAACAACAACAACTACCATGCTAGTATTGGCATGGCATCTTTTGAGGCATTATATGGGTGGATATGCATCACTCCCTTGTGCTGGCAGGAAGTGGGCGACAAGGGTATTTATTCTGCTCAGATAATCGAGGACACAACAAGAGCCGTGGAAACGGTTAGAAAGAACTTATTGACTGCACAAAGCTGTCAGAAGAGCTATGCTAATCAGAGGCGTCATGATCTTAAGTTTGAAGTCAGAGATTTTATCTTCTTGAGAGTATCTCCAATGAAGGGTATTCAAAGATTTGGTGTCAAGGGAAAGCTAGCATCGAGGTTTGTTGGCCCTTTTCGAGATTTTGTCCCGTATTGGGAATGTAGCATACCGAGTAGCACTTCCCCCTCACTTGACAAGCATGCATGATGTATTCCATGTGTCAAACCTTCGGAAATATATTCGAGACCCTTGACATGTGATTAGCTACGAGGACCTCGCGGTTGAACCAAATTTATCCTTCCCTGAGGCACCCGTTCGGATTTTAGATCGGGCAGTCAAGAAGTTGCGATGGAAAGACATTCCTTTGGTTAAGGTATTGTGGCAAAGTCAGAACGTTGAGGAGGCTACATGGGAGCCTGAGGCAGATATGCGACATAAATACTCTTTAAGATTTTATGCATGAATCTATGTCACATTCAAAGCATATACGTTAAATCCTACGTCTCGAGGACGAGACTTCCTTTAAGATTTTTATGATGTGAAAACCCCGTATTTTCTTTTTCCTAAAATCTAGAGTATTTTTTGTCATCCAAAAAAATTCAAATATTCATTCCATTTTGTAGATCTCGTCGAGATCTTTCCAAGAATCCAAGAACATCCAATTCTGGCATTCCTACCTCAAGATATCGATGTTTTAAGTTAGATAGTCAAGATCCATATATGGATCCGAATCGGATCCGAAGTGGGATCCATTTCCACCAATCCTCCTATAAATAAGGCATGATAGGCTACCCTCTCCAAAGCCCTAGCCACCATCATTCTCCCCTCTCATTGGAGAACCACCACCTTAGCCAGTTTAGTCGTCAGAGGGCTGTCATCAACGTCGGAGAAGGAGCTCCGATCGAAATCCGCGACCACCATCACGTAGGAAAGCTTGAGGTCACCGTGGTGCACGCCTCCACACTACAATCAAGCAACGGAAATATTGTTTCCGTGCGAGAGGAGATCCCGAGGGAACATCCTCGGAGGTAACGATAGATACCCTCCTCTTGCTGTGGGTTTCCATGTACTTTTGCCCATATATTATTGAACATCTTTAGAGACTTATGTGTTTCTTGTAGCATGATCAATATATTGTTGTTGGTGACAAATTTCACGAGTTATACTTCGTCGACAATATTATCTCGAATTTTTTTGGGCCTTGATACGGAGGCAAATAAAACAAGAGTTTTATAACGATATCTATTGTCCGCCCTGTTGTTGATTTCACATAATTTTAATTGTTCAACTATCAAAACTTATAGGAACATCAATCTTTCATTAGGTTTACATCTTCTAAAATTATCGTGGAATTTCTTTGAGATTTTAGAGTCTTCCGAACTCGTTCTTACTGAATTAGTTATTTCCACTAATACATATTGTTGCACGATGGTTGATTCGATGATTTCCTGTGGTGGCTATATATATAACATTATCATCTCTTCGCATTCTCTTGTCTCGAGAGATACAAATGGTGGACAATTATATATGAAATGAGATGCGTCTTTGATATAGAATATTTTAATTGATTATTCGTTCATGGATGCATATCCTCATTAATACGCGTAATGTCTCTGCATAAACGAGATATAATCCATGCATTGATTCCAGATAAATATCAACGAGTATCAACTACGCTTTGCCAAAACTGTACTGTTTATTTAATTGAAACAGAAAGAATCAAAGCATAACGTATGCGTCGAGAGGAAGAGAGAGAGACTATCACGTCTAACCCTTAAAAGCCATTGGTTGTGTTAAATGTTCCATTTCAAATTAACCTTATATAACGTATTGGCATAAATCATGATAACCATTTAGTTCCTAAGATTTCCGTTATGATGCGATAATGACTGGTTAGATAATATGATCCGTCACCCTTTTTTATTTGTAACTTTCGTTTCCTTAGTGAGGTTAATATACCCACATTTACATGGTCATAATGTAGTAGTAATGGAAGTTATGAACTCTGTGAACTAATTACCAAGCAATTATTAATACGATAGGTTTCATCACTAAAGGTAATCAGAGTACGGTTAAGGAGGGAAATGATAATCATTAGGTAAATTCAACCTAAGCCCTGTTCGTTTGGTGTATAAGGAGGAATGGAATAAGGGGAATAAGCCCCCAACACGCTTCCCCGTGGTACGACTATTCCCCATTATTTCATCTTATTTCACTCTTATTCCTATCTTTATCCCACCTTACCCACCTTTATTTCACCTTATTCTCCTTATTCTTATCCTCCTGCCGAACGGAGAATAGACCCTTATTCCCCTTATTCCCCATCCTTATTCCTGCTTATTCTCCTACCGAACGGGCCCTAATTCTAGCATCACTAAACTTAACGTGTACAAATCCGAGGGGAGACTTCCAGTAAAAGTAATGGTATTTATCTACTTGCTTAATTGCATCATTAATCTCCTCAGTGTGTTATATATCCTACCGTTCCCTTTTATCAACTTTCCAGTGAGCAAAATGCTTTAGAGTTGTACATGCTCTTCATGAAGAGTCTGTAACGGAAAAAAAAGATTTTTTGACTTAACAGATAATGCCCGTTTGAGTACTATATTGTGGTGAAATTATTGTTGAGTTATGACTAGTAGACGATGGTCATCATCTTAATCTAATGCAATTATCATCAGATTGTTAGGATTCAATCTTCTCATGATCATAATTATTGTCGTCTGTTAGATAAAAATAATGATCTCATGATTGGGTAGATGGAGATAGTACCTCAAGGGATTGGGCATGTACCCTTGAGCCTCGATAGATGTCATGAAGGTCGCGTCCCCAATGGACGAGTTAGGTGATGTTGCACCTAGCAACCCAGTTGTATCCGGAGTCGCTCGACGGAGTAGGCAGGTGGCACGGTTGGCATTCTTGGTTTCGCTCGACGGAGTAGGTAGGTTGGCATTCTTAGTACTCTGAGTAGAATTGGGCGTGGCCGCATAAAATTCTATTTCGAGTAATATTATTGTGAGAGGTGTTCCGGGATATGGTTTGAAGTTGGAGATTTGGGTTTTCAAACTTTTCTTGTTCCGATCGAAAAGTGGTTCTTGAGGGTTTACTCAAGATGGTAAAGAAGTTCCCGCATAGCGGAGGCCTGCGAGTCAAGTACTTGTGTGTGCTAATTTAATGCTAGAAAGGTGTCATGATCGAAATTCAAAATTTTGTATTTGTATACCGTCGTGAGACTCTTATTAACGGATAAAAATACCAAGACCAACGTGCTAGCCCTAAAAATGATTATATTATTAAGTAAATTTGTGATCACGTAAACCCTTATGAGTTAGAATAATGCGATAGATTCTAGTTTCTACATTATATGCAAAAGTCACTAGATAGAATCAATTCCACATGCCTTATAACTTCTACATTAGTTGTTATAGTTTTGTCTCGTTACTGGGCAATTGCTCATAACATTACCCTCACGTGATCCCAACAGGTGTATATGAGCAGCAGCTGCAACTGTAGTGGCCTATTCGAGGAGATCAGACTTCCTACGTCATACTTGCACCGGATAGGGTACATCTATTTATAGTATTTTTATTTATTCCTGTATTATTTTTTATTTTAATTGAGAGACAGTGTAATGAGATATTGGAGAACTTCTGTAAGGTTATCGTTATATTTTGTATCTCATTTTGTGTGGACATGGACTTAATGATTTTGATCAATGACAAGGGATGTTGTATTTTAAATTTCCATTTTATATTATTCTCATGTTGTTATATACGTGTCAAATGTTGATCTAATGCGCATAAGATTGTTTGTTGAGTATCATGGATCTTGGGCGTATTTGGGTCGTTGGTCCGATGCTCTCGTTCCGTCGGTTTCGGTAGCCGGAGAGACGGGGCATTACATGTGATATTATGATAATAAGTATATAACATACTCACTGGAGCATAGACAGGAAATAACATGTATCATTATATTTTATGCATTGCCTATTATAAAATGTCGGGTCGAGTTGAGGTTCGGCTCAACTCCTTAGAATATTCTCTCGGATACTCAACGATGATTATATTTTATAAATTTAATAATTAATTTCATTTGGAAGATAAAACAAGAAAAGCTAAGGAACAGAATGCAACAATTGCATTAAGATCGATGGTTCAATAAAATTTGCCAACAATGTCGAGAGTCCAATACATACATACATATACAAATACATACATATATATCATTGATGTATTATAATGTGGAATCTAGCAGAATGTGCATGTCAGTGCAAATGAAATGAACAGATGAATCTCTGTTTCATCACCTTTATTCTTTCATTTTGGCCTTAAATTCATAGTTAAATACATGTGTATATCATTAATTTGAGTAAGAAAACACTCAATAATTAGTAGATATTATATAAACTTATCGATTTAATTCCAAAATAAAAAGAATAGATGAGAAAAAAAAGAGATGAAATACCAAAAGTATTGAATGACCTTAAACCTCGAGACTAAGTCAAGAATTGATTTGGCTAACAAGGTATAAAGTATGGGAGATAAGGGCCAATAATTGTACAAAAACCCTCATTCTTTTTGTCCAATAATAGGCCTTTTGGGACTTATTTTATTTTCTTATTTTTCACATCAAATCAATAAACCCTCTAAATGAAACTTGTACATAAAATTACAAAGAAAAATAAAAAATATATTTCATTAAAAAATAATGCACGGTGTGTTTAGGACACACAAAATAAAAAGGTGCAAAGAAAACTTTACAAACATGTATCTTCTCCATATATATCCAAAATCCACCAAATTTACCTTTATTTTTCACAAAATTAAATTATCTATTTTACGAAGGCGGTTTTATTCAATTTGAGATTAAAATGCAAAGGTTGGCTTTTGGGCCCTCATTGTGCAATATACATGTATATAATATTCATTACATTTATTCTTTTTGTTTTTAGGTCTCTTGTATTTTTTTATATATTTGTAAATATTATTTAAAATATAAAAACATAACAAAAATAAAATAAAACCATGAAAATGCATTAAAATAAACAAAGCTATAAAGTATATAGGTAAAGCATACCTATAATATACAGATATAACATATGTACATAATTATTTAAATAAACAAATATCTTCAAGAAAAGAAAATAAAAACATATACATGTGAATTTAAATAATTTTTAAATATATAAATTACATGTAAAAAATAATAAAATAACGAATACAAAAATAAAAATAAAATATACCGAATACATGTATATATGTACATGAAAATATATCATTTCTTGTATATATCCATCACTTGTACACTATTTTATATAATACCTATGTATACTATGTACATTATTTACATATTTATTTTCTTGTACATATTTATGTATATTATATTCCTAATTAATTGTAAATATTGTATTTGACATATATAAAATACAAATAAAAATCATAGAATAAAAAATAATCCAAAATAAAGTAATGTAAATATTCTCTATATACCCCTTTTGTATATTGTGCATATACCTATTTATTTAACCTAATAAATAAATTCCTAAAAATAAAAAAAATACCATTAAAATCCTTGTAAAATATTATATATTAATAAATTATTACATTATGTTTACATTTGTACAAATAATTAATTAAAAATCAAAGCCTTGTGTATATATGTATAGATACCTATAAATAATACATTGTATTTATTTTAAGCCTTGTATACACCATATTTAATTAATTAAAAATCAATAAAAAATAATTTAATTAAGTTACTAACATTTTTCCTTTATATTATTTTTTATTTTAAATTCATTTTTTATTTTATTTCAATTTATATCTTATTTTTTCTCTATTTTGTCGTCTAGTTTATTTTGTCCCTTTCCCCTACACGCTCCCATTGGCCGGTCTGGGTTTGTTGACCTGGGTCAACTCTATAACCTCCCCGTAAATTCTGCTTCTTCGTATGCTAGCCTATTATTCTCTTAATTTTCCATGTGCCTCCACTCATTAACCAGCCCCACTTCCTTCTCCAATCTTCTGGTCCTAACGAATGCCAACCTTGCCAGCTCATTAGATTCTATGATCAAGCTTCGAGTCGCTCGTGATTTGAATTTCAAAATATGCTGGATCCATATCTATAAATACTACCTAGTCTCCCCTCATCACAGATTTGATCAGATTCCCCCCCATTTTCTCCCCGAGTTTGAGTTCCGGAGAGTCGATCCGTGACATGGGTTGATTTTCTTTGAGCGGGAGTGCGAGAGAAGGGTGGAGGTTCGAGATCCGATCATAGGAGTTGAGCTTCCAATGGAGCTCTGCCATGTTATCGGATCTCCACCTTGTGCAGGGGATTCAACCTGATGTCTTCTGCCATCCATTCGTAGGTAACTTGGGGTTGCTTAGATTTAGTTTCAATTTTAAATTCATCAGATTCAATGTTGATTTCAGAAAATTACAATTCCTAGTCCTACTCCAATCTGCAAGATTGGAGGTTCTCCAAAAATCTTTATCAACTTCCGACCTCTCCATTACATTCACCTCGACCTTCTATTTTTCCTATCACACCTGCCCCCCTCCAGATCACCTAAGATCAGTAGATTGGCTCCTACTCTGAACACCATCACCGAAGCCCCCACTCTCTCATCATTTTCCTTATTTTTCTACTTAACAAAATTGTCGGAGATCAACCTCTGAGCACCAATGTTTCATTGCAGGTATCAGGTGCACAATTGGAGCAGAACGAAAAGACCTAGAGGTCCATCTAGAGCTTCAGACTCCTTAACCTTCATAACACGCTCTAGTCATCTTCGCGCTTCACCTTTAACATCAAATGGTGCAGGACCTTAACAGGAACTCATAACCATCTTCAGATGGTGATTCGTACTGAAATTCAGCAAGATTTGCTCAATTGAAATTCATCAGAGTCGCCATTCAACCCAGTTCTCTAGATGCCCTCAGAACTGTCCGATCAAGATGAAGGATTCTAGATTAGATCTCGACCATCGATCGATCCCTATATAGTAGTTGTGGATCTTACTTACAGATCAGATCTTATCCATCCACATGCACGTCAACCTCGACCGTTAGATCAGATCCTCAACGAAGATCCATCGTCTGCTTCGCCACATAGATTTAAGGGTAAAATTACGCTTCAACCACTGCATTTGTTTTTTTTGCAAAAAAGTCCCTAGAGGACATGTGTTCGTGTTTTATGTATTGAACAATTACATTATTTACCATAGCATTTATTTTATTTGCATTTGATCCATTTTGAACTACTAGGCATGCTTCGCATGTGATTTCTGTAGAAATTACAATATAGACACAAAGGTTTATGTTACTATTTGGGATCTAAAATTAAAATATTATATTTTTGTCCAATCCAGCAAGGCTCACTTGTGTCCGTACATAGTTCTTTGGAAATTTTGGCAGATCCATGAGCAATCAATTTGGCAGCATGATGATAACGTGATGACAATAACAGTCTCCATGAACCTATATGGAGGACCACAAGGGTTGAGAGTGAGAGAGGGCAGACTTATGGTGAGAGAGAGAGTTGTTGCTTACAACCATTGCATTCCTTAATTGATTAAAGAGAGCTAGTGTTAGCCTCTCTGTTATAGCACAATAGACGGTAAAGATTCACTCCTAATAATGATCAATGGTTGAAATTAAAAGATTATACTTGTGCTCCAAGTCTAAAGAAATTCAGAAATAATAAATCGATTATTAATCCATGTTCTAAAATTTAATCTCAAAATAAATCTTTCTCTCATGAATAAAGAGGAGAGAGGAGAGACTCCTTCCAAAAAACGAGGAAAGGAGATAACACTTCCTCATTTGGTGTGCACGCCCACCATGAGATTGGAGAGAGATTTTCTCTATCAGATATTCTTTAATGCAATCTTATCTCATTAAATCTTTATTTATAGAACATATTTAATCAAAAAATCATCAAATAATTTGCACATTATTTGTGATAATTGGAAATAGGCCATTGATATTTACTAATAATATGTATCCGTCCAAAAATAAATGTAAATTTTATTGACATTTAATTTTTCAATGTTAATCGAATTCACATTAGTATTTAAATTGAGAATTATATACACAATTATTTTTCTCTATAATATTGTGGATCATATTCACATTATCAAATGACTATTATTGATAATATCATCCATAATAATCACATTTATGGTAATTAAATCCAATTTATTTATCTAAGATGTCTCTTTATGTCTACAAAGTGTGAATCATATCCACATTACTTATAATAATTAAATCCGATTTGATTCTCGTTATTTCTCTTAATTTTTCAATGCTCAGATATTGTCTCTAATGGAACAATGCTTGAACTCTTTAAAGAATAGTATGCCTTCTCCGCATGTACTTAGGGATAAGGATGGAGTGACTTTATAATCCATTTATATTGACTTAGAATATGAGATCTCTAATCATTTCTAGATCTAGAGGACCTCTCAGAGATGTCTGATTATGTTAGACACGATACACACTATTATCATTGCATCTGAATCCAATTGAGATCAATGTCTAAATTTTGTACTAGGATTAGATAACAAGACTACTAAGTGGAGTAACTAAAATCCAAAAATATTTCATCATTCCCTTGGAATGGAAGCATTATGGTATACAATAGATTAAGATCACATCACCCTCGAGTATTCTTAATATATGTACATCCAGCATGCTAGTGGACTATGGTTAAACTTGAAGTTCTGATCCCATTTTGGACGGTCTCCTTCATGATTTTATCGATAAGTTTCTCATTCGATCATTGGGAGTTTACATCGATCGTAGGCTTTCCAAAAACATATATCATACCTTCAAATCAAATTTTGTTTCCAAAACAAGACAACCCATGTTGGAATTTGCTTTATCCCAATACGTCATGAGTGAGCTCAAGTCTTCGGGTTCAGTAGTAAACATGTATGATCCATTTGAGAGATCGCATTACTCATATGTACTCATACGCATACCAGCTCATCGGTGTATAGACATTGATTAGGTCATCAACCTAATGGTCTACCTAATGCACATAATTCGACATATAGTAATACATCTATATCTGATTAGTGGATGCGTGCCTATATCATGACACCTCCGAATAAATATTCCAATGCAGAAGGCATGCATCAAGAGGTCAATCGGATGTTATCCTTTCGAGTAAGGATTTCCATCTTCTTCGCAAGCTGGAGATCACATCTTAACAATTGGTTGACGGTGCAGTTGAGCCCTCAATCTAACACTTTTAAATATTCAACCATGCAACAACCTCTGTGATCCAACCTTTAGATCAATAGTTGTATGATATCGAGATGACCACGGTACATAACCCTATTTATACTAAGGGACCTATTATGCAAATTAATTATTTTTCCTTTCCGACTAAGGAATGAATTGTAATAACTTTTATTGCATAATGGCTTATTGTGGGCTAAAATGTCCAACATAATGATCAACCCATACTCAAGAAGAACTCAATAAATACAAACTAAAAAAGTATATGCAACAACATGAGTAACAAATAGAACAAGATATGAACAACTCGGATCATCCATACTTAGGATCTAGTCATCCTAAGTAGAGCCACAAAAGTAGAAGGAGATGAGAACTGGGGAAAATGGCATGAAAAAAGCAGATGGAATGAAAAAAAATGAATATACAAGGTGATGAGAATGTAAAACACAAATTAAGTACAATCTCAATAAGAGAGAGTGATGAACGTCAAACTTTCCTCTTTAATAATCTGAAATTGTCGTAGCATAGGAGGCAAATTCGGTTCAGCAAAAACCACAATCCTTTGAATGTTGTGGAGTATTTATACTTGGCAAGTCTACCAAGGTCGAACGCAAGGACACAGCTACTTGATTTATTTATCGAATTTTAATTCATGAAGCCCAAGTGTGAATAAATTCTCAATTTCAGGTCTGCAATATGCACTATGCTAATTACAATGCAATACTATGATGTATGCAATTTCTAGTTGATCTTTATACAATTATAAAAGATGCATGATAGAAGTGCAAGAGAACTTATATGCAGATACAAGTTTATAAATATAAACTAAAAATGTGAGCAACATAATACAGAATGAAATCAGAGTCATTTTAATTCCAACATTAAAAATAGTCATCAAATTAGAGCACTGACAAAGAGAGCGTGACCATCACCTATCACAAAAATTCACTTCATTTAAAATAATGTCGGATGAGAAAATTAAATATGTCATAATGCAGATGAGAAAACAAGGATCGAAACGACACTAAAATCATGCAATTTGGACCTACGGTGCTCAAGTTACAAAGAAAACAATGCAAGGGTATAATTATAATAAAAATGCAAGAAGTAAAAAGGATAACTACTACATTTAGGTCCCAGAAGGGACCTAAATGTAAATACCAAAAATTGCATGGGTCCTAGTGTAATTTTTCCATTGCGCACAGAGACCTTTTTTCAAATCTTCAAATCATTGAGGACCTCCTTGTAATTTACCCAGGCATGCATGATGCACGTGCCTAGGGGCCATTTTGTAAATAGCAGAAAGTCTAGGGTTTGTCGTGCAAATTTCCCAGGACCTTACGTGCGGAGCACGTGAGGAGCCTAGGCTCGGGAGGTGGCTGAGGTTCGGGACACGTGGCAGCAACTGGTGGCTCGGGCCGAGGTTCGGGAAGACCCGAGCCTATAGGTTTGGAGGAGAGGCTAGGGCGCCACGTGGCTTCATCATAGCCGTCTGATCCGGATGATCGAACAACACCTGTGTCTTCATCCTCTGCCGCAGGTCACCGAAGGAGGCGGGGATCCTGCGACACGCGAATTGCTCCTCCGTGCTCCAGAGGGTGGTCTGAAGGTCGGAGAAGAGAGCTGAAGGTCTGGAGGAGGTCCTTGAGGTGCGGCGAAGCTCCGCGGCCGATCGGAGGTGACGCTCGGTGATGCCTCGCCGGAGGAGAAGAGCACGAAGAAGCTCCAATGCGATCTCTGGCCATTGACGATCCTGCATGTGCTAGGCGATAGTGAAGCTCGTGCGAGTGAGTGGTGCGTGAGCGGGGGCCGTGAGGCATTGGGAAATGGTGGCCCTAAAGCTCCTTCTACGGCGAAGTGGAGGAGGAGATGGGTCGGGGCGAGGGAGGTTCTGAGGAAGCGAGGGGTGTTGGCGAGGATGTGGGTGGAATTGCGAAGATGGTTGGGTGATCAATGGACGAAGATTTGGAGGAGAGGCTTGGGCACCACGTGGCTTCATCATAGCCGTCTGATCCGGATGATCGAACGACACCTGTGTCTTCATCCTCCGCCGCAGGTCACCAAAGGAGGCGGGGATCCGGCGACACGCGAATTGCTCCTCCGTGCTCCAGAGGGTGGTCTGAAGGTCGGAGAAGAGATCTGAAGGTCTGGCGGAGGTCCTTGAGGTGCGGCAAAGCTCCGCGGCCGATCGGAGGTGATGCTCGGTGAAGCCTCGCCGGAGGAGAAGAGCACGAAGAAGCTCCAGTGCGATCTCCGGCCATTGATGATCCTGTATGTGTTAGGCGATAGTCGAAGCTCGTGTGAGTGAGTGGTGCGTGAGCGGGGGCCGTGAGGCGTTGGGAAATGGTGGCCCTAAAGCTCCTTCTACAGCGAAGTGGAGGAGGAGATGGGTCGGGGCGAGGGAGGTTCTGAGGAAGCGAGGAGTGGTCGGCAAGGATGTGGGTGAAATTGTGAAGATGGTCGGGTGATCAATGGACGGTTGGAGTGACTAGGGGCAACACGATAATTAAGAAAAGAAGAGGAGATGACCTGGAGGTCGGAGCGGAATTGGCGGAGGAGGTGGCCTCGGCTGGGCTTCGGTTGAAGTTCGGGGTCTTCGCACGACGAGGTCAACCCTTCCCCGGTGCTCGGCGAAGCACGGTGGCGCCCGCAGCATGATCAAAAGATCATGGATCACACTAGGGGACGATGACCATCGTCGCCTCGACAAGGGCACCCTCCGCTATCACCGGAGGGTGGAGGAGGCTAGGGCGAAGCCCCGTGAATTGGTGGACGGGGGTTGACGGTGGCATAGAAGGTGGTTTTATAGGAGGAGGTGGTCGGAGGTTGTGAGATGGAGAGGCGTTTTGGAATGGAGGTTTAATGGCGTGGGAGTGATGGTGGGGAGGGGTGGGGGATACACGAAGGAGGCAGAGGAGTGGGCTACGTGGCAGAGCGTTTCGATGAGGAGGGGCGGCCTGTGGTGTCTTCCGAAATTGGAAGAGGGCGATGCGTCGGAGAGGATAACGGTTGGGTTGGAGGAAGACGATGAACCACAGTCATTGGATCTAGCGATCCAACGCCTTGGTTGAAAGCGCGGGCGATCGGCTGCGATCAGATCCAGGGATTGATTGAATGGTTGGAAGTTAGGCGCTGATGAGTGGTGGAGATTGGAAGCTGGGGGAGATCCAACGGTGAGAGAGAGTGGGGTGTCGTGGCGTGTTGAGGACCAAAGGATGAGAGAGAATCCTGTGGTTGAGATTGAGAGCGAAGTTGAGCATGGTGAACCATTGGGTATAAGTAAGATCGGGTGGCTGTTATGAAGGCGGGAAGGCGCGGACGAGATCAAATCTAGGGTAGGATTGGACGGTGTGCGATGGAGCAGAAATAGACAGATGAGATGGAGGTGGGGGAGAGCGGATCAGACGGCCCACGAGGCCACCGGGTGGCGGAAGAAGAGGTGGGCCACGTGGTGGCTCCAGAGAGTGCCACGTGGCCTAATCAGAAAATTCGAGACTCTAAATACAAAGAAAAATATGGAATATGATAGTTAGATGCGTAATTAGGAAAAAGTCAAAACATGAAAGTTGCTCATCTTGACGGGATCTACAAGTTTCATGTTGGACAAAAAGCCAAAAGAGGTTATTTGTACAAAAAGTATTTTTGATGGTATTTTTAAAGGGTATAAAAATACCAGCCTTTTGGTTTTGAGATATTTTTGTATTTTTTAGTCTTTTTAATGGTCAGTGAATTATGGACAATTACTCTACCTAATTTTTAGGGGTTTTTGATGATAAAATGGTTACAGGAAGAATAAGGGAAATTAAATACAATTAATTAAGTTATAATTATACACAATATAATACAAGATAATAATAAAGAATTAATGATGATTTTTATTGGATTGATTAAGCCAGGGGTATAATTTATGGTTTTTAGCATGATGAATACAAGATTCATCATACCCCTATACTTAGACTATGCCCGTCCTCGAGCATCTAAAGAATGAAGGAGTCGGATAAATTCCTGACAGTGTAAGTGAAGATTTCAAGGCCCATTCTTTCAAAGACCCTTGACCTAAGTGATCCTAAAATTCTTAGTTTATCCATGCTTTAGTCAGAAGGAATCTGACTTCTCTAATTATCAGACTCTCTTTTTGTACATATAGTATAAGGATATGAAATTTAGTGTACTGCATTTCATGAGAGTCGAGTCGAGGCATCACCCAAAGTTCCAGTCCCAAAGATTCTCCTCTAGACCTCATCCTCAACACTCGGGAATTAGTCTATTCTTGCTTCAGTCAACCGTCTCATTAGTTCGTAAGACTTGAAATGTGTAGATGGACAGCCAGATGATGGAGGGCATAGGATTGTGTCTATTTTTCTCTCCCTCACTTTGGAACAAGGGGCCTCTCGAGTGCCTTTTTACTCAACACCTGTAAATTTTTAGATTATTGACCAATATGTCCGTCAAGAGAGTTGGAGTCGTCTGCACTTGTTGTTCTGGATGTACATCGGGGTGTGTCTCTTTTGAGTATCTAAGATACCTTCAACACCCAGACTTGTAGCATTCACGATGCAGAGTCCTTTTTTGGTGTCAACCCGACTCCTTGGTCCTAATTAGCTCTTGGTACAAGTGGACACTTTGAAAATGTTTGGGAGCGCTCGCCATTGGTGGAAGCTCATTTATAATTTGACTTAGATGATAGAGCTTTTCTTTGACATTTCATTGCTTTTGTTGGCTAGATCCACTGCTTTTACCAAGAGTTGGTGCACACTGATCAACAATTTTTCATTAAGTTTCATCACACCCTGGCACTTTAGGTAAATATCAAAGAGATAGCATATGAATCTTGTTCACATATTGGCTATGGTTTTGCTGACACTCAGGTTTTCTGAGGCCTTCATTAACCATCCTCGAATATCATCAGATCGGATCTAAACTCAAATCTCTAGTCCAAGTTCCTCAAGTGATAACTCAACTCATCTCATCAATCATGCAGTTGTGGAAGTGATTGTGCTGATCATATTCTTTTAAAGGTAGAGATGAAGAATGCAATATAGCGCTCAAATCTTTCGAACTAGGGAAGTGTGGACAATTAAGTTTAAAACCCTAGTGACTAAGGCATGTTAACTCAGACTCTCAAGATCACAGAAATCCAGTGTCCTCAAAATCCTCAAGCCTTGAGTGAATGTGTTTGTGTCAGGAATACACCAACTCCTTAGTTAGTGATTTTTGTGTTTTTTTGGCTTTTGCAGATTTTTATATCATCAAATTTTTTAAATTCTTTTGAGAGACAATGACTAGCCCAGGCTCAATTAAATAAAAGTGTCTACTTTCAGCCAGTATGGGTTTAAGTACGAGCCGCTAGGTGGACCCGTGTTACTTGAGGACGGAGCCTTCCGTAGTGTCCTCTAAACCACCCACTCTGCTAAGGGAGACCGAAGTTCCCTCACTGAAAGTGTCTACTAAGCCTAGTAGTCAGAGTCTAATTCAAAGAAAGGTTTTCAACTTTTCAATTTTTTTCTCAATTTGTACAAATGACTTCTTTTGGCTTTTTGTCCAACATGAAACTTGTAGATCCCGTCAAGACGAGCAAACTTCATGTTTTAAATTTTTCCTAATTATGCCTCTAACTATTTATTCCATATTTTTCTTTGTATTTAGAGTCTCGAATTTTCTGATTGGGCCACGTAGCGCTCTCTGGAGCCACCACCTGGCCCGCCTCTTCTTCCGCCACCAGATGGCCTCCTGGGCCGTCTGATCCGCTCTCCCCCGCCTCCATCTCATCCGTCTATTTTCGCCCATCGCCCACCGTCCGATCCTACCCCAGATCTGATCTCGTCCGCGCCTTCCCGCCTTCATAACAGCTTCCCGATATTACTTATACCCAACAGTTCACCATGCTCCACCTCGCTCTCAATCTCAGCCACAGGATTCTCTCTCATCCTTTGGTCCTCAACACGCCACGACACCCCACTCTCTCTCACCGTTGGATCCCCCGAGCTTCCAATCTCCACCACTCGTCAGCACCTAACTTCCAACCGTTAGATCAATCCCTGGATCTGATCGCAGTCGACGCCCGCGCCTTCATCCAAGTCGTTGGATCGCTAGATCCAACGACTGTGGTTCATCATCTTCCTCCAACCCAACCGTTATCCTCTCTGACGCATCGCCCCCTTCCAATTTTGGAAGACACAACAGGTCGCCCCTCCGCATCGAAACGCTCCGCCACGTAGCCCACTCCTCCACCTCCTTCGTGTAACCCCCACCCCTCCCCACCGTCACTCCCACGCCATTAAACCTCCATTCCGAAATGCCTCTCCATCTCACAACCTCCGACTACCTCCTCCTATAAAACCACCTTCTACGCCACCGTAAACCCCCATCCACCAATTCACGGGGCTCCGCCCTAGCCTCCTCCACCCTTCGGTGACAGCGGAGGGTGCCTTTGTCGAGGCGACGATGGTCTCCGTCCCCTGGTGTGATCCATGATCTTTTGATCATGCTGTGGGCGCCACCATGCTCCAGCGAGCACCGGGGAAGGGTCGACCTCGTCGTGCGAAGACACCGGACTTCAACCGAAGCCCAGCCCAGGACACCTCCTCCGTCGATTCCGCTCCGACCTCCAGGTCATCTCCTCTTCTTCTCTTAGTTATCGTTCCACCCCCAATCACTCCAAACGTTCATTGATCACCCGACCATCTTCGTAATTCCACCCACATCCTCGCCGACCACCCCTTCCTTCCTCAGAACCTCCCTCACCCTGACCCATCTCCTCCTCCACTTCGCTGGAGAAGGAGCTTTAGGGCCACCATTTCCCGACACCTCACCCCTCATGCACCACTCACTCGCACGAGCTTCGGCTATCGTCTAACACATGCAGGATCGTGAATGGCCTGAGATCGCATCGGAGCTTCTTCGTGCTCTTCTCCTCCGGCGAGGCTTTACCGAGCGTCACCTCCGATCGATCGCGGAGCTTCGCCGCACCTCAATAACCTCCGCTAGACCTTCAGTTCTCTTCTCCGACCTTCAAACCACCCTCTGGAGCACGGAGGAGCAATTCGCGTGTCACCGGCAATTTTTTTTACATCTCATCAATCCCCGGCAATGGCGCCATTTGATGAACGTTAAATTTACCTCTTTAATAATCTGAAATTGTCGTAGCATAGGAGGCAAATTCGGTTCAGCGAAAACTGAAGGATATGGAAATTATCCTCAAGCACATCACGGAAGCGTGATCGTCGTATCGGATACGACGAAGAACGACTAGTCGTACTAGTTGTTCGGTGCAGCAGAATTTAAAAAATTTTATTCGATGAAACCACATGATCCGAGAACCATTCTCAGATCGTTTCATCTATAACCACAACAAGTATAATGCAATACCTCTTGAAGTGTGGTTGATCGAGTCTCTAAGAGAAGAGACCTCCTGTCTCAAGTCCGATCGTCGGCGAGACTGCTTGCGAGCGCGGGGATGAACCGCGTTGTCCTCGCAATCCAAGAAGTTGATCCAAGCGTGGTTGCTCCTGATCTCGTCACACGAGATCTAACGTCTCCTTCGTGGGCGTAGCACACCAAGAAGACGGAGAAACCGAAGAACGTCGAAGCGGCAGCGCGGTGGCGATGGCGACGACGATTCCCTTCTCTAGGGTATGGTGTACGGCCACCAACAAGAGAGGGAGATAGGGCTGGCGTGTATGAAGAAATGAGGGAGAGAGAGAGCTCCAATATTTCAAGTCATTAGAGAGCATAGTATGCCTCTCTATTTATAGGGTTTTGGGATCCATGGATCTCAATCCATGGGACACATAAAATCAATGGGTGAGATTGATTTGTGTCAATCCAATGGCCAAGATTGTTGTTGTCAAAAGCAACAAATTTAGGTCAAAATATATTTGACAAAATCAAATATAATTTATTCCTAAATCAACCCAACAAATAAGGAGAGAAGATACATGGAGATTTTATCTCCATGTACCTTCCAAGTGGACGGCCACACATTCCTTATAGGAATGATGTGCCACCCCTTGAGATTGCATGGAGATTGCAATCTCATGGAAATCCATGAGATTGCATATCTCCTTGGAATCTCTCTTATTTATTTGCAACAAATTTATTGGGTTTCATTCTCCAAAAAATAATTCACAATTATCTTTGAGAATATTGCATTCTTGCCATGGAAAAAATTGTGAATCATATTCACAACCCAAAACAACATATTATTCATATTGTTAATTAATTACACAATGTGTATCCAATACACATAATAATTAATCAACACATGTAAATTATAATTAGCTCTCTCTAATACATTATAAATCACATTTATAATATATTATGAATAATTGGATATTTCTATCCACATTATTCTTATCCACAATAATTAAATCACATTTAATTAAATTGGATAATTTCTTCACACATCAAGATGATTAAATCACATTTAATCATTATTTCTTCATTGCTTAGATCTTATGGAATTATTCTTGAACCCTTCAAGAATAATGCAATCTCTCCGCAGATACTTGGAGATAAGGACAGGGCGATTGTATTGTTCCACGTATAGTGACATGGATATTGAGATCATATCTCAAATCCAGATCGCGGGCCTCTCATAGATGCTTGATTAAATCAAGACCGTAAATCTAATCTTCTAATTGTATCTGAATCACATTCAGATCAATGTCCAACACTTGGACCAAGATCAGATCACTTCTCTACTGAGAGGAGTCACTAAAATCCAAACCCGTTTCATCACTCCCTAGGAATGGAAGCATCATGGTTATACAATCGTTTATGATCAAATCACCCTCAGGTATTCCCAATACCTGTACATCCTGCATACTGGAAGACTCAGACTAAACCCGAAGTATCAGATCAACTTTATACTGTCTTCTTCATGGTTTTATCAGTATGTTTCTCATTCGATCATTGGGAGTTGGTATCGATCATACACTTTCCAAAAGTGTATATCATACCTAGGTCTTGATCATATACTAAAAGTATATATCAAACCTACAAATTCATTCAAGCTTCCAAAGCGAGACGACCATGCGCATGGAATTTGATTCATCCCAGTATCTCATGAGTGAGCTCATGTCTTCCGGTTAAGTAACTGAACCTGTATGATCCCTTTGAGAGATCGTATTACTCATATGCCCTTATATGCACACCAGCGCGCCGGTGTATAGACCTTGATTAGGTCATCAACCTATTGGTCTGCCAAATGTACACACTCAGACATATAGTAACACATCTGTCTCCGGTCAGAGGATGCGTGCCTATATCATGACAGCATATGATATAGGACTTTGGTTATCTCGATCTCGTTAAGTCAACTCTTTGACCTAACTAATTTGACACCTCCGAATCTCTATTCCTATGCAGAGGACCTGCATCAAGAGGTCGGTCAGATATCAGCCTTCAGAGATAGGATTGCCATCTCCTACTCAGGCTGGAGATCATCTCTTAATAATCATTTGACGGTGCTTGATGAGTCCTCAATCTAACTCTTTAGATATTCATCCAAGCACCAGCCTCTATGATTCAATAGTTGAATCAACAGCTGTATGATTATTAAGATGGCCATGGTACATAACCCTAATTGTACTAAGGGACCTATTATACAAATTATTCATTCTTCATTTCAGATCAGGGAATGATATATGCAATAACATTTATTGCATAATGGCTCGCCGTGGGCTCGCATTTCCAACAATCTCCCACTAGCGCAAAGAGCCATTAATGGGCTAATCATTTAAACTCACACTCATGTGACAATCATAGGCTATTTAGAAAATAGCTAGGTAAGCTGATCAGTCACTCTGTTCCCGCGAGACTACGCCAAGTCCTTTTACGGCACTTGCATATCCCCAGTAGCAGTGCTCGCATCCAATGCGAATGTTGCATCTTATGCAACTAATACTCAATCTTGTTAGTTATAGTGTCCTTGACACTACAGCTTAACAATTATCATAACCAGTATTTCCATAATCCTTATAAGAATATCCTTATTTTTGGAGATCTCTATCTCCTAAGGTATCTTTAGTTAAGACCTTTTAGATCACTATCTATAAAGTCTTAAACTTTTTAAGATAAGACTTTGAGATCACTATCTCAAAAAATCTTGTCATCTATGAAGATTTTGTTGTTACTGCAACCAAGTGTTTTATTTCCTTAGTAGGACTAGTAACAGTTTACTACTCCCACTGCATGGCAGCCATCTGGTTTTTTTTTGTACATCTCTAGCATACATCCGGCTTCTCAGAACTGATGCCCAAAGGCAAGTAGTTCTAGCATTCACTTCCTCAACTCTTTGAGGTGCTATCCCTTTAGATAGGTCAGTACCATATCTTAAGGGATGGAAGCCATTACTGGAATTTTCCATAAAATGGAATATGTTCAAGATGTACTATAAATGTGACAGTCCCATTATCCTCTTCTCTTTGCTTCCGAACAACTTCAGAACTAAGATCTGAGAGGCATCTTTGAAATCATATTTCAAGTTATGGACCAACCAGATTATAAAACACTAATTATTATCCTTATATCATTTTTAAATGATTAGGATATCATCTACATTTAGCACGATGAACACAAAAGCACTCCCACTAAGCTTCATATGGTTCATCAAGATTCTATCTGAAATCATAACATTTATAATTTCATCAAATCTTATGATCCAACTTCAAGAAGCTTATTTGAGTCCATAGATGGATTCCTTAGCTTGCACACCTTGCTTTCCTCAACCATGAAGCCCTGGGGCTACTTCATATGAATATCCTCAAAGAGGCATTCGTAGAGGAATGCAATATTGACTTACATCTTGAAGATGCAATAGTCAAGTTATGTAGCTAAGGTTAGCAATATTCTGATGGTTTTAAGCATGGTCACCGAAGAGCAAGTCTCATTGCAACCAATGTCTTCTCTTCCAGTGTGTAGCTTATGGCTACGAACCGTGCTTTGAAGATCTCTATCTTCTCATCAGGTTCCCTTTCTCTTGAAGATCCATTTACACCTTTACAGGTCTTACCCATATAGGTGGATCCTCGAGGGTCCATATACAACACTTGTATATGAAGTCTACATTAGACTTTTATTGCTATCCATCTATCCATGTTATGATCTTCAGAAGCTTCATCACCTGAAGTTCGATCATTGTCAGATTTCTCTAACACATGGAATCCATCCTCAAACTCATTTGAAGAGGTATTAGTGTTTCATCTTTAATTGTCCTTTTATTTTCCAATTTCAGGAGTCTCATTATCTTCTCAAGAAAAAATGAGTTCCTATACTTCATTTTCATCTTGATTCTCAAGAGTCTCAACCTCTAAGAATCACATTCTCGGAGATGAGATATTTTAAGAATCTCAAGGTCATAAAGTAGGTCCAATACCATCCTTTATTTTCCTAATGAAGCAACACTCTCAAGTGCTCAATTCCAGCCTACTTGCATTGAATTATATGCAGTCTCTACTACATATATACCTGGATACTAAGAGGAATTTATGCTAAAATTTCATCATTGATTGAATCATGTCACACATGATCCAATTGTATCTCCCTATAACTCTATTGAGTTAAGGTGTATTAGGAGGATTGAGATAGAAATGATATTCATATCTCCATAAGGTATTCTTCGAATTTATCTAGTAGGTACTTGCTACATAGATTAGATCAAATTCATTTTATCTTCCTTCAAACTTTGGTTCTAAACCAAAATTAATGAAATCTTTGAACATTTCAAAGGTTTCTTAGATGAAGAGAAGAAATCTCATATCATACATAATCATTAATAGATATCACATATCCACAATGTTCATTATGATATAGATGATCCACATACATCAATATGCATGAGATCCTGAATACCTTGGCATCTTACACCATTCCCTAAGAAGGGTGTATTGGACAATATTCATAAGTATGTAAGTTTTGAAATTTTAGACATTCTAAAGTTTCATCTCTTACTATTCTATTGATCAAATCAATAGACAAATGTCCAAGGCTTGATGCTAGATCATTGTCAAATGATATTCGTCCTCCTATTGATCTTAAGGTTTAATTTCAGTATTCAGAAATGTTTAATGAACCATTCATTAATTTTTCTAATTTATGTGGAGTCCACTAGATTTTAGATTACTATCTGAAATATCTTCATCATAACTCTTTATGATAGTTCTATCTCAGAATTCATGTTTATTTCCAACATTTAGAAACAAACAATGAGTGTATTCTTATATCTAGGTCATAGAGACATTCTCTACGACTAAGGGCTCTCCCACTGAAATTAACAAGTCTATTAATCCAACAGAGATTGTTGCAACAATTGCATCAATATTCATGTGGACAACTATAAACCTTTAAGACCAAATTTTTCAGTCTTCTAAAACATATGCAACCCAATGCAAATGTCATCAGAAGATTGAGATACAATTATTTGACTTTATCTTATTCAATAAGTAAGTCAATATCAATGATTTATGTAGATTATTCTGATGCTCCATCCGAGTCCTTTTCTAAGGATTCTAGACAGACTTGATAGTCATACTATCAACACATCAACTTATTACAGTATTGGCATTCATCCAACTCTTTGGATGTCATATGGAAGTCACAGAAGTCCAGTCAACTCTTTGACTTTCCTTCTTTCTTGGGTCCAACCCATGCTTCCATTGCGCTCCCTTTATCTATAAGCAACCATTGCTTAAGACTAAGGATCTCTTACAATAAATTCAAAAGAATTCAAAATAAGAGTATTTCAGCATTTATTTATGCTTCATTAGATTCACACAATATGAATACTATGAAGCTTCATGAATGACTAGAGTATAGACAGTAGAATAATGACACTCATCATCTACATCCATCTAAACTCATAAAACATAGGTTCAGGTAGGTACTCAAACAATTGAATACATCATCTCTTATAGAGCTACCATTCTGCATGATGCAGAGAACCATGTCACTCATGATTAAATGTCAAGAGCACATATATGTCTGCCAAAATATCTTCATTGATTTTATAAGGATTATTTGACAATTGCGATCATCATCGACATGCTACTTCCAAAGTACATCCAATGAGATCAAGACTATAGAGACATACAAACCCTAGGGTTGTAGTCCTATTATCTATTTAATTGCCATTCCTCATTAGTATGAGGAGACTTGCATATTGCAACCACATACATTATGTGTTCAATTGCAAGTACAATATATGGATCATGAGTCCATTCCAAGATATTTCACTGGTTACTATTGAGTATTTCATTGAGTGGGTTTTAATGAAGGATTATCTGAAATAAGAAATTTGCATAGATGTATGTATTTATATATACATATTTTACTTTGATTTAGGAATTTTTATATCAAAGTTGTCTTGCCATGTCAACATTGAAAGTTCATTCCCTTAATCACTTTCAATGTAAGAGATATACTTACCATTATATCGCAAGCAAGATCTGGGATCTCCTTCCTTATCTTTGTTGCATCCCAATAATATGAGAACCTACAACTCGGATAAAAAAAAGCGGGAACACATTCCGCCTTGCAAGTCCAACTTGCATCTCCCAATTCGATCTTTAACACCCGGGCCCACCACCCCTAAGGCGATGTTGACCCGTCATTAATTGAACCAACCGTCAACAAGAATACAACTCGCTATGCGCAATCCAATATCGCCCCAATAATATGAGGACTCGATATTGGGGTCACTACGCATACGTCCTTACTCTTTCGAGAAGCGAAGAGCCCGATCTAGATGCGCTTGCATACAGGAGCTGTCACTTCGGACAGGCGTCTCCCACATGCAATCCCTGGCGACGGAACCCTCCGCCTTGACGGGAGACCATGGATGTCACTTATGTGATCCTCCACCTCATATTCAAATTTTAATTAATTATCGTGAATCACATTCACATAATTAATTCTTCCAAGGGAATTATTAGCTCTAATCATATTAGAGTATTTCAATTGGACATAATCAATTTAATCATATTAAATTAATTATCAATCCAATTCAATCAATCAAACTTGATTATTTTACTTGAATACATATATGGTAATATCTCAAAATACGTATTAATTCGAATTTTAATAATTAGAAAAATACATCTTAATCCCTTGGACATTATCCCGGCCCTACCCGCTGTCATGGCCAGTACCGACGAGAGTGGGACGGACCACATACGTTGCAACCCGCAACCCCAATGCTCTCCGACTAGGCACCATATCCGCCTCGGGAAAGGATAATGCCAAATTGATTAATTTGTACTTGAGATGAATATCGGTTCTTCAACCGAAATTGTACCATATAGTAATAATCAAAAAATTTTTGATTATAAGGAAACTTGCTAGACAAATTCCCAAATCCTATTCAAGCATCAAGTTTGAAAGATTGTGGTTTCCAATTATGATTTAGATCACATCTTAATCAATTATTGGTTAAGGCAATGTCATTTAAGGGAATAATTATCATCAAATATTTCACAAATATTTATGCACAATTATTCTAGGAAATTAAACAATTTAATTTCATTAAATGATTAAATGACAATCACCAATCAAACATTAAGTTTGATGAATGTGTTTCCAATTAAGATTTAGATCAAATCTAATCAATTAATTGGTTGAGGCCAATTCAATTATGTAAATAATCATCTTCAAATATTTCACAAATATTTTTTATGATTATTTCACGAAATTAACAATTAATTTCACTAATTGACAATCACTTGGTTCTACATTAGGACTGTAATTTCAGCAGTGACCCCTTCTTACTAAAATTAGCATATCTCAATCATATTAAATCCAAATTAGACAAAATCAATTTTCATAGATTGCTAATTTGATTTAGGACAGAATCCAAGTGAGGTTACACGCATTTCGAGGCAATTCTAAACAGTAATTAATATTTTAATCACGTTCAGATCTACAGTTCCCGCAACAGTGCATACATGTTCATTAAAACAACCATATCTAGAGCATACGAAATCCGATTTACGTAAACTCAATTCCTATGGTTTCCTTATTTAATGGGGAACAAAATCCAAGTATTAAATTCGTGTTTAAACAATTTAAACAGTGCCGAATTTATTTACTAAACAGATCTGCGAAATCAAATACGATGAAAACTTTCGCGACCTAAACGAACCCAAGTCGTCCTCGATTTTTCGAATCATATTGGAAACCGTCAACCTGGCTCTGATACCACTTGAAGGATATGGAAATTATCCTCAAGCGCATCACGGAAGCTTGATCGTCGTATCGGATACGACGAAGAACGACTAGTCGTACTAGTTGTTCGGTGCAGCGGAATTTAAAAAATTTTATTCGATGAAACCACATGATCCGAGAACCATTCTCAGATCGTTTCATCTATAACCACAACAAGTATAATGCAATACCTCTTGAAGCGTGGTTGATCGAATCTCTAAGAGAAGAGACCTCCTGTCTCAAGTCCTATCGTCGGCGAGACTGCTTGCGAGCGCGGGGATGAACCGCGTTGTCCTCGCAATCCAAGAAGTTGATCCAAGCGTGGTTGCTCCTGATCTCGTCACACGAGATCTAACGTCTCCTTCGTGGGCGTAGCACACCAAGAAGACGGAGAAACCGAAGAACGTCGAAGCGGCAGCGCGGTGGCGATGGCGACGACGATTCCCTTCTCTAGGGTATGGTGGACGGCCACCAACAAGAGAGGGAGAGAGGGCTGGCGTGTATGAAGAAATGAGGGAGAGAGAGAGCTCCAATATTTCAAGTCATTAGAGAGCATAGTATGCCTCTCTATTTATAGGGTTTTGGGATCCATGGATCTCAATCCATGGGACACATAAAATCAATGGGTGAGATTGATTTGTGTCAATCCAATGGCCAAGATTGTTGTTGTCAAAAGCAACAAATTTAGGTCAAAATATATTTGACAAAATCAAATATAATTTATTCCTAAATCAACCCAACAAATAAGGAGAGAAGATACATGGAGATTTTATCTCCATGTACCTTCCAAGTGGACGGCCACACATTCCTTATAGGAATGATGTGCCGCCCCTTGAGATTGCATGGAGATTGCAATCTCATGGAAATCCATGAGATTGCATATCTCCTTGGAATCTCTCTTATTTATTTGCAACAAATTTATTGGGTTTTATTCTCCAAAAAATAATTCACAATTATCTTTGAGAATATTGCATTCTTGCCATGGAAAAAATTGTGAATCATATTCACAACCCAAAACAACATATTATTCATATTGTTAATTAGTTACACAATGTGTATCCAATACACATAATAATTAATCAACACATATAAATTATAATTAGCTCTCTCTAATACATTATAAATCACATTTATAATATATTATGAATAATTGGATATTTCTATCCACATTATTCTTATCCACATTAATTAAATAACATTTAATTAAATTGGATAATTTCTTCACACATCAAGATGATTAAATCATATTTAATCATTATTTCTTCATTGCTTAGATCTTATGGAATTATTCTTGAACCCTTCAAGAATAATGCAATCTCTCCGCAGATACTTGGAGATAAGGACAGGGCGATTGTATTGTTCCACGTATAGTGACATGGATATTGAGATCATATCTCAAATCCAGATCGCGGGCCTCTCATAGATGCTTGATTAAATCAAGACCGTAAATCTAATCTTCTCATTGTATCTGAATCACATTCAGATCAATGTCCAACACTTGGACCAAGATCAGATCACTTCTCTACTGAGAGGAGTCACTAAAATCCAGACCCGTTTCATCACTCCCTAGGAATGGAAGCATCATGGTTATACAATCGTTTATGATCAAATCACCCTCAGGTATTCCCAATACCTGTACATCCTGCATACTGGAAGACTCAGACTAAACCCGAAGTACCGGATCAACTTTATACTGTCTACTTCATGGTTTTATCAATAAGTTTCTCATTCGATCATTGGGAGTTGGTATCGATCATACACTTTCCAAAAGTGTATATCATACCTAGGTCTTGATCATACACTAAAAGTATATATCAAACCTACAAATTCATTCAAGCTTCCAAAGCGAGACGACCATGCGCATGGAATTTGATTCATCCCAATATCTCATGAGTGAGCTCATGTCTTCCGGTTAAGTAACTGAACCTGTATGATCCCTTTGAGATATCGTATTACTCATATGCCCTTATATGCACACCAGCGCGCCGGTGTATAGACCTTGATTAGGTCATCAACCTATTGGTCTGCCAAATGTACACACTCAGACATATAGTAACACATCTGTCTCCGGTCAGAGGATGCGTGCCTATATCATGACAGCATATGATATAGGACTTTGGTTATCTCGATCTCGTTAAGTCAACTCTTTGACCTAACTAATTTGACACCTCCGAATCTCTATTCCTATGCAGAGGACCTGCATCAAGAGGTCGGTCAGATATCAGCCTTCAGAGATAGGATTGCCATCTCCTACTCAGGCTGGAGATCATCTCTTAATAATCATTTGACGGTGCTTGATGAGTCCTCAATCTAACTCTTTAGATATTCATCCAAGCACCAGCCTCTATGATTCAATAGTTGAATCAACAGCTGTATGATTATTAAGATGGCCATGGTACATAACCCTAATTGTACTAAGGGACCTATTATACAAATTATTCATTCTTCATTTCAGATCAGGGAATGATATATGCAATAACATTTATTGCATAATGGCTCGCCGTGGGCTCGCATTTCCAACAAAAACCACAATCCTTAGAATGTTGTGGAGTATTTATACTTGGCAAGTCTACCAAGGTCGAACGCAAGGACACAGCTACTTGATTTATTTATCGAATTTTAATTCATGAAGCTCAAGTGTGAATAAATTCTCAATTTCAGGTCTGCAAGATGCACTATGCTAATTACAATGCAATACTATGATGTATGCAATTTCTAGTTGATCTTTATGCAATTATAAAAGATGCATGATAGAAGTGCAAGAGAACTTATATGCAGATACAAGTTTATAAATATACCCTAAAAATGTGAGCAACATAATATAGAATGAAATCAGAGTCATTTTAATCCCAACATTAAAAATAGTCATCAAATTAGAGCACTGACAAAGAGAGCATGGTCATCACCTATCATAAAAATTCACTTCATTTAATATGATGTCGGATGAGAAAATTAAATATGCCATAATGTAGATGAGAAAACAAGGATCGAAACGACACTAAAATCATGCAATTTGGACCTACGGTGCTCTAGTTATGAAGAAAACAATGCAGGGACATAATTGTAATAAAAATGCAAGAAATAAAAAGGATAACTATTGCATTTAGGTCCCAGGAGGGACCTAAATGCAAATACCAAAAACCGCCTGGGTCCCAATGTAATTTTCTATTGCGCACAGGGACCTTTTTGCAAATCTTCAAATCATTGAGGGCCTCCCTGTAATTTACCCAGGCACGCACATGAGGCATGTGCCTGGGGACCATTTTGTAAATAGCAAAAAGTCTGGGGTTTGTCGTGCAAATTTCCTAGGACCTTACGTGCGAAGCACGTGAGGAGCCTAGGCTCGGGAGGCGGCTGAGGTTCGGAACACGTGGCAGCAACTGGTGGCTCGGGCCGAGGTTCGGGGGGACCCAAGCCTGTAGGTTTGGAGGAGTGGCTCGGGCGCCACATAGCTTCATCATAGCCGTCCGATCCGGATGATCGGACGGCACCTGTGTCTTCATCCTATGTCGCGGGTCACCGGAGGAGGCGGGGCTCCGGCGACACGCGAATTGCTCCTCCGTGCTCTAGAGGGTGGTCTGAAGGTCGAAGAAGAGAGCTGAAGGTCTGACGGAGGTCCATGTGGTGCGGCGAAGCTCCACGGCCGATTGAAGGTGACGCTCGGTGAAGCCTCGTCGGAGTATAAGAGCACGAAGAAGCTCCGATGCGATATCCAGCTATTGACGATCCTGCATGTGTTAGACAATAACCGCAGCTCTTGCGAGTGAGTGATGCGTGAGCGGGGGCCGTGAGGCATCGGGAAATGGTGGCCCTAAAGCTCCTTCTCCGTCGAAGTGGACGAGGAGATGGGTCGGGGCGAGGGAGGTTATGAGGAAGCAAGGGGTGGTCGACGAGGATGTGGGTGGAATTGCGAAGATGGTCGGGTGATCAATGAACGGTTAGAGTGATTGGGGGCGGCCCGATAACCAAGAGAAGAAGAGGAGATGACCTGGATGTCGTAGCGGAATCAGCGGAGGAGGTGGCCTGGGCTGGGCTTCGGTTGAAGTCCGAGGTCTTCGCACGACGAGGTCGACCCTTCCCCGGTGCTCGGCGGAGCGCGGTGGCGCCCGCAGCATGATCAAAAGATCATGGATCACACCAGGGGACGACGATCATCGTCGCCTCGACAAGGGCACCCTCCGTTGTCACCGGAGGGTGGAGGAGGCTAGGGCGGAGCCCCGTGAATTGGTGGATGGGGGTTGACGGTGGCGTAGAAGGTGGTTTTATAGGAGGAGGTGGTCGGAGGTTGTGAGATAGAGAGGCGTTTTGGAATGGAGGTTTAATGGCATGGGAGTGATGGTGGGGAGGGGTGGGGGTTACACGAAGGAGGCGGAGGAGTGGGCTACGTGGCGGAGCATTTCGATGCGGAGGGGCGGCCTGTGGTGTCTTCCAAAATTGGAAGGGGGTGATGCATCGGAGAGGATAACGACTGGGTTGGAGGCAGACGATGAACCACAGCCGTTGGATCTAGCGATCCAACGGCTTGGATGAAGGCGCGATCGGTCGGCTGCGATTAGATCCAGGGATTGATTGAATGGTTGGAAGTTAGGCGTTGACTTGTGGTGGAGATTGGAAGCTGGGGGAGATCCAACGGTGAGAGAGAGTGGGGTGTCGTGGCATGTTGAGGACCAAAGGATGAGAGAGAATCCTGTGGTTGAGATTGAGAGCAACGTGGAGCGTGGAGAACCGTTGGGTATAAGTAAGATCGGGCGGCTGTTATGAAGGCGGGAAGGCGCGGGCGAGATCAGATCTGGGGTAGGATCAGACGGTGGGCAATGGGGCAGAAATAGACGGATGAGATGGAGGCAGGGGAGAGCGGATCAGACAGCCCAGGAGGCCATCGGGTGGCGGAAGAAGAGGCGGGCCACGTGGTGGCTCCAGAGAGCGCCACGTGGCCCAATCAGAAAATTCGAGACTCTAAATACAAAGAAAAATATGGAATAAATGGTTAGAGGTGTAATTAGGAAAAAGTCAAAACATGTAAGTTGCTCGTCTTGATGGGTCTACTAGTTTCATGTTGGACAAAAAGCCAAAAGAGGTCATTTGTACAAAAAGTAGTTTTGATGGTATTTTTAAAGGGTATAAAAATACCAGTTTTTTGGTTTTGAGATATTTTTGTATTTTTTAGTCTTTTTAATGATCATTGAATTATGAACAATTACTCTAACTTATTTTTAGGGATTTTTGATGATAAAATAATTACAAGAAGAATAAGGGAAATTATATACAATTAATTAAGGGTAATTATACACAATATAATACAGGATAATAATAAAGAATTGATGATTATTTTTATTGGATTGATTAAGCCAGGAGTTTAATTTGCGGTTTTTAGCATGATGAATACGAGATTCATCAGCGAGACACGGACTTCTTGCACGACCTAGGAATAATGGAATGTACGAGAAGGGTGTCGACATTAGGTCCATCCTCAAAGATATCCACATATGAATCAGATGATCCTTGATCAGACAAAAAAATGGCAAATCGAATGGCCTAAGGTAGAGGGGTCAATAAGACATAGAAAAGGAATTTGAATCATTGCGCAAAATGGCTTCCAAGGCATGTTTTTTTTCTCTTAACGATTCTAGAGTCCGTAGAGTCTTTAGATCCAAAGTGGATACAAGAGCCTAGATCAGTTAGATTAGAAGGATTTTGATACTTCTATAAAGAACCATGAACCATGAGATTCTTTAAGGGAATCTTACTCGTCCTCTTCTACAACTATCAGAAGATTGCAGATGTATTTATCCTTCATAAAATGTCTACACTTCTTGCCAAGATTCCACTTCGACCTAATGTCACCATTGGGTGTTTTATAAAGTAGGTCTTTCGAGGTAAGGCTGCCAACGGAAGCATGGGCCATGAATCAGGTTCCGATTAATGTCAAGAGTGAACAAAATAAACATTTAAAGAATCATGAAAGGGTTTTGTGTCATTCACAACTATTTATTCTTTGCCCCTTAATGTTTGCACTTGTGGTTCAATGGCATGGGCGCAACAACAAAAATCTAGTGTATATAGCGTATAGTGCAAGTGAAGGAATGCTGAATTTAGCAACGCAAGAAGCTAAGAGAGTTCCTAGGGTTGTTATGCAATGAAGTCAGATTCTTAAAAAGTGAAGTGTTTTTTTTTTGGTGCTCTTAATTTTTTACATTTTTATGTGATTTTGTGTGTTGTGAATTTTCAGTGATTTTTATTTTATTATTTTTATGGACTTTATTTAAGTTGGAAAATAAAGGTGGAATATCATGTAGTGTAATATTGTAGTGCTAATAATTTTATGCTATATGTTTGATTGCCCTTAGTCGCCCTAGTTAATTTGTTGAATTACGTTGTAGTCGGGCAATTAAGGAAAAATTAAAAAGATCACTTAATTAATATCTAAAATGCAATGCGCTCAATTTACTTTTAAGTTCGAACACGGGAGGCCACTTTATCCTCAAGTCAATATTTAGATCATAAAGTCACTAGGTTTTTAAGGGGAATATTTTTTCGTATTTTATGTGTAATTTAATGTGAAATGCAATTTTGGCTAAGTCTATGGACTAATTTACAATTTTCAGTGAAATGAAATTCAAAAGATCTCGAACTTAAAAAGAATATTAATGCACAAAAACTTAAGCTACTATGAATATTGGGTAATTTTCTGATGCAAAATAATTTGTTAATGAATTAAATGATGCAAGAATGATGATTATGAATAAATAGATTTTAATAAGGAAAAAATGGGGCTGCCCTCAGGGGGCAGCCAACATGGTTGTCCTCGTCCCATTTTTTGTCTGAAAATTATCACCATGATATCCATCCCTATATCCCTCCTATATGCCATTCGAATTTCGTTAGAAACAGATACTCCTACGGCCTCCATTGAGATGGTGTCGATTTAAAAAAACTTGTTACCGTTAAAACATGACTGTCTGGATGGAGGTCATATGAGTATCTGTTTCTGACGAAATTCGAATGACATATATGAAGGATATAGGGATGAATATACATGGCGATATTTTTCGAAAAAATAAAAAAAAACTCCGAAATAAAGGCGAGGGCAGCCTTGTTGGCTGTCCAAGGGGGCAGCTCCATCAACCTCTTTTAATAAATACCAACAACAAGTATTTTCCAAAGATCAATTTACCCTAGATAGCTCTATATAATAGGAATATGGAATAACTCTAGTTTCTTAAAAATACTCACTGTTGATTAATTAACATTCATTTACGGAAATCATAAAACAAAGCAAGATGTATATGCAAATTATCTAGAAATTTGGAGATATGATAGAGATCAATTAATTATAGCAAATATGATTTTTTTTATTTTTTACGTCAAGATATGAATTAAAAATCAACGAATGGAAAAGATACAATCACATCTACCATAATAACTATGATAAATCCATATTAGCTCATAAAAATTCCATCAATTGGTCACAAAACAGAGAATTAATTGTTCTGCAATACCAAATTTTTTAAAATGAAAATTGATGACACATGATAGATCAAACAGATGCTCAAATCCACGGATCCAAGTGTAATCGTCAAAGATGGAACAAAATGAGAATGCATGAACGTAGACCAGAATGCAATTACCCAAAATCTGCTGGGGGATTTTCGTTATTATTCCACTTATGGGATCTTGACGTAGTATCTGGAAATCACAAGGGGTTGCACACAATTGATCCACGCCTCACATGCGGTACCTGTGGTGTCTGGAGGCTTGGGCAATGCTTCGGCTCCACCTGTCCACATGGCGTGCCGAAATGGTTTGGCTCGACAAGGCTGATGCCTGGGATGATGGCTTGGTGGAGGAGGGTGCGATGCGCGGGACAACCTCAGAGTCGTCCGATGGAGAACGGGTTGTAGCTCTAGCTCCCCTCGGCTGCTGCAATCGATCAAAGGTGCGCCGATGGACCTGATCTTGGCAGAGAGGTAATTCCTTGCTGTCGTGGAATGGGTCGCATTCTACTACTCGAAGATGAAGGCACGAAGGTTCTGAGGAAGACTTGGCCCGCTGCTTGATATAAGCGGAGCTCGACGGCGCTCAGCCGCAGTTCTGCTCGATGAGTCCTTTAATGATGTCGAGTTAGCGGTGAAGGAGCAGACAAGACTCGACCGCAGATGTATGTGTGTGGTGGGTTGTAACTCATGAGCGGAGGAATTCTGTTGATGGAGGTGTCCTTGAAGGATATGAAGCTCAATGAAAGAGCGGTAGGTTGGGTTGTTCATCGATGGAGCCCACGGTCAAGGACCCAAACATGAAGCTCCTCCTTTGGTTGGTGATGTATGGCGAGATTACGAAGCTGGGATTGTGGTCCTCTGATGCTAAAGAGAAGAGCTGCAGATGGTCCAGTATGTCTTCGTATTAGATGTTTCTGCTGTACACGAGATTAGATGAGGTGGAGATGCTCTGAGCACTCGACGATTTGCTTCTTTGTTGCCCGGGAGAGTTGTTCTTGGAAATGGATTGCACGATGAGCTGCTGTCTTGGTATTCCAGCAACATAAAAGTGATAAGAAGTTATGGCTTGAAGGGCTTCGCCTCCTGATCACGGACCTCCAAGGAAATAGCCAAGAGTCGAGCCTAAAGCTCAGTCAGAAGTAAAGGATGATCGGACCTCTTAAGATGTGAAGATGGGGAACATTGGGTCTATCCTAACATGGAACAAGAGAGTGGATGAGTGCTCCTACGCGAAATGGAAGATCAGAGCTGCACTCCGGTGACATGCTCAGCCGGAGATGAGGAGGATATGGAGGAGAAAGAAGGAAGATGGTGAGGTCAACGGTGATTATGGTATTAGATCGGGGGTTGATTTCAGCGTAAAGGAAGATCGAAATTTTAAGGAAAACCAACCATTGCAGAGAACCGGAGTAAAGAAGAGAAAGAAAGGAATAGGGAGAAGTAGAGAGAGAGAGGAAGAAGTAACCTAAATTGTGGTCTTCGCCAAAGGTCGAGCTGCTATGTTGCTATGTTTTCGCCTCAAGAAGCCGACGAGGACGGTGGCTTCGAAGCTCTGTAGAAGCTCAATGGAGCTTGTTATGCAACATACTGGAATGCATTATGAGAGGTCTAAGGGTTCCTTTATATAGGAGAAGAACCATTGGGCAAATTACAAAAAGATGAATAAAAAAATAGAAAATTACAGAAAGGATAATCCTAAAAATGTAACTATCTCAACACTCCCCCTCAAGCTGGAGCGTAGATATCAATAAGACTCAATTTGGAACAACATCTCTGATAAGATCCTCTTGCTAGAGCCTTTGTAAGTATATCTGTTGTCTGGTCTCCAGAGTTGACATGCATAGTAGTGATAATACCCTTATGTATCATGTCACGAGTGTAATGACAATCCACCTCTATGTGTTTCTTCCTCTCATGAAAGGCTGGGTTATTCACAATGAAGAGAGCAGCTTGATTATCACATTGGAGGTGCATGGGAAGAGGCACTTCTATAGTCAGGTCAGTAAGAACGGATCTGACCCACATCATCTCTGTATTAGCCTGTGCCATGGCCCTGTATTCAGATTCAACACTTGATCTATCAACCACAGTCTGCTTCTTACTCTTCCATGAAACAAGAGAATTCCCTATGAACACAACCAATCTAGACGTAGACTTCATATCCTTTGGACACTCAGCATAATCTACATCTACGCATGTTGTCACTGAGAGAGATGTGCCTCTGCTGAAAAGAAGTCCAGTTCCATGTGAAGTCTTCAAGTATCTCAGAATCATATGGACTGCATCCATATGTGCCTGTCTCGGCTGATCTATAAACTGACTCACTTGACTCAAGGCAAATGCTATGTCGGGCCTAGTAATAGTTACATATAGTAGCTTGCCAACAAACTCTCTGTGCCTTGTCATGTCGACCTCCTCAGTATCATCATCATAGAACTTCATGCTTGGGTCAAGCGGAGTAGTGGCATGTCTGCAATCTGCCATACCTGTCTCTGAAAGAAGATCTATAACATACTTTCTTTGGGTCATTACAAGACCCCGTTGATTCTTGACAAACTCTATTCCAAGGAAGTAACGTAAATGTCCAAGGTCCTTGGTCACAAACTACTGACCTAGGAAGTCCTTGGCACCATGAATACCCTGCTCATCATCCCCTGTAATAACAATGTCATCAACATAAACAAGAATGATTGTAATACCTCTCTAGGTCTTTTGTATGAACAAGGAGTGATCAGCAGTTGATCTCACAAACCCTTACTGCTGTATCAAGTCTGAGAGCTTTTGGAACATGCTCTTGGACTCTGCTTGAGGCCATAGATAGCCTTATGTAACCTGCAAACCTTCTGACACTCTCATCAGCAAACCCCGGTGGCTGCTGCATGTATACCTCCTCCTGTAGGTCTCCATAGAGGAATGCATTCTTCACATCAAGCTTATAAATAGGTCAATCTCGTGTCACAGCAACAACAAGAAGAATATGTAGAGTAGAATGTCTGGCAACTGGGGAGAAAGTATCATGATAGTCCACACATATGTTTGGGTGAACCCTCATGCCACAAGTATCGCCTTATAGCGATCCACACTGCCATCAGCACGGTGTTTCACAGTGAACACCCATTTGCATCCCACGACTGATGTATCAACAGGAGCAGAAACAAGACTCCACGTACCACATGATTGTAGCGCAACCTTCTCCTCCTCCATGGCTAACCTCCACTGACTATCTTTGAGAACCTCCTGATACGTCTGTGGTATCTACACGACTGTTAGTGCTAATGCAAATCTCCTGAAATCCTCTGACAACCTGCTCAAAGACATCTAGGTTGCAAGAGGGTAAGTAGTACATGCCCGTTTATGCTTTTGCAGAGCAATCGGTACATCAAGATCATCTGCCAAGTCTTGGGCTGTATATTTCCCTCTTGAGAGGGTACCTGCCCCTCCTTTTGTACAGTCAATTCAGTAGTGTCGTCAGTAGAAATAAAATGCTCATCACATACCTGAGGCGTGCTGGATGATGGGCAAAGCTTGTGAGCATGGCAAATAGAGCGAGATCTACGAGAAACAACACGAGGTAAGAACTGAACCAATGAAGGTGGTGGAGGACATGGTGGAGATGGTGGAGGTGGTGGAAGAGGAGGAGTAGGTGAAGATGAAGGACCAACTGTAGGAGGTGGTGGCATGTATATCTTGTCATCAGAGTCAGATGAAGTGAGTCTGTCACCTGTAGAAGAAAATACATGACCGACTCAAAGAAAGTAACGTCAGCACTCACAAAATATTTCTGGCTTAGTGGATGAAAGCAGCGATACCCCTTTTGGGTACGAGAGTAGCTGGGGAACACACATTTGACAGCTCTAAGAGAGAGCTTGTCATGCCCCGGAGAGAAATCATGAACAAAGGCAACATATCCAAACACATGAGGTGTAAGAGAGAAGAGATCCTTCTCGAGAAACGCAATAGAGTAAGTAATCTTCTCTCCTAACACAGACGAGGGCATACGGTTTACTAGATAACAAGCAGTAAGGACAACATCACCCCAGTACGCATGAGGTGCATGGCTCTTTATCAACAATGTCCCTGCACTCGGCAACACCGTTCTGTTGGGAAGTGTAGACACATGAGGTCTGGTGAACAATGCCATGGGATCTAAGGAATTCAGAAAGATGTAAGGTGCAAAATTCCAAGGCATTGTCAGAATGGATATACTTGACATTTGTAGAAAAAATATTCTTTATTTCATTAATAAAGTACTTGATAGTGGATATAACCTCAAACTTATACTTTAATAAGAAGACCTAGGAAAGGCTAGAAAAATCATCGATAGCTACACCATAAAAGTGGTATCCTTGGAGATCAAGAACACGACTAGGACCCCAAATGTCTAAATGAAGGAGCTCAAATACAAAAAAGTAGTTATTTTATCTCCCGAAGACTCATTGTTGGTGATCGTGCTCGATGTCACTTTGTTCTTCTCTTTTGAATTTTCTATATTTTTTAAAAAAATTTTACATATTTGAATCCCCTTCATGCTATGAACTCTCCTCAGGGGTAGGCTCATCAATATCCTCTGCTCATTTCTGTCGTGTAAGATTAGGGGTCTGCACTATCCTACAGCTCCTGAGAGTAATATGGTGAATACCATGTGGTAAAATCTCATGATCTGATTCAAGAAAATTGGAATGGTATACCTGATCCTTCTAGTGATTCCGTCCTTGGTTAAAGTTGTTGGGGTTAACCTCTACATGTGTTGAGATGGATGTCCTAGGGGCAGTAAACTCGCCAACATGACAACTGATTGATGTCGACTCTCTGGTCTTGATGCTCATAACAAATGAGTTTTATCTCATCTAAGACCCTTTGAAGGTCAGATGGGTCGAAAGATGATGTATCTAATCCTACCTCTGTGGAGGTTGTTGTTGAACCTGATGAGATCGATTAGATCCTTGACGGACCTGTTTATGGTACCAACTCTGTTGAGGGGAGTATTGATGGTATTGAAGGGGCCTTGATGGCCCAACTACTACTGTTGAGGAGGGGTGATGCTTGTTGTACTAGTGTTGAGGGGGGTATTGCTATGTTGTCGGTACTGAGGGCGCTGATATGATTGTCATTGGGCGGAGTTGGGAACATTGTTGTACCAGAT
The DNA here is from genome assembly GCA_037367405.1 of Ottelia alismoides. Classification (NCBI taxonomy): domain Eukaryota; kingdom Viridiplantae; phylum Streptophyta; class Magnoliopsida; order Alismatales; family Hydrocharitaceae; genus Ottelia; species Ottelia alismoides. Next base: position 30,181 of record JAZKJV010000869.1, on the reverse strand, counting down.
CCCATTCACCTCCCACACTTATGGAGGCTCCTCGGTGATTGTCTCAACGGTTGGCTCCATGAACTGGCTCTTATAGATCTCAGGCTGACCTTGAACCCACATGCTATGCACAGACTGCTCCTGGATGTGGTGCACTCTGTATATGGGAGCATGGGGTGTAGAGGGGGCATGTATCTTGATCTTGGACAACTTCCCAGCTAGCACAACCATCTGTCGTGGTATCTTGGATAGGCTCTCCCACTCGGTGAGCTTGCGTAACTCGCTCACTTTCATCTCGAACCGACCTTACTTAATTTATCACTAATTATCCCTGTGTTGGGGAGTAGGTCATTAGCCATAATATTCTACAGAAGATCTTCCCACCTCCTGAGGCATGCGAAGGGGATGTGGCTTTATCATAAGCCATAGTAGTGGCTCTAGTGCGTTTGGTCTCTCCCATTTACTCAAAAATCATCAACACCACATTTACTCATCTTTTAAAGTAACTACCTCTACATGCATCACTCACTAAACTTTGGACCTCTAGAGTCAAGCCACTATATAAGTTCTGGACCAAGATCGACTTGTTGATATCATGGCATGGACACTTCCAGATCAAGTCCTTAAATCTCTCCCATGACTTGTGGAAAAGTCCATGGGACATATGTGTGGAGCTATGTATATGTGACCTCATTTGGTTAGTCCTACTTAGGGGGCAGAACTTATTGAGAAACAAGTTCTTTAACTCATCCCATGTAGTGGCTACCTTTACCAAATTCTTAATACAATATGAGGCTTTATCTGCTACAACAAAGGAGAAGGCCCTAAAATGGATGTAGTCTTGAGAGACCCCGTACCATCATAAGTTGTCACAAACCAACTTGAACTCTTGCAGGAACATGTATGGTTCATCTACTACATGGCCATAGAACTTTGGCAGGAGTGTCAAAAAGTGGCGCTTCAGCTCCTCTGCATTGGGTGTTACTACTGGCATTAGTATGTTCTTATTCTTTGTGGCGCTAGGGTTGTAAGCATATCTCATGGATTCCCCCTCAGGGTCATTTCCTCCCCCATTCCTTAATTGATCAAGCTCTTGTCAGAATAGTTCATTCCTCTACTCAGCATGTGCCAATCTATACAGGATGTCCTTCAAAGCATCATTGTATCCCTCTTCCACGTGATTCTTCTTGGGATGCATCTCACTCACTAGTTTGTCCTCTTCACCTTCATAAAGGAGAAAATTCGAATTAGTGAAGCATCGAGGTGAGGGTCTTCCTTGATGTGGTGAGAGAGAAAAAGGTCGGTCTGGGTCTAACCATCATCAGGAAAGAAAAGTAACTTGACTTGGGTTCTTGGGAAGAGTTACCACGAAACCAAGGGGCTCGGAAAGAGAGTCATCCCTAGCTCATGTGGATGGATAGTTTAAGGTGGTAAGTGAGAGGCTCATGAAGGCTGAGAAAAAAACACCACAATCCTCCATTCTCAATGTCTAAATATGTGATGATTGAGTACGATATCAAATAAGGAGTGATCAGAAAGCGTTAAATGAGCGGTCTTTGAACACACACTCCTAAATACAAGCATAAAGCAAACCCTGGAATCACCAACTTCATAGTGAAGGCTGCAAAAGTCCGGTCAATTATATTTTCAGTTTTAGTTTGGTGATAATATAATATTGTACATCTATTACACAAATTGGAGTCACCTTACACTCAATTCCCATCAAAGTGGTGATCTCTCGAGCTGTCGGGTTTTAGTATCATATCCCTAAGGATATTACCATACTTACGCAACCAAAACACATCTCTAAGGTTAAAGTTAAGCCCTTGCAGTTCCCAAAGCTGTGAGAGTCAAACATGGAGGCAAGTCTCAGGATTTAGGCTCTAACCTTAGTCGATGTGTCTACACCCACTCTATCTGGGGGTAGTACTTGTGTACAAGGATGGGGTTGCCCTCCTGAAAACAATTTCACTTTTAATGATTTTTTGATCAGGTTGTATTAGCAGTCCCAATTTTAAGTCGGTTATCATTGTACTTAAGTCCACCACACAACACGTCTACTAACAGTCCCAATTCCTTTTTAACCCTAAGTTGTAAAATAGAGGGAGGAGATCGAAAAAGCCAATGCAAAATCAAAAAATGATGATGGATGCCATGTAAGGAGACCTACTGCATTTTTCGGCTCTATACTTTGTGGGATGCAATGTGAATTTGAAACTTTTATTCTATATGCAATGGAAAGTGAGAAAACTACACCAAGAAAATAGTTTTATTATTCTGGAAGAATTTAGTTAAGAATTTGACTAAGTAAAATGTTCTACAAGTGTGTCTTATTAAGTGAAAAGTGTGCTCCTAGATTATTATGAGCACAAGAAGAAAATATGACCTATGAAATCTCTAAGAGTCGTGAGTGCAAATTTATTCTACGAACTAGTCAAGTTGAGCCCCACCCTTAATACAAGGGTGAAATAGGTCTCGACACACATAAAAATCATAAAAAAATTCCAACTCATATTATACACATGAGATCCCAAACGGGAACTACTGTAAATATGCAATTATTACAAATAGTTATTGAAATAATTGTGGAATTAAATACGTGGGACTCTAGGCTCTCTCACGACTCGACTCAATCTTAATTATAATGTATCTCTTCAATAGGTTGGTCCTTGGAATCCCCTATCTCCGATCATTTCAAGATGCATCAACTTTAAAAAGCTGCTCTAGATGTGCCAGGTCCCTCGCGCAAAAGTGAGATAAACATCCAAGAGAGTTGACATAAATTAAATAAATATTGATTTAATAAAATAAAAAATGATGAAAAATAAAAGGAGAGAGTAATTACAAGAAACTCGAGGGTCAGATTACCAAGATGAAGAACCTAATTTCTATATTTTCTAAAAACTATCCTAAGCCATGCCTCCTCGATAACATCACCATTTGAATACCCTATGTCGCCCTAGTTAATTTGCTTAATTACATTGTAGTCATTTAATTGAGGGTCAAACAAGAAAACCACGTAATTAATATCCAGTTATTGTAAAAGCAATAAATTTACTTTTACTTGGACAAGCCCAAGGTCGAACACCGAAGGGTCACTTTATCCTTAGGTCAATTTTCAGATCACAAAGTCATTGGATTTTTTAATAGAGCATTTTGGTATTTTATGTGCAATTTAATGTGAAATGCAATTTTGGTTAAGTTTAGGGCTAGTTTATAATTTTTGAGTGAAATGAAGTCCAAAAAATCTCAAACTGTACCAGAATAATAATGCATGAAATTTTGAGCTACTGTGAACTTTGGGCAATTTTCTGATGCGGAATATTTTCTGATTAATTAAATGATGCAAGAATGGTCATTATTAATAAATGAATTAAAGAATATCAGGAGAAAGTATTTTCAAGAGATTAGTTTATCCGAGATAGCTCTATATAATAGGAATCGAGAACAATTCTAGTTTCTTAAAAATTCTCATTGTTGATTAATTAACTTTCATTTATAGAAATCACAAAACAATTTATTTAGAGCAAGATATGTAAGCAAATGATATGAAATTTTGAGATGTGATAGAGAACAATTAATTCTAACAAGCTTTTTCTTGGAACTTTTAGATCGAGATATGAATTGCTATGTATTAAAGATCGCCAAATTGGTAAAATACAACTACCACAATAACTATGATAAATCCATGCTAGCTCATAAAAATTCCATAAAATGTTCATAAAATAAAGAATTAATTGTTGTACAATATCAAATTTTTGAAAATGAAAATTGATGATATATGATAGCTCAAACATATGCTCAAAGTCAGGGGTCTAAGTGAAATGTTAGAGATGGAATAAAATGAGAATACATGAAACAAGTACTAGAACGCAATAACTCAAAATATGCTAGGGAATTTTCGTTATTTTTCCACTAACGGTGATTTTGGTGTCATATATGGAAATCACCAGGAGTGGAAAATAATTGATCCATGCCTAACATGCTGTACACGAGGTATTTGGAGGCTTGGGCAGTGCTCAGCTCCACCTCTCCACGTGCATGCAGAATTGGTTCAGCTCAAGCAAGGCTGACGACTGGGGCAATGTCTTGGTGGAGGATGGTGTATGTGTGTGACAACCTCAATGTAGCCCGATGGAGATCGGGCGGTAGCTGTAGCTCCCATTGGCTACTATAATCGATCAAAGGATGCGTCGATGGACCTAATCTTGGCAGAGAAGTACCTCCTTGCTGCCATGGACTAGCAGCATTTTGTTGCTCAAAGATGAAGGTACGTAGATTTTGAGGAAGACTTGTCCCATTGCTCGTTATAAGTAGAGCTCGAAGGTGCTCAACTTCAGTCATGCTAGATGGCTTATAATGATGTCAGGTTGGCGATGAAGGACCATACGAGACTCGGCCCCATAGGGATAGGTGATGTGCGATGTTGTTCATGAACGAGGGAATTCTACTGGTGGAGGTGTCCTTTTGAAGGATATGAAGCTCAATGAAAGAGCAATAGGTTGAGTTATTCATCAATGGAGCCCACAGTCAACGACTCAAACATGACGCTCTCCTCCTTTGGTTGGTGTATGGTGAGATTACAAAGCTAGGATTGTGGTCCTCTGATGCTAGAGAGAAGAGTTGTAGATGGTTCAGTACACCTTCATCTTAGATGTTTTTGTTGTACACGATATTAGATGAGGTGGAGATGCTCGGAGCGCTCAACGATTTGCTTCTTTGGTGCATGGTAGTGGTATTCTAGAAAACGGATTGCATGATGAGTTGCCGGTATTGTATTCCAGCAACACAAAGGTGATCAGAGAGGTTGTGTCCCAAAGGGTGTCACCTCCTGATGGTGGACTTGCAAGGAAATAAACAAAAGTCGATCCAAATGCTCATAAAGAAGTAAAGGATGATCATACCTCTTATGATGTGAAGATGGGTACATTGGGTCTATTCTAACAGGGAACCAGTGAGTGGATGAGCGCTCCTATGCGAAATGGAAGATCAGGAGTTGCACTCCGACGGCGTGCTCGACCAGAGATGAGGAGGATGTCGAGGAGAAAGAAGGAAGATGGTGAGGTCGAGGGTGATGATGGTATCATATTGGGGATTAATTTCAAACGCAAAGAACATGGAAATTTTGAGGAAAACCAACCATAGCAGAGAATTTGAGAAAGGAGAGAAAGAAAGGAACAGAAAGAAGAAGAGAGAAAGAGGAAGAAGTTAACTAAACTATGGTCTTCATCTGGGGTCGAGCTGTTAGGTTTCTCTATTTTTCCCTCAAGAAGGTGGCATATAAGGTGGCTTCGAAGTTCAGCATAAGCTCGATGGAACTCTGCAACATGTAGACAAACTCCCTGGTTCTTACCTTGAATCAAAGTGGCTCATCGTCGCTACTACAATGGAGGGCCTCGATGTTACCATGCCTTCCATGGAGCTAGGGCTCCTTAATCTCCTTGCTGTGAATGCTTTGGAATGGTGGGGCTTGATGGGATTTGAGGGTCTACAATCAGGGTTCGTGGTGAAGGCGAAGCGAGGCAACATGGACTATGAGGGATCTGTATATGCGAAAGAAGAGAGGTCGAAGGAGGTGGAGGTGGAAGATGGAGCACGACCGCACGATTGCTCAAGATCGAACAACTGTGAGGTAGACACGTAGAAGGTGAATAAACAATAAAAAGAGAAGATAATAGAAATAAAGTAAAATAAAGGGAATGATCTGGACCATTAGATGGAAGGGTACTTCATCCAAGGGCCCATAAAGGGGCGGTTGAGGAGTAAGTGGGGGTGATGCGTGGTGGCCCCAGGAGCTGCCACATGTTGCTCTAGAAAAATCAGAAAATAAACTAAAAAATTGAAATAGGATATAAAACTATGTCAAATCAAAAAGTATTCTCGATGAGATTTACAACTTTTGTGGGGAACCAAAATCAAAAGATGTTATCTGTGAATTTTTGATGGTATTCTATGCACATATAATATCATAAATTAATGTTTTTTTCTTTTTGATGATTTTAAATTACAGAAAAATTCAAAATAAAAATGAAATTAATTATACAAGAAATATTTACCAATTAATCTACTTTTGGTATATTTACGGATTGAGAAATATAGAAATAAAATAAGTTAGACCTATGTACAGACCATATATACATACTCAGAATGAATCATTTTCTTTGTTTTTTATTCATTTTAGATTTGAAATTGTGCACACTTTATTAAAACATAAATCAAAGAAAATAAATAAAAAGGAAATAAATTAAAAGTAGTAAACTTTGTACATAATATAACGAGTCAAAATTAGTAAATATATACAATATACATTGTGGACTCAAAACCCAAGTTTCACATATGAACACTGATTCTTTTGAATTTATTATTGATTTGTAGATAATTGAATTTACATTAATTCAAAAGTCAGTAGAGGTTCATAGGCGACTGTATGTGAGAGGTATTTGATTGTTTGACTTTTTGTCTCAAAATTAAGATTTGGTTTTATTTAATAAATAAATAGGTTAGCATTTTTGGTATTTTCATTTTGTTAGTAATATTTTACATGTTGGAGTTTATTTTATTTCATTCCGAGTTAGTGATGATAAGGTTTTCCACGAGGGTCATACAATCTCACAAGGCGAGACTATAGTCGATGCATTGACCGCATAAGAAACTCAAGGCAATTAATAGTTAACCAAGAATATCAATTAGTTAAGGAATAGCAAAAAAAAGTGGAGTTAAAACTTATTATTCTCTAAATACAAAATGTCTAGCAAGCAAGCATGTAGAGATCGAATCACAGAGAGCAAGTTACGCATCCTATGATTATTTCTAGTCAATGTATATTATGTACATACGTACCTTTATTCATTTTGTGGGTTTTTATGCATATTTATACATATGAATATTAATAATAATATCTCCTTTTTTGACTAAGTACATAATATGGATATATATATGGTTATACATATAATATAAGATAAAGTGATTATAAATACGAATAGAAATGAACAAAATACATAAACTTAAATACTAATGGATTTTATATATTTTTGTTATTTTTCTAGAATTGTTGCTAATTTTCAAGGATTTCTAACGTCAAAATACCCCAAATCAGGGAAATAATAAATAGGTCGAATTGATTTGAATACTAAAAATTAAAAATATGGTCCAAAATTATCCAAATCAATTTTAATAGATAAATAATAAAATACAGAAAAGCATAAAACAAAAGGAAATATTTTTGGGGATTTTATTATTTTTTAATATTTTTTGTTGGATTTTGAAGCTTTTTAAATTTTATGAATTTTCTCTTTCTAATTTTAGGGATTTTTGGTCCAGAGTTTAAGTATGCTCAAATAAACAAGATGTGATTTTTTAGAACTTTCAAAAAAATCTAATTTTTTGGTATTTTCTTAGATAAACATGGACAAAACATTCTCATTTGAATTTTAATAAATAGTTAAAATACCAAAATAAAAATGTGAAAAATACATGATAGCTGGCATCTAACCCTATGTTTGCATAATTGTTAGAGCACATGTGATATTTTTAATAAATGAAATTTAAGCACCAAAAATACATGAACTAGTGAGGGCATATTTGTAATTTAAATAATTGACAGAGTTCATATGCAAATGCACCAAAAATACATAACTAATATTCACGTTTAATGGACTAAACATAAATACAGAAACTACCATGACTATACTTGCAAAATGGCCACCTCACGTGAGATGACAAGTGAGGTGACCCGACAAGGATCCATTTGAAATATCAATAAATATATGGGGTCATCATGCAAAATATCCATATTTATTTAAACTATACCTTTTATTTACATTACTAATAAATAAATACAAAAGTAAGCAACGCAAGATATGCACTTTACCCCAAAACTACACGCTGATGAACGACTGGATGCACTTCATTTATACACATGTCCCCATCTGTGCGGTTGATACCGATTTGTGGCTGGACGTATGTGATTAGATCTCGAGGGAATATCCAATGGCTCTGGGCTCTGATGATCGAACATCTGTGGTGCAATCTGGCGTGCACCCTCCATCGGACAACTACTGTTGCTCTGGAAGAACAGGAAAGAAGGTGGGCTTCCCTGATCTTCTTTCATTAATTCCTCGCTCCTCCAACTATCTCCGGTGATGTTCTTTGGATCTATACGTCCGGTACAAGAGTCTCCATCTATTGATGTGCTCAAAGAGGTCCAAGGTCCATCGATGTGGTCACAGTCGATCGATGAAGCTGGAGAACCTCGCCAACCCATTGTAGGCTCGAATTCGACCCTAACTGGGACCTTTGAAGCTGGAACTTGCACAGGGAGATTATACTATTTGAGGTGATAGTCCTCTACCAGTTGTAAAGCTGAGTTGCACAACAGATGGATGGAGTGAAGGGACTCCGGCATACGGCAGAGGAGCAACCCCGATTCACAGAACCACTAGAATATTGGTTGGTCAAATGGATTGGGGAGATAAAAAGGCATTGGGGAACGTGTGTAGGTCGTCGGCGAGATCAGAGACAATCTGGAGATACGATGAAATATAGCCAGAGCACTAGAGCTCTAGCGATCTACTTAACCTAAGTTATGCTAAATCATCAACTAAAGAGTGAAATGGGATGTGGAAATTGAAAGACAGGAATGAGATCTATCTAAGAAGCATAAACGACATAGCTCTCATTCATGCTGATGGGCAGGGAGCAAGGCAGGTCGGAGCATCACCATGGATTGCTGCCTTGTCCTTGCTTCACCATCTCCGAGCATGAGGAGGTTCTCAACTGTCACCTGGACCTCAATGCACACGCAAGAACACGGGATAAAAATCAAAGGGGGATCAAGAAGCACAAGAGAAGCATGGTTTCTTATTTATAAACAAGGTGACCGGGGCTTATTGATCAAGGACATGTGATGGAATCAAGGAGAGATGATTAGACCTTTTGCTAATGCATGAATCAAGGGTGTTTAGTCTCCATGAATCACACATCATGCCTCGCCAGAACATCATGAACGGCATCGGAAAAATGGGCAAAATTCACGAGTTTGACATTCTAGTGACTCGAGGAGGAGAGAAGGGGTTGTTGACAGGGGTCAATGGTCCCAACTCTCTGATTGGTCCACCTCGATCGCTACAAGACAAAAAAGGCTGGGTTTATTAAAAACAATTAATTAAATTGTTAAATGATTTCATTAATTGTTGGTTATAAAATAAAAATTATTTATTATTTTATGTAGTACTTTAATATGATTTTTATTTATTTTTTTGGATTTAATCATTGTAAGTTAATTTTTAAGGGTATATTTATAGGCATATCCATCCATGTGTTAGGTATTTTATTTTTTTTATTTTGTATTTTTGTAATTATTATTTTTTATTTTATATATTTACAAGTTATTTTTAGGTACACAAATATATTTTTGTTTTATTTTTCTGTTATATAATATATACTTAAATAAATAAGGGTATAAGTCGTATAGGTATAAGTATAGGTATGTGTATCTATGTATTCAGCTATATCGTTTGTTTTAGAGTATTTTCCTTGGTTTTATTTTATATTTATATTTTAATAGAATATGAACAATATTTACAAGAGTACAAAATATAAGGGGCCAAAAGAATAAAAGAATGAATTTCACGTTTATTTATATACAAGTATTAGAATAGGTAATTCATCAATATATTTAGTATACTTATTTTATATTATTATTTTCTTTGTGGTTTTATTATATTCTAAATATGTACAGATATTATAAATAATCTTTACATAATTATAAAAATATAAGATTATAAAATAATAATAAATAAATAAAATAAATATTTTAATCATGTATGCTATACAATAAGGGTCCAAAACCTAACTTTCACATCTTCACTTCAGAAATTATGAAATCTCCTTCATTAAATAGCTTATTAAAAGTTATATCAACTAAAAGTGATTTTGATACATTTTGAGTTTTTATTTGAGAGATAAGGGTTGGGAAGTTGGGATTTTGGCTTTTTATTCAGAGTATATAATGAACAATATATTAGTTTTGTATAGACTAAAGTTTGTATTTTCTATGTGTTATTATTTACAACTTTTATGTACAAAATTTCTTTATTTGAGGTATAAAGAATAAAGAATAAAATAGGTGCCAAAAATGTTTTATTGAAGAATAAATAAATAAGCTTTTTATTGTATATTTGACCCTTATCTCCCCCTGCTTCATTCCTTATCGACCAAATCAATTCTTGACTTGGTCTTAGGGCTTAGGTTCATAAAATACATTTGGACTTTTATTATTTTTCTTTTCTTTACTCTATTCTATAATTTTGGCATTAAAATAATGTTTTATGTACCATGCATAGAGTAAATACTGAATGTTAATTTGTACAAAATAATGCTATTTACATGCATTGGCAACGATTTTTAAGGTCAAAATGATAGAATGAATGTGATGAAATGTAGATTCATCAGTTGGTATAAAATAATGAAAAATGTGAAAAGTTATGTTAATTTACAAGCGCTTATATACGTACAATTTGTGGCTTCTTATTAATGCATTGTGAACTATAAATATATGGATATTATATATACATGCATGAATGTTAATAAATGCGCTATTAATTCCTAAAAATGACTAATTACTTGGAAAACATAGCTCTATTTTTGGCTTTTAAAGTGATGAATCACATATTCATTAATGTTATGTCCAACTGAGTGAGAATATGTGATTGAATGATTATGTGCAAAGTAACGTGCGAAATGTGTGCAAAGATGGTGAATTGCATCGATATGGATTTTTGTTTGTAAGTTCTGAAAGTGTAAAAATGAGTGGATGCATAAGTATGAGCGGAGGTAAGAGGAATGAAGCATAAGAGGTACACAATAAAAGAAGAAACCAAACAAAATAAGATCCGAAACTACTTAAAATTAGCTCGATTTGAAAAGTCATATCAATTCACAACAAATTCTAATTCCTGAATAAAGGTCTCAAGAGTTCAAAAATCGAGTTTAGAACATCTCTCTAAAATATTTTCCAAAAGTAAGCTCGGGAGACGTATTAGAACTCACCACACATGTGGGGCAAGAACTGCATTAAAAACTCAACATCCAATATTGGATAGATCCCTACCAGCTCGCAACTATTCACAACTCATAAGTGCACTATCTAAAGACTCAAAACTAATGAGGACACCGACATAAAATGACCAAAAGCTCAGGTGACTTCCCTCATGTTTCCACCTCAAAAGCTGAACCTGAATGTCATTCTAACAAAGGCTAAGGGCATCTTTATAATTAAATCCTACTACAATTTGATGGAAGAGATCAGAACATATGGGTGGATATGAGCCATTGCTCAAATGCTATGTGGCTAAAGCCAACTGCATTTGGAAGAAGGATGTGTTCTTCCTTTGTGTTCTTCAGGTATCTCCTCTCCATGTGCTACTAATGAAGATGATGGCCCGTATTAAGTTGGTCCCGATGCAAAGAATCTATACTAGATTGTTAATGATGGAGTGGGACAGAGAAGAGTATGATAATTAGATCTGACCAGCTAATCTTAAGAAAAAGATGATCGAATCGGGGTAAAGGGAAGTCCCTAGTCTGGATTCATTCTAATAATCGCCAAGTTAAACCATAGAAAGCAATGTGTTTAAATCCTAATCCCCTTGATCTCGGCTAATCTTCTTCACATAGCACACAATAGAAAAGCAATGACAAAGCGAGTGTGCATTGCAATCTAAATCATCATGATACAACATCTCCAAATCTGATTGCATAGATTAAAACTTATATCAATTTATTCAGACAGAGACATGCATTCACGAATGTAAACAACAAAGAATGCAAAGTGAATGAATGAAGGACCTGTGTGATGTGAGGGAATGGGTCAAATCTCTAATCATATATCGATATGAGGTGATTATATTGTTGACATGTGAGCCCACAATGAGCGGTTACGTAATAAAAGTTGTTGCATATCACTACTTAATCTAAAATGAAGAATAATAAATTTTCTTAACATGTCTCTTAGTACAATAGGGTTATGTACCATGATCATCCTGATATCATATAGTTGTTAATCCAAAGGTTGGATCATAAGTGCAGGGTTGAATATCTAAATAGTTAGATAGAGGACTCAATTGAACCATCAAGTGATTGTCAAAAAGGGCTCTCCAGCATGAGAAGGAGATGTCAATCCTTACTCCAAATATTGACATCCTACCAACCTCTTGATGCATGTCATCTTCTTAATGTGAATTGGATTTACATTGAGCAATTAAATGTAAATATGATTTACATTTTGTTTTGTATGGATGAATATGAATCATAAATATCAATAGTTTGTGACTATCACAAATAACATTTGAATTATTTGGTGATAATTTAATTATAAAATCATACAACACGCAGAAGATATGGTTGCAATAGAGATTGCACAAAAGAGGAAAGAGAGTGAGCCAACTCCACTCCTAATATGGAGTGGGCGGTCATGGTGGGAACCACCGTGGTGGCCATCCACCCATATTGGGAAGGGGGCTCTCTCCTTTCCTATTCATAGAAGTTGGAGTTTGTCTTCAATTTAGCTTCTTGAAGATTATTTATAATCTTGGATGCTACAAATAATATCAATCATTGATTCTTATTGCGAGATCATTAGGAGTGCATGCTAGGCATCCAATTTATTTAAAAAGAGAGGCTAACCCTAACTCTATTGATGAACAATTTCATGCATTTTTTGTAAAAAAAACTCTCTCTCTTCCTACACCACGTGTCATCTCTTTTTCTCCATCAACTCCATGGTCATCCCCATAGCCGAGGGTTTTGGAGTCTATGACACTCGTCGCGCTACTGTCATGCAGCCAGATCGATTCGATCAATCTCACGTGCATGCTCTGCTTTTTTGAAACCCCATGCTCTTAGAGAAATAGAAGGATTTCATACAACAAAAACAAGAGCTTCACAATTCAGATCGTCTTCGTGGATTGCATGTGTCATGCAGTTCATTCCGACACTCGCAAGTGTTGTCTTCGTTGGATCGAACTTGATATAGGAAGGTTTCTTCGCTTAGAGACTAAAAGATCACGATCACTCTTCAATAGGTAAGTCTAATAATTGTGTGATCTTGACAGAATGGATTGAGAAAGGTTCTAAATCATGTGGTTCCATTGATTTTTTAATTTGGATGCTACTGCGACTTGTAAGACAAGTCTTATTTTTTAACGGATATGATCCAACTCTCACACTTTTATGATGTACAAGGCCTAATCTTCTCCCTTCAAGTGGTATCAAAATTTTGGTCGAATGCCTTGGATATGATCCAAATGCCATAGAACAAGGTCTTGGATATCTAGATGCACGAGAAATTGTCATTTTTCTCATAGATGCATTTTCGAAACAATTTCATGCATATATGATAGAGATTGTATTTTTCTCTGATATGAATGTATTTTTCAATAGTTAAACATGTTTATAATCTCTAGACATGACCCCAAAAGTCCCCAAGATTCGACGACGATTAGATATTGATTTGGGTACGAAAAGTTCCTGCAGTGAGTATTTGAAATGAATTTCATAATTGTAACTCGATAAATTTATGTTAAAACACATTATTTATGTAACAAATTAAATCAAAAAATCACATAAATTTATTTCACGTGATTCTGAATCTGATTGCCCTAGATATTCAATATTTAGTTGGATTGGATCGGACGATGAGTAGATCATTTAGATGATGAATTTTATTGTGTTTTTCATTCAATATAAATCCTAAAATTTGTAAATTTTCCTGATTATATGTTTTATTATTTGTTTAGATAAATAATTGATAAACAATAACTTGGTTGAATGATTGCTTCATGATAAACCTTAAATTGAAAACTACATTAGTTGTAGCTCAACAATGTTCATGCAAAACAAATTGATTGCTTGATATGAATATAAATTTAGAGAATTAAACGTGTCTTAAAATTCTTAAATTTTTGAATTAATATATTGTATCATACATTGTCGTAAAATCGATAAAACTCTTGTAACCATTATGTTGTCCTGGATCAGAATGGTGATGGTGTCGACCTGGATATGCTGATGGGTTACCTAATTTGTACCATGCACAACATTGGTAGTGGAAGTGCTTTCTATCAACATAGTCGATACGACCTAACCAGTTCTATTTCAAGGAAGAATGGCATGCAAAATATCTGTGTACATTTAACAACTAAATTGTAATAAAATGTAGTAAGTGACGGTATATATTATATAGTAATATTAAACAAGATTTTATTTGTTGGTTGCATTGTATTAATGTTGATTTAATGTGATTAAATTAATATAATTCAATTAAAAAACAAACTCTATAATTAATAATACTGGATTTATCGTGGAAGGGTTGACCATGAGAATGTGATTCAAATGATCAATAAAAATTTTAAACAGCTAATGGAGGACCAAAAGATGACATCCATGGTCTTCCATCAAGGTAGAGGGTGTTGTCACCATTGATTGTATAATGGAGATGCACATGCAAAGTCATAACTCTAATGTACCAATACTCATGGATCAGGCTCTCTGCTTCTCGAAAGAGACGTGCCGCATGCGTAGTGACCAAAATGTTGTTCTCCATATAATTGAGGCGACGTTGGAATGCACATATCAAGTTCTATTCTTATTGAAGGTTAATTCAAATGAGTCAACATCACCTTATTGACGACGGGCTCAGTTGTCAAAAACCAATTTGGGAAATGGAAGTTAGAATTGCAAGTAGGTAAGAGTTCATGTTTCATTCACTGTTACATTTTCTTATATTATTTGGGGCGTGACAAAGTGATAATCCACTATTACCTTACATTAATAATGTGATAGTGTGTCGTAGTCGGACAAAAGTGAACTACTCAAAATCACACTAAAATGTCTCCGTGACAAAGTACGACTTGATTTTTATCTTGGGTAAGTTTAGGGTCGAATGCAATGACAAGAGTTATGAGCTACTTAATTTATCTAAGTTAGTGTTAAAATTATTTAAGTGAATGTATGCATCAATTTTTAGTTGATTTTATGCAAATCAAGTGGTGAGACAAAATAGATGCAAATGTGATAAAAACATAAAGTATCACAAACAAACCCCTACTTAAATTCTACCATTCTCAAGCAATTTAACACAAAAACTAATATAGATATAACTACAAACTTAAGCTCCAATATTAATGTTAAGTCCAATGCACCTAGAATATCGAGCCCTGAGTTGTTTAAGCAATAAATGGTTCTAAATCTGAAAATAATGATTCTACATTAGAGACTTAATTTCCTACCATATTATACATAAATCAGGGATTCCAAGGCCTATGTGATTGCAAATTTTGGATATAAGTGCTAATCATGGCATCTAAAACAAAAGTTAGCAAATAATATACTTCTCTAACTAATAAATAACTGTTTACAAATCAAATCAGGGAGACAAGCACGCCATCAGAAAGATAATTTACCTTTAAAACAAGACTAATTTTACTTAATTCGAAATTAACATGCTCAATATATTCACAATATAGTCCATGGGTCTTTTGTAGTAAAAACATAATTAAAATGAATTTAAAACAACTTAAACATTGTGAAAGGGGTTTATATGCAAATAACATAAGTTCTGAGGGCTTCCTTATTATAATTCCAAGCACACGAGGACTACTATGCAATTAGGGAAACCCGAGGAGACCTGGATGTAAATAGCCCAAGCGCAACATGTGATGCACTCATGCATGGACCTAAATGCACTATCCAAATGTTCTAGGGCCGGCGCATCCAAATGTTCTCGGTCCAGCACTACAAATTTCCTTCCCACTTGCAGAAGGGGTGGAGGAGGGAACCTGACAATGAGGCTCGTGGGAAGGTTCAGGCTGGACCTATGGCTCCGTCTCGGTGGCAAGCAAACGTGGTTCGAGTGAGGCTCGTAGACTTTGAGACGGTCGGCATGGCGGGTGGCTCAGAGAAGGGATCTGAACTGTTGTCTTTAAGATATCCAAGGGCAGAGATCGAAGCGAAGGCGGAAGATTGTGATCTCCTCCTCTTGGCTGGATCAGATGTCAGTGATGGCTCTTTTAGTGGATAGCTGGATCAAGATGATGCCCAGTTCATTGACAGTTAATGCTCCGGGCTCCTTTGCGTGTGGCTGAAAGTGGTCAGAGCTCCAACGAGCTTTTGAAAGCTCCTCTAGTTCTCTTCTACTCGAGTAAGACTCCTAGAAGGTTGAGGAGATGCTGGAGAAGGTCGGTGTGGGGAGGCAAGGTTGCTGCAGAGAATGGTGAGGTATGGTGGTGCAAGCTTGTCAGAAGTGGAGCTGGAGACAAGAGTTACTTCATTCTTTCCTGTCAATGAACGAATAGGGTACATACAAGTGTTAGGTAGCGAAATGGAGTGAGAATAGCATGAAATGAGGGATCCAGGAATGCCGAGGCAGTGGAGAACAAATGGGTAATCCTCTTGTGCAAGGAGGAGGTAGTACGAGACAGTCAGAGGTACGGAGAAGGGGAGGTGATGCTATAAAGGGTTGGCGAAGATCAAGGAAGTGCAACAAAGGTGTAGGTCGATTGGTCAGAGTGCCGATATGTGCAGTGAATAAAAACGGAGAAAATGGAAAGGGGGTGAAGATTGGGGTTTCCTGCGGAAGAAGATAGGAAAATGAGGTGGAGTGGATGCCTAGACTAGAGTTCCGATGCTCTCTCGAATGCGGGATGGTGCCTGAGCTCAAGAAGTACTATGGAGGTGGTGATGTAGTGTTGGAGAAGTCCATTGTATCACATTAGAAAGGACGACCTATCATTTCTTAACTTGGAGGCCTTAGATGTGTCTTGGAGGTCTCATGGGGCTCGGGTAGCTCTCACATGAAGGTCGATACATCAGGGCATGGCGGGGGACGGCGGGGATATTAGGTGAACTGCGAGTGGAGGTGTGGTCTCGAGCGAGTGGGGAGCGTTGTGTGTGCATGGATGGCTGAGAGCTAGCGGTTGGTAAAGGAGAGGAACAACAGGTGTTGCAACCACTGGTCATCTTAGATTGACTTGAGGACTGGTTGAGATGTAATATGCTACGTTGATTTCATATCGTTGTAATACAGCCAGTTGCCAATTAATCAAAACCTCACAAATATATCGGTTAAGAGATCAATGCTTGAATTTATTTCCTGGATAATCCATGGTCGATCACATGGATACAAGCTTATTAGTCTACTTAATTAGAGATTGAATGACTATGATAAGTTGAGTTTAGTGATATCTAGGTCAAGAATGTGACACAACATGCATGCGTGACTTTATATTGTTTTAATATGCAAGTCAAGTTAATAAGATGCTACAAAATGAATATAATGCAAACAAGACAACACGAATAAATCACAACACAAGTCTATGAATTAATCCTTAAGCAATATCCTTTAAATTAAAGGATGTTAAGTTCAATTTTTAACTCCAATCACCACTCCAATTCCTATTTAAGAAGGTTCCTATATTACTTAGTGAATATTAAGCAGTTATTCCATAATTGATGATAACAATCGGTAACTCAGTTAGTTTATTAAATCATAGATATGTGAAGCAAACCAGGGATCCCACTATGCAATTAATTAAGCAAAGAAAATTAATGAAGATAAGTTCAATTAGTTTAAATATAAAATAAATCTCTAAATTTTAAATAGCAACTCTCTGATTAATCATAGAGAAGTAAATATTCCACGTTAAAAACTTAAAAAGAGCTCTAAAATGAAACTGAAACCATTTTGAATAAATTAAGGGTGATCAAGTTATTAAGCAATACATCCAGGGGCTAAAATGCAAAGAAAATATAATTAACATCCTAAAACTGTAACAAAATGATCTAAAATGGACTGAAATGTAATGAACACAAGCATGTGGTCTTATCTAATAATCTACCCCACGCACAGGTGTAAGAATGTAAATGTTGAAAGGCAGCAGGGCATTGCTACAATTAGTCCAGGTGTGCACGCGAAGGAGCACGTGCAGTCGAGGCTTGGAGCGCAGCTCGGGGCTCAGGGCTCATGGACGATGATGGTGCTTTCTGCCTATGTCTAAATGGACCCAACACTGCTGGTGTAAATCATTGGCTCGGATCTCCTATGTATCATTGGATTAAGAAGATCCGATGGTAGTTGTTATCTGATGGACCTCCTCCTCCGTTGTATGCGGTAGTTGCATGGTAGAGCTCCAGCGAGAGCCTCGCTCCTCCTCTGTACTCTTGGGAAGCGACTGATGGTCTTGGCGAAGAAAAGGGAGGTGTCTCGGAGAAGTAAAGGTAACTGGGTCAGTGGGTTGACACCCACTCGCCAGCGACAGAGATGCATATCGGTGATCTTTTGGCAAATCCAATCATCAAAGATGAAAAGTACTCGTAGAGTTTAATGGCCTATAGACAATGCGAATGGATCTTAATGGGTTCTTCTCTTGAACAAAGAGGATACCTTGATCGAAGTGGAGGGGATCGTGGAGAATAGGTGATAGTGATAGGATGGGTGTGTGAAGATGAGTGTTGAACTGTGAAGGTATGCACAAGAAGAAATGACATAATGAAGGTGTGTGTTGTAGTGGATGAAATGGAGAAACAACGAAGATGAAAATTGAGATTTACCTAGAAATGAAGAAGAAGGTTGGAGCTTGAATCTGATCATGAGATGAAGCTTATAAGCTTTGTGGTCATCACTTGATGGTCTTGGCTAAGGCTCAAAGCTCGAGCAACATCGAAGGGTTGTGATGAAGGTACTAACCCTTCAAATCTCGTCGAAGAAGGAACCTCGATCATCACTCAACTCTACACTCTCTCTGTCATATGAGAACATAAATGAGCTCAAAGGTCTCTCGAGTAAGGGCATATACTAGAACAACTGGCCGAGGAAGGGATTTTTTCCCTCTCCAGGCGGTTGCAAGAAGGTGGTTTCAACCTCCTCTAGGTCTCTTACATTAGGAGGAGAAGGGAAATTGTTGTACAAGCATGAAAATGGAAGCTTATGGCTCTCGGATGAGATAAGGATTAAGGGAGAGTGACACGTATGGAGGAAGGCACAAACCGACGAAGGTGACTGATTATGCAACCGACAAGGGGCGGAGCGAAGAGGCACGAGGTGGAAGAAGCACAACAATCGTTGGATCTGGGGATCCAATGACCACTGATGGGGCATGAGAGAGCAGCTTAGAGTTGCTTTATCAAAAATATTAAGTGGATTTGATGAGAGCGGCTTTGATGAAACGTATATCGTTAGATGTAAAGATCCAATGGCCCACAACTAAGGTAAGATGAAAAAAAGGTGCGACCAGATGGAGTAAGGTGATTGGGCCACATTATCCAATCAAAAAATTATAAAATGAATAAAATAATATTAAATCATTATAAAATAATGAAAATAGCTCAATAAAAAAGTGTTCTAAATAAAAGTTTCTTATCTTTTCAAGGTCTATGACTTTCACGTAAAGTCAATATACATCATATGTACATACATAACATTTTTGTAAGTATCTTTTATGAAATGAAAAAATAATTATTTTAATTATTTTTTATTCTTTGTTACTTTTATATAATGAATAATACACAATATATTATATATAATATCATATTAATTTTATGGGATTTTTTAATATAGGAAAAGACATAAAAACAAAGGAACCATGTTACTAATAATAAGTATTTATTTATAAAAACTAATTAAATTTACTTACAAGGTGATAAATTTTAATTACAATTAATTAGTTATTAAATGAATTAATTGGTTTAAGATAGGGGATAAATAAAAGAAATAAAGATGATGAATCTGGAATTCATCATCCCCCCTCAATGCTTAGACTTTGCATGTCCTCGAGCAAATAAAGAATGAATAAGTTAGCTGAATCTCAGATTGTGCATATGAATTACAAGTCTTGACATTCACGACTCAACTTTCATGTGACTCCCAAACTCTAAGTTTACCCTGATCTTAGACAAAAGGAAATTAACCTCCCTACTTTTCAAACTTTTGGTGTGTGTGTGTAAAGGTATGACATTTAATCTTGATCACATGTACATGTGTAGAGTGAAAACTTCACCCGAGGTTCCGGTCTAAAAGATCTTTCTTAGGATCCAACCCTCAACTCCTGGGAATAAATAAAGTCCTACTTCATTACACCTTGTCTTTAGTTGTCAAACTGAAAAAGTGAGATGGAATGTCCAAGTATGGAGCGTATAGATTTGTTTTATTTCTCTTCTCTTCACATAGGAAGATTGATCTCTGGAGTGCCTTATACACACGTATTTTTTGGTTTTAATCAGTTTGTCTGTCAAGAATGTTGAGTCTTCTGCATTTGTTTTTCTGGGATACATCAGGGTATGTCTTTTTTGTGTATTTGTTATACCTCCAACATCTAGACTTGTATCACTAATGATGTAGAGCCCTTTTGTCATGCACCCCCGACTCATATGGCCTAATTGATTCGATCTAAATGGACACTTTGAAAAGGTTGGGAGTGCTCGCCGTAAACTATTGAAATTTGTCCTTGGAATGCATGAACTTTCTTTGCAATATTTCTCTTTTCTTTCTTTTATATTTGGATCTCCACTGCTTTTACCAAGTCGGCATATACTGAGCAACAAATTTTATGGTTTTACAAACGTTGGCACTTGGGTTTAAATCAAGATAGTATAAGAACCTTGTTCCTATACTGGCTAAGGTGCTGACACTCAGGTTTCATGAAGCAGGCATCAATCTTATCCCATCCTCTAACATTATTAACATAGGTCCCAACTCAAACATCTCATCCTAGTTCCTCAAGCAAAATAACGACTCATCACAATGTCCATGCAACCGTGTATGTGTAGTGTTGGTCATATTCTTAAGAGAATGTTGATTCTACATGCAATATAACATGTATATCTTTCAAACTAGGGAGTTTGAGTTATTGAGCCTTAAGACCCTAGTGACAAAGAATGGTTAAACTATGAGTCAAGTGTCACTCTAAACCGAGTATCCCGAACTACACAAGTCTTATGTGATGTGAAAGTATCAGAGATAAAACCACTTATTAGTTAGATTTTTTTAGAGTTTTCTTTCAAATAAATTTTACAAGTATATACAAAAACAAAGTATCAAAATCATTTGTACCCTTTTACAAACAATGTGTAAAATACTTCTACAAAACCATGCTAAATGGATATAAATATTTTCAAAACATTTTATAAATTATTTTACTAAATCAGTTCAAAAATCTCTTTACCTTTATCCCACATTAATAAGAAATCATTTTAAAATATGAGTTATGGATATAATATATATGAAATATATATGTACACCCCATATTTAACGTGTGTTATGTCCTCATGGCACAATGTAAAATGAAGAACATAGCTCGTCCTAAATATAAAGAGAATGTATAATAACTGAAACTGGTACAACCATTCTATACTCAAGCTTCCAGTAGCCTAAGTATAGGGAATGAAGTACAAAAGAATAGGGAAGAAACGAATGGATGAGTGAAAGAGAATGATTAGACAAGGTCCCGACCCCCATATACTTATGATAAACATAGCCTAAGTAGGGACCGAGAGTGCATGGAATGTACAGAACATGGGTTTAGGTCTCCCGTGTACTTAGGCTTAAATAGCCTAAGAAGTGGGTACCCAAAGAAGAGAGAACCTAACCATTGAAATAATGGAATAAATCAAGTAAAGGAACAAGTGAAGTATTGGGAAGAAAGAATGTGAATTTGCTAAGATGTTAAACCTACTAGGAGTTGAATCTTCACGCTGCAATTTCATATAGAGTAATCAGAAATGTCTGCAACATTATGACTCTACATGAAACCAATATGTTCCACTTGGATTAACCGTTAACTATATCCCACAAAATGCTTCAACATTTGTCCATTCACCAAGAAAGAACGTCACCATATGTGAGATCAGCTATCTCTACACTTCCATTAGTATGCACTTCCTTCACTATATAGGGAGATATCCACTTTGACTTTAGTTTCCCGTGAAAGATATTCAACTTTACATTGAACAACTATACCTTTTGTCTCGGAACAAAGTTCCTGCACCTAGTGTGCTCGTCATGCCACTTATTAACTTCCTCTTTGTGGATCAAGTTGTTGTCATACGCTTGGTTTCGGATCTCCATAAGCTCGTAAGTTTACATCACGACATAGTTTCCCTAGTGACAAGTCCAACTAACTTGCTTTATTTCACATTCATATTTGTGAATTAACTCATTGGGCAAGTGGCATGGCTTGCCATAATTCATCCCAAAATGTGAAGTGCTAAGCAGTGTCTTGCTGGCCATCTTGATGGCCCACAAAACCTGGTCCAACAGCTGGAACCAACTCTTCCTATCAGGATGAGCTAACTTTTGAAGAATAGTCTCTTCACTTATGTGTTTGAAACCTCTGTCATATCGTTCAACTATGGGCGGTAAGGACTAGTTACTATGTAATCAAATCCACAGTTCTTAGCCAAAATTATTTACTTCTCCGTTCACAAAATTTCTACCCCTATATGAGATAAGTACCTTGGGAACTCCAAACCTAGAAATTATGTGGTCCTTCACATACTTAGAGTCAGTCTTGTTGTCCACAATTTAGGTTGGGATAGCCCCGACCCACCATGATAAGTAATTTTACACCGACAAGATGTGCTCATGTCATTATTGTTGGGAAAGGGACCCATGAAATCACTGCCTCATGCATCAAAATATCACAAAATATAATTGATTGCATGGGCATCTCCTCTTGAGATCTAAGTGTCCATCCCATTCGTTGACAATAGGACATGACCGTACAAAATCAAACACATCACGAAATAATGTCAAGCAGTAGAATCCACATTAAAGCACCATGTGTGTGATTCTCTTTCATACTCTGAAGGTGGATGTCGAATCCGGGTGAAAACCCCTAGTTTACCCTACTTAATTCAACCAGATTAACGATCAAATTTAGTGATGTTCGTTGTAGTCGGGTAAACTCAGATTTATCAAAACCACTTTAATTAATAGTCAAATTAAACGCAAGTGGCAATTTTTTTATTTTACTTGGGCTAGCCCGAGGTCGAACTCAGGGAGGCAGCTTCTTTCTTAGATTAATTCGAAGCCAATTTCAATGTTTGATTTTCAGGGGAGTATTTTTTGGTTTTTTATGCAGTTTAAGAAATGCAATGCAACTCAAGTCAAATTCGAGAGTTAAAATTTCAAGTATAGTCAAATAAAGTCCAAAAATTATAAATTTGACCCAAATGTTAAATGCGATGAAATTTAGCTACTGCAAATTTTTTGGATTTTTTTGACACTAAATGAATCAACTACGAATTAAAAATAAATGCAGAGTGATTTTTGCAAAATTAATTTTAATAAATACCAATTAAATCATTTTCAGAAATAAAAAATATCCTTGGTACTTCTATATGAGTGAATTCAGGAAAATTATTAGACCTCAAAAATGACGAGTTTTGGACCCATTAAAAATCAATTAAGCAAAACACCGATTAATTTATTAAGCCTCGTTATACGAGCAAATGATGTGATTTTTTAGCACAATGTAGAATTACTTAAACTAGACCTATTATGATTTTTTGGTGATTTTTAGAGCAACGAGAAATTTAGTACGCAATTAAAGGCATACAATGGGCAAAATATGTAATTTTCCTCAAAAAGAAATATATTAAATGATTCGAAGCTCACAAAAAATACAACAAAAAGTCATAATGATAAAGCCTGAGATGTACTATACTGTGCAATTTTTAAAATGATAAAATAATGATAAATTGATGTTTAAATAAGCATGCGAACACTGGGATGTAAATGCAATAACAAGGACTTGCATGAGATTACCTAGATTTGGGGGGCTGCGTGTAATTTTTTCAGTGATGCGCGTGCACGACACGTGACCTGCTGGAGCAGGGATGTGCATGCAATTTAGCATCTTCAAGGGGTGTGCCTCCACAATTTTCTCAAATAGCATGTGCTCCGCACGCGCTCTTCTGGGGGAGCTTTGTTATGCTTCTGGAATCTCCTGCTCGCGGCACGATTGGGGCATCGCAGGGGCTCGGCGGTCGCCGACGAGGCGTAGTTGGAGGGATGTGCTCACGGGGTCGATGCACCTGTGCAGAGGTACTCAACAGCGCGGAGGAGGATGCGCGACGTCGAGTGGAGTCGGGCAGCACCGATGGAGCTGGTCGTTGAGGGTGCTGTGGGTCTGGAGCTGCGGGTGGACTAGCGGACCAGCAGTGAGGAGCGGTGTGCCTGCGACTGGGTTGAAGGGCTGCATGAGGACATGCGACTGAAGGCAGTTGGTCGCAGGAGACTAGCGCGGCTGGAGCAGATGCGTACGGTGGTCGTGCCCGCAAGAGTGGAGGGGCAGCACACTAGCTATTGGCGTGGAAGTCGACGGCCGCGAGAGGTTCTGGAGGTGGGCGTTGCCGCAGGTGGCTGCGAGCTTGAGCGCACCTGGTGGACGGCTGGAGATGAACGTCAGGTGAGGACGTCGAGAGCAGCGGGTCGCTACTAGAGGGCGATTGGCGATGGTCGGAGAAGAACATAGGCAGGACGAGCTCGCGGCGGCGGACAGGTCTAGGCGATCGATTTGAGAGGAGGAAGAGGTAGCAGAGGGAGAAGAAGAGAGAAGGAGGATGAGAAAGAGAAGGCGGTGGCAAAAACAGGGGATTGCACCGATTCCCCTGTTTTGCCATCCATTTGTTTACCTTGCTTAAATGTGAGACAAATCTATTCATGAAACCACGTCGAAAAATTCAAAAAAACCATAGTTAGATTCTCCATGAGTGATTTATCTGTGGAAACACAATTTGTTCGGTGATTTGATGGGCGGATGCGGGTGAATCAAGGAGAGAGGGAATGGAGGTAGAGAAACTATGGAAGAAGAAGATGAGGAAAGTTTGAGAAAGTGGAAGATAGAGAAGAAGGGACGTTACCTCGAGGTGGTGGACGGTGATTTGCCTGTGGAAGGAGACGCTGAGGCTTCTCCTGTCACCGCTCAAGAGTTGGCCAAGCTCGAGCTCAGCAGCTCGTGAAGATCAAAACAGCTCGTGAAGATCAAAACTGCAGCAGAAGGATCGAACCTTCTGGATCTCACAAAGGATAGCTGCTTGTTATCGCTCTACCAGTAGGCCGCGATTACTGTCACCCATTCGGGTAGGAGCTCAGGTTCTGTCTTTGAGGAATGTGGCGGATGATTTTTCGACGGGGTGGAACGGCGTGTATTTGAAGGGTATTGACAGAGAGAGAGAGAGGGAGAGGTGGAGATCATGGAGAGAGGTGTGCGATATGCTTGCGGCTGACGATGAAGGCGTGGAATGGGGGAGGTCGTGGGTGAGGTGTACCCAGCAAGGCACTTGCGACCAAGTAGATGGCAGCTCCTTGTGCAACAAGAAGCGGAGGGGCCTGGACTACATGGGGTGCAGGAAGTGGGACGGAAGAGAGAGAGAGAATAGAGAGAGAAGAAAGAATAAGAGAAAAGATCTAGGTCGTTGAAGGAAATACCCCTTCATCCAATGACCAGAATGAAGGAGCTAAGTGGCATAAGTGGGTGAAGGAGGAGGCGACACGTGGTGACTCCAGGAGCTGCCACGTGTTGCTCCTAGAAAAAAATCGAAGTTTAAATGTAAAGAAAAATCGAAAAGAAATATCAAAAGTGGTCCAATCAAAAAGTGATCAACCAAAAGTTGCTTGTCTCGATGAGATCTACCACTTTCGTGAAGGGTCGAAAATCAAATGAAATCATCTGTACAAGATGTATTTTTGGGCGGTACCTTATATATATATAAAATACCGGATTTTATCTTTTACAATTTTTTTATCATTTTTAAATAAGAGAAAAATCAAAATAAAAATAGAGATATTATGAAAGGAATATTTACAAATTAATCTATTTTTTTGGATTTTTAATAATTAAGAAAATAAAAAGATAAAATAAAGGGCAAAAAGGTCAATATGTACAATATATAGTAGGGGTCCAAAACCCAAGTTTTGCATACGATCTCCTATTTTAATGAAATTAATCTTGTTTTGAAGGTCTTTGAATGTATATTACTTTAAAAGTGAGTAGACCTAAATCGGGCGATGTATAAGAGAGATATACGCATTTTAAGGATCCTAGTTTCAAACTTGGACTCGAGTTTTATTGGTCAATATTACAATTTAGTATTGTTTTCGATGTTTTATTTAATTAATGTTAGTAATATATACTATAGAGTTGATTTTATTGTATTTGGAGTTAGTATAAAATATATACAAATATGGTATTTACAGCTGATGTTTACACATGAATTTGGCTCCTTATTTAATGTGAATATGAATGCTAAAATGCATATATTATTTATGTATGCATGAATGCTAATTATGTGGTATAAGTATAAATATGCAGATAATTACTCGGGAACAGAGCTCTATTTTCAACTTTTAGAGTGATGAAATACAAATTCATCACATGAGCCGTTGGGTCTTTGAGATCCAACAGTCTTTATGCGTTGAGGTCAAAGGCGATCAACATGATGATGCCCATTATATCAAGTAATCCAACGGTGCATGTAGATGCAAAATGAAATGAAGAGGGGTCATTGGATCAAATGATCCAAAGATCATGATGTGTTGCGGTAAGGGAAGAAGAGTCGGGTCACATGTCTCACCCAGAGGCAACCATGTGGCACAATAGAAAAATTGCAAGATAATAAAATAAAGAAATATTTAAAAAGCATTAGCTGGACTCGAAATAAAAAAGTGCCCTACATGAAAGTTGTTTGCTAAATGAGATATACAACTTTCATGAAGGACAAAAACACAAAAAATCTCGTTTATTTAAACTTATATTTTTTGTTGGCATTTACTGTGTATTGAATAGCCATTTATGATTTCATATTTTTGTATTTTAATAATGAATTTATTTATGTCAAAGTATATACACAAATTAATCTAATTTTTAGTGATTTTTATGAGAATAAAATCAAGGGAAAGTATGTACAGTATATGCAATATATAGAAGAAAATGATTATAATTTATTTATCTTTTAATACACATTAATTAGCCTTAATATGTAAAAACTATGTATTATTTTTTTGAGCTTATTAGGAGATTTATTTGGTGATTTATTGAGGGGATTAGACTAAGAACGAGCAATAAGGTGGATGAATCATATATTCATAACAAAAGGTGGAAAGGAGATCCATGTTCTTGCTTGAGGTACTATGGTTAGCATACCTCATGATTAGATTGTTTGAAAGGGAATGGACTTTAAATATAATAAAAAGCGAGACAATTTTAATTTAAAACAATGTTAAACTTAATCGAAGTCAATATATTTATGTAAATTATCATTAATTTCAGATGACCTTCACTAAACCCACTTAGTTGTGTACTCAATCATAACTAATACATGGATTGAATCCATGATTAAGATGCAGTACTTACAGTTGGACACATAATGTATATGGTTGCAATGTACAAGTTTTCTCGTAATAATAAGTATTGGTAATTAAATAAACAATACGACAACAACCTAGGGTTTGTTTGTTTTCTAAGATCTTGATCTCTCATCAAGTGTGCTTTGGAAGTAACATGTCGATGATGATCGTATTTGTCAATATCCTTCTAAAATCAAATGATATGTTTTGGAAAGTATATGTGCGCTCAACATTTAATCATGAATGACATAATTCACTACATTATGCATAATGATGGCTATATAGGAGACTGTGAAACTCAAAATGTTTGAGTACCTGCCTGAACCAAAGTTTTTTAAGAGTTAATATGAGTGTGGATATGATGAGTATCATCATTCTACAATATCTGCTTAAGTCCTTCATGAAGCTTCATATATTTTTTCGTACTTTATGAAATGAAGCAAGTATAAATGTTGAAATACTCTTATATTAAAGTCCCTCGAGGACATGTTCTATTAAGAAATCGTTTATCTTAAGCAGTTATTATTTATAGATCAAGGAAGCACATTGTTAGCTTAGGTCATGATCCATGATAAGAAAAAGGTAAATCAAAGAGTTGATGGTATTCTTCCATACCTACGACATCCAAGAAGTTGGATGACCGCCGATACTGCAATAGATCGATATACTAGAAGTATGACTATTCAGACTATCTAAAATCCTTAGAGGAGTCAAATAGTACATCGAATTATCCACATATCATTATTGAATCAACTTACTTATAAGATAAGATTAAAGTTTGATAATTGTACTTCATTATTCTACTGACACTTGCAATCGGTTGCACATACTTTAAAAGACTAGAAAACTTTCTGGGATTTAATGCAATTGTTGCAATAATTGTAATTGGATAAATAGACTACTTCTGTTCTAGTGGGAGAATCCCTTAGTCTTAGAGAATATCTCTATGACCTATATGTTAGAAAGGATTTATTGTTTATCTCTAACTTGTTAAAGATAAACACACATTCTGATATAGACCTATCATAAAGAGGTGTGATGGATATATTGATGGTAATCTAACATCTAGTGGACTCTATGAAAATAGAATGTTAATGAATAGTTTCATTGATATTTATAGTACTGGAAATTATAACCTCTAAGTTTAAAAGCGGATGAAGATTGTTTGAGAAAAATCTAGCTTCAAGACATGGACATGTATTTCTATTGGTAGGATTAAAATACTAGTAATGGACGAACCTTTATATTTTCTAAAGTCAAAAACTTACCTACTTATGAATTTTATTTCAAGTAGAATGTCCATTGCACCCTTCTTTGGATATGGTGTGAGATGTATAGGTATGCAAGACCTCATACATATTGATGTATGTGGCCCTCTATGCTACACTGAACATTAATGATGTGAGATATCCATTGATGATTATTCATGGTATGTGATTTCTTCCTTGTGTAATAGAAATCTTTGAAATGTTCAAAGATTTCACATTTTGGTTGAGAACAAGAGTTAAAATAAATACGAAAAGAAATTGATCTCACCAAGTAGCCAATACCTATCATATAAATTCAGAGAATACCTTATAGAGAAAGGAAATATTTTCCCACTTCACTACTCCAAGAACTCCTCAACTCAGTGGAGTTGTAGATAGATACAACTAGATCATATTTCATATGGGTATATCAATGGTGATCAATAACGCAATTACCTTTTAGTTTCTGAGGATATACAATAGAGACTGCAATATATCTTTAAAAGATTCAAAGAAATTTGATACCCCTTATGATCTTTGTCTAGGAACTAAGCTCTGTGTTAGACACTTAGTATTTGGCAATGTTTGTTCCATGCCATAACGTGGATGCAAATAAACTGGAATCTCGGACAAGAGAGTTCCATTTCATTGGAGATGTAAAGGACGGTATTAGAATACATTCCTTAAGGTTATACAAGATTTCATAATGAGGATATGATCCTTAGAGAATGACTTCCTTAAGAGTCAAGATAAGAACGAAGTAAAGGAACCCATATAATCTTTGAAAGTATATTGAGATTCCTAAATCACAAACAAAAAAGATGATTGAAGATGAAACATTCCTACTACTTCAAATCAGTTTAAGGGTGCTGAGACCACCTGGATGGTATTAATTCCATGTGTCGGAGAGTTTGACAGTGATCCAGCTTCATATGATGAAGCATCGAGGGATCATGACATGGAAAAAATGGACGACAACAATATATTCTAAAGTAGATTCTGTATAGAAGTCTTGTGTACGAAACCCTCGAGGATCCACCTATGTGGGTCAAACTGTTTGGGTGTA
This sequence comes from Ottelia alismoides, assembly GCA_037367405.1. Classification (NCBI taxonomy): domain Eukaryota; kingdom Viridiplantae; phylum Streptophyta; class Magnoliopsida; order Alismatales; family Hydrocharitaceae; genus Ottelia; species Ottelia alismoides. Next base: position 489 of record JAZKJV010000869.1, on the reverse strand, counting down.
AAATGGATCATTAATAGAAAGAGGGAATATAATGAAAAGGTAGAGACTTTAAGATAACAGCTTGTATCCAATGGCTACACATGGAGAAAATGTATCTCTTGCAATGAGACTTTATCTCCCCTGACCATGCTTATTCCCATCAGAAAATTGTTAGCTTTAGTTACACTAGGATAGAAGTTAAGATGATATTCCTCGAGGATACATTAAGAAAGATATTCATATGAAGTAGCTCTAGGGCTAGTTGAAGAAGGCAAAGCGTGCAAGCTAGTATACCCCGTCTACGAGCTCAAACAAGCTTCTTTATAGTTGGAACATCAAATTGATGCAATTATATATGTTATGCTTTTAGATAAAAATATTGATGAACCATGTGGATCTTAGTGAGAATACCATTGTGTTTATCGTGTTGAATGTAGATGAAATCATAATTCACTTGGAATGATATAATAAGGATGATAATAAGCGATTTATAATCTGAATGTCCCATGA